>CM038680.1:276043934-276662655 GCA_021605205.1 Aegilops longissima
AGTCCATTGACGTCAGTTCTTCTTCACTATAGACATGTGAAAGAACAGCCAGTGCGTTTGAAGGTTTCATGGAGGTAGTAGTGGTTTTCTTCCTTGCATTGTGTGTTGAGTCATGTTGTGAAGAAAAGTACCAAGCGGACGTTTGACCCATTTATGATTCGATCAACCTTGTGATGAAGGCGAGGAGTAACTCACGATCGGTCATCACCACAGGTCTGATAGCTTGAGGACTTTGCTTGGTGAGGTATTTGCGGCTGAGTCATGTGTGGCGAGTCATCATTGGTGGAGTAGGATGCTGCTTTGCGGCTGTCCATCAATGGGCGAATGCCTTCATCGATCCTGGCAGTAGCCTTGCCCTTGTCATCATGCTGAGGTAAATGTCCGTTTGAGGACTTCAATCGGAGGCAAGTAGCTGCGATGGTTCAAAGTATCAGCCTTGTAATTGAGTGAAGACCTTGTCACGATGAGTCTCATAATCCAAAGCGCATAAGGCTTCAGCTCAAATGGTGACATAGCTATGTTTGCGAGGTCCTCATGAAGAAATCATGGAAGTTGGCGGGAATGCCATGGATGATGTTGAAAAGCATATTCTTCATGATGCCAACGACTTCTTCATCGTTCAGATCGTGGCCTTTGATAGGACTCATTGTCTTCGTCGAATCCGATGAGCGATCGAGGCACATATAATAATTCCTTGACGAGGAATTTGGTTCTTGGGGCCTGCCTTGGTTTCAAAGGCTTCATCGGCACTTGCATATAGTGATTTGAAAGTTACGGTTAAGTAAATGAATCTGGCGTGCACCATCAAGTGGAGGGCTGAGTGGTAGACGCGAAGCAATTCGATTCTTTGGTGCCTTGTAGTGAGTATTTTCAGTCATCAATCTAAGACCCATGAGTTCACGTCTTGAGCGTCTCCGGTGATGTGCAGCGTTGCATAAAAGCGAAGAATTAGTTCTTCATTCGATCCGAGATATTAGTGCAGAAATTTAGAAGTCTGCATCGTGAAGAACAAGAGGACCTGGCTCAAAGCTGGCGATGACTCCATATCCACATGAGGAATATGAGCATGATCGAAGATTTTATCCTTGTTGAAGAAGCGGTGAGGAATAGAAGTTGGCTTGGTGGCAGTCGAAGCGCCTCTTCCTAATGCGGCGAGAATCATATGGATTATAGTCGGTGAAGAACACGTGCTCGGCAAAAAATCTTCAGCCTTGAACTTTTGCTTGCTTGAGCGGATTCTTTTGCTTGGGCGGAGGGTGTCGATGAGTTGCATCACCACCTCGGGAATCATAAGTTCAGGTTCTTGGTGAGGAATTTCTTGTTCCTCAACGATGCGATAATGAGGATCGGCAGCAGCGGTTTCATCAGCACTAGTGGCTGGAATTTCTTCATGCACAGAACCAGTGGTTTGAGTTTCTTGAGTCCACTTGGACTGTTTGTGTAGGAGGCGAGGAATCTGTTGGGCGGGGTGAAGAGAGGAGTATTGGGATGCTGACTTTCCCAAAGTCATCATTGATCACTGGTGTGGTGCATCAATATCCACATCTTCATCTTCAATTTCCTCAACACCAGCCTCTTGATTGTGAGCTGAGGCATAGGTGAGGAAATGGCTGGGGTTGAAGGATTGCATCCACTTCAATTTCTTCATCAACCTGCTCGTGACGGCGGCGAATGATGTTCTTCATCGAGATCCGATTGGGATCTCATAGTCTTCTCCAAAGGAACAACGTCCTTTGATGGTATGGAGAAATTGGAACAGCATCAATTGGATTTTCGTATGAGCTGGTCATAGGCCTCATTTTCTTCGCGGCGAAGAATCGGCGCTTGGTGATGCTTTCCTTTTCTTCACACAGCTCGTTCGCAGCCTTGGTTTTCTTCACATCGAGGCGGATGGAAGAATTGGAGTTGGAGTTGGCGGGAGGAGCTGAGGAATGTGGTTCGATTTCTTGGTATGGCGATGCGGTTGCCTGTCTTGAGCGATTTCTTGAGCGCACCACTAGTGGGTGCCACGGCAATTCTTCGGTGGTGGAATGGGATCATCAGCCTGGAACTAACATTTTCATCAGCAGGGCTGAGCGTCATCAGTGGTCTTGCATGTTCTTCAGTTGGTTGGGCTGAGGCTTGACTGAGAAATTCATGTTGCTTTCGGGCTGCAACATTTGTGAAATTCTTCGTCGGGTTCTAAATCGACCTTGGCTCCTTGCCAATCAGCATAATATGAATCGAAGTTTTGCTAAGGTCTTGAATTTCAGTCTGGACCTTGAGAAGCTCCTCGGTGTCATCTTGACAACGTTTTCTTGAGAACTTCTCCTTCTGTATTGAGCCTTTTGATTTCCTTGCCTTCTCAAACTTCCATTTTCTTCAGCGATGAAGTGAGTCAACATATGACTTTGCCCGGGTGTCGAGATGAAGGTCGGGCATAGGGGTATTGGGATCCTTGTGCGAGAGATCAATATAGTCGAGGATTTTCTTGGATCAACAGCGAGGGCACAAATGTGCCTTTGGCTCTAGCGGCCTTTTCTTGGCGGTCTCGATGATTTCCATAAGTTCATCATCAGATGCCTCATCATCGAAGGCACATGGAATGCAACTGTTTCTTCCTTGGGCTAGGCGAGGACCTCGTCCAGTTGTTGCTTTGGTCTTGGTGAGTCGGGCGAGATGATGAAATGGGGCGGTGAGGAACTTGCGAAGCGCTGAGGCAATTGAGAAGCCAGCAGTCCTTTGACATGTAGCTAGGTGCCAGAGGCTGAAGACTTTAGAGGCTGTTGAGGACTTTGGTGGAGCAGCAGCGGTGTGAGAATTTGCTTGGAGGTGCTTTCTTGAGGAACTTGGCCGTGAGGCGCGAGATGGTGAAACACTTGGCTTATGAGCAGGCTTCTTTGCATGGATTTCCTCGGTTTGACCGAGACCTCGATGTGCGATGCAGTGGCGGAATCCTCATTGAATTTCTTCACTTGCCTCCTTTGCTTGCTTTGCCAATTTTGCTTGGCGTTTAGCCCATTCATCGGAAAGTCCTCACCTCGTTTGATGCTTGTGGGATCAGCTACTTGGCAGTGCCAAAGGAGCTCTTGGGCATGGAGGATTTAGGCGAATTTCTTCATGTACTTAGGAGTTACATATCTATATTCCTCCATTCCGTGCCCATCTCCGTTCAATCTTACGAATACGCACCTTGCGTTGATTTTTGTTTTCTTCATCCGGTGTGCGATGAGTCAGCATAGATTTCCTCGAGGATTTCAAGCGCTGTCATAACCTCGGGTTTCTTTCCTCCTTCTGTGGCTTCTTACCGTCGCCATGTTCTTGATTGAGAATTTGAACAATTGAGTTCTCTGAAGAAGTGTGCAGTTTTCTTCGAGCAGCTGCAAATGAGTTAAGTTGATGAGAACCTAGGGATTGATGGCGGACATGTGTACTGTGAGCAGAGTATAGTTGCGAGGAATTTGGAGAGGTCATATCGTTCTCGAAGGTTTTCAAAAGAACAGGTTTTGAGGATTTTGACGGATGAGCCTTGAAGAATTTCACTAAGCGTTCTTTGTCTTAGGTTCGAGTTGTATAGATCGAGGATCCACACAATTGAGGAATCTTGAAGAAAATCATTGCTTAGAAAGCGAATCAAGAGATTTGAGGTGTTCATATGTGTGAAGATTTGAAGAATAAACACCTTTGAAGATTTTCAAGAAGATTTGAGAATCAAAGCGAGTAATAAAAGTAACTTTTAATTACCGAAGTGAAGAACACGACGAACTGAGAAGAACAGTTGGGAAGTTAAATCATTCAGATCTTCCGCCCTAACTTGGCGGAGGAAGACAGCTCTGGCGGGTGGAGTGAGGATTTCAGCGGTCGGTGCGATCGTCGGCGGACGAGGTCGAAGCGATGAAGCTTTTCCTCACCGGCTGACGATGGAGTAAGCGGCGGCGCTAGGGTTTGAGGAGCTCGGCGGGAGAGAGGTCGGCGAGTAAAAGAAGTGAGGAAGGGAGAGGTATTTATAGACCACGGTGAAAAGCGGATCGCCGAAGATTTAGGACGAACATGCCTGACCATTTCCTTCTCACGACATGTGTCACCCACGTCTTGTGTAGTGGAGATCGTGTCTGATCGTGGGTGAATAGAATAATGCATCGTGGGATGCGGAGCGGTTTAATGCAAAAAGCGAAGGTTTGGATAAGATCAGTTTTAAAGTTCCGTTGCAATTTCTTCAGTTGTCAAGGACACGGTGAAGATTTTGAGCGAGTTTCAAAATAGAGCGCACATGAAGAATTTGTGAATGGATTGGGTTGAGTATAGCATAGAGGGAAGGGTCGATCACATTCACTTAGCGAAAAAGCGACTTGAAGAAATAGCCATAAGTGAATCTTGTAGAGGACATAAACCCATATATATATATAGCCAATGAAGAAAGGCAGACGGAAGGAGTGAAGATTTTGCAAAGTTGAAGAATTTGAAAAAGCTGAAGAATTTCAAAACGAGGAAAAACTCAAATTGAAGATTTTCAACTTTGGTGGTGGCGTGACCCACCGTATAAGAAAGATGATTTCAGACACCGCATACAATTGTCGTAGGGTTACGAGAATCAAATTCTTCATTAATTTCTTCACACTAAAGTGTTATTCTTCATTGATTGAAGAAAACGTTTCTTCATGTGTTGCACATCTAAGTCATCAATTTTGCATAAGTGTTAGGATGTGTGCCTTTTCAAAGAACGTTCGAAGATTCTAAGATATTTAGCTCACACGCAACTTGCTAAATCTCTTCTCATCCAAGGGCTTAGTGAAGATATCAGCTAGCTGTTCTTGAGTCTTCACGTGCTTTCGATGGAGATGTCGCCCTTCAACACATGATCACGAAGAAAATGATGGCGAATTTGAATGTGCTTTGTCTTGAGTGCTGAAGCTGGGTTGTGAGCAATCTTGATGGCACTCTCATTGTCACAATAGAGGCACATTCTTCACGTTGATGCCGTAGTCCTTGAGGTTTGCTTTATCCATAGCAATTGAGCACAACACGAGCCAGCAGCAATGTATTCAGCTTCCGATGAGCGGTGATATGCAGTTCTGTTTCTTGAGGACCAACGGACCAAAGATCGTCAGAAATGACAAGTACCAGATGTTGACTTGCGGTCCACGATCACCGGCATAGTCAGTCGAATATCAATGAGATCAAAAGTAGAGCCCTTGGGGTACCATAATCCTAGTGTTGGTGTGTGAGCTAGATATCGAAGAATATGCTTCACAGCCTTATGGTGTGATTCCTTGGTGTAGCTTGAAATCGGGCACACATGCAAACACTAAGCATTATATCTGGCCTAGATGCACATAAGTACAATAAAGAACCAATCATGGGCGGTATACCTTGTGATCGAAGTCAATACCATTTTCATCGATTGCATAGATGGCCATTTGTGGGCATAGGAATTTTGCGCCTTTGCAATCTTGCATGCGAATTTCTTGAGGACATCTTTGAGGTATTTCTCTGAGATATGAATATGCCATTGTGTTGTTGGCGAATTTGAAGACCTAAGAAGAATTTCAACTCTCCCATCATAGACATTTGATATTCTTCACTCATCATATAAACAAATTCATCACTATAACGTTGGTCGATACAGCCAAAGATAATATCATCAACATATATTTGGCACACAAACAGTTCACCATCATAAGATTTAGTAAAGAGAGTAGGGTCGAGTGAACCAAGTGTGAAGCCATTCTTCACAAGAATTCCTTCAATGTATCATACTGCCTTGAGGGGCTTGCTTGAGGCCATAGAGGGCCTTATTGAGTCTGAAGACTTTGTCGAGTTCTTTGGATCTTCAAAACACAGGGGTTGAGCAACATATACTTCTTCCTCAAGCTTACCATTGAGGAATGCACTTTTCACATCCATTTGATATAAAGTGATATTGTGATGGTTAGCATAGGCGAGTAATATCTTGAATAGACTCAAGTCTAGCGGCAGTGCAAAGTTTCATCGAAATCAATTCCTTCAACCTGCGTGTAGCCTTGAGCTACTAGTCGTGCCTTTTTCCTCACCACAAGACCATTTTCATCTTGCTTGTTGCGGTAGATCCACTTTGTGCCAATGATATTATGCTTGCGAGGATCTGGGCGTTTGACCAGTTCCAGACATTGTTGAGCTCGAACTGATGTAATTCTTCTTGCATGGCCTGAATCCACTCGGCTCGAAATGCTTCATCTACCTTAGTGGGCTCTGTGATAGAGACAAAAGCATAGTGCCCACAAAAGTTAGATAAATGTGAAGCTTTTGAGCGTGTGAGAGGACTGGCGCTTTAATGTCATCGATGATCTTCTCCACTTGCACTTCTTTTGCAGCGAGGATGAGCTGGTTGTCGTCGAGGAATTGATCATTTTCCTCGGCACCATTTTCTTGCATTATCTTGGTGCATCAGCTCGGCGTTCTTCAGCGTACATGAATGAATTCTTCAGCAGTTTCTTGATGGGAATGACATCCTCGGTTGCCTTGAACTGATAGAATCCTCGGTGCTGGTTAATCTAACACAGAAGGTAGGTGCTCTCTTTGCGAGCCATTAGTTTCATCGAACCGCACATCTCTGATGTCAACAATCTTGTGTAGAGTGATGTTGAAGACTACTGTAGGTGTCGCGAGTCCTTTCGTAACCAAGCATAAAACCTTCATGTGCTTTCGGTGCAAATTTAGAGTTGTGGTGAGGATCTCTAATCCAGCATTTAGCACGAAGACTTTGAAATAACTTACATTGGGTTTCTTGTCGTTGAGGAGTTCATAGGCGGTCTTCTTGAAGAATTTGTGAAGATATACTCTGTTGATGATGTGGCACGCAGATGTCAATTGCTTCAATCCATAAGCGACTAGGCGTTTTGTATTCATCAAGCATAGTCACGAGCCATCTCAACAAGAGTTACATTCTTGCGCTCCACGGCGCCATTTCTTTGAGGAGTATAAGGAGCAGATAACTCATGAGTAATACCAAGTTCATCAAGATAGTCATCAAGACCGGAATTCTTGAACTCAGTTCCATTGTCACTCCTGTAACAATGTGTACCCATGTGTACCCATGTGTAACGAGAGTAATCATCAACAATAACAAAGCCATATAGAGATGCATCATTAACGACAGCTGAATAATGATTGGGACCAAAGAGGTCCATGTGAAGCAATTCGAAGGGGCGAGTAGTGGTCATGATAGTCTTATTTGGATGCTTGGCCTTGGTCATTTTCCACTTCACGGGCTCCACATAAATGATCCTTGAGGAATTTGACATTCTCAATGCCAATGACATGCTTCTTCTTCCATGGCGTGTGCAAATTCCTCATGCTGCGTGACCAAGTCGCCGATGCCATAGCCAGCCTACGAAGCTTTTGCAAGTAGACACACGGCTGGTTGTGGTCTGTGGAAAAATCAACAATGTACAAGTCTCCTCTCCTAAAGCCTTGAAGACTTTGGAATTGTCGACTTCCATAATCACAACACAACGATACTTGCCAAAGATAACAACCATATCAAGATCACAAAGCATTGAGACTGACATGAGGTTGTATCCTAAGGACTCAACAAGCATGACTTTGTCCATGTGCATGTCCTTAGAAATAGCAACCTTACCAAGACCCAATACGACTTTTGCCTTTGTCGGCCAAAGATGATATGCTTGGATGTGGCGGTGATAAGGAGCATCCATCAATAGATTCTTGTCACCGGTCATGTGATTTGTACATCCACTATCGAGAACCCACTCGGTGGCTTTGGGTTGATCATCCTGCGGATGAATTAGTACAACTTACGATCTCATATACTTCATCGGTGAAGAATATGATATCAAGTTCATCGAGATGAATTTCATCGATCGATATTGAGATAAGCGGTATGAGGGCGTGTGAAATGAAAGTTCATTTCATCATGATTAGCTGCGTCCTTTCGGCAATTTGTGGGCTCCGGCAAATTCTTGAGACGTTAAGGCACGTCTAGAGACGACCTGCGAGAAGAGATTAGTTCTTTTCTTCACCACCCACATCTGAAGGGGTGGCAAAGAGTTCATCATTCTGCGAGCACCATACGAGAATGGTGGCATAGAGGCCAAACCATTTTGTTTCACATAAGAGGGGTTAGGGTAAGCATATGAATAAGCGGAGAAATTCTTGAGGACTTATGAACATATTGGTTTGAAGAATAATGCACATATTCATAGCCCTTAGCTCTACCTGCGAAACAGAGTTGTTAGCACGATGATAATCATATGTGGACTTTGATCCTTTTGAGAATTTGATCCACGTGAGGAATTTGGTCCATATGAAGAATTTGATCTGGGTTCCTATTCTTCACGGTGGTGTCATGAGGACATTCACGAAGATTTTCAAGACACATCTTGGGAACCAGATTTTCTTGAGGAGGAACCGTTCTGCGATTAGTGCCAACATATCTAGCAAATACTTCACCATTCTGATTTTGAACAGTTTATAGTTGGAGTCAAATGACTCATCGGCGAGAATGAGGAAATTCACATGTAAAGCCGAGATAAGGTAGATGGATCAATGGAGGTCCCTTTGCAGCAACCCACGAGGTTTTGGGATCTGCTCGGGCTTCGGTATGTTCCATCAGCATTTAGTTTCCTCTGAGGGGTGGACTAACGGCAGGTCAGCTCGTTAAGCTCGTACTTCGTTAAGCTATGCTCGTTAAGGCTCGGCTCGTTAAGCTCGCTAAGCAACGAGCTGAAAACTCTGCTCGGCTCGGCTCGTTTGAAGCTCATTAAGCTCGTGGCGCTCTCGGCGCTTCGTTAACGAGAATATAATGTGTTACGATATATATGATGAATGTGTAGGTGTGGTTTTCAAGATGAAATATGGTGACTACAAAAAATGCAGTAGTTTGTGGCCTCATATGTGATTAGATTGAATAGATGCGCTGAGGTGCTACAAAAATTTGTCACGTAAGATGAAAATATGTGTTGTGTTGTTACTAACGAGCTTAACGAGCTACTCGTGAAACTTCGTTAGCTCCTTCGTTAAGCTTATTAATCTTAGCGAGTTGACATTAATGATTGGCTCTGTTCATTAAGAAGCGAGCTCACAGCTTAACGAGCGAACTATCGGCGTTCATTAAGCTCATGAGCTCTGAGCTTTGGTCCAGCCTAGTTTCCTCTCAAAGGCGATACCCTCTTTCCTAGGGTTCTGTTGAGAATCTGCTTTTAAGCACATCACAAAGTCGATGCCCTTTGAGGCTTTTGTACATGCTGTCATGTACAATTCCTTCAACCACTGCATCGTCGGTGATGCTAGCAATGTCCTCGGATGAGGAATTAGTGATAGCGAGGCAGGTGAAGAATTTGTAACAGTTGAAGCATTTGAACATTCGGTGAAGAATTAGCAGATTCACGTTCAATGCACTTTAAGCATGGAGGAACAAATTCTTCTTGAGAAGCGCTGATTTGTTGAGCAAGTAATGAATCGCTCCTTCGAAGATCTTCATAACTCACTCTTAGCTTCTCAAGATCTTGCTTTCTTTGAAGAAATTCATAAGAAAGTTTCTCATGATCGAGATAGGAGAGTGTTATGATGACCTTGAAAACTATCAAGCCTAGGTGAAGTCTCTGAAGATTTTCGATCGGGGCTTTAGTGCGATCCATTTCTTCACCCAACATATCATCACTTTTGTCTAGCATGTTTTGAACCTTTTCAAAAGCCCTTTGTTGTTTATAGCGATCTTAGCAAGTTTAGAGTAGCTGGGCTTGAGATCCTCATCGATTCATTTTCACTAGATTCAGAGGAGGTGAAATTGATTACCTTGGCACCTTTTGCCATGAAGCAATAGGTGGGGCGTAGTCATCATTTTCCTCATCGGGCTTGTCGGTGAGTCGGTTTCTTGATGTTGAAGATGGACTTGCTAACAAAAGCGATGGCGAGAGCCAGACTAGCCACACAGTTGATTCTTGAGACTCCTCCTCTTCCTCATGTTCCTCGATTCAGCTTGAGTCCATTTCCTTGCCAATGAATGCAGAGCCTTTTGGAGCTGCTCTTCTTGTGAGAAGAAGGCTTTGAGGATTTTGATGATGAAGATTTTGATGATTTCTTCTTCTTCTTGGCGTCATCAGGCTGTAATCCTTGTGTTTCTTCTTCTTTAATTCCTTTTCCCACTTGAGGACAATCTTGGATGTAGTGACCAGGTTTCTTGTATTTGTGACAAAGTCTTCTCTTATAGTCACTAGATGAGGAATCACTTGCTTCTTGAGGATTTTCCAGCGACCACGTCTTGAGAATTTCTGGAATTTCTTCACGAGCGGTGCTAGCTCTGGCCTAATTCTTGAGGATCTCCAAGGCTACTACGAGTCTTCACACTCAGATTCGGACACAGCCTTGGCCTTGAGGCACGTGTTTTCCATAGCGAGAACCATAGAGATCTCTCTTTTGACAAGCTGGAACTTCGTGAGTATTTAGCCTTTCGAGGATATCGGCGGGATCAAGAGACTTGTAGTCAGCTCGTTCTTGTATCATCGGTGCGGAGTATCAAATGAGGAATCAAGCGATCTTAACAATTTCTTCACCACCTCATGGTCGGTGATGTCGATGGCACCAAGTGCTTGAAGCTCATTTGAGATGTCGGTGAAGCGATCGAAGGTTTGTTGAACATTTTAGTTGTCGAGTCTTTTGAAGCGGTTGAAGAGATTCGAAGAACATCAACTCGAGAGTCACGCTGAGTTGAGACACCTTCATTACTTTGGACAGCCTGTCCCGGATGAGCTTAGCGATTCCAAAGCACTCACTCTTCCATATTGACCTTTGCTCGGATGGCCACATATGATATTCTTAGCATGAGAATCGAGTTGCTTGAATCTCTTCACATCAGCAGCATTCAGGAGAAGGTGTGGTGAGGAACACCATTTTCCACAACATACCGGAGATCGTTGTCAATTGCTTCAAGATGCATTAGCATCTTGTTCTTCCGATAGGGGTAGTCCATCCCATCGAAGGTAGGACACCTGCTGAGACCTTGATCATACTGCGATCGACATAACTAAAACTCCAAGTGGTTAAACCAAAATCACACGAACAAGGGAGTACCTTGCTCGATACCAATTGAAAGTCGTTATATCGACTAGAGGGGGTGAATAAGCGATTTTATGAATTCTTCAGAGGAATTTGCCGGTGAGGAAATTACTTAGCGAAGAACTACTTGCAGCGGAATAAGTACTCAGGACTAAGCATAGCAGAATACGCGCATAGTCATCATGATGAAATGAAGACAATCACGATCTGAAAAGCGTAATCACGGGATAACACAAGATGAAGACAAGCGGTGAAGAAATTGAGCGAGGAAATTGAGAAAGTCTTGATCAAAGTCTTCAAACATAGATATGAACAAACACTCAACACGATAATGAGGAAATGAAAGGGTTGAGGAATTAGAACCAGTTAGGTTGGTGAAGACAATGATTTGGTAGACCAGTTCAAGCTACTGTCTCGGTTATGCGTCTGGTTGGAGCGGCTGAGTATTTAAACTCGAGGACACAGTCCCCAGACACCCGATCGCTGAGCACGCAGCTCGGGACACCAAGTCCTCACCATATTCTCCTTGAACTAAGGTCACACTGACCTCGTCCAATCACTCGTGGTAAGTCTTGAGCGACTTCTAAACCTTCACAGACTTGGTCACTCGGCGATCCACAATTCCTCTTGGATGCTCTAGACCATGGCGCCTAACCGTCTGGAAGAAGCACAGTCTTCAAAGGTAACAGCGTCGGATCCACGAGGATCAATTTCTTGATGATGCTCAATCACTTTGGGTTTATGGGGGTTGGTTTTGGGTTTTCCTCACTTGATGATTTTTGCTCAAAGTCCTCGGAGGATGGGTTGCTCTCAAATGACAAGTGTCAAGTTCTCTCGGGCAGCCAACCAGCTAGTGGTTGTAGGGGCGACTATTTATAGCCTAGGGAGCAGCCCAACATGATAAGACATAAATGCCCTTCAATGATATGACCGTTAGGTGGATAAGATATTTTGGGACAGGTGGCGCATGACCTGACAGCGATCGGAAATTTGACTCTCAAATTCCTCGGGGCTATCATGTTCCTCCTTTGTGTAGGCAATCCGCCTTTGGCGAATTCCTAACTCCTCGGTCGAGAACAAATTCCTCGGCGACCGAGAAGAACTTCGTCTCATCCTTGAAGAAATTGTTGAAGCTGTATGAGATTTCAAAGGCTTCACTTTCGAAGGATTGGTAGGTATAGGATTTTGAGTTGAGCATCACATGGAAATTTTTCCTTAGTATTTCCTCGACCCCCTTTAACGATGCGGTGTTTCCTATGACTCAAGAAAGAGAAATGAAACTACGAAAACAAAAGTCTTCACGCTTCATGTTCCTCAAATGAATACCAAGTCTTCAAGGTCACACCAATTTCTTCACTTTCAAAGTCTTCAGAAAGTCTTCAGAATATCAAAGTCTTTAGTTGAAGAACTTCATTTTTAGGGGTCGACTTTCTCTGTAAATATCAAACTCCTCATAGACTTATAGACCTGTGTACACTCACAAACACATTAGTTTCTTAACCTATAAGTCTTCAATACACCAAAATCACTAAGGGGCACTAGATGCACTTACAGATCCTGCACATGATTAAACTGGGGGAAATAATGAAGGAAATATGCCCTAGAGGCAATAATAAAGTTATTATTTATTTCCTTATATCATGATAAATGTTTATTATTCATGCTAGAATTGTATTAACGGAAACATAATACATGTGTGAATACATAGACAAGCAGTGTCACTAGTATGTCTCTATTTGACTAGCTCGTGAATCAAAGATGCTTAAGTTTCCTAATCATAGACATGAGTTGTCATTTGATTAACGGGATCACATCATTAGGAGAATAATGTGATTGACTTGACCCATTCCGTTAGCTTAGCACTTGATCGTTTAGTATGTTGCTATTGCTTTCTTCATGACTTATACATGTTCCTATAACTATGAGATTATGCAACTCCCGTTTACTAGAGGAACACTTTGTGCTACCAAGCGTCCTGGCGTAATTTGGGTGATTATAAAGGAGCTCTGGGTGTCTCCAAAGGTACATGTTGAGTTGGCGTATTTGAGATTAGGTTTTGTCACTCCGATTGTCGGAGAGGTATCTCTGGGCCCTCTCGGTAATGCACATCACTATAAGCCTTGCAAGCAATGTAGCTAATGAGTTAGTTACGGAATGATGCATTACGTAAGAGTAAAGAGACTTGCCGGTAATGAGATTGAACTAGGTATTGAGATACCGACGATCGAATCTCGGGCAAGTAACATACCGATGACAAAAGGGAACAACGTATGTTGTTACGCGGTTTGACCGATAATGATCTTCGTAGAATATGTAGGAGCCAATATGAGTATCCAGGTTCCACTATTGGTTATTGACCAGAAGCGGTTCTCGGTTATGTCTACATAGTTCTCGAACCGTAGTAAGTCCATTGCAACAAGGTTTTGATGATAGTTTTATTATGAGTTTATGAGTTTTGATGTACGAAGGAGTTGAGTCCGGATGAGATAAGGGATATGGTAGTCTCGAAATGGTCAAGGCGTAAAGATCGATATATTGGGCGACTATATTCGGACTTGGAAGGTTCGAGTGATTGGGTATTTTTGAATGCTGGGAGAGTTCTGAGAATTCGCGGGGAGTATATGGGCCTTATTGGGCCATACGGGGAAAGAGAGGGGGCTGCCTAGGGCAGGCAGCGCCCCAAGGCCTAGTCCGGGTGGACTAGGGAGGCTCGCCCCCTCCTTCCTTCCTTCTCCCTTCCCTTCCTTCTCCCTACTCCTACTAGGAAAGGAAGGAGTCCTACTCCCGGTGGGAGTAGGACTCCCCCCTTGGCGCGCCTCTCCCTGGTCGGCCGCCTCCTCCCCTTGCTCCTTTATATCACGAGGCAGGGGCACCTCATAGACACAACAATTGATCCTTGAGATCTCTTAGCCGTGTCGGTGCCCCCTCCACCATAGTCCTCGATAATATTGTAGCGGTGCTTAGGCGAAGCCTGCGGCGGTTGAACATCAAGATCGTCCTGCGCCTTGCGTGCTAGAAACTCTCCCTCGACACTCGGCTGGATCGGTCACGAGGGGCGTCATCGAGCTGAGCGTGTGCTAGAACTTCGGAGGTGCCGTAGTTTGATTGCTTGATCGGTCGGGCCGTGAAGGCGTCGACTACATCAACCGCATTGTTCTAGCGCTTCCGCTTTCGGTCTCACGGTACATGGACAACACTCTCCCTCTAGTTGCTATGCATCACTATGATCTTGCGTGTGCGTTGGAAAATTTTGAAATTACTCGTTCCCCAATAGTGGCATCGAGCCAGGTTTTATGCGTAGATGTTATATGCAGAGTAGAACACAAGTGAGTTGTGGGTGATACAAGTCATCTGCTTACCAACATGTCATACTTTGGTTCGGCGGTATTGTTGGATGAAGCGGCCGGACCAACATTACGCACGCTTCTGAGAGACCGGTTCTCGGACGTGCTTTACCTGAGGTGGCTAGCGGCGTCGGTTTCTCAACTTTAGTTGAACGAGTGTAGCTCGCCGGTCCTTGCGAAGGTTAAAACAGCACCAACTTGACAAACTATCGTTGTGGTTTTGATGCGTAGGTAAAACGGTTCTTGCTAAGCCCGTAGCAGCCACGTAAAACTTGCAACAACAAAGTAGAGGCCGTCTAACTTGTTTTTGCAGGGCATGTTGTGATGTGATATGGTCAAGGCGTGATGCTATATTTTATTATATGAGATGATCATGTTTTGTAACGAGTTATCGACAATGGCGGGAGCCATATGGTTGTCACTTTATTGTATGAAATGCAAGCGCCACATAATTGCTTTACTTTATCACTAAGCGATGCGATAGTCGTAGAAGCAATAGGTGGCGAGATGACAACGATACTCGATGGAGATCAAGGTGTCGCGCCGGTGACGATGGTGATCACGACGGTGCTTCGGAGATGGATTGCATGTGATGTTTATCCTTTATGCATCTTATTTTGCTTTGATTGGCGGTAGCATTATAAGATGATCTCTCACTAATTATCAAGAAGTGTTCTCCACAGTATGCACCATTGCGAAAGTTCTTCGTCTTTGAGACATCACGTGATGATAGGGTGTGATAGGCTCTACGTTCAAATACAACGGGTGCAAAACAGTTGCACACGGAATACTCGAGTTAAACTTGGCGAGCCTAGCATATACAGATATGGCCTCGGAACACGGAGACCGAAAGGTCGGCGTGAATCATATAGTAGATATGATCAACATAGTGATGTTCACCATTGAAAACTACTCCATCTCACGTGATGATCGGACATGGTTTAGTTGATTTGGATCATGTGATCACTTAGATGACTAGAGGGATGTTTGTCTAACTGGGAGTTCTTAAGTAATATGATTAATTGAACTTAAATTTATCATGAATTTAGTCCTGGTAGTCTTTTGCAAATTATGTTGTAGATCAATAGCTCGCGGTGTTCCTTTCATATGTTTATTTTGATATGTTCCTAGAGAAAATTATGTTGAAAGATGTTAGTAGCAATGATGCGGATTGGATCCATGATCTGAGGTTTATCCTCATTGCTGCCTGGAAGAATTATGTCCTTAATGCACCACTAGGTGACGGACCTATTGCGAGGAAGCGGATCTGCGAGGCGTTAAGAGCGTTTGGCTAGCTCAATCGATGACTACTTGATAGTTTAGTGCACCATGCTATGGCTTAGAATCGGGACTTCAAAGGCGTTTTGAATATCATGGACCACATGAGATGTTCCAGGAATTGAAGTTAATATTTCAAGCAAATACCGAGTTGAGAGATAGGAAATCTCCAACAAGTTCTATAGCTAAAAGATGGAGAGAATTGCTCAAACTAGTGAGCATGTGCTCAGATTATGCAGGTACTACGATCGCTTGAATCAAGTGGGAGTTAATATTCCAGATAAGATAGTGATTGACAGAGTTCTCTAGTCACCATCACCAAGTTACTAGAACTTCGTGATGAACTATAGTATGCAAGGGATGATGAAAATGATTCCCGAGCTCTTTGTGATGTTGAAATCAACGAAGGTAGAAATCAAGAAAGAGCATCAAGTGTTGATGATTGACAAGACCACTAGTTTCAAGAGAAGGGCAAAGGGAAAGAAAGGGAACTTCAAGTAGAATGACAAGCAAGTTGTCACTCCTGCGAAGAAGCCCAAAGCTGGACCAAAACCTGAGACTAAGTGCTTACACTGCAAAGGAAATGGTCACTGGAAGCGGAAATGCCCTGAATATTTGGTGGATAAGAAGGATGGAAAATTGAACAAAGGTATATTTGATATACAGGTTATTGATGTGTGCCTTACTAGTGTTTATAGTAGCCCACAGTATTTGATACTTGTTAGGTTCTTTGAGATTAGTAACTTCGAAGCAGGAGTTCTGAGAATAAACAAAGACTAGTTGAAGGGGAAGTGACGATGAGTGTTGGAAGTAGTTCCAAGATTAATATGATCATCATCTCACACTCCCTATATTTTCGAGATTAGTGTTAAACCTAAATAAATGTTATTTGGTGTTTGCGTTGAGAATAAATATGATAAGATCGTGTTTATTGCGTCGATTATTCATCTAAGATAGAGAATAAATTGTTATTCTGTTTACATGAATAAAACCTTCTATGGTCATACACCCAATGGTGATGGTTTATTGAATCTTGATCATAGTGATACACATATTCATAATGTTGATGCCAAAAGATGCAAAGTTAATAATGATAGTGCAACTTATTTGTGGCACTTGCCGTTTGGAGTCATATCGGTGTAAAAGCGCATGAAGAAACTCCATAAAGATGGATTTTGGAATCACTTGGTTATGAATCATTTGATGCTTGCGAACCGTGCCTTTTGGCAAGATGACTAAAACCCGTTCTCGGAACAATGGAGCGAGCTACTAACTTGTTGGAAATAATACATACCGTTGTATGCGGTCCAATGAGTGTTGATGCTCGTGGCGGATATGGTTATTTTCTGACCTTCACAAATGATTTGAGCAGATATGCGTATATCTACTTAATGAAGCACAAGTCTGAAACATTTGAAAAGTTCAAAGAATTTCAGAGTGAAGCGGAGAATCATCGTAACAAGAAAATAAATTTTCTACAATCTGATCGTAGAGAAGAATATTTAAGTTACGAGTTTGGCCTTCATTTTTAAATAATGTGGAATAGTTTCACAGTTCACGCCACATGGAACACCACAGCATAATGGTGTGTCCGAATGTCGTAACCGCACTTTACTGGATATAGTGCGATCTATGATGTATCTTACTGATTTACCACTATCGTTTTGGGGTTATGCATTAGAGATAGCTGCATTCACTTTAAACAGGGCACCATCTAAATCCGTTGAGACGACACCGTATGAACTATGGTTTAGCAGTAAACCAAAGCTATCTTTTCTTAAAGTTTGGAGTTGCGATGCTTATGTGAAAAAGGTTTCAACCTGATAAGCTCGAACCCAAATCGGAGAAGTGTGTCTTCATAGAATACCCAAAGGAAACTGTTGGGTACACCTTCTATCACAGATCCGAAGGCAAAACATTCGTTGCTAAGAATGGATCCTTTCTGGAGAAGGAGTTTCTCTCAAAGAAGTGAGTGGGAGGAAAGTAGAGCTTGATAAGGTAATTTGTACCTTCTCCCGAATTGGAAAGTAGTTCATCACAGAAACCAGTTCCAGTGATTCCTACACCAATTAGTGAGGAAGCTAATGATGATGATCATGAAACTTGATTAAGTTACCACAAAACCTCGTGGGTCTTCCAAAGTACAGATCCGCACAGGAGTGGTGCGGTAATACTATTTTGGAAGTCATGTTACTAGACCATGATAAACCTCTGAACTATGAGGAAGCGATGATGAGCCCAGATTCAGCGAAATGGTTTGAGACCACGAAATCTGAGATGGGATCCATGTATGAGAACAAAGTGTGGACTTTGGTGGTGTTTCCCGATGATCGGCAAGCTATATTGTATAAATGGATCTTCAAGAGGAAGGCGGCGGCGCTGATAGTAGTGTTACTATCTACAAAGCTCGACTTATGCATAAAAGGTTTTCGACAAGTTCAAGGTGTTGACTACAATGAGATTTTCTCAACTGTAGCGATGCTTAAGTCTATCCGAATCGTGTTAGCAATTGCCACATTGATCCATCTATGGACTGGTGCAAGCATCTCAGAGCTGGAATATACGCTTTGATAGGTTGATCAAAGCATATAGTTTTATACAGACTTGCGGTGAAGTCTGTATTTACAATAAAGTGAGTGGGAGCACTACCGCCTTTCGGATAAATATATGTGAGTAACATATTGTTGATCAGAAATGATATAGAATTTTTCTAGAAAGCAAAAAGGAGTATTTGAAAGGAGTTTTTTGAAAGAAAGACCTTAGTAAAGCTACTTACATATTGAGCATCAAGATCTATTGAGATAGATCAAGATGCTTGATAAGTTTTTCAATAAGTACATACCTTGTCAAAAAAATTTAAATAGTTCAAAATGGAACAGACAAAGAAAGAGTTCTTGCCTGTGTTGCAAATGTGTGAAATTGAGTAAGACTCAAATCCCGACCACGGCAGAAAATAGAAAAGAGAATGGAAGTCATTCCCTATGCCTCAATCATAGGTTGCTATCTATGTACCAGACCTATTGTATACCTTGCTCTGTATTTGGCAAGGGAGTACAATAGTGATCTAGGAGTAGATCACTGGACATTGGTCAAGAATATCCTAAGTGAGGACTAAGGAAACATTTCTCTATTACGGAGGTGCTAAAAGAGCCCATCGTAAAGAGTTACATCGGTGCAAGCTTTCACACCGATCCAGGATGACTCTAAGTCTCAATCTGGATACATATTGAAAGTGGGAGCAATTAGCTAGAGTAGCTCCGCGCAGAGCATTGTTGACATAGAATATTTGCAAAATACATACGGCTCTGAATCTGACAGGCCCGTTGACTAAGCTTCTCTCACGAGCAAAACATGATCACACCTTAGTACTCTTTGGGTGTTAATCACATAGCGATGTGAACTAGACTATTGACTCTAGTAAACCCTTTGGGTGTTGGTCACATAACGATGTGAACTATGGGTGTTAATCATATACAGATATGAATATTGGTGATAAATCACATGGCGATGTGAACTAGATTATTGACTCTAATGCAAGTGGGAGACTGAAGGAAATATGCCCTAGAGGCAATAATAAAGTTATTATTTATTTCCTTATATCATGATAAATGTTTAGTATTCATGCTAGAATTGTATTAACCGGAAACATAATACATGTGTGAATACATAGACAAACAGAGTGTCACTAGTATGCCTCTATTTGACTAGCTCGTGAATCAAAGATGGTTAAGTTTCCTAACCATAGACATGAGTTGTCATTTGATTAACGGGATCACATCATTAGGAGAATAATGTGATTGACTTGACCCATTCCGTAAGCTTAGCACTTGATCGTTTAGTATGTTGCTATTGCTTTCTTCATGACTTATACATGTTCCTATAACTATGAGATTATGCAACTCCGTTTACGGAGGAACACTTTGTGTGCTACCAAATGTCTAGCAATGGCGGGTGATTATAAAGGAGCTCTCTGGTGTCTCCAAAGGTACATGTTGAGTTGGCGTATTTCGAGATTAGGTTTTGTCACTTGATTGTCGGGAGAGGTATATCTGGGCCTCTCGGTAATGCACATCACTATAAGCCTTGCAAGCAATGTAGCTAGTGAGTTAGTTACGGAATAATGCATTACGTAGCAGTAAAGAGACTTGCCGATGCGAGATTGAACTAGGTATTGAGATACTGATGATCGAATCTCGGGCAAGTAACATACCGATGACAAAGGGAACAACGTATGTTGTTATGCGGTTTGACCGATAAAGATCTTACGTAGAATATGTAGGAGCCAATATGAGCATCCAGGTTACGCTATTGGTTATTGACCGAAACGGTTCTCGGTCATGTCTACATAGTTCTCGAACCCGTAGGGTCCATGCGCAATGTTTCGATGCGGTTTTATTATGAGTTTATGAGTTTTGATGTACAGAAGGAGTTAGTCCGGATGAGATCGGGGACATGATGAGGAGCCTCGAAATGGTCGAGACGTAAAGATCGATATATTGGACGACTATATTCAGACTACGGAAAGGTTCCGAGTGATTCGGGTATTTTTCGGAGTACCGGAGAGTTATGGGAATTCGCCGGGGAGTATATGGGCCTTATTGGGCCATACGGGAAAGAGAGAGGGGCTGCCTAGGGCAGGCCGCACGCCCCCCCCCCCCCAAGGCCTAGTCCGAATTGGACTAGGGGGAGGGGCTGCGCCCCCTCCTTCCTCCTTCTCCTTCCTTTCCTTCTCTCCTACTCCTACTAGGAAAGGAGGAGTCCTACTCCCGGTGGGAGTATGACTCCCCCCTTGGCGCGCCTCTCCCTGGCCGGCCGCCTCCTCCCCTTGCTCCTTTATATCCGGGGGCGGGGGGCACCCCATAGACACAACAGTTGATCCTTGAGATCTCTTAGCCGTGTGTAGTGCCCCCGTCCACCATAGTCCTCGATAATATTGTAGCGGTGCTTAGGCGAAGCCTGCGGACGTAGAACATCAAGATCGTCACCCACGCTTGTCGTCTTGTGGAACTCTCCCTCGACACTCGGCTGGATCGAGATCGAGGGGCGTCATCGAGCTGAACGTGTGCTAGAACTCGGAGGTGCCGTAGTTTCGGTGCTTGATCGGTCAGGCCGTGAAGACGTATGACTACATCACCCACGTTGTTCTAACGCTTCCTCTTTCGGTCTACGAGGGTACGTGGACAACACTCTCCCCTCTCGTTGGTATGCATCACTATGATCTTGCGTGTGCGTAGGAAAATTTTGAAATTACTACGTCCCCCAACAAATAAACATCCTGTGAAATATAAAAAACTTACCGGATTGGCATGGTGCTTTGCGTTGAGTCCGCGGTCCTAGGTAAGGGGAGGAGGTACCTCGACGCCCTTGAACAGCACCTTCCAGACGTCCTTGTGCGTCGTGTCGAAGAGCTCTCGCAGCGTCTGGTGCTCGGCCGGGTCGAACTCCCACAAATTGAATACCCGTCGTTGACACGGGAGGATCCGGCGGAAGAGCATGACCTGGACCACGTTGACAGGCTTGATTTTCTTGCTCATCATGTTTCTGATGCATTTCTGGAGTCCGGTCAGCTCCACCGATAAACCCCAGGACAGGCCCTTCTCTTTCCAGGAGGTGAGCTGCGTGGGGATTCTGGATCGGAATTCAGGGGCCGCCACCCAATTGGTGTCACGCGGCTCGGTGATGTAGAACCATCCCGATTGCCACCCCTTTATGGTCTCCACATAGGAGTCTTCGAGCCAGGTGACATTAGGCATTTTGCCCACCATGGCGCCTCCGCACACCGCTTGCTGGCCGACCACCACCTTCGGTTTAACATTGAAGGTCTTCGGCCACAGGCCGAAGTGAGGCCTGATGCGGAGGAAGGCCTCGCACATGACGATAAACGCCGACATGTTTAGGATGAAATTGGGGGCCACATCGTGAAAATCCAGCCTGTAGTAGAACATGAGCCCGCGAACAAACGGGTGGCGGGTAAATCATAGTCCACGGACAAAGTGGGTAAGGAAGACCACCCTCTCATGGGGCTCGGGCGTAGGGATGATCTGCCCCGCATCTGGCAGCCGGTGTGCGATGTCTGCGGCCAGATATCTGGCTCCCCGTAGCTTTGTGATGTTCTCCTCCGTGACGGAGGAGACCATCCTGCCTCCGCCGGACATGCTTGGAGTGGTTTGAGGGAAAAACGAACTTGGGTGCTGGAGCTCGAGTGCGCAAGAATGGATGAGCAAGGAGGAAGAAGGTGTGGGTAAAAAGAGGAATCCTTGTCCCTTTATAGGGGCGGAGGAAACTATATGCCTCCCCACCTGCCTAGTAAAACTCGCTTATTCCCCAAGCGCCATAATTGATGGCGCGGTTGGGTTACCCACATCCGTATTGATGAGAATCTCGTGATAAGGGGACACGATCTCTGCTTCGACAAGACGTGCCAAGAAAACCGCCTCCCAATACATGTAGTAGCTGGTTGAGAAAAACGGTTCGAATAATGACCGGGCCGTGGTATGATGTCATGCTGCCAAACGTGTCAGCAGATTAGATTTGTGGAAATATTATTCTCTCTATGGTGGTATGTGGAACTTGTTTTGCAGAGCCGGACACTATCCTTGTGTTCAAGATCTTCTATGGAATATTCAGAGGAAGAGATCCGCCTTGCAATGTTGAAGACAAATCCGCGCGTTGGACTCATCGTCATTGAAGCCTGGTTCAGGGGCTACTGTGGGAGTCCTGGATTAGGGGGTCCTCGGACGGCCGGACTATATACTTTAGCCGAACTGTTGGACTATGAAGATACAAGATTGAAGACTTCGTCCCATGTCTAGATGGGACTCTCCTTGGCGTGGAAGGCAAGCTTGGCAATACGGATATGTAGATCTCCTCCCATTGTAACCAACTCTGTGTAACCCTAGCCCCCTCTGGTGTCTATGTAAACCGGAGGGTTTAGTCCGTAGGACAACAACAATCATACCATAGGCTAGCTTCTAGGGTTTAGCCTCTAAGATCTCTTGGTAGATCAACTCTTGTAATACTCATATCATCAAGATCAATCAAGCAGGAAGTAGGGTATTACCTCCATCGAGAGGGCCCGAACCTGGGTAAACATCGTGTCCCCCACCTCCTGTTACCATCCACCTTAGACGCACAGTTCGGGACCCCCTACCCAAGATCCGCCGGTTTTGGATGGCCCATATGACGCTACTGGGCCTAATTCGATAGGCCATAATGGGTTGTGGGTTAGCGGGTTGTAAATGGGCTATATGCGAACATGTTGTTAACAGGCTTTCTGTGGGCCGGCCCACTACCTTTTTACCAAGTCAAACAGGACGGCCTTTTCACCCGAATGGGCCTTTGTTGGGCCATGCCACGTGTCGACGTATCATAGGAGCCTCTTCAATAAGTGGATGCCATCATCCCGGCCCGAGCCGACATGTGGTTCTTCTGGCCATTGAGAATTTTACACGTGGAAAATCCCCATTGGTCCGGGCTGTTAATGGGTTATCGGATCCAAACCAGAACCCAATAGGTTAACGGTGACCCGTTATGGTGGATGCCACGTGTCGGTTACCCTTGACGAAAGCACTTCCATGACGCGCCATTTATCGTCATGGAAGTGGACACTTCCGTGATGATAATTTTGGCATTGTCATGGTACACTTCTACGAAAGCACATGCATGACTATCTTGATTCTGTCATAAAATCGTCATGGATGTACATGCATGACAAAAAATGTGACCTACTGTGACAAACACGTATCATCACGGAAGTGTTTTTTTTGTAGTGCTACCATGGTGTTGTTTTTGTGCACAAATAGAAGTTCTCAGATTTAGATGAAACTTTTTGGAGAATTGTTTTGGAATAAATAAAAAATACTGGAACAAAGACCCCTGGAGGGGGGGGCAACTGCCCAGAAGGTAGCAGGGCGGGCCACCCCCCTCTGGCGCGCCCTGGTGGGTAGTGGGCCCACGAGGCTCAACTGACCCTAATTTCGACGCTATAAAATCCTATTTTTCTAGAAAAATGGAAGAGGAAGTTTCATTGCGCTTTACGATACGGAGCTGCCACCACATCCTATTCTTCATCAGGAGGCCAGATCTGGAGCCCGTTCGGGGCTCCGGAGAGGGGGATCCTCGGTCTTCGTCATCACCAACCATCCTCCATCAGCAATTTCATGATGCTCACCACCGGGAGTGAGTAATTCCTTTGTAGGCTTGTTGTACGGTGGTGGCTTGGATGAGATTCATCATGTAACTGATTTCGTTTTGTTAGGGCTCATCCCTAGTATCTACTATGTTCTGAGGTTGATGTTGCTATGACTTTGCTATGCTTAATGCTTGTCACTAGGGCCCGAGTGCCATGATTTCTGATATGAACCGCTTACATTTTCACCATTATATCTATGTTCGTGGTCCGATCTTGCAAGTTATATGCACCTATGATGTCTACTACACAACCTTGTTCTTGTAGGCGTTGTTGGGCCTCAAGTGCGAGAGGTTTGTAGGGACGATGAAAATTTCCCTCAAGTGGATGACCTAAGGTTTATCAATCCGTGGGAGGTGTAGGATGAAGATGGTCACTCTCAAACAACCCTGCAACCAAATAACAAAGAGTCTCTTGTGTCCCCAACACACCCAATACAATGGTAAATTGTATAGGTGCACTAGTTCGGCGAAGAGATGGTGATACAAGTGCAATATGGATGGTAGATATAGGTTTTAGTAATCTGAAAATATAAAAACAGCAAGGTAACTAATGATAAAAGTGAGCGTAAACGGTATTGCAATGCTAGGAAACAAGGCCTAGGGTTCATACTTTCACTAGTGCAAGTTCTCTCAACAACAATAACATAATTGGATCATATAACTATCCCTCAACATGCAACAAAGAGTCACTCCAAAGTCACTATAGCAGAGAACAAACGAAGAGATTATTGTAGGGTACGAAACCACCTCAAAGTTATTGAGGGAGTCCTGGATTAGGGGGTCTCCGGACAACTGGACTATATCCTTTGGTCGGACTGTTGGACTATGAAGATATAAGATTGAAGACTTCGTCCCGTGTCCGGATGGGACTCTCCTTGGCGTGGAAGGCAAGCTTGGCAATACGAATATGTAGATCTCCTCCCATTGTAACCGACTCTGTGTAACCCTAGCTCCCTCCGGTGTCTATATAAACCGGAGGGTGTAGTCCGTAGGACAACAACAATCATACCATAGGCTAGCTTGTAGGGTTTAGCCTCTACGATCTCGTGGTAGATCAACTCTTGTAATACTCATATCATCAATATCAATCAAGCAGGAAGTAGGGTATTACCTCCATCGAGAGGGCCCGAACCTGGGTAAACATCGTGTCCCCCACCTCCTGTTACCATCCGCCTTAGACACACAGTTCGGGTCCCCCTACCCGATATCTGCCGGTTTTGACACCGACATTGGTGCTTTCATTGAGAGTTCCACTGTGTTGTCACCATAAGGCGTGATGGCTCCTTCGATCATCGGTAACGATGCGGTCCAGGGTGAGGTTTTCCTCCCCGGACAGATCTTCGTATTCGGTGGCTTCGCTCTGCGGGCTAACTAGCTTGGCCATCTGGAGCAGATCGAGAGCTATGCCCCTGGCCACCAGGTCAGGTTCGGGGACTTGAATTACACTGCCGACATCTGCGGAGACTTGATCTTCGACGGATCCGAGCCCTTGCCAGGTGCGCCGCACGATCGCGACGAGCATGATATAGCTCTGCCGTCGGACAGTGTTCGGGAGATCACACCGGCAACTACTCCGGCCTTCAATCCGGAGCAAATTGCGCCATCCAAGGACGGGTGGATAGACCCCGCCATGGAGGTCGTACTCTCAGCGGCGATAGAGCCGGATACTGACTTCACCCCTCACGATAGCCGTGACGCCGAACCACTGGATCCATCTCCGGCCACGGACTCTGAGCCGCCTGCGCCCGTGCCTATCGAATCCGATTGGGCGCCGATCATGGATTTACCTCCGCGGATATCTTTCAGCACTCGCCCTTCGGCGACGTGCTAAATTCGTTAAGGTCTCTCTCCTTGTCAGGAGAACCTTGGCCGAACTATGTCCGGCTAGAATGGGATGCGGATGACGAAGAAATTCGTTGCCCACCCACCACCCACTTAGTAGCCACTTTCGACGATTTAACCGACATGCTCGACTTCGACTCCGAAGACATCGACGGTATGGACAACGATGCAGGACACGAGCAGGAACCACCGCCTATATATGGTGGATACCCCCAAAGAAGGCAATGGCGATAAGACAGCGGAGGATGACCTCTCCAAGAAGCAACCCAGGCACTGACGTTAGCGGCGCCGCTCTAAGTCCCTTCATAGCAAAAGCAATGATACCGGCACAAGAAAAAATACAACTCCGGATAGTGCCGAAGACGATGACAATCCCCTCCAGCCAGATTTAGAGCAGGAGGACGAACAATCTAGCCCTCCAGAACAGGCAGCAGATGGAGAAACGGAGGATGACAATTACATGCCCCTCTCCGAAGACGAGGTGAGCCTCGGCGACAAAGAATTGATCGTGCCTGAGGATCCCATCGAGCAAGAGCGCTTCAAGCGCCGGCTTATTGCCATGGCAAATAGCCTGGAGAAAAAGCAACAACTGCTTCGAGCTGATCAAAATTTGCTAGCAGACAGATGGACTGAAGTCCTTGCGGCCGAGGAACACGAACTCGAATGCCCCTCCAAGAGTTACCCAAGACATAGGTCGCTACTCGATGAGGAAGCAGTGAAACCTACTTCACCAGTGCATGATGCGGCTGACCGGCCACCGCGTGGCCGAGATAGAGAGGCGTTTCATCCTGAAGTTCAGCCTGCACCCCGCCGCCACTCAAACAAAAATACCAAGGCCCGGGGCAACACGCGGGACCTGTGAGATGAATTGGAAAGCAGGGCAAAACATGCAAGATCGATATCGGGTCACGAAGTGCGCTGCTAGCAGGGACGATGACCGTCATGCCGGATACACTAAAAATAAATCCGGCCGGGCCGAATACAGCAGACAAGACTCATATGAACTGCCTCGTGATATAGCCCGGCACAGAGGCGCCGCAGACCCCCTATGCTTCTCTAATGAAGTTATGGATCACGAATTCCTAGAGGGTTTTAAACCCATAAATATCGAATCATAAGATGGTACAACAGATCCCGCAGTATGGATTGAGGATTTCCTCCTCCATATCCACATGGCTCGCGGTGATGATCTACATGCCATCAAGTACCTCCCACTAAAACTCAAAGGACCAGCTCGGCATTGGCTGAATGGCTTGCCAGCGGACTCCGTTGGAAGTTGGGAGGACTTGGAGGATGCATTCCTTAACAACTTCCTGGGCACTTATGTGCGACCACCGGATGCGGACGACTTCAGTCATATAACTCAGCAACCGGGGGAATCAGCCAGGAAATTCTGGACCCGGTTCCTAACCAAGAAGAACCAAATAGTCGGCTGTCCGGATGCAGAGGCCTTAGCGGCATTTAAGCATAATATCCGTGACGAATGGCTCGCCCGGCACCTTGGCCAAGAGAAGCCAAAATCCATGGCAGCCCTCACGACACTTATGACCCGCTTTTGTGCGGGTGAAGATAGCTGGTTGGCTCGTTGTACCAATACAACAAGCAAACCTGGCATATCCGAAGCTGGGGATGGCAGCGACAAACCACGACGGAACAAACACAAGCGCCGCAAATACGGCGTAAACACCGAAAATACGGCAGCTAACGCCAGGTTCGGGGGCTCAAAGCCCGGTCAGCAGCAAGGACCACTCAAAAATAAAAATCCGGGTCCATCCTGTCTGGACCGCATACTCGACCGCCAATGCCAAATTCATGGCACCCCAGAAACGCCAGCTACCCATACTATCAGAGAATGCTGGGTCTTCAAACAAGCCGGTAGGGCATGCGCCAACAACGGAGAAGGGGGGTCGCAAGGCGATGATGGCGACGAAGAACCCAAATCACCGAACACGAGAGGGCAAAAGAAATTTCCCCCGCATATTCAATCGGTGAATGCGGTAAATACCACCCAAATTACCAACTCGGACCGGATACGTATCCTTAGGGATGGCGTCTCAACGGAACTAGCCGTCCCACAATATAAACTGGGACCGGTCACCTTCAACTGCACAGACCATCCGGTTAGCGCCAATCAGAGCAATCCAGCCGCACTAGTCCTCGATCCAATAATAGATGGGTTCCACCTCACTCGAGTCCTTATGGACGGAGGCAGCAGTCTAAATCTGCTTTACCAGGACACAGCGCACAAGATGGGCATCGATCATTCGGTGATCAAACCCACTAAAGCCATTTTCAGAGGCATTATACAAGGTGTGGAAGCCAGTTGTACAGGCTCCATTGCCCTGGAGGTAGTCTTCAGATCTCCGAAAAATTACCGCACCGAAGAGTTAATCTTCGAAATCGTCCCTTTCAGCAGTGATTATCAGGCACTGCTCAGACGGACCGCGTTCGCTCGATTCAATGCGGTGCCGCATTACGCCTACCGAAAGCTCAAGATGTCCGGTCCACGCGGTGTCATCATGGTTAATGGCAAGGCCGAACCTTCCCTGGGCACCAACAAATATACAACTGCCCTAGGAGCAGAAGCAACGAGTGGCACCTTGCAGCCGAACCTCGAGTCGCCGTCCAGGCTTTCGGACACCGTCAAGGGACTCCGAAAAGCTTCATGGAAGGATAGCCCGGCTCATCCGGGACTCAACTAAACACTTCGGTGCAGGCCAGGACAGGCCGAGCTCAGCGGCTCAACCGCCATACACTTAAATATTCATTACATTTCTTTCGCAGGTTCTCCTTTGCACCGACCAGGACAGGCTACTCGGAGGCAGTTTGAACACGTAAGGGAATCCTTAGACATTCCCTGCAATGATCGTCCGGCCATACTGCGGCTCCGCACTCAGCCCCTTCCTCCTGGTCTCAGCAGGTTCCGTAATCATGTTCCTTTTTTATCACATTACTTGTACCCATACGCATAGACGTACTATTCAAATACAACATGTGGATTTATATGACGCTTACCTGCTGTTATTTCTTGTTGAAATCATTTCATCAATTGGCATCCGTATACAAAGATATGCCTTAAAATATGTCAGGGGCTTCGTTTTACCCGTAACATGGCATTAAAGTCCGAACACCTTCATGGAAGCTCAGCACCCCGAACCTATAGCATTTTATGCATCAACTCTGAATCATGTCTTGGGTCAATAGTTGGTTTGCCCGGCTCCCATGTTTTGGTACCTTACGTTCCACTATATCGGCTAAGGTAGCACTGGGAGAACTACTGCGATTGTGTCCCGGTTCTTCCGGACGAGCACCTCGGTAGAAAGCGAAACCGGCTATCATGATACGGCGAGAGCTGGTCAGCTGTTCAAGAGGTCAAAAAATCTTTAAGGATTTCTCCCGCATAATGCCATAACCGATGCAGCGTGCGACGGATCGGTTATTTCTCTGATCAGGTGCTTATAGAGCCCCCAGCACGGTCTTCCGAACACCAGGGGCTGCGCGGACCATACTAAAGCTCCTATGGCTAAGTGAGAGTGATAAAGCCCTATAGTCCGATTGCCTGGTTCGTTGTGCTGAGCACCTCCTTCAAGGACCCAAAACTGGGATAAAGAGTGCTCAGGTTTATCCTGAACACCCCCGTACTTCTTACGTGGGGGCAGAAGCCGATGACTAGCCAACTCTCAGGTTTAACATATAAAACGGCTGCACAGGAGGGTAAACTTTTACATAACAGGCGACAAATAAACGACCTTGTTCAAACATTACAAAGGACAACATGATTGGCACTCATGGAAATATAATGTCCTTGCTGCATAGCCCCGCTGCAAGGTAAGATCCTTTCCGGACACTCTCATAATGTAATTCGGGCTTGCGGTGCTCCTTCCCCTCTGGCAGTCCTTCGGTCATCAGCTTTTCGGCATCCATCTTCCCCTAGTGCACCTTCACACGGGCGAAGGCCATTCGCGCACCTTCTATGCAGACCGACCGCTTGATGACGTCAAGTCGAGGGCAAGCGCTCACGAGCCGCCTCATGAGCCCGAAGTAGCTGCTTGGAATCGGCTCGGCAGGCCATAGCCGGATAACCAAATCTTTCATGGCTAGTCCCGCTGCCCTATGCAGTTCGACCAGCTGTTTCAGCTGATCGGTAAAACGCACCGGATAATTCGGTGCCAAATACTGCGCCCAGAAGAGCTTATCTGCAGTTTCCCTTTCTTCGGCTCGGTAGAATTGAGGGACATCTGATATGCTGTGAGGCAGCTCGGCAAATACCCCTGAGAAATCCGGATCAAAAAATTAGAACAATAAGCCCCCCCCCCCCCCCAATACTTACTCCACAGGGAAAAAAGCCTTACCGGCTACGATCTTTCTTGCCTCCTGGATCTCCTGCACGGTGCTTTGGGTTTCGTCCCGGGCATCGCGCATGGCCTGATGCGCCTTGGTGAGTTTGGCTTCCTTCTCCGTTAAGCTCTGCTCCAAGGACTCGCATTTCCCCACGGCCTCTTGTAGCTCCTGCTCAGCTTTGATAACCCTGGCCTTGTGCTTCTCACGAAGAGTCTGCTCAGTAGCTGCCCTTTTCTCGCCCTCGGCCATAGCCTTCTTCATAGCTTCGACTTCGGTCACAATCCCTAGCACAAGTCATAAAACCCAGTTCATACTAAAAATTGATTCGCAATAAACGCAATCAAAGACTTGTGCATACCTTGCTTATCCCTCAACTGCATTTTCAGTTGGCCAAGTTCTTTTGTGGCCCGCTCCAGACTTTGATTCAGCCCGGAGATCTCCGCAGTATGAGAAGAAGCAGCCGTTACAGACACCTGCTTATAACAAAAGAGAAATAGATGCCATTCAATGAGTCTTCCTGCGAACATACAATTCGATCCTCCGTCCGGTTCTTTCTTTCACCGAACAGAGTATCAGGGGCTACTATCTATTCTATGACACTCTTCGATAACTCATAAAACGTACCTCAAAACCTTTTATAAGGTAGATACAGGATTCGTTCAGCCCATTCTCAGTTGACTGAATCTTCTCAATCACCGCACCCATAAGGGCAGGTGTTCATCAACCACGGAGGCGTCTTTCAACGCCACCAACAAAGCATCTGACACTTCTGGATAGACAGAGGTCGTCGATGGACCAGGCACGCCCCTCTCGAAGGAGACTGCCCGCTTGATCCTAGAGCCGTATAGGTCTCTGGGACCGCATTCGGCTGGGAGCCGATCTTAGGATCACTCCAGCCGTCAGCCCCCACGGGAATCTTTCCCTCCATGTGGTCCGGCCCCTGAGGTTTGACCTCCAAGTGCCGCCTTCATGGTTTTTTCCCTTCTTCCTGGGCCGGGGTCCTTCTGGGACGAAGCCTTGGTATTATGCACCTGTTTGGAGGAAGGGGCCTTTCGGGGCGTCCCGCTCTCCATAGCATCTGAGCTCAGCAAGTCCTCTGATAAGGATTGTTTGGTACGGGGCCTCACCGGACTGCAAAAAATATGGCTTAGGTTAAAATACTAAGTCGCGAGGAGTCCGGACGCTTAAAACATGCTCGGATTTCATACAATTACGAGTTCACCAGGGGCTGGGCCTGGGATCCCACGTCGGGCCGCTATCGGCGACGGCAGTGGACTCCTCTTGAAGAGGAGCCTTTCCCCTTTTGGGTAGCTCAGCCTCCAAGTGTACGGACGCCGTCCTCTTCTTTCTTCCCCCTGTAGGGGACTTATCTTCCTCCTCCTCATCGTCCTCTTCGGAGGCAGAATGGGCATAGGAGCCTTTGGATATTGTGTCCGAAGCGCCACGGCAACGAAGGCCGCCCCGGGTGTAACACCCCGTTGTAATGATGCTACAGTAACCCTTGGGGTTAAGTTAATTGTTTTGCTAAACATGTTCCTGATCTTTATTGTCTCATGCTCTTTCACATTCCAGTTGAATTCAAATTCCGTGTGAAATTCAAAATGCTCAGACATGAACACAAAAATGTTCATCATGTGCCAAATAATCCACAACTAATATTGGTGGTGAACCAACATTTTTGCAAAAGGTTTAAGTGGCCTAAGCTACTTAAAGCGGTGACCTAAGCAATAAATTAAATGCCCTTTTAATTTATAAAATTGGCAACTATTCAAAAAGCCTCCCAACCTTTTGAGGCAAAGCACTTTAATTCTTTGAGATTGTTTTGGCCAAGGCATAATTTTGCAAAGTCAATTGTGGCAAAAAAGAAAATGCAAACGCTGCTGGAAAGAAAAACAAAAAAAAAAGGAAAAGCCCCCCCCCTCAATGGGCCGGTGGCCCACTAGCCACCGTTCCCCCATGGGCCTCGGCCCACCTCAACCAACCGGCCCAGCCCACCCCCCCTCCCGGGTCGTCCTCCTCACTCACTCCTCCGGCCAGGCGCGTCCCCGCGGACCCGGGCATGCCGCCCGTCAGCCACGTCATGACGAGAGGATAAGGTCGACCCCCCCTCGGCGCCTCGGCCTCCTCCCAGCTACCCCCACTCACCTCCGCCTCTCCCACTCCCCTCGGATTCCCCTCGAGCACTCCCTCTCTCTCGGCCAGAGGCCTCCAGCAGGTACCTCGCCTGTCCTCGCGGCCACCGAGCCCCGTTCGCCTCGCCATCGAGCCCATCGTCTCCGCCGCCGTCGTCTACCCAGTCCCCGTCCGTGAGTGCGAGCCGGGAGCCACTACGGGGAGCGGATCGAGCAGCCCCCTTTCTCCTTTGTCGCCGGTGACCGCCGTCATCTCCGGCCACCTCTGCGCTCCTAAGCTGTCGCAGGCTTTTCGTAGCCGCTCGGTGAGCTCCTCCCTCCCTCCTTTCTTCTCCTCGCACCGCTTCGCCCTCCCTAGCTCACTCGTCGCAGCTGCAGTAGCTCACCGCCGCCTAGATCCGCAGTCGTCGTGGCCACGCTCACCGTCGAGCTCAACCGAGCACTGCACCGTGCCCAGCACGCTCCGAGCAACGACACATGCCGCTTGCCTGCTGTGTCTTTACTTGACGAAGCTCGAGCTTCGCCGAAACTCCGGCGTCCGCCCTTGATCGACGCCACCGTCGACACCGTCCATCCCAGCCTCAGTGAGACCTCGAATGGGTGCGCCCGACCCACTGCTTTTGAACGCGCTGCCCCACGCTGCTTTTGGCGCCCGTAGCCCGTCCCGATGATGCGAAGCCAACCGCCGCCCGGGCTCACCGCCGCGCCGCTCCGCCAACCCAGCCCTGCCGCCACTACCGCCCGTCGCCACCATTGTAGCTCTCGAGCGGGTCCGGCGCTCAACGGCTGCTGCTGGGCGGATTCAGCGAGGCGGTGCCTCTCCGTCGCGGGAACGCTCACCGGAGCTCCCCAACGCCGGCGCCGACGTGGACGTCCGGGTCCACCTCGCCAGTCACGCCTGTGGCCCCGATGGCGGCCGCCTTGTTGACCAAGTCAACGGTGACCGGGCATCGCCAGTCACTACCGATGGTCCCCGTGGGCCCCGTTGACTAGTCAACTAGTCTGTTGACCGCTGATGCAACAATGACTCCATGACGACGTCATATTCCTTTTCTGTTAATGTAAATAATTCCAGAATATTGTTTAAACTTTAAAAATTCATAGAAATTAAACCGTAACTCCGATGAAAATGTTTTCTATATGAAAGTTGCTCAGAAAAATCCAACGAATCCGAATACGTGGGCCGTTCAGCTGTCACATGCCTCTAGCATGCTGAACATGGAACATTTCCCCTCCGGTCATCTGTGTGACACAGGTCCGGAACCGGGAATACATTCCCGGTTGAATTCCCCCTTCACCTATATCGTGTAGCCATGCGTTAGGTCACACCCAGCACAACATATTGCCATGTTACGCTTTGTGATGCTATGTTTGCTTTATATTTACTGTTTCTTCCCCCTCTTCTCTCCGGTAGACCCCGAGACCGATGTCGCCCACATGATCGACTAAATCGACGGCGACCTTCTTGCGAGCAACAGGCAAGCCCCCTTTGATCATCGCGATATCGCCCATTCCATTCTCTCATGCTTGCATTAGATTTTGCTACTGTTATTGTTTGCTCCTATTCTGATGCATAGCCTGCTTTTGTACCTACTGTTGTACCTTACCTGCTTATCCTAAACTGCTTAGTATAGGTTGGATAGTGATCCATCAGTGACCCCCACCTTGTCCTTGTTGCCCCTGCTTCATCATTGAAGACCCGATCAACGGGATCGAAGACCAGGCCCCGACACCGCACATCACTTTCCCCTTAGTTGCTCGACAATACTAGGTTACTATCGAGTACCGAGGGTGAACCTCTTCAGCACTTCTGATGTTAACCCTGTAGTGCAGTCATTCAGTCGTGGTCATCGAGGGTGATTTCCTCCTTAACCACTTCCGATACGACTCTGTCGTGCAACCCCTCAAGTGTGAACCTCGAGGGTGATTCCTCTTACGTTCACCCTGATGATTACATCTAGTGGAATTCATCGGGGGTGATTCCTCGGGTTTTCCCCTTGATGTTTGGACACACGGTTACTTGGACTTTTACCACTGTTACTTGGAAAGACGGGTCGACCCTGAGGGGTACCCGCGAGCTTAATTGCGGTGATGTGGAGTCGGTTGACTGGAGGGTGCCCGCGAGATAATTACGAGGCGTGGCGGGCATTCCTAGCCCTTGCCGCAAGTCCTCGAGACGGGCAACGGGTCACATCTTTCGTGAGTCTCGCTTGTTACCGCGCGTTCCTAATCCACTCACGATTTGGATATTTGATCCGAGGGGCCTCGCCCGATAGCACTAACCATCACGTGGGCATAGTATGGGCGTTCGCGTCGTATACATCAGCGAAGCTTAATAGACGTCAAGAATCGAGCGGCGCTGCCGGGTTGGACTGCGTACCGCCTTGTTGAAGGAGGTAGCTAGGTCTGCTCACCGGCCGTCAGACGCAACGTGCAGGAGTTCCCGGAGATGGCCCATGACCCTGGGGCATAGGTTTAGTCCGGCGTGCTGGCTCTCTATTAAGCCTAGGTCGGGTTGCGGCGTATTGTTTAGCCGAGGCCGGGCATGACCACAGAAAGTGTGTCGGCGGAGTTAAGCGGCGTGGTGGGTAAGTTGGTGCACCCTGCAGGAAGAAAACATCTATCGATAGCCTGTCCTCGATAACGGACACTTGGAGTTGTATCCCGATCGATACAACTAGAACTGGATACTTGAGATGAGACATGGATATGAGCAATGGATTGCGATGAGAACTGGATTGTGATGATAACCGGATAGTATGGCTCTGGGATATCTTTCTCGCAGGGAGTCGAGAAAGGATCTCTGGCCGAGGTTGATAACACTACTACTACTTTACTTTATGCTACTCTACTCCTTCCTGTTGTCGCAAGATGGTGGTTTCGAGAAGATGCTAGTCTTCGATAGGACTAGGCCTTCTCTCTATTCTCGCATTTCGCAGCCCACCACATATATCTGACTTCCTTTGATAATGTTGCATATGTAGTGTAGATCCTTGCTTGCGAGTACTTTGGATGAGTACTCACGGTTGCTTTGCTCCCCTTTTCCCCTTTTCTTCTTCTTTCCGGTTGATGCAACCAGATGACGGAGCCCAGAGCCGATGCCACCGCCGATGCTTACTACTACGTGGAGACCGGCGATGACCAGGAGTAGTTAGGAGGCTCCTGGCGGGAGGCCTTGCCTTTTCGATCGTAGATGCTTTTGTGCTAGCCTTCTTAAGGCAAACTTGTCTAACTGATGTCTGTACTCAGATATTGTTGCTTCCGCTGACTCTTGTGCTTTCGAGCTTATGTATTCGAGCCCTCGAGGCCCCTGGCTTGTAATATAAAGCTTGTATTGTTTTAATTTGTGTCTAGAGTTGTGTTGTGATATCTTCCCGTGAGTCCTTGATCTTGATCGTACACATTTGCGTGTATGATTAGTGTACGATTGAATTGAGGGCGTCACAAGTTGGTATCAGAGCCGACTGCGTGTAGGTAGCCCCCTTCCCAACTCCTTGGCCGAAGTGGAGTCTAGTCACCGAAAAACTTTTACTAACATTGGCTGTGTGGCTTACGGTCCCACGTCGCCATTGGGTGGTATTAGCATCTTTTACTCCTCGTCTATACTCTCGGACTCTGAACTCTCTTCTACTCGGGGTTAAACGAATTTACTAACATTAGGATCCCGTGACCACATTCACCCCGAAGTTGGATAAAGCCATAGTTATTCCTTAGAATAGCCTCTTGAATAGTACACACACCTGTCGTGTTGACTACGAAGTGGAATCCATCGTACATCTTTCCTTATGCATGTTTCATCATGAATGATCCTTGTCTTTGCAAATGCTCAATGCTGAACTACCCCCCCTATTACATGTTAGCAGGATGGTTAGACCCGCTGGTCGTGGCCGTGGTGCCAATGATCCACCACCGCCTGAATTCTTTGCTGGAATGATGCAACAGTTTGAGTTGAACCGACAGTTCATGGAAGGAATGATGGCTCAGTTTCCTCGTCCGAACATGAATCAACAGCCAACCCCAGTAACTCTGCAGGACTTCATGCGCCTCAACCCAACTATCTACCGCAGCCTAACTCAACCCCTTGATGCTGATGACTGGCTCCGCGACATCACATATGAAATGGAGTCTGCAAGTGTTGCCCCTGCCAGCTATGTCACCTTCGCATCCTTCTTCCTCAAGGGTCCTGCTGCTCAATGGTGGGACAGCCACAGGCGTACCCTACCTGTTGGAACGGTCATTACTTGGCCGGATTTCCAAGCTGCCTTCCGTGCCTGCTTTCATTCCTCGTGGAACCATGGACGGAAGAAGCGAGAGTTCCATAACCTCACCCAAGGCAACAAGTCTGTAGATGCTTATCAACGGAATTTCGGACTTGTCACGTTATGTCAAGAAGACATTGCAACCGATGCTCGTAAGCAAGAGAAGTTTCGTGATGGACTTCACCACGATATCAAGCTAGCATTGCTCGCTCATGACTTTGCCGACTTTGCCACCTTGGTGAACAAGGCTATTCAGTTGAGACTGGTCTTCAGAACACCAGGATCCCTTAGGCGAGGCGCGACGTTGGCTCATCTTCGGGCCCGTCAGCGCAGAAGCGTCGGATATGGATTCCCCACAGCATGTATCATCCAACTACACTTGCACCAAGACAGTCCTATGTTGCACCTCGTCTGCCTCCTCCACCGCAGAGGCAGCCCCTTCGGGCTGTACCACCCCAAGCTTCTACTCCCAATCCCAATGATGGCCTATGCTTCAAGTGTGGCCTTCCAGTGTCACCGCCCAGAAATGCCCTCGTAATCGAATCAGTGGCTCTGTCTTCAACTGGTCGTAAAAATCAGCCCCATAACAACAATGCTGACCTTATGGTCGTGGTCGCTAATCATGTTGATCTCGAATGAAGCTCAAGACCAGCTGCCATCGTGATGGGTACTCTCCTTGTTAATTCATGCACCAGCTTCTGCTTTGTTTGATTCAGAGCATCACATTCATTTATGTCGAAAGGTTTGCATACACACACGACATTCGATGCGAGGCCATGAACACCCCGATAGTAGTACGCACCAAGGGCCGATGTCAAACTACCATGATTGGTCGCGACGCTCCGTAGAGATTGAAGGGCTGGAGTTCCTTGTTTCTCCCATTATTCGAGTCTTCCAATATTGACCTCATCCAGGAATGGAATGGTTGAAAGCGATAACGCCTCTATCGCTTGTGCCACCAAGGTTGTTCACCTCCTACATCCTTCCAATGAAATAGTAAGCTACCCATGCTCAGCTTGTTCAGACGTCAAGCACGACTTTATGCTTTGAATGCGTTGAACGCAGCACCTCTTGAGGGAATTGAAAAGATTCCAGTCGTTCGTGACTTCCAAGACGTATTTCCAGAAGAACTTCCAGGAATACCCCCTGCCCGGGCCGTCGAGTTCGCCATCGACTTGAAGCCGTGCACCGCTCCTATTGCTAAACGACCCTACAAGATGCCACCTCATGAGCTCCTTGAATCAAGGAGGAAATCGACAAATCTCTTCGCAGGGTTTCATTCGCCCAAGTTCCTCTGCTTGGGGAGCACCTTCTCTCTTCGTCAAGAAGAAGGACGGTACGAACCGTTTGGTCCAAGAATATCGTCCTATTAACCAAGCTACAATTCAGAACAAATATCCCCTTCCTCGGATCAATGATCTGTATGATCAACTTGCTGGTTCATCGATATTCTCTAAACTCGACTTGAGGTTGGGTTACCACCAGATCCGTGTTCGTGAAGAGGATATTCCAAAGACCGCATTCGTCATTCGTTATGGTTCTTACGAGTACACCGTCATGTCATTCGGTTTAACCAATGCTCCAGCTACATTCTCTCGTCTGATGAACTACATATTCATGGATTACCTCGGCAAGTTCGTCGTAGTCTATCTGGATGATATACTGGTATATTCGAAGAATAAAGAAGAACATGCTGAACATCTTCGTCTTGTTCTGGAGAAGCTTCGAGAGCATCAACTTTATGCCAAGTATTCCAAGTGTGAATTATGGTTGCCCGAAGTCACCTACCTTGGTCATGTCATCTCCAAGGATGGTATTGCCGTCAACCCAGAGCTGCTTCAGTTATTCTTGATGGACCCCTCCTAAGACTATCAAGCAAGTCGAAGCTTTCTCGGACTAGCCAGCTCATCGTCGCCGCTTTGTCGAGAATTTCTCCAAGATCGCCAAGCCATCGACTAATCTGCTTCACAAAGGCGTTAAGTTCGACTGGACAGACAAATGTTAGGAAAGTTTCCAGGCACTCAAGGACAAGTGACTTCTGCCCGAGGCTTGCTCCTCCTGATTCTCGCAAGGACTTCGTCATCTATTGTGACGCTTCACGTCAAGGATTAGGCTGTGTTCTAATGCAAGAGCGCAGAGTGATTGCTTATGCTTCCCATCAAATGCGTCGTCACGAGGAAAACTACCGGTTCATGACCTTGAGCTTGCAGCGTTATCTTTGCATCGAAGCTATGGCGGCAGTACCTTCTCGATGTCGCTATGAGATCTTCACCGATCATCGAGTCTGAAGTACATGTTTACTCAACCAGATCTGAACCTCCGCTCGCAGCGGTGGATGGAAGCTATTATGACTACAATCTGCGGTATATCTTATACCCTGGTAAGGCTAATGTAATGGCCGATGCCCTGAGCCGCAAGTCATATTGCAACAATCACATGGTCTACGAAGCTCAACCCCGCCTTGATGAAGAGCTATGCAAGCTGAACGTTCAACTAGTTCCATAGGGTTCTCTGAATAACCTTGTCCTGGAACCAACTCTGCTGAAAGCAATTAAGTCTGCTCAAGCCAAAGATGCGCACGTGGATTTGATGAAAAAGGATCTTGCCTTAGATAAATCCAGAGATTTCTCAATTGGTGAAGATGGAACCTTATACTTCAGAGATCGCATTGTAGTACCCCGGTTCGAGCTTATGATAGAGAAGGTGATGAAAGAAGCGCATGACACCCCTCTCTTTATTCATCCGGGAAGTACCAAGATGTATCTAGACATCCGTCAGAAGTACTGGTGGTCTAAAATGAAGCAAGACATTGCTCGATATATCGAAGAATGTGACGCTTGCCGCCGCACAAAGCGTAACATCGTAAACCGGCTGGACTTCTACAACCGCTTCCGATTCTGAATGGAAGTGGGATAAGATCCAAATGGATTTCGTCACAGCCTTCCCAAGTCTCGTAAAGGTAACGGTGCTATCTTTGTTGTCATCGACCAATTCTCGAAAGTTGCTCACTTTCTACCACCAAGGAGACAATCACTTTGCTAGTCAATTAGCAAATTTGTATATATATATCCAGAATTGTGTCACCCATGGCATTCAAGGAGATCGCCTCGCACTGTGGCGCTTTATTCACTCCAAAGTTCGGGATAGTTTCAAGAGGCAATGGGAACTCATATTACCCGGAGCACCGCTTATCATCCCCAATCCCAAGGCCAAGTCGAGCGAGTCAATCAAATTCTTGAAGACATGCTTCGAGCTTGTGTTATTTCTTTCGGCAAGAAGTGGGAAGAATCTCTCCCTTATGCGGAGTTCTCTTATAACAACAGCTATCAAGCCAGCTTGAAGATGGCACCCTTTGAAGTGCTTTATGGACGTAAGTGCCGAACCCCTCTGAATTGGTCAGAAACTGGGGAACGGGCACTCATTGGTCCAGACATTATTCAACAAGCTGAAGAGCAGGTTCGCATTATCCGGGATAATCTCAAGGCGGCCCAGCCCCGCCAGAAGAGCAACTATGACCGGAAACACTGGGGTTCAACCTATCAACCTGGTGAACAAGCTTATCTGCGTGTCACCCTTTGAGAGGCACTCATCGGTTCGAGTCAAGGGCAAGTTAGCTCCTCGCTACATTGGTCCTTCCAGATTCTCGCCCGTCGTGGACTGGTGGCTTATCAACTTGAGTTGCCACCTCAGTTCTCTCATGTTCATGACGTCTTCCACGTGTCGCAACTTCGTCGATGCTTCAAGGATCCGGAACGTGAAGTGGATCCGGAATTGATTGAAATTCAAGATGATGTCACATACAAGGAGCATCCGATCTGCATTCTTGAAGAAGCTGAACGTCGAACACGCCAGAAGGTTACCAAGTTCCTCAAGGTGCAATGGTCAAATCATTCTAAGGATGAAGCCACTTGGGAACGCGAGGATAACCTCCGTGCTGAATACCCCGACCTGTTCCCTTCTACCTCTTAATTCTCGGGACGAGAATTTCTTTTAGAGGAGGAGAGTTGTAACACCCCGGTGTAATGATGCTACAGTAACCCCTGGGGTTAAGTTAATTGTTTTGCTAAACATGTTCCTGATCTTTATTGTCTCATGCTCTTTCACATTCCAGCTTGAATTCAAATTCATGTGAAATTCAAAATGCTCGAACATGAACACAAAATGTTCATCATGTGCCAAATAATCCACAACTAATATTGGTGGTGAACCAACATTTTTGCAAAAGGTTTAAGTGTCCTAAGCTACTTAAAGCAAAGACCTAAGCAATAAATTAAATGCCCTTTTAATTTATAAAATTGGCAACTATTCCAAAAGCCTCCCAACCTTTTTGAGGCAAAGTGCACTTTAATTCTTTGAGATTGTTTTGGCCAAAGGCATAATTTTGCAAAGTCAATTATGGCAAAAAGAAAATGCAAACGCTTTGAAAAGAAAAACAAAAAAACAAAGAAAAGGAAAAGCCCCCCTCAACCGGGCCGACCGCCCACCGCCACCGCTCCCCATGGGCCTCGGCCCACCTCAACCAACCGCCCAGCCCACGCCCAGGTCGTCCTCCTCACTGCTCCTCCGACCAGGCGCGTCCCGCCGGACCAGGCGTGCCGCCCAGACAGCCACGTCATGGACGAGAGGATAAGGTCGACCTCCTCGACGCCTCGGCCTCCTCCCGGCTACCCCACCGACCTCCGCCTCCCACTCCTCCGGATTCCCCTCGAGCACTCCCTCTCTCGACCAGAAGGCCACGCTGCTGCTCGCTTGTCCTCACGGCCACCGAGCCCGTTCGCCTCGCCATCGAGCCCATCGTCTCCGCCGCCGTCGCCTACCCAGTCCCGTCCGTGAGCGCGAGCCGAGCCACTACGGGAGCGGATCGAGCAGCCCCTTTCTCCTCCTGCGCGGTGACCGCCGTCATCTCCGCCACCTCTGCGCTCCTAAGCTGTCGCGGGCTTTTCGTAGCCGCCGGTGAGCTCCTCCTCCTCCTTTCTTCTCCTCGCACGCTTCGCCTCCCTAGCTCACTCGCCGCAGCTGCAGTAGCTCACCGCCGCCTAGATCCGCATCGTCGTGGCCACGCCACCGCCGAGCTCAACCGAGCACTCGCATCGCGTGCCAAAGACGCCCGAGCAGCTCGACACACATGCCGCTTGCCCTTCGCTGTGCCCTACTTGACGAAGCTCGAGCTCGCCGAAGCTCCGGCGTCCGCCGCGGTCGACGCCACCGCCGACACCGCCCATCCCAGCCTCGGTGAGACCTCGAATGGTGCGCCCACCCCGCTTTTGAACGCTGCTGCCCACGCTGCTTTTGAGCGCCCGTAGCCCGCCCCCGATGATTCCCGGCCAACCGCCGCCACGCCACAGCGGCGCCGCTTCGCCAACCCAGCCCTGCCGCCACTACCGCCTGTCGCGCCACCGCTGTAGCTCTCGAACGCGGGGTCCGGCGTCGCGAACGGCTGCGCGGAGCCGGATTCCGGCGAGGGCCGGTGCCTCTCCATCGCGGGAACGCTCACCGGAGCTCCCCAACGCCGGCGCCGACGTGGACGTCCGGTCCACCTCGCCAGTCACGCCCGGGCCCCAAGGCCCGGCCGCCTTGTTGACCAAGTCAACGGTGGACCGGGCATCGCCCGATCGCCGATGGGTCCCCGTGGGCCTGTTGACTAGTCAACTAGTCTGTTGACCGCTGATGCAACAATGACGCCATGATGATGTCATATTCCTTTTTTGTTAATATAATAATTCAAGAATATTGTTTAAACTTTAAAAATTCATAGAAATTAAACCGTAACTCCAATGAAAATGTTTTCTATATGAAAGTTGCTCAGAAAAATCCAAAGAATCCGAATAAGTGGTCCGTTCAGCTGTCACATGCCTCTAGCATGCTGAACATGGAACATTTCCCCTCTGGTCATCTGTGTGACACGGGTCCGGAACCGGGAATACATTCCTGCTGAATTCCCTTCACCTATATCGTAGCCATGCGTTAGGTCACACCCAGCACAACGTATTGCCATGTTACGCTTTGTGATGCTATGTTTGCTTTATATTTACTGTTTCTTCCCCCTCTTCTCTCCGGTAGACCCCGAGACCGATGCCGCCCCTGTGATCGACTACGTCGACGACGACCCTTCTTGCGAGCAACCGGCAAGCCCCCTTTGATCATCCCAGTATCGCCCATTCCATTCTCTCATGCTTGCATTAGATTTTGCTACTGTTATTGTTTGCTCCTATTCTGATGCATAGCCTGCTTTTGTACCTACTGTTGTACCTTACCTGCTTATCCTAAACTGCTTAGTATAGGTTGGATAGTGATCCATCAGTGAGCCCCCACCTTGTCCTTGTTGCCCCTGCTTCATCATTGAAGACCCGATCAACGGGATCGAAGACCAGGCCCCGACACCGCACATCACTTTCCCCTTAGTTGCTCGACAATACTAGGTTACTATCGAGTATCGAGCGTGAACCTCTTCAGCACTTCTGATGTTAACCCGGTAGTGCAGTCATTCAGTCGTGCTCATCGAGGGTGATTTCCTCCTTAACCACTTCCGATACGACTCTGTCGTGCAACCCCTCAAGTGTAAACCTCGAGGGTGATTCCTCTTACGTTCACCCTGATGATTACATCTAGTGGAATTCATCGGGGGTGATTCCTCGGTTTTTCCCCTTGATGTTTGGACACACGGTTACTTGGACTTTTATCACTATTACTTGGAAAGACGGGTCGACCCTGAGGGGTACCTGCGCGAGCTTAATTGCGAGTGATGTGGAGTCGGGTTGCCTGGAGGGTGCCCGCGAGATAATTACGAGGCGTGGCCGGGCATTCCTAGCCCTTGCCGCAAGTCCTCGAGACGGGCAACGGGTCACATCTTTCGTGAGTCTCTGCTTGTTACCGCGCCCTAATCCACTACGATTTGGATATTTGATCCGAGGGCCTCGGCCCGATAGCACTAACCATCACGTGGGCATAGTATGGGCGTTACGCGTCGTATACATCATCCGAAGCTTAATAGACGTCGGCGGCGGAGCGGCGCTGCCGGGTTGGACTGCGTGGCGCTGCCTTGTTGAAGGAGGTAGCTAGGTCTGCTCACCGCCGCGTCAGACGCAACGTGCAGGAGTTCCGGGAGATGGCCCATGACCCCGGGGCATAGGTTTAGTCCGCGTCTGGCCTCTCTATTAAGCCTAGGTGGGGTTGCGCGTATTGTTTAGCCGAGGCCGGGCATGACCTCGAAAGTGTGTCCGACCGGAGTTAAGCGGCGTGGTGGGTAAGTTGGTGCACCCTGCAGGAAGAAAACATCTATCGATAGCCTATCCTACGATAACGGACACTTGGAGTTGTATCCCGATCGATACAACTAGAACTGGATACTTGAGATGAGACATGGATATGAGCAATGGATTGCGATGAGAACTGGATTGTGATGATAATCGATAGTATGGCTCGGGATATCTTTCTCGCAGGAGTCGAGAAAGGATCTCGGCCGAGGTTGATAACACTACTACTACTTTACTTTATGCTACTCTACTCCTTCCGGTTCTTTGCAAGATGGTGGTTTCGAAGATGCTAGTCTTCTATAGGACTAGGCCTTCTCTCTATTCGGCATTTCGCAGCCCACCCACATATACAGCCTTCCTTTGATAATGTTGCATATGTAGTGTAGATCCTTGCTTGCAGTACTTTGGATGAGTACTCACGATTGCTTTGCTCCCCTTTTCCCCTTTTCTTCTTCTTTCCGGTTGATGCAACCAGATGACGGAGCCAGAGGCGGATGCCACCGCCGATGCTTACTACTACGTGGAGGCCGCCGATGACCAGGAGTAGTTAGGAGGCTCCCAGGCAGGAGGCCTTGCCTTTTCGATCATAGATGCTTTGGTGCTAGCCTTCTTAAGGCAAACTTGTCTAACTGATGTCTGTACTCAAATATTGTTGCTTCCGCTGACTCTTGTGTTTTCGAGCTTATGTATTCGAGCCCTCGAGGCCCCTGGCTTGTAATATAAAGCTTGTATTATTTTAATTTGTGTCTAGAGTTGTGTTGTGATATCTTCCCGTGAGTCCTTGATCTTGATCGTACACATTTGCGTGTATGATTAGTGTACAATTGAATTGAGGGCGTCACACCGGGTCTTTTTGGCCTCCTTCTCGGTCGTCTTCTCCGGCACCTTGTAGGGTGCCGGGACCAACATCTTCATCAGAAGTGGGATGGCCAGCTCTTGGGGTAGCAGGGCCGGACAATGGATCCGCTCCGCCTTCTTCGACAGCCCTGGGAGAATGGTATTAAACATGTTAAGTGCTTCCTTTGGGTTGTGCGGATAGAAAAATATGATAACTTACCGAACTTGCCGGGCGGGACAGTTGGAACCCACGGTCTTCGGCGGAGTCCGGCCATGATTTGCTGGACTTGAAAAGCACCTTCCAGATGTCCTTGTGCGAGGAGCCGAAGAGCTCTCGCAAGGTTTGGTGCCTGGCTGGATCAAATTCCCATAAATTGCAAGTCCGGTGCTGACAAGGCAAGATCCGGCGGACTAACATCACCTGGACCACATTGACAAGTTCAATATTCTTGTCTCCCATATCTTCAACACGCGTCTGGAGCACCGACAGTTCGTCGGACGAGGACCAGTCCAGGCCCTTCCTGACCCAGGATGTGAGCCGCATGGGGGCGTCGGATCAGAACTCAGGAGAGGCGGTCCACTCTGTGCCGTGCGGCTCGGTGATATAAAACCACTGTTGTTGCCACTCCTTTACAGAATCGTTGAAGGTTACCATTGGCCATATGACGTTGGGCATCTTGCTCACCATGGCGCCCCCACGCTCGGCGTGCTCGCCGCCCACCACCTTGGACTTCACATTAAAAATCTTCAGCCATAAACCGAAGTGCGGTGAAACACGGAGGAAAGCCTCGCACACGACAATGAATGTCGAGATGTTGAGGAAGGAATTAGGGGACAGATCGTGAAGATCGATCCCGTAATAATACATGACGCCGCGAATGAATGGGTGGAGGGGAAACCCCAGCCCGCGGACAAAGTGAGGAAGGAACACAACCCTTTCGTGGGGCTCCGGAGTAGGGACGATCTGCCCTGCTGTCGGGATACGGTGGCTGGTTTTCTTGGCCAGGTACCCGGCCTTCCGAAGCTTTTTGATATCCTTCTCTCGGACGGTAGAGGCCATCCATTTGCCTCTTGCTCCAGATCCGGACATTTTCGGAGGACCTCTTGTGGTCGGGGAAGAGGAGAGCTTGGGCGCTGGAGCTTGAGCAGAAGGGAAATGAATCGGGAAGAAGGCGTGGGTGAGAAGAGTGTTGGAAATATGCCCTAGAGGCAATAATAAAAGTATTATTATTATATTTCCTTGTTCATGATAATTGTCTTTTATTCATGCTATAATTGTATTATCCGGAAATCGTAATACACGTGTGAATACATAGACCACAATATGTCCCTAGTGAGCCTCTAGTTGACTAGCTCGTTGATCAACAGATAGTCATGGTTTCCTGACTATGGACATTGGATGTCATTGATAATGGGATCACATCATTAGGAGAATGATGTGATGGACAAGACCCAATCCTAAGCATAGCACAAGATCGTGTAGTTCGTTTTGCTAGAGCTTTTCCAATGTCAAGTATCTCTTCCTTAGACCATGAGATCGTGTAACTCCCGAATACCGTAGGAGTGCTTTGGGTGTACCAAACGTCACAACGCATAATCGGGTGACTATAAAGGTGCATTACGGTATCTCCAAAAGTGTCTCATTGGGTTGACACGGATCGAGACTGGATTTGTCACTCCGCATGACGGAGAGGTATCACTGGGCCCACTCGGTAGTGCATCATCATAATGAGCTCAAAGTGACCAAGTGTTTGGTCACGGATCATGCATTACTGATGCGAGTAAAGTGACTTGCGATAACGAGATTGAACGAGGTATTGGGATACCGACGATCGAATCTCGGGCAAGTAAAATACCGATTGACAAAGGGAATAGTATACGGGGTTGATTGAATCCTCGACATCGTGGTTCATCTGATGATATCATCGAGGAGCATGTGGCAGCCAACATGGGTATCCAGATCCCGCTATTGGTTACTGCCCGAGAGCCGTCTCGGTCATGTCTGCATGTCTCCCGAACCCGTAGGGTCTACACACTTAAGGTTCGGTGACGCTAGGGTTGTATGAATATGAGTATGCAGCAAACCAAATGTTGTTCAGAGTCCCGGATGAGATCCCGGACGTCACGAGGAGTTCCGGAATGGTCCGGAGGTAAAGATTTATATATGGGAAGTCTTATTTTGGTCGCCGGAAAAGTTTCGCACTTTATCGGTATTGTACCGGAGTGCCGAAGGGGTCCGGGGTCCACCTGCCCGGGGGCCACATGGGCTGGGGGTGCGCCTTGGCCTATATGGGCCAAGGGCACCAGCCCCAAGAGGCCCATGCGCCAAGGAGACTTGGGAGGAGAGTCCTAAAGGGGAAGGCACCTCAGAGGTGCCTTGGGAGGATGGACTCCTCCCCTGGCCGCACCCCTTCCTTGGAGGAAGGGGCAAGGCTCGCCCTCCCCTCTCACTTGCACCTATATAAAGGGAGGGAGGGAGGGTGGCCGCACCTCAAAGCCTGGCGCCTCCTCCTCCTGCAACACCTCCTCCTCCTCCCGTAGTTGCTTAGCGAAGCCTGCCGAGTTCTGCTGCATCCACCACCACGCCGTCATGCTGCTGGATCATCATCAACCTCTCCTTCCCCCTTGCTGGATCAAGAAGGAGGAGACATCATCCGCTCCGTACGTGTGTTGAACGCGGAGGTGCTGTCCGTTCAGCACTAGGTCATCGGTGATCTGAATCACGGCGAGTACGACTCCATCATCCCCGTTCCATTGAACGCTTCCGCACGCGATCTACAAGTGGTATGTAGATGCAATCACTATCCCATGACTCGTTGCTAGATGAACTCATAGATGGATCTTGGTGAAACCGTAGGAAAAAATTTAATTTTCTGCAATGTTCCCCAACAAAGAGTACATTCTTCTCCCTTTATAAGGGCGGAAGAGGCGATGTGCCTCCCCACTCCCCTGGTAAAACCTCTTATTTTCCAAGCATCGTAATTGGTGGTGCGGCTGGGTTACCCACATCCGTATTGATGAGAATCCCATAATAAGGGGGCACGATCTGTGCTTCGACAAGACGTACCAAGGAAACCGCCTCGCAATATGCGCCAAAGCTGTTGAGAAAAACGGTTCGAATAATGACCGGGCCGTGGTGTGATGTCATGCTACCGAATGTGTCAGCAGATTAGATTTGTGAAAATATTATTCTCTCTGCGGTGGCATGTGGAAATTGTTTTGCAGAGCTAGACACTATCTTTGCGTTCAGAATCTTCTATGGAGTATTCGGAGGAGGAACCCGCCTTGCAATGTCGAAGACAATCTGTGCGCCGGACTCATCGTCATTGAAGCCTGGTTCAGGGGCTACTGAGGGAGTCCTGGATTAGGGGGTCTCTGGACAGCTGGACTATATCCTTTGGCCGGACTGTTGGACTATGAAGATATAAGATTGAAGACTTCGTCCCGTGTCCGGATGGGACTCTCCTTGGCGTGGAAGGCAAGCTTGGCAATACGGATATGTATATCTCCTCCCATTGTAACCAACTCTGTGTAACCCTAGCCCCCTCCGGTGTCTATATAAACCGGAGGGTGTAGTCCGTAGGACAACAACAATCATACCATAGGCTAGCTTCTAGGGTTTAGCCTCTACGATCTCGTGGTAGATCAACTCTTGCAATACTCATATCATCAAGATCAAACAAGTAGGAAGTAGGGTATTACCTCCATCGAGAGGGCCCGGACCTGGGTAAACATTATGTCCCCTGCCTCCTGTTACCATCCGCCTTAGACGCACAGTTCGGGACCCCCTACCCGAGATCCGCCGGTTTTGACACCGGCAGTTATTCTTACGAATCGATCTATCATAGAGTTCGTACTAGAATAACACCTTAAGACACAAATCAACCAAAACCCTAATGTCACCTAGATACTCCAATGTCACCTCAAGTATCCGTGGGTATGATTATACGATATGCATCAAACAATCTCAGATTCATCTATTCAACCAACACATAGAACTTCAAAGAGTGCCCAAAGTTTCTACCGGAGAGTCAAGACGAAAACGTGTGCCAACCCCTATGCATAGTTCACGAGGTCACGGAACCCGCAAGTTGATCACCAAAACATACATCAAGTAGATCACGTGATATCCCATTGTCACCACAGATAAGCACATGCAAGACATACATCAAGTGTTCTCAAATCCTTAAAGACTCAATCAGATAAGATAACTTCAAAGGGAATACTCAATCCATTACAAGAGAGTAGAGGGGGAGAAACATCATAAGATCCAACTATAATAGCAAAGCTCGCGGTACATCAAGATCGTACCATCTCAAGACACGAGAGAGAGAGAGAGAGAGAGAGAGAGAGAGAGAGAGAGAGAGAGAGATCAAACACATAGCTACTGGTACATACCCTCAGCCTCGAGGGGAACTACTCCCTCCTCGTCATGGAGAGCGCCGGGATGATGAAGATGTCCACCGGTGAGGGATCCCCCCTCCGGCAGGGTGTCGGAACAGGGCCCCAATTGGTTTTTGGTGGCTACAGAGGCTTGCGGCGGCGGAACTCCCGATCTATTCTGTTCCCGGATGTTTTTAAGGTATATGGACATATATAGGAGAAAGAAGTCGGTCAGGGGAGCCACGAGGGGCCCATGGGGGTGGGGGCGCCCAGGGGGGCAGGCGCGCTTCCCTGCCTCATGGCCACCTCGAAGCTTCCTTGACTTCAACTCCAAGTCTCCTGGATTGCTTCCGTTCCAAAAATAACTCTCCCGAAGGTTTCATTCCGTTTGGACTCCGTTTGATATTCCTTTTCTTCGAAACACTGAAAGAAGAAAAAAACAGGAACTGGCACTGGGCTCTGGGTTAATAGGTTAGTCGCAAAAATAATATAAAAGTGTAAAATAAAGCCCATAAAACATCCAAAACAGATAATATAATAGCATGGAACAATAAAAAATTATAGATACGTTGGAGACGTATCAAGCATCCAGAAGCTTAATTCCTGCTCGTCCTCGAGTAGGTAAATGATAAAAACAGAATTTTTGATGTGGAATGCTACCTAACATATTTCTCAATGTAATTTTCTTTATTGTGGCAAGAATATTCAGATCCATAAGATTCAAGATAGAAGTTTAATATTGACATACAAATAATAATACTTCAAGCATACTAAGAAAGTAATCATGTCTTCTCAAAATAACATGTCCAAAGAAAGTTATCCCTACAAAATCATATAGTCTGGCTATGCTCTATCTTCATCACACAAAATATTTAAATCATGCACAACCCCGATGACAAGCCAAGCAATTGTTTCATACTTTTGATGTTCTCAAACTTTTTCAATCTTCACGCAATACATGAGCGTGAGCCATGGACATAGCACTATAGATGGAATAGAATGGTGGTTGTGGAGAAGACAAAAAGGGAGAAGATAGTCTCACATCAACTAGGCGTATCAACGGGCTATGGAGATGCCCATCAATAGATATCAATGTGAGTGAGTAGGGATTGCCATGCAACGGATGCACTAGAGCTATAAGTGTATGAAAGCTCAAAAAAAACTAAGTGGGTGTGCATCCAACTCGCTTGCTCACGAAGACCTAGGGCATTTTGAGGAAGCCCATCATTGGAATATACAAGCCAAGTTCTATAATGAAAGATTCCCACTAGTATATGAAAGTGACAACATAGGAGACTCTCTATCATGAAGATCATGGTGCTACTTTGAAGCACAAGTGTGGTAAAAGGATAGTAGCATTGTCCCTTCTCTCTTTCTCATTTTATTTATTTTTTTATTTTTTTATTTGGGCCTTTTCTCTTTTTTTACGGCCTTTTTTTAGTCCGGAGTCTCATCCCGACTTGTGGGGGAATCATAGTCTCCATCATCCTTTCCTCACTAGGACAATGCTCTAATAATGATGATCATCACACTTTTATTTACTTACAACTCAAGAATTACAACTCAATACTTAGAACAAGATATGACTCTATATGAATGCCCCCGACGGTGTACCGATATGTGCAATGACTCATGAGTGACATGTATGAAAGAATTATGAACGGTGGCTTTGCCACAAATACGATGTCAACTACATGATCATGCAAAGCAATATGACAATGATGAAGCGTGTCATAATAAACGGAACGATGGTAAGTTGCATGGCAATATATCTCGGAATGGCTATGGAAATGCCATGATAGGTAGGTATGGTGGCTGTTTTGAGGAAGGTATATGGTGGGTGTATGATACCGGCGAAAGGTGTGCGGTATTAGAGAGGCTAGCAATGGTGGAAGGATGAGAGTGCGTATAATCCATGGACTCAACATTAGTCATAAAGAACTCACATACTTATTGCAAAAATCTATTAGTTATCAAAACGAAGTACTACGCGCATGCTCCTAGGGGGATAGATTGGTAGGAAAAGACCATCGCTCGTCCCCGATCGCCACTCATAAGGAAGACAATCAATAAATAAATCATGATCCGACTTCATCACATAACGGTTCACCATACGTGCATGCTACGGGAATCACAAACTTTATAACAAGTATCTCTCAAATTCACAACTACTCACTAGCATAATTCTAATATTACCATCCTCATATCTCAAAACAATCATAAGGAATCAAACTTCACATAGTATTCAATGCACTTTATATGAAAGTTTTTATTATATCCTTCTTGGATGCCTATAATATTAGGACTAAATTTACAACCAAAGAAAATTACCATGCTATTCTAAAGACTCTCAAAATAATATAAGTGAAGCACGAGAGTTCATCTATTTCTTCAAAATAAAACCACCGCCGTGCTCTAAAAGGATGTAAGTGAAGCACTAGAGCAACCGACAAACTACTCCGAAAGATATAAGTGAAGATCAATGAGTAGTTGAAAAATAATGCAAATATGTGAAGACTCTCTAACATTTAAGAATTTCAGATCTTGGTATTTTATTCAAACAGCAAGCAAAACAAAATAAAATAAAATGACGCTCCAAGCAAAACACATGTCATGTGGTGAATAAAAATATAGCTCCAAGTAAAGTTACCGATGAACGAAGACGAAAGAGGGGATGCCATCCGGGGCATCCCCAAGCTTAGGCTCTTGATTGTCCTTGAATATTACCTTGGGGTGCTTTAGGAATCCCTAAGCTTAGGCTCTTGCCACTCCTTATTCCATAGTCCATCGAATCTTTACCCGAAACTTGAAAACTTCACAACACAAAACTCAACAGAAAACTCGTAAGCTCCGTTAGTATAAGAAAATAAAACCACCACTTAGGTACTGTTGTGAACTCATTATAAATTCATATTGGTGTAATATCTACTGTATTCCAACTTATCTATGGTTCATACCCTCCGATACTACTCATAGATTCGTCAAAATAAGCAAACAACACATAGAAAACAGAATCTGTCAAAAACAGAACAGTCTGTAGTAATCTGTAACTAACGCAAACTTCTGGAACTCAAAAAATTCTACCAAAATAGGAAGACCTAGATAATTTGATTATTGATCTGCTGAAATTGGAATCAGTATTTTTTCACGTTCTGGTGATTTTAAACAGTTGTTTTTGTGAATAGAAAGTTTCTGGAATTTTCAGCAAGATCAAATAACTATCATCCAAGAAGATCCTATAGGTCTTACTTGGCACAAACACTAATTAAAATATAAAACTACATCTAACCAGAGTCTAGATAGATTATTTATTCCTAAACAGACCCAAAAAGCAAGGAACTAAAATAAAATTGGGTTGCCTCCCAACAAGCGCTAACGTTTAACGCCCCTAGCTAGGCATGATGATTTCAATGATGCTCACATAAAAGATAGGAATTGAAACATAAAGAGAGCATCATGAAGAATATGACTAGCACATTTAAGTATAGCCCACTTCCTATGCATAGGGATTTTGTGAGCAAACAATTTATGGGAACAATAATCAACTAGCATAGGAAGGCAAAACAAGCATAACTTTAAAACTTTAAGCACATAGAGAGGAAACTTGATATTATTGCAATTCCTACAAGCATATGTTCCTCCATCATAATAATTTTCAGTAGCATCATGAATGAATTCAACAATATAACCAGCACCTAAAGCATTCTTTTCATGATCCACAAGCATAGAAATTTTGTTACTCTCCACATAAGCAAAATTCTTCTCTTTCGGAATAGTGGGAGTATCATAAGAGACTCGAATACTATAAATTGTTTCCACACTAAAAGAGTAATGTTCAGAAAAAGTGTAATCATAATCATGACAAGTTTTATAAATATAATAATCACTACTTTTTATAGCATAAGTGTCATCACAATAATCATCATAAGTAGGAACTTTGTTCTCATCATAATCGATTGAAACCTCTTCCAAGATAGTGGAATCGTTACTAAATAAAGTCATGACCTCTCCAAATACACTTTCATAATTATCACAACAAGATTCAACACTCTCCAAAATAGTGGGATCATTACTTCCTAAAGTTGACACTCTTCCAAACCCACTTTCATCAATATAATCATCATAAGTAGGAGGCATGCTATCATCATAACAAATTTGCTCCTCAAAACTTGGGAGGCTAAAAGTATCATCTTCATTAAACATAGCATCCCCAAGCTTGGGACAAACATTAATTGCAGCAAATATATTCTCAAACATGTCATTCTCATCAAACATAGCATCCCCAAGCTTGGGCCTTTTCATATCATAAGCATAATCACTCTCATCATTAATAGTATGGATAGCACTAATAGTATAGCAATTATCATCATCGCAGTGAGTAATAGGAGCAACATCATTTGGGAGGGATACCTTTCTACCTTTGCTTCTCCGTCTATTCTCTTTATTCTTCACATCATGTGTGGGTTCAGTCCTCTTTTTGGAGCTCCTTATTAATGAGATTGGTTGAATAGAAGGCTCCTCCTCGTTACCTGATTCATCATAAGAAATAATAGGAGGATATTGGGAAGTATCTTCTCTTTCATTAGTATTCTCTTCATCTTCTATTTGTTTTCTTTTCTTTATATACTTGGCAATATAAGGATTTTCAATGCAATTCACCGCACAATACATATAAATTTCCTCTAGATCAAAATCAAGAACTCTATCAAGGGCAAATTCTGGAATAACCTTAGTTATACGTTTCATTTCTTCATAACACAAGAGCAAACTAAGTGCATTATGATGTGCAAGGGAAATCAAGTCATCACAATTTTTGGACACGATACGATCATGAAACAATTTGCATTGGGTACTGAAATGATCACGTTCATTGCAAAGTTCACAAGTACGGCTAAGAAAGTTTAAATTTTCAGCACAAACATCTAGCCTTTCTTGCAACCATTTAGTTTCCAAATACTTATGCCTCTTACAAAATCTATCTTCCCTTTTTGGTATGTATTTGCAAACTCTATGCACTCCACAAAAATCGACATGCTTATAAGAGATATTTTCATTATGACTAGTGCAATCATCATTAGTACTATGGATATTCAAAGAGTTCATACTAATAACATTGCAATCATGCTCATCATTCAAAGATTTAGTGCCAACCATTCTATAGACTTCTTCTTCTAGCACTTGAGCACAATTTTCCTTTCCATCATTCTCATGAAAGATATTAAAAAGATGAAGCGTATGAGGCAAACTCAATTCCATTTTTTTGTAGTTTTCTTTTATAAACCAAACTAGTGCTAAAACAAGAACCTAAAAGATTAGATTGCAAGATCTAAAGATATACCTTCAAGCACTCACCTCCCCGGCAACGGCGCCAGAAAAGAGCTTGATGTCTACTACACAACCTTCTTCTTGTAGACGTTGTTGGGCCTCCAAGTGCAGAGGTTTGTAGGACAGTAGAAAATTTCCCTCAAGTGGATGACCTAAGGTTTATCAATCCGTGGGAGGTGTAGGATGAAGATGGTCTCTCTCAAACAACCCGGCAACCAAATAACAAAGAGTCTCTTGTGTCCCCAACACACCCAATACAATGGTAAATTGTATAGGTGCACTAGTTCGGCGAAGAGATGGTGATACAAGTGCAATATGGAAGGTAGATATAGGTTTTTGTAATCTGAAAATATAAAAACAGCAATGTAACTAATGATAAAAGTGAGCGTAAACGGTATTGCAATGCTAGGGAACAAGGCCTAGGGTTCATACTTTCACTAGTGCAAGTTCTCTCAACAATAATAACATAATTGGATCATATAACTATCCCTCAACATGCAACAAAGAGTCACTCCAAAGTCACTAATAGCGGAGAACAAACGAAGAGATTATTGTAGGGTACGAAACCACCTCAAAGTTATTCTTTCGGATCGATCTACCATAGAGTTCGTACTAGAATAACACCTTAAGACACAAATCAACCAAAACCCTAATGTCACCTAAATAATCCAATGTCACCTCAAGTATCCGTGGGTATGATTATACGATATGCATCAAACAATCTCAGATTCATCTATTCAACCAACATATAGAACTTCAAAGAGTGCCCCAAAGTTTCTACCGGAGAGTCAAGACGAAAACGTGTGCCAACCCCTATGCATAAGTTCACGAGGTCACGGAACCCACAAGTTGATCACCAAAACATACATCAAGTAGATCAGGTGATATCCCATTGTCACCACAGATAAGCACATGCAAGACATACATCAAGTGTTCTCAAATCCTTAAAGACTTAGTCAGATAAGATAACTTCAAAGGGAAAACTCAATCCATTACAAGAGAGTAGAGGGGGAGAAACATCATAAGATCCAACTATAATAGCAAAGCTCGCGGTACATCAAGATCGTACCATCTCAAGAACACAAGAGAGAGAGAGATGAAACACATAGCTACTGGTACATACCCTCAGCCCCGAGGGGAACTACTCCCTCCTCGTCATGGAGAGCGCCGGGATGATGAAGATGGCCACCGGTGAGGGATACCCCCTCCGGCGAGGTGCCTAACAGGTCCCATTGGTTTTGGTGGCTACAGAGGCTTGCGGCGGTGGAACTCCCGATCTATTCTGTTCCCCGATGTTTTTAGGGTATATGGACATATATAGGCAAAAGAAGTCGGTCAGGGGAGCCACGAGGGGCCCATGGGGGTGGGGGCGCGCCCAGGGGGCAGGTGCGCCTCCCTACCTCGTGGCCACCTCGAAGCTTCCTTGACTTCTACTCCAAGTCTCCTGGATTGCTTCCGTTCCAAAAATAACTCTCCCGAAGGTTTCATTCTGTTTGGACTCTGTTTGATATTCCTTTTCTTCGAAACACTGAAACAAGGGAAAAAACAGGAACTGGCACTGGGCTCTAGGTTAATAGGTTAGTCCCAAAAATAATATAAAGTGTAAAATAAAGCCCATAAAACTTCCAAAATAGATAATATAATAGCATGGAACAATCAAAAATTATAGATACGTTGGAGACGTATCAACCTATTACGTGTTATGATTCGTAAACCCCAAGGTGACAATAATTGGGATGTAGTTTAAGGAGTTCATGTATTGACTATGTGTTAATGCTTTGTTCCGGTTCGCTATTAAAAGGAGGCCTTAATATCCCTTAGTTTCCTTATGGACCCCGCTGCGGGAGGGTAGGACAAAATATGCCATGCAAGTTCTTTTCCATAAGCACGTATGACTATTTACAGAATACATGCCTACATTATATTTATGAACAGGAGCTAGTTTTGTATCGCCCTAGGTTATCACTATAATATGATGGAATATCATCTAACGAAATCACCGATCCAATGCCTATGAGCTTTTCATATATTGATCTTTGCTAAGTTACTACCGTTGCTACTGCTATTACAACTGCTACAAAATTATCATTATTGATGTTACTGTTACTATCACTGCTATCACTGTCAAACTATCATACTACTGTGCTACTAATCACTTTGTTGTAGATATTTAATCTCCAGGTGTGGTTGAATTGACAACTCAACTGTTAATACTTACAAATATTCTTTAGATCCCCTTGTGTCGAATCAATAAATTTGGGTTGAATACTCTACCCTCGAAAACTGTTGCGATCCCCTATACTTGTGGGTTATCAGGAATCACATTCGCAACTAGTAGATGTATCGGTTCATTTCCTTTCCATGTATTCAAGACGATTTCGATTAGGTTGTAAAACTATTTGATTGTGTTTTTATTCGAATGTGGAACTATTTGATTGTAAAACTATTTTCCAATGTTTGATTTATTTGGTTGTAAAACTATTTGCAATGTGTATAGTTCAAAAAATGTATACATAGGGCCTCCAGTCAGCCGGCCATGGCGGACCAGATGCGTCCAACGCAAATGGAAAATCAGCCGGACGCTGCCCCTTTGCCTGACCCAAACAGACAAAATTTGAACAAAACGGACGTCAATTTGGGGGTCGTGCGTTGAGTTGGCCTTAGGTTAAACTTGCTATTTTTCCTTCTGGAGTTCTAGCGACACAACAGCTACCCACATATAGTAAGGCCATCTCCAATGTCATCCCCAAATCAGACTCAACATCGGTCAGCGGACGTGTCGGCAACACGGATACGGGAGCCAACCATCCAGCGTTATCTCTAAAACATCTGCGTGTATGTCAAACGTGAATTGAATAAATTGGACACATTTTATGCAAATTAGAGGATTTTCATTTAAGCTGGACAAATTTCATGAAAAGTTTGACATATTTCTTTGAACAAAAGTGGACAAAAAAATTTAACATGGAAAAAGCTACCCTAGTCTAAATCTCCGACAGTTATGGTAAAGCATGTATTTACAAGAAAGTGAGTGGGAGCTCTGTAGCATTTCTGATATTATATGTGGATGACATATCGTTGATCGGGAATGATATAGAATTTCTGGGTAGCATAAAAGGATACTTGAATAAGAATTTTTCAATGAAAGACCTCGATGAAGCTGCTTATATATTGGGCATCAAGATATATAGAGATAGATCAAGACGCTTGATAGGACTTTCACAAAGCACATACCTTGATAAAGTTTTGAAGAAGTTCAAAATGGATCAGTCAAAGAAAGGATTCTTGCATGTGTTACAAGGTGTGAAGTTGAGTAAGACTCAAAACCCGACCATGGCAAAATATAGAGAGAGAATGAAAGTCATTACCTATGCCTTAGTCATAGGTTCTACAAAATATGCCATGCTGTGTACCACACCTGTTGTGTGCCTTGCCATGAGTTTGACAAGGGGGTACAATAGTGATCCAGGAGTAGATCACTAGACAACGGTCAAAATTATCCTTAGGTACCTAAAGAGGACTAAGGAAATGTTTCTCCGTGATGGAGGTGATAAAGAGTTCATTGTAAAGAGTTACGTCGATGCAATCTTTGACACCAATTCGGATGACTCTAAGTCTCGATCTGGATACATATTGAAAGTAGGAGCAATTAGTTAGAGTAGCTCCATGCAGAGCATTGTAGACATATAAATTTGCAAAATACATACAGATCTGAATGTGACAGACCCGCTGACTAAACCTCTCTCACTAGCAAAACATGATCACACCTTAGTACTCTTTGGGTGTTAATCACACGGCGATGTGAACTAGATTATTGACTCTGGTAAACTCTTTGGGTGTTGGTCATATGGCGATGTGAACTATGGATGTGAGCTGTGGACGGTTGGTAGATATTATTTGGGTTGACTATGAGATTATGCAACTCCCGGATACCGGTGGAATACCTTGTGTGCTATCAAAGGTCACAATGTAACTGGGTGATTATAAAGATGCTCTACAGGTATCTCCGAAGGTGTTTGTTTGGTTGGCATAGATCGAGATTAGGATTTGTCACTCCGAGTGTCGGAGAGGTGTCTCTGGTTCCTCTCGATAATGCACATCATAATAAGCCTTGCAAGCAATGTGACTAATGAGTTAGTTGCGGGATGATGTATTACAAAACGAGTAAAGAGACTTGCAGGTAACGATATTGAACTAGGTATGAAGATACCGACGATCGAACCTCGGGCAAGTAACATACCGATGAAAATGGGAATAACGTATGTTGTCATTACGGTACGACCGATAAAGATCTTGGTAGAACATGTGGGAACCAATATGAGCATCTAGGTTCCGCTGTTGGCTATTGACCGGAGAAGTGTCTCAGTCATGTCTACATAGTTCTCGGAGGAGCCGTAGGGTCCGCACGCTTAATGTTCGATGACGATTTTGTATTATATGAGTTATGTGATTTGGTGACCGAATGTTGTTCGGAGTCCTGGATGAGATCACGGACATGAAGAGGAGTCTCGAAATGGTTGAGAGGTAAAGATTCATATATAGGACGATGATATTCGGACACTGGAAGTGTTTCGGGTATACCGGGTACATATCAGAGTACCGAGGGGGTTACCGGAACCCCCAGGGGATTAATGGGCCTTATGGGTTGTAGGAGAGGAGCACACCAGCCCACAAGGGGTGGCGCCCCCCTAAGGAAGGAGGCCGAATAGGAGAAGGAAAGGGGGGAGGCCGAATTGGACTAGGGGCCCAAGTGGTTCGGTCCCCCCTTTCCTTCCTCCCCCCTCTCTTCCCTTTTTCCCCTTCCGGTAAAAGGAAAGGGGGGAGGCCGAATTGGACTAGGGGCCCAACTAGGATTCCTCCTACTTGGGCGCCCCCTTGACTGCCTCTCCTCCCCTCCAACCTATATATACGTGGGGGGGGGGGGGGGGCACCGCTAGAACACACACCAACAATTGTTAGCCGTGTGCGGCTCCCCCCTCCACAGTTTACGCCTCCGGTCATATATTCACGTAGTGCTTAGGTGAAGCCCTGCATGGATCACTTCACCATCATCGTCACCACGCCGTCGTGCTGCGGAACTCTCCCTCGACACTTTGCTGGATCAAGAGTTCGAGGGACGTCATCGAGCTGAACGTGTGCATAACTCGGAGGTGCCGTATGTTCGGTGCTTGATCGGTCGGAACGAGAAGAAGTTCGACTACATCAACCGCGCTGTCAAACGCTTCCGCTTTCGGTCTACGAGGGTACATGGACACACTCTTCCCCCCTCGTTGCTATGCATCTTCTAGATAGATCTTGTGTGAGCGTAGGAATTTTTTTGAAATTGCATGCTACGTTTCCGAACAGACCCGTATCCTACTCTTTCCCATATGTGGACGGTTTCATCTGCCACATCCTACTGTATGTTGGACCTGGACGGTTCCGTTTTCCGTGTCCTACTCTTTGCCAGAGTCTGTTGTGTGGCCGTGGACGTCGTCGGTCGAGGTGAGGTCCATGATAGATGCGGGCGGGCCAGCCTCGTGTTCGTTGCGGCCCGACGCGAGCGACGTGGAGCTGCCGGCATTGGCAGTGTTCCCACACATGATCACCCGCCTCGCCCCTGCGCCCGCCTTCGTCGCGATCTCATTGAGCTGGGTGTCACGCTCCGCCTCCATGACGCGTAGCCGCCATTGTTCACGACGGATGGTGTGGGTGCTGCTCATGGACTTGTACAACACCCACTGCTCGTCCATGAAGGTCGGGTTCTCCGCGACATCATGGCATCCTCGTGCGTCTCTTCGCATGCGATCTATTCGTCTGCGAGCCGGTGCTGCTTAAGGAGCTGCAGGTTGTGCTTTTGCTCCTCTTGCGGCATGCAGAACATCAAAACATGTAGTCCGGTGACGCAGGCTGCTCCGGTTGCTCCTCCGCCATTACGGCCTCGAAGTGCACCTGCGCGCTAGGTCATGGTGAAGCTAGCAACCGGAGCGGAGACGAGCTCGTTGTCGGATGCCTCCTCCATCGTCCGAGCCTCACCGGCAGTCCACATGTATGTGTCATGCACAATGGGCATGTTAGTCATTTGCAAGGGCCACCATCTCGTGCTTATGCGCCGACGAGAGCCGCTTCCACATTTCATCGACGCTTGCCGTCGTTGCATCAAACGAAAGTTATGAAGACGAGTGGAAACAAAGATGCACCAGCGATCATGAACAGTGGATTACGGGAAGCGGAGGCACATATGTGGTGAAGGTCTGAACGTCCTCAAACCTTCCAAATTTGATGCCGATTTGCGGAGATTTAGACACACAAACACATTGGTTGAAATGTTTGCGGGCGTTTTGCAGCACGACGTTGAGGATGTCCCAACGTTTACCTTGCCGACACATGTTGGCGATCGACACAGGGGCAAAGGCAAACTGCCAAAACAGGGGTTCGTGAGTTCGTGGCCCATGAGGAACGGCAACTGGCCAAAGAACCATCTGCTTGTCCACATCCTCCAATCATTGGGAGTACCGCGCCGGCGAACATCCCGAGCCCGAGCCCCCGACAGGGGCCGCCCTGACGCACGCAGTCACGTATAGTGCGCGACGGGGACCCAACACATGGCTCATCATCCACACACCGCATCCTCTCCGTTGTCTGTCTCCAACCAGAGTCCAAGCAAAGTTCGCCAAAGTTTCCACGGCCCTGCACGCGCCGAATAATGCTTCCCCCGATGCCGGTCGGACCCCTCTCTTTCGGTTTCAACTCCCACCACCCCACCACCCCCGTGACACTACCTATGCGGTTGCAGCTGCGCAGCTCTGCCCACCCGCGCTTTCCCGGTTCCCTAAAACCGCTGCCCCCGTAGCCGCTTTTGACGAACCCAACCCCATCACGCGCGCCGCCGCCGCCTCGATTACGCTGCCACGGCGCAGCAGGATTCGGCGAAGATGCGTAAGCTGAGCACTGGCCGCGGCGGAGGGGAGAGGGTCGGGATGATGTCCTTCGAGGTGGCCGCGCTCATGTCGCGGGCCGCGAGCCTGTGGCGCGCGCTCGAGGAGGACCAGGTGGCGCGGCTCCGCGGGGAAGGCGTCCAGCTCGAGGGCGTGCGGCGGCTCGTGGCCGACGACGACAGCGCGCTGCTGGCCCTCGCGGTCGCGGAGATGGCCGGCGCGTGCGGGGACATATCCTGCGCCGTCGCGCGGTTCGCCGGCCGGTGTGCCGACCCGCTGCTGCGCCGGTTCGACGAGCTCTTCTCAAGCCTTATCGCCGGCGGCGCCGGCGCCGACTCGCACGGGCTGCGCTACGCGGCCGCCAAGAAGATGGACCGCAAGGCGCGCAAGATGCAGCGCCTCGTCGCCGCCACCGGGCTCCTGTGCCAGGAGATCGACGTGCTTGCGGAGCTCGAGCAGGGCGCGCGCCTCCGCCGCGTGCAGTTCGCGCCCGGCGAGGCCGCGCGCCGCGTCGCGAGGCAGAGGCAGGAGGTCGACCGCCTCCGCGCGGCCTCTCTCTGGAACCGGAGCTTGGACTACGCCGTCCGTCTGCTTGGCAGATCACTCTTCACCATCGTCGCGAGGATCATAGATGTGTTCGACCTCCAGCCCAAGAAAATCGCCATGAACGATTACTCCATGGTGTCGCCCGCCGGTGCGCGGCTCTCATTCTCCTGGAGCAACTCCTTCGTCGGTAGTACGAATTCGCTGGTGTATCCCTCGGATTTCCCTGTGGATGCTCCAAAGAGGTCGACGGTTGCTGCAAATTCCGGTAAGGCCCCTAACGGCGACGTTCGCCGGTTCCTACTTTCCAGGAGCCAGAGTTTGAAGCAGCTCAAGTGGCCGGTGCGTGGCAAGCACCTCATCGGCTGCATGGTCAGCGGGAGCAAGTCTCCGACCAGGGAGGGGTGGGTCCACGGCGGCCATGATCTCCCACTGAGCTTCAGCTACGTCTCATCCAACAACGACGATTTCAGTGTCAGTTACCAGGCCAACGAGAGTGCTCGTCACAGCGCCAGCAGGAAGCTCTCCACTTCGGTGTTCGAGTGCTCGTCGCACGACGTGCTGGAAAACGCACCGGAGAAGACCCTCTGCGCAGCCGCCCTGGCATCGCACTACGCGAACCTCGTCGTCTTCGCCGAGAAGCTCGCCATCTCGCCCCGGCACATCTGCCCCGACGAGAGGGATGCGCTGTACGGCATGCTGACTGACAGTATCCGGGCGTCCCTCCGAGCACGCCTAAGGCCGCCGTCGTCCGCCGCTCGCAAGAAGGGCACGCCCTGCGATCGCGTCCTGGCCGCCGGGTGGGCTGACACGGTGCAGGGGATCCTCGGATGGCTAGCACCGGTCGCCCACAACACTGTGCGCTGGCGGTCCGAGAGGAGCTTCGAGCAGCGGAACGTCGGCTCCGGCACGAGCGTTCTGCTCCTGCAGACGCTGCACTTCGCTGACCGGGACAAGACCGAAGATGCCATCATCGAGCTGCTTGTTGGGCTGAATTACCTGTGGAGATACGGGACTCAGCTCTCCGCAAAGCCAAAATTGGAGTCAGTGGGTGGCGATGTTTACCATGATCGAGCTGATTACATAGGATGACGACATGTCAATTACTCAATCCGCATACCTGTCATGTCAAGTGTCAGCCGAATTGGATGATCTGAGGGTGTTTATTTTATAGTATTAAGTAAAGGTGGCATCTTTTGGGCGAAGAGATTAGTCGCCTTGGTGATTTTGCCCCTACTTAATTCATTTGCTAGAATAGAAACAGGCATCATCATCTGCATCTGCATCTTGTAATTGATGTGATGTTTTGTCCAGTCAAGAGTATTATACTGGTGCACACAGCTAGGTGCTTTGATGTATACAAATAAGAGAGGAAAAATACTAGATTTCCAGAAGTGTTTTGCCTAATGTTTTTTTAACAGTCAACGGGGGAGAGCTTCCTTGCCTGAATTTAATGTCATTCAAAGAATAATTGATCCAGTTTATATGAAAAACTGGATAATTGGCCCCAGAAAAACCGGAGCGAAAACCATACAAGTAATAAGGATAAAAGAAGATGAGAAAAAAAAATTGACACCTAAACAAGGGACGCCCTAGCTAGCAGATAGAAGGGTCATCACCACAAGAGACACAAGTAGATGTAGGGTATCGTCGAGGGATCACAATACAGAAACTTTGCAAGCTTCCTAACACGCCACACCGGCATGCATACCAAACCCTATGGCGCAACGCATGACCATCCATAATCAGCGAGTGACATATGAACACAAACCTGGACCTTGACTGGGAGCTCTGCCACATGAATTCAGAATGATTACCATGTTGAGGAGGCATCTTGCGCCGTCATTGAGCAAAGATAAACCGAGACAACACCAAGAGTATCAAGCTCGTTGCAACACAACGAAAGCCATAGGAGAGTCTTAAGTATGCACGGCAACATAGATGACATATCGAACAATGGGCAGGGGCAGATGGCTGGCGGCGTGCTTCCTCTCTACTAGAAAGGTGTTGGCCCCCAAGTGCAAGGGCTTGCAGCATGCAACAGTTTCCCCTAGTTGACCTCAAGGTTTATCGAATCCATGAGAGCTACACGGTTACAATCAATCATTAGTATCTGCACACACAGATCAAACTTTCTTGTTCCCCCAACAGGAGAAGCGAGGTTGCCAATCTCACTAGCTTGGTTGGTTACAAAAAGAAATAAAACGCATGTGTGGAAAGTGTTGATGAAAATTAGCAGAAAATTGAAACACGAAATTAGAAGATCGTTGATTATGGTTGAGAACTTTATGGAGGAAAAAGGAACGCGCTCCATAGTTTCACTAGTGGTCTACTAAAAAAGATAAGAAATGGGTGTGGTAAATTAATTATAGTTGGGCAACGATTAAATTGCAATGCTTATAAGTATGAATATTCACAGCATAATTAACATATGAGCATCACGTCCATAATTCCATAGACCGTTATCCAACCGCACCTATAGCTAATACTCCACCGAAGACCGATATTCAACGTGCATCTTAAAGTATGAAGTAAATAGAGTATTGCATTAAGTATCATGACATGAAGTAGATGGTATATCGTCTTCACCCCGCGTTTAAAGGACAACTATGCAACCGTCTTTTTATCCCTAGTGGCAACAACACCAATGCAAACCTTTCCACTTTCTGTAACTACTATAGCTTACTTGCACGATTGAACCCAACTGTCAACAAAACTCCCTCAATTGATCAACCCTTTAATGGACAAGTGGGGTGTGCATCCAACTCACTTCTCATGAAGATCTACAACATTTTGAGGAAGCTCATAATAGGAATATTCAGGCCAAGTTATATAATGTGAAAATCCCCAACTAGTATATAAACATGAAGCGTATGATAACTCTCTATATGACAAATCAAATTGTAACATTGTGGAAGACGTACATATGGCAAAAGGATAGTAGTGTGCCCCTCTCTCTTTTATTCTCTTAATTTTTTTAGCCTCCATGCAATTTTTTCTCTTTGTCTTTTTAGCTCATTTTTTATTCCTCACAAGGTAGGGGCAACACTCTAACATGACAATCAATACAATAAATTTACTAATAACTCAACTAATAGTAAACATGATGCAAAAACATCTAATGAACGCCTCTAGCAGTAAACTAGTATGTGTAATGATCTAGCGTAGCAAAGACATAAAGAATGAACAAGCCATGTAAATATTAAGCTAGCTATCTTACGTTCATGCAACCGTGAAAATAAATATGTCTAATCATGTAATGAGTGCCGAGGGAAGTTGCATCAAAATATATCGGCAAAATATGCTCCAAATCTCGAGGTGAGAGTAGACAATCACTACTAGGGAAAACCCTAGTAGTAGCGCGGGTGCTAGAGCTACTGCTACGGTGCTACAACTAACTTTTAGAAGTAGCGTTGGTTAAGCCCCTGCTACTGTTAACTCAGGCCAAGTTAGGGGCAACAACACCAATGCAAACCTTTCCACTTTCTGTAACTACTGTAGCTTACTTGCATGATTGAACCCAACTGTCAACAAAACTTCCTCTATTGATCAACCCTTTAATGGACAAGTGGGGTGTGCATCTAACTCGCTTCTCATGAAGATATACCACATTTTGAGGAAGCTCGTCATAGGAATATTCAGGCCAAGTTATATAATGTGAAAATCCCCAACTAGTATATAAACATGAAGCGTATGATAACTCTCATATGACAAATCAAATTGTAACATTGTGGAAGACATACATATGCAAAAAGGATAGTAGTGTGCCCCTCTCTCTTTTATTCTCTTAATTTTTTTAGCCTCCATGCAACTTTTTCTCTTTGTCTTTTTTGCTCATTTTTTTATTCCTCACAAGGTAGGGGCAACACTCTAACATGACAATCAATACAATAAATTTACTAATAACTCAACTAATACTAAACATGATGCAAAAACATCTAATGAACGCCTCTAGTAGTAAACTAGTATGTGTAATGGTCTAGCGTAGCAAAGACATAAAGAATGAACAAGCCATGTAAATATTAAGCTAGCTATCTTACGTTCATGCAACAACGAAAATAAATATGTCTAATCATGTAATGAGTGATGAGGGAAGTTGCATCAAAGTATATCGGCAAAATATGCTCCAAATCTCGAGGTGAGAGTAGACAATCACTACTAGGGAAAACCCTAGTAGTAGCGCAGGATAAAGGCCTAGCAGTAGCGCAGGTGCCAGAGGTACTGCTACGGCGCTACAACTAACTTTTAGAAGTAGCGTTGGTTAAGCCCCTGCTACTACTAACTCAGTTAGCAGTAACGCGTGTTCCAGCACGCACTACTGCTAATTACTAGCAGCGTGCCCTGACCCCGTGCTACTACTATTCTTCCGTATTCCATTTCTCTTTTGTTTTATACTGTATTTATACACCATTATACAAGTTTTCATACAATAGCAATTTAGAGATTGTTATATCATTGTGATATAATAACTCATCATCATAATAACAACCCATCATCATCATCATAGTCATATAACAACTGCTCATCATCATCATCTATGAGTCATATAACACATTCTATGTAACGCCCCGGACACACCCGTTGGTGGTCGTTACTCCTGACGGGTCCCATAGATCAATACTAGTCTTCTCTGTGCACTTTGTCCTCACTCGTGCACACCCGGGAGCAACTTCCCAGTCGGTCACCCATCCTGAAATTACTCCAAGCTGAGCACACTTAACTTTGGAGTTCTTTCCGAATGGGCTCCCGGAAAAGAAGGAATTCCTTATTGATATGAGTAGTCTATCATCCCTAATAAGTCAGGCTATCAATAAACCCCCACTCAGAGGAACCGACGTCCTCGTCGGACCACAGGAACGTTCCCTCTTGGCACATACGTCTGTGCATCCAGTCCGGCACATGTCCAATGTCGTGTGCCACGACGGGTCACAAACGTCATGTACAACATGACCGCGCACCTATCTGCAAACATCCATGTAACCGCGAGGGTAGGCTCTGTACCAACTTGTAACGCCCCGGACACACCCACCGGTGGTCGTTACTCCTGGCGGGATCTAGACTGGCCTCACAGATCAATACTAGTCTTCTCTGCGCACTTTGTCCTCACTCGTGCGCACCCGGGAGTAACTTCCCGGCCGGTCACCCATCCTGAAATTACTCCAAGCCGAGCATGCTTAACTTTGGAGTTCTTTTCGAATGGGCTCCCAAAAAAGAAGAAATTCCTTATTGATATGAGTAATCTATCATCCCTAATAAGCGAGGCTATCACACATATCCCCGACGGGTTCTGGGTCGTGTTGGAAGGACTCCCCTATCGCAGTCTCTCACTTGGCGACGGTTCAAAATGCCGTCGTGGAAAGGGGTAAGAAACCATGTGTATAGCACCTCACTGTACCAGTGCACTATGTTGTGTTATATGTGTTCAAACCATTATGCTTTCTATGTATGTTGAGCCCTATTATGAAATTATCTGTATGATGACTTTTTGAGCTTGTTTTATGTGCTCTTTATCAAGTAAAAGTGAGCCCATGCCCATATTCTGTTTCACTATGCATACAATAAGGGGGAGCCTGTAACAAATCTCTCATAAGCTTCATAAGTCTTTTTTATTTTGAGAGCTATATGTATGTTGTCATCAACTACCAAAAAGGGTGGATTGAAAGTGCAATCATGCCCTTAATCATATTTTGATGTTGTTGACAAAATACATATAGGGAACTAATCACCTTTGTCAAGAGCATCTCAGGTTAGTTCCCAAAAGATTATAGTGTGGATCATGACGGACATAATCAAGATACTCAAAGTATGGAGAGGCAAGACACAAAGCTCTAGCTCATTCTCGGTTTTCCTTTTTGAGTATAGGGATCCCGCACTATTAAGAGGGGACCACTGGTTCTCACAAAAAGACTTGCTCAAAATCTAACAAATATCTTGGAGGAGCTCTTACCTTAGTTGTCTGGCATCTGCCTTGTCCGGACGTCCGAAGGTTTCTGGACAACCGGGGCATCCTTGTCCTCCGGCTGTCCCACATTCTTCGGATGTCCGGTGGCTCATTACAAAATATAAATTCTTGGATTTCTGGTCATTCTGGACGTCTGGCTTCCGGACGTCTATGGGTGACCGGTCATCCGATGCCTCTTCACAAAACCTAAATTATCGGATCTCCGTCTGCTCTGGACGACCATTCACCGGATGATCGATGGTCTTCGGACGTTCGCTTCCTGTGCTATTTTCTCTCTTGTTGTTGCGCTAGACCACAGCATCTTCTGATGGTCGGACGACCGACGCTTGTCGGACGTCCGGTCCAACTTTTATGTCCGGATGTCCGGTACTTGTCGGACGTCCGACTTTTGCGCAGCATAAGTGACCTCCAACGGCCACTTTTACACTATGACTAAAAATATCCTTCTTCCACCTCAAGTGAGGGTTGTCCAACACAATAAAAAGATTCCAAGAACATCTTTCTCTCTCACTCTCTCTTGCTTCCACCAAACCCTAGATCCCGGGTGCATTTGTGAGGATTCTTGAGTGTTGTTCCAATCAAAAGATAGATCGTCCCTCTCTCCTCCTCTCAACCAAAGGAATTTGTGATTTGAGAAAGTTTTGAGTGGTTCCCTTGATCTTGTTACTCTTGGAGGTTGGAGACTCCTAGGCGGTAGGAGTCCTTCGGTGAGGAATCAAACCATTGTGATTACCCTCGAAAAGTTCGTGAGGGTTTGGAGACCACCCCAAGGTCTACCACTAGTGGTTCAGGATCGCCTTCGTGGTGATATCTCAAAGAGAGAATAGGCTGAGCCTTCGTGGCGTTGGTGTGCGTTCGTGGTAACATCCACCTCTTAAACAATGACGTAGCTTCCCTCCAAGGAAGTGAACATCGACATACATCCTTGTCTCTCGGAGTTGTGGTTATTCCTAACCCTAGCTCCCTACTTGTGGTTACTTATCTCTTTATCTTTACGTGTTCCTTATTGTGCTTGCGTAGTCATATTATTGTATTACTTAGTCTCCTTGTTTAGGTCCTTGTATCATCTTTGCAATTGTTAGTCTCACCCATATTCCGCATTATAGCCTAAAATTGCTAAGTAAGAATTAAAATTTGTATTTCAACCTATTCACCCCCACCTCTAGGTCCATATTGATCCTTTCAGTGACCCCATGTGCACGGGCCTCCCCGACCCCATGCGCACGGGCCACCCACAAGCCTTCTTGAGGCGAAGACACGCACCTCCGTGTGCACGGGCCCTAGACCCCGTGCACACAGGACCCCCGTGCCCATGGTACAAGCCCGTGCGCACGGGCTAAGTCGCTAGCCACCTGGATACCCTGTGCGCGCGGGCTCCACTTACCCCGTGCACACGGGGCTGCCTGTGTGCAACTGCGGCTTTGCCCATGTAATGCACATTACGCCCCTGCTTACCCCTTCATCCCCTAGGGCAATATATACTCCTCCATCTTCTCCATTTAGGGATGGCTAAGAATAGATCTAGACATTAGAGCTTAGCTCATATATCTCCCCTTGTGGGGTTTCTCTTGAGAGAGAGAAGACTCCATTGGAGTTCAAGACCTCCATTGGAGAAGGTCCTTAGGGATTCAAGACCCCCTTGAGGGAAGGATCAATCTTGATCATCAAGACCTCGTCTCCTTCATAGGATTTGGGATGAACTTTACCATGTATCTTGTTTTCCTTTGTTTTTCTTGTACCTTGTGAATCTCATGTGTTTGTGAGTTTAGTGGATGTTTGATTGAACTTGTCTTGAGTGTTCCTCTTGTGATTTCCCCTCTTGTTCTTCGTGTTCTTTGTGGATCCCCCTCCAATTCGTGAAAGATCTCCACTTAGGGCCTCCACCCTACAACATCTTGGTATCTAGAGCCACGTTGATCACGGATTTGGAGTCTTCTCAACCGCTTTCTAGCCTAATTTTGTGTGTTTTTTGTCCCAATTCAAAAATTCCCCGCACAAGGAGCCATACCATTTTTTTTGTGATTTGTTGTTCCTAGTGCATTTTTGTTGATTTCAATCCATGGATCTGGTGTTTAGCAAGTAGATCCACCTTCTATTGTGCCCTGTAGACTAAATTTTTCTCCCCGCACACCTCAATTTTGACCTTGAAATCGCGAAATTTCCGTGACCCCCGTGCCCACGGGCCCAAAACCCCGTGCACACGACCCCCCGCGAAGTTCTAGGTGACCCCATGTCCATGGCACGCGTACCGTGCGCATGGAACCCCGTGTCCACGGTGATAGAAGCAAAGGAGTCCCGTCTTTCGATGAGATTGTGGCTATCGTTTATGGTGGAGTAGACTTTGGCGATCCGACTACAAACATGCGAGGACGTTGCTCCTTAGCAATCGCTAAACCAACTTGGAGAGGTTATTGACCACGCCGGAGCACGATCAACCTAACCACGAGGGTCTGTTTCCTGCAAGCAAATGAAGAACAAGCAAGAAACTAAGATTACAATATGGATATTGCGAATATAAGATGAAAGATTTATTGATCAAGGTGGGGTTCTGTGACGCCTTGGTCTGGTCGTTGAATACAAACGAAGTACGCGAAGTTACAGTTACGGTGAACTTTGAATCTAAGCAAAACCCAAAGTCTAAATGATGCCCTAAGGGCTATATATATGGACAAAGAGGGGGGAATTTCATGGCCCTTGGAGGAGGGGTCCGAAACCAACCCTAACTCTTGTTTCCCCACATATACGGACTCTAAAAACAGCCTATAATCAAGTATTTCAAAATTACATGGGCCTGGCCCAATAATAAGGTGACGCGGCACCCAGAATAGCCTCTGGATGAAATTTATGAAGTGGCATCTTGTATATTGCGTCCAAGACTTCATGCACTCATTATGGTGGCTTCAAATTCCTGGAATCATCACTTGTAACTCCATTCTTGTTCCCCTTGCGCATGCCATCATCTCCATGCTTGAACTTGCTCCAAGGTTCATCTTTCTTGTCCAATCTAGGCCCTTCATTTTTAAGCGAAACAAATGTATCCAATTTAGGCAGCATCATATTCTCATGAACATTATAATCGTCACCAAGAAACGAAAGTACCTGGTAATTCAATTGGCATGTGTGAGCTTTAGTAATTGGTTGAGTATGTATAGCAGCAGGGGTTGTGGGTGTAACAATGGTATTGATGTCCTCATCATCCTCCCCTTCTTGAAATGAAGTCGTCCTCGACGGAAGCTCATCTTCCTCACCCAAATAAGGCTTTAAATCTACAATGTTAAAAGTGGGACTAACCCCAAAAATCTGCAGGCAGCTCAAGTTTATATGCATTATCATTTATTTTCTCTAACACCTTAAAAGGACCATCAGCACGTGGCATTAGCTTTGATTTGCGCAAATTAGGAAATCTATCCTTACGCAAATGTAACCAAACAAGATCTCCAGGTGCAAACACAACATGTTTTCTACCATTATCTCCAGCAAGTTTATATTTAGCATTCGTACGCTCGATGTTTTCCTTTATTAACTCATGCATTTTTAAGATCAATTCAGCATGCTGTTTAGCATCAAAATTAACCTTCTCCTAAGATGGAAGAGGCAATAGATCAATAGGTGCACGAGGTAGGAAAGCATACACAATTTCAAAAGGGCACATCTTAGTAGTAGAATGCAGTGAAGGATTATAAGCAGATTCAATATGAGGCAAGCATTTTCCCCACATTTTCTTGTTATTCTTCAAAATAGCCCTAAGCATAGTAGACAATGTCCTATTGACTAATTCAGTTTGTCCATCAGTTTGGGGTGACATGTAGTACTAAAAATTAGTTTAGTCCCCAATTTAGCCCATAAACATGTCCAAAAGTGGCTAACAAATTTAGTATCACGATCTGAAACAATAGTATTTGGCACACCATGCAAGCGAATAATTTCACGAAAGAATAAATCAACAACATTAGCAACATCATCGCTTTTATGACATGGTATGAAGTGTGCCATTTTTGTTCGAGGTAATCCTAAAACAAAATCCATAGATATATCCTCCCAAGAAACACTAGGTACAATCAAAGGCATATATAAACCATGAGGATTGAGTCGTGACTTAGCTTTTTGACATGTAGTGCAGTAAACAACAAAACACTCAACATCCCTCTCATCTTTGGCCAAAAGAAATGTGTAGCAAGTATATCCTCTGTTTTCTTCACGCCAAAATGTCCCATTAATCCTCCTCCATGCACCTCCTGCAACAACAAAAGACGAACGGAGGTAGCTGGACTGCATAGCTTGTTAGAACGGAACACAAATCCATCATTAACGACGAACTTGTTCCATGTTCTTTCTTCTTTACAATTCTGCATTATATCTCTAAAATCAGCATCATGCACATATTGACCTTTGATGGTCTCCAACCAAACATTTTAAAGTAAAGTTGTGAAAGCATAGTATAGCGACAAGACAATGCATCAGCAATAATATTTTCTTTACCCTTCTTGTGTTTAATAACATAAGGAAAAGTCTCTATGAATTCAACCCATTTAGCATGTCTACGATTCAGTTTGGCTTGACTTTTAATATGTTTCAAAGATTCATGATCAGAATGTATAAAAAATCTTTAGGCCATAAATAATGTTGCCATGTTTCTAAAGTCCGAACAAGAGCATATAATTCTTTATCATAAGTAGAATAGTTTAGACTAGGCCCACTCAATTTTTCAGAAATTATGCAACAGGTTTGCCAACTTGTAATAACACACCTCCTAATGCAATTCCACTAGCATCGCATTCAAGCTCAAAAGTCTTATTAAAATCAAGAAGTTGGAGTAAATGAGCATGTGTCAACTTATCTTTCAATGTCGTAAAGGCTTCTTCCTATGCGGTACCCCAAACAAAAGGCACGTCCTTCTTTGTAAGCTCGTTGAGAGGTGCAGCAATGGTGCTGAAATCTCTCACAAAACGCCCATAGAATCCAGCGAGGCCAAGAAAACTCCTCACTTGTGTGACCGTTTTGGGTTGCGGCCAACTCTCAATAGCTTCAATCTTGGCTTTATCAACTTCAATTCCCTATGGAGTAACAACATAACCAAGAAAAGATACTCTGTCGGTGCAAAAGGTGCACTTCCCAAGGTTACCAAACAAACGTGCATCGCATAGAGCAATAAAAACATCACATAAATGTTCCAAAGGTTCCTCCAAAGATCTGCTATAAATCAGTATATCATCAAAATAGACTATCACAAATCTTCCAATGAAAGCACGTAAAACTTCGTTCATTAATCTCATGAAAGTACTAGGTGCATTAGTTAACCCAAAAGGCATGACTAACCACTCATATAATCCAAACTTAGTTTTAAATGTTGTTTTCCATTCATCTCCCAATTTCATACGAATTTGATGGTATCCACTACGCAAATCAACTTTGGAGAATATTGTAGAGCCACTCAATTCATCAAGCATATCATCTAGCCTAGGAATAGGATGACGATAACGAATAGTAATATTATTAATGCCTCTACAATCAACACACATACGCGACGTACCATCTTTTTTTGGCACTAGTATAATAGGAACAACACAAGGACTAATAGATTCACGTATATATCCTTTGTCGAGCAGCTCCTGTACTTGACGCATAATCTCCTTCGTCTCCTCTGGATTGGTATGGTATGGTGCACGGTTGGGTAGTGATGCACCGGGAATTAAGTTAATATGATGCTCCATCCCTCGAATAGGTGGTAATCCCGGTGGCACGTCTTGTGGAAAGACGTCAGCAAACTCCTGCAAAATGTTAGTGACAGCAGGAGGCAAAGAGGAAGGCACGTCCTCAAATGAAAATAATGCCTCTTTGCACACAAAAACATAGCAAACAGATTTGCTGCAATCTACATCATCAATATCAGATTTGGTGGCAAGTAAACATCCAATTTTCAATTTAATTTCAGAAGCAACACTAGATGGTTTATTATAAGGTTTCATTTGTTGCTCAAATTCTTTTTCCAATATATGATTTTCACTCTTATTTTACTCATGTTTTGCTTTACTAGCTCAATTAATATCATCTTTCAAAATGGAATCAGGAGTCACAGGAAGCAAAGTAATATGTTTATCCTTATGAACAAGAGTATAGTGATTGTTTCTACCATTGTGTACAGAATTTTTATCGAATTGCCATGGTCTACCAAGTAATAAGGAACATGCTTGGATGGGCACCACATCACACAATCAACAAAATCAGAAAATGTAGCGATACTAAAATGCACATTAACAGTACGTGTTACCTTAACCTTGCCGCTGTTGTTGAACCATTGGATGTAGTAAGGATGCGGATGTGGTCTTGTGGTGAGAGAGCGCTTCTCCACCATCTCCATGATAGCCAAGTTGTTGCAGCTCCTTCCATCTATGATGACGCGGACATAACGTTCCTTCACAACTCCCTTTGTATTGAACAAATTATGCCTTTGATTTTGCTCAGCTTGTGTGACCTGCACACTCAAAACACGTTGATCAACTAAACTTTCATACCTGTCAGTGATAACCCACAAGTATAGGGGATCGCAACAGTTTTTGAGGGTAGAGTATTCAACCCAAATTTGTAGATTCGACACAAGGGGAGCCAAAGAATATTTGCAAGTATTAGCAGCTGAGTTGTCAATTCAACCACACCTGGAGATTAATTATCTGCAGCAAAGTGATCAGTAGCAAAGTAATATGATAGTTTTGATAGTAGTAGCGACAGCAACAATAACGGTAACAGTGATAGCAGTAGTTTTGTAACAAGTGCAGCAGTAGTAACTTAGCAAAAACACTATAAGAGAAATTTGTAGGCATTGGATCGGTGATTTTTTGGATGATATTCATCATGTGACAGTCATAACGTAGGGCGATACGGCACTAGCTCCAGTTCATAAATATAATGCAGGAATGTATTCCGTAAATAGTCATACGTGCTTATGGAGAGAACTTGCATGACATCTTTTGTCCTACCCTCCCGTGGCAGCGGGGTCCAATTGGAAACTAAGGGATATTAAGGCCTCCTTTTAATAGAGAACCGAAACAAAGCATTACCACACGGTGAATACATAAACTTCTTAGACTACGGTCATCACTGGGAGTGGTCCTGACTATTGTCACTCCGGGGTTGCCGGATCATAACACATAGTAGGTGACTATAACTTGCAAGATCGGATCTAGAACATGGATATAATGGTGATAACATAAGCGGTTCAGATCTGAAATCATGGCACCCGGGCCCAAAGTGACAAGCATTAAGTATGGCATAGTCATAGCAACATCAATCTCAGAACATAGTGGATACTAGGGATCAAGCCATAACAAAAACTAACTAGATTACATGATGAATCTCATCCAACTCCTCACCGACCAGCGAGCCTACGAAGGAATTACTCACTCCCGGTGGGGAGCATCATGGAATTGGCGATGGAGAAGGGTTGGTGACGATGATGATCGAAGATCCCCCTCTCCAGAGCCCCAAATGGACTCCAGATCTAGCCTCCCGATGAAGAACAGGAGGTGACGGCGGCTCCATCTTGTGGAACACGATAATTCTTTCTCCCTGATTTTTTCTGGAAATATGTGATTTTATGGCATTGGTTTCAGGGTCTATGGGGCCACTTGGTGGGGACAACCCACCTGGGCACGCCTGGGGGGCAAGACGCGCCCTGGTGGGTTGTGCCCACCCAGGTGCCCCCCTCCGGTGGTTCTTGGCTCCAGAAATTCTCTTTTATTATGTAAAAAATCCTCGCAAAGTTTCGTTCCATTCCGAGAACTTCTATTTCCGCACAAAAACAACACCATGGTAGTTCTGCTGAAAACAACATCAGTCCGGGGTTAGTTTCATTCAAATCATGCAAATTATAGTCCAAAACAAGAGGAAAAGCATTAGGAAAAGTAGATATGTTGGAGGCGTATCAGTCAGCATCTTCAGCAGCCATGTATTGCGTCTCATGATTAGAATCATCTCCACCGTGTTCTTCACTTGTAATAAAATCCGAAGTCTCCTCATCATAGTCACTAGCGGACTCATACCCACCATCCTCAGTAGCAATCATCACATGCTTAGATGGGCATTCTCTCGTATAATGACCTCCACCCTTGCAACGTCGACAAATAATATCATGTGTTTGCCCTGTTGATGCCATGGATGAAGAAGAGCTCTGTGCGGGACCGAAAGGTGTACTCCTGGCAGATGGCGGCCGGTGATGGTGCCGGTTTTCTTGTATCTCAGTTGGAATTGGCGGCTAAAGTCAGCGGTGCTGCAGTAGGACATGTAGAAGTAGAGGGTGTACGTGGTGTCCATGATGAAGATCGACCTGCAGAAAAATTAGTTTGCGCTAATGCCTGTCGATCCTGCACTTCACGTTCAGCTTTGCAAGCAAGATGGAATAAACAAGTGATGTTGTTATACTCCTTATACTCTAGAATGGTCTCAATCTCTTTATTTAATCCACCCATAAAGCGTGCAAGCATAGCTTCATTATCCTCAACAATACCACATCTAATCCTGCCAGTTTGTAATTCCTGATAATTCCTCTATAGAATTTTTTCCTTGTCTCAAACGTTGCAGTTTTTGAAGTAATTCACGTCGATAATATGGTGGAACCCAACGAGTACGCATAGGAGTTTTCAAAGCAGCCCAAGTAGTAGGGATATTATGATGCGGAGCATCCTTCCATCATCCCCATGGACTCTACATCGACACATCCAACCCCACGAGGACCCACGACGAGAGCTCGAGCACGTGCTATTCAATCCGAGGTTAACTCTCTCCTTGTTGAACTTCATTTTGACCCACTTGAGACATGGCTACTACCTCAAACGGAGATGCTTTGTGTGCTCAGGTACCAGGTAAGCAACCAAGGAGGAGGAACGGTGCAAGACGGACCTCAAGATCAAGGAAGCATTCGGCCCAACCTGGAAGGACCGGTACAACCGCACCACAACCGGCCGGGCGGAACAACTGGCCTACTACCGCCAACAACCGGCCGCTATTCGGTGATCAAGCGGTGCAAGGCCGGTACAGCACCGGATCTACCGGTTTATGCCCAAAGACCGGAACAACCGCCCCGACATCCGGTACAACCGCTGGCTCCTTCGACGCCCACCTCCAGAAGCCAGTGCCGGCCTCCATGCGGTAGTACCGCCTTCCTCGGCCGGAACTACCGCCCCTCATGAGCTCTCAGCAGTACAACCGCCCCCGCGACCGGTACAACCGGCCTGTCTGCGCACAGTGTAGTGGGCCGAGCCCGTGTATCCCTTCGCCCTCACTTACCCCTTCGTGGCTTAGCACTATATATACTCTTCTCCTAGCTTCTTATTAGGGTTAGCATTGGATTAGCTCATATTTTGTGTGAGAGTTTTGCTCATCCACTTGGCTACTTCTCCTCGGAGCTCGGGACCTCTACGGAGAAGATCCCCAAGCGGATTCAAGACCCCTTCTAGGGTGGACCCCATCAAGGCCTCCTCACGGAGAAGAACGGCTACCGTTTGTATCTTTCCTTTGTTGATTTTGAATCTTGTGCCACTTTATGTGATCGGTGATCTAGCACTTGTGTGATTGATCTCTTGTTGGTTTAGTGATTTCTCTCTCGTTTCCTCCGTGTTTCCCTCTTGTTCTTCCGCGTGTTCTTCGTGATTCCCCGTAGGATCCGCTCCAACGTGAAAGATCATCCACGTAGGGTTCCGCCCTACATCATCTTGGTATCAGAGCCACGTTGATCGCGTTTTTGGAGCCCCTACCCCGTGTTTTCTAGCTTGATTTTGTTGTTTTCGTCCTAAATCCGAAAATCCCCACCAAAAATAGCCCCCAATTTTTTTGTGATTTGTTGGTGTGATGAAATTTTGTTGGATTTGGTCCATGGATTTGTGTTGCTGCGTGTGGATCTAGCTTTCCCCACCCTCCCCACCTCTTTCCATCCACGAAACCCACCCAATTTTGCCCCCGAAATCCTCCATTTCCGCCACAAAATCGTTTCCCGACACGAGCGGTACAACCGCCCCTCCGAGCGGTACCACCGCTGAGTACCTCGAGCGGTACAACCGCCCGTCCGAGCGGTACTACCGCCCAGGCCAATTTCAGCATTCTGAGTTTCACCATTTTCAGCATAACTTCCACATCAGGAGTCCGATTTTCGCGTTCGTTAGCTCGTTGAGAAGCTATTGACATCCCCCATCCACCAACACTTCCCGTTTCCACCATTGTTGCTTTTGGTATTTGAGAATTTGAGTTGTGTTTCCCGTGTCCTATTGTGTTTCGGCTATATAGGTACGGTTCGACGTCAAGATAACCACCGCTCATCTTCGCCAAGGACTCATCATCGCCAAGGACGGTAACTTCGACGACATATTTGTCATACCTTGCAATTGCATTGACACCCACATGGCCTTAATTTTGCGTTGCTTACCCATCGAGACTAGCCATTGAGTATTGCCGGCAACGTGACTTGTGCACATTAGTGATCATACTCCATAGCATACATACCATACCACCGTGGTGCATATCTTGGGATCCATTTGTGTGTCACAAAGTTGTCATAGCATACACAATTGCTATCTTGGTTCATGAAGTTTTGCATGAGAAAAGAGCTCAAAAGTGAAAGAGCCACACAAGCTTTTAAGCAAAGAGGAAAGATAAGCAAAGAGCTTATGAGCAAGAACCATAGCATCATACTACATTAAGATTGTCATATCGGATCATCTTGGATCATAGCACCGAAATACCATACATATAGCATACGTGGGATAGAGATAGTTGCATTTTGCATAGTAGGTTGTGCACAAGTTCCGTATCCGCCTATTGTGCAATCGTGCTAGCGTCTCTCTAGTATTGTGCAACAAGAGCATTTTCATGGATTCCACATTTTGGCTCACTTTTGGTTTGCACAATCCCACTTATCTATTTGCGTGTGTGTTTCCGTGTACCACTAGTTGCTTGGTCTACTTGTTGCATTTGCAAATTTGTGTACCTTCTCCAACATTATTGACTCTCACTTATAATTGCATCAAATTTTTGTGCCACCATCCTCACCAAGCTCCACCATAAGCTTTTATTTGTGTAGGTGTGAGAACCGACAAGGATTGGTACCAATAGTGCTATTTCATTGTCCGCATTTGAGTGAACTTGATTCATCATCGACATCGGTCAAAGGTACATTGGTATAAGTTCTTCTCCTTCTACCACTCACATTTTTGCTTGGAATGATGGATAGGCCAAGTACTTCTACCAACCCACTCTTCATCGAACAAGACGACGACATGTCATCATACGTCACCAAGAATCACCTCTTTGGTGCACAACGAGTGTTGCACCAAGAACAACAAGCAATGAGCGACCGCATCGACAATCTCGCCACCGACTTGCGACTCTTCGAGCAACGTACAAGAGACTACTTCGACAACAAGTTCGACGCCCACAAGCAAGAGAATGATGCACGAATGGACGAGATCCGCGCCTTGATGAGAAACCGGCATCATTCCACTTCTTCATCATCAAGACGGAGCCGCTCGAGTCGACACTCCGACGACACCTTCTACGACTCAAGTACACCTACTTCGAACACTCTTCGTCGTGTCAAGACGTCAAGACCGTCATGCATCTCGCAACCCGCTACATGACAAGCATTCACAAGAGCAAGTTGATGAGCAAGTCCCTCGTCCTCAATCAAACCAAGACGCTTTTGCTCAAGCTCGAGAACGACAACAACTACGGCGACAAGAGGAAGAACGAGCGCGTCTACACCAAGACGAACAAGACGCCAAGGCTCAACGTCTTCAACAACAATAACGTGAAGCGCAAGCTCTTGAGGCGCAACGTGCCCTTCAAGAATCAAGTAGAGCCTTCGCCAACCGCAATCGCGAACGGCGCAATCAAGAGGAAGCCCTTCGAGAAGAAATCCAAGAGAGGAACTACCAACCTCATGGACAACGTCAAGTTCCTCAAGCTCCTCCGCAAGCTCGTCAAGCTCCACTTCAACCTCAAGTTCAACAAGGGCAAGTTGATCATGGTCTTCCTCCACGCCAAGAGCAACATGAAGACGATTGCAATCCACGTCAAGGGCGTCATCATCAACATCGCCAACAACACAATGAAGAGCAACGCTACGGCAAGCTAAAATTCACCATGCCCAAGTTCAATGGAAGCAATGACCCGAAGACTACCTCTCATGGGCATTGAAGGTTGACAAAATCTTCCAGTTGCACAACTACGATGAAGCGAAGAAAATCGCTATGGCATCACTTGAGTTCCAAGACTATGTGCTCATATGGTGGGAACAAATCATTGAGCGACGACAAGCAAGAGGTGAACCTCCAATCACCACTTGGGCTCAAATGAAGGATGTCATGCGAGCACGTTTTGTGCCAACCTACTACAACCGCGACCTCTTCAAGAAACTCCAACTACTCAAGCAAGGAACAAAGAGTGTTGAAGAATATTACAAGGAAATGGAGATAGCCATGATTCGAGCCAATGTCAAAGAAGATGATGAGCAAACTATGGCACGTTTATTGAATGGACTCGATCATCCCATCAAGAAGATCGCCGACTTCCAACCATACTCAACCCTCATTGAGCTCCTGCATCAAGCTACAAAGGCGGAACGCCAAGTGCAAGATGACTTGAAGTACGCCAAGTACTCATCCAAGACCTACGACTTCTCCAACAACCAAGCCTCAACGACTCCTCCAACATCTACATCAACCAAACCTTCTACAAACAACGACGACAAGTCGATTTACAAGAGAAAGTTGACAACTTCAAGTCGTCCTCCTCCTACTACAAGCAACTTCAAGCCGCGTGCTTCATCATCTACTCCGACCGATGAGACCATCAAAACAAGCTCCTTCAAGTGTTTCACTTGCGGCGGCCGAGGCCACAAGTCCTACGAATGCACCAACAAGCGCACCATGATCCTCAACGACGACGGCACCTATGACTCAATGAGTGATGAGGAGATGGAAGCCCTTGAGCAAGTGGCCATGCACCGGCAAGTGAACGAAGATGAAGATGATCAAGTCTTTTGCGATGAGGATTCAAGCCCCGCTCTAGTTGTCTCCAAGGTCTTGACCCTTCAACATCAACAAGAAGACGACCAACGATGCCACATCTTCCATACAAAGGCCGGCATCAACGGAAGGTCTGTCAAGGTCATCATCGATGGAGGTAGTTGCCACAACTTGGCAAGTGAAGAACTATGTTCCAAACTTCAAGTGGTCAAGAGGAAGCACCCGCATCCCTACAAGGTTCAATGGCTAAGTGACTCCGGCACTATACGAGTCGAGCATACGGTCCAAGTCTCCTTCAAAATCGGTGCTTATGAAGACACGTTGGAATGTGATGTGGTCCCAATGACCGTTTGCCACCTACTTCTAGGTCGACCATGGCAATTCGACCGTGGTGTCATTCACAATGGGCGCACCAATCACTATAGCTTCAAGATGAAAGGGAAGGAATATGTGCTACGACCTATGTCTCCTACTCAAGTGATAGCCGACAAGCAAGCCACCCATCATAGAGACAAGCGAGAAAGTGATCCAACCAAAAGTGAGTGAGAGCCACAAGCCAAACTTGAGCGCCTCTTAGCCTAGAGAAAAAACCTCATCCTATTTGCTACCAAAAGTGAGATGAGAGAAGTGTGTGAGAACCCATCGAGTGTGATGCACTTTGTCCTTGTGTGCAAGGATGGAGAACCAAAACTAACACCATTCACGAGCTACCTTTGGTGTTTCAATCTCTTTGCAGGAATTTCAAGATGTTTTCCCGATGAGCTACCTCCGGGTCTACCTCCTCTTGAGGCATTGAGCATCGAATCGACCTCATCCCGGGCGCCTCTACCAAACAAAGCTCCATACCGAGTCAATACCGAAGAAACCAAGGAGATTCAACGGCAAGTACAACAACTAATCGACAACGGTCATGTACGTGAAAGCTTAAGCCCTTGTGTCGTTCCTGTTATACTTGTGCCTAAGCCCGATGGAAGTTTTCGCTTGTGTTCCGATTGTAGACCTATCAATGCGATCACCGTCCGCTATAGGCATCCCATTCCTCGCTTAGTTGATATGCTTGATGAACTTAGTGGAGCCAACTTTTTCTCAAAAATTGACCTTAAAAGTGGCTATTACCAAATCCGCATACAAGAGGGTGATGAATGGAAAACTGCTTTCAAAACCAAATTTGGCTTATATGAATGGTTAGTGATGCCTATGGGTCTTTCAGAGGCTCCCGGTACTTTCGTGCGTCTTATGCATCATGTGCTTCGTCCTTACATTGGAGTATTTGTTGTGGTTTACTTTGATGATATTGTTGTGTTTAGCAAAACCATGAAAGAGCACATCAATCATGTAAAATCTGTGTTGCAAACTCTTCGCAAGGAAAGCCTTTATGCAAACTTGAAGAAATGCACTTTTGGAGTTGACAAAGTGGTTTTCTTGGGTTTTGTAGTATCCTCAAAGGGTGTCCATGTTGATGAATCTAAAATTGAAGCAATTAAAACTTGGCCCCAACCCACCAATTTGCAACAAGTGCGAATTTTTATTGGTCTTGCGGGTTTTTATCGTCGCTTTGTGAAAGATTGTAGCACAATTGCCGCTCCTTTGCATGCCTTGAGTAAGAAGAATACTCCCTTTGTTTGGGTAACTTTGCAATCAACCGCTTTTGATGAGCTCAAGTCTTTGCTTACTCATGCTCCAATTCTTGCTTTGCCCAATTTCGACAAAACTTTTGAGGTTCATTGTGATGCAAGTGGTACCAGAATTGGCGGAGTTTTGATGCAAGAAAAACGAGCCATTGCTTATTTTAGTGAAAAACTCTCCGGTGCTCAACTTAATTATCCCATCTATGACAAAGAATTGTATGCTTTAGTGCGTGTGCTACATGTTTGGGAACATTACCTTAGACCTCATGAGTTTGTCATCCATACCGATCATGAAACGCTTAAATACCTCAAAGGTCAAACTAAATTAAACAAGCGTCATGCACAATGGAGTGAATTTATTGAATCTTTTCCTTATGTGATCAAGTACATTAAGGGTAAAGAAAATGTAGTTGCCGACGCGCTTTCACGCATATGCATGCTTGTCACTCAACTTGAGTTGAATGTTATTGGTTTTGAGCATATAAAAGACTTGTATGAGCATGATCCATCTTTTGCTTCTCCTTATGCTAAGTGTTTGACGCATACTTCTTGGGAACAATATTACATCAAGGATGGTTATCTTATGAGAGCTAACAAACTTTGCATTCCCGAGTCTTCTCTTCGTTTGCTCCTTTTGCAAGAGGCTCATGGAGGCGGACTCATGGGACACTTTGGACGTGACAAGACATTCGCCACGCCTCCAACAACTAATTTTGGCCCAAGATGTTCATGACGCCTCACGCTTCACCACCCGATGTTATACATGTCGCAAAGCTAAGTCTAAAGCTCAATCTCATGGTCTTTACATGCCTCTTCCTATTCCTTATCAACCATGGGAAGACATTAGTATGGATTTTGTACTTGGTTTGCCTAGGACTCAAAATGGCAAGGATTCCGTATTTGTTGTAGTGGATAGATTTTCTAAGATGGCACATTTCATTCCTTGCAACAAGATAGACGATGCTTCACATGTTGCAAATCTCTTTTGTAGGGAAATCTTGCGACTCCATGGCGTACCAAAGACAATCATCTCCGATCGTGACGTCAAGTTCTTGAGTTACTTTTGGAAGACCCTATGCGCCAAGCTCGGAATCAAGCTCTTGTTCTCCTCGGCATACCATCCTCAAACCGACGGCCAAACGGAGGTGACGAACCGCACACTATCCACTCTACTTTGTGTCTTGATCAAGAAGAACACCAAGGAGTGGGAGGCCTGTCTACCCATCACCGAGTACGCCTACAACCGTGCAAGACACTCGACTACCGGCAAGTCCCCCTTCGAGGTCGTCTATGGTTTCAACCCGTTGTCCCCATTGGACATTCTACCACTTCCTCTCCAAGAGCGCACCAACATGGATGCAAGTGCACGAGCAAGCTACATCAAGAAGATGCATGAGGATACAAGGCACACCATCGAGCGCCAAGTACAACGACTAGCGTCCAAGCTCAACGTCAACAAGCAGCCCAAGACATTCAACATTGGAGACCTCGTGTGGCTACACCTTCGCAAGGACCGCTTCCCCAACGAACGCAAGTCCAAGCTTCTCCCGCGAGCCGACGGACCCTTCAAGGTGCTAGCACGCTACAACGACAATGCCTACAAGATTGAACTCCCACGAGACAAGTACACCATGAGCGATATCTTCAACGTCAAAGACCTCTCGCCTTTCCATGGTGATGAAGATTTTGATCCGACGTCGGATCTTTCCCAAGGGAGGGGAGATGATGCGGAGCATCCTTCCATCATCCCCATGGACTCTACATCGACACATCCAACCCCACGAGGACCCACGACGAGAGCTCGAGCACGTGCTATTCAATCCAAGGTTAACTCTCTCCTTGTTGAACTTCATTTTGACCCACTTGAGACATGGCTACTACCTCAAACGGAGATGCTTTGTGTGCTCAGGTACCAGGTAAGCAACCAAGGAGAAGGAACGGTGCAAGACGGGCCTCAAGATCAAGGAAGCATTTGGCCCAACCTGGAAGGACCAGTACAACCGCACCACAACCGGCCGGGCGGAACAACCGGCCGCTATTCGGTGATCATGCGGTGCAAGGCCGGTACAGCACCGGATCTACCGGTTTATGCCCAAAGACCGGAACAACCGCCCCGACATCCGGTACAACCGCTGGCTCCTTCGACGCCCACCTCCAGAAGCCAGTGCCGGCCTCCATGCGGTAGTACCGCCTTCCTCGGCCGAAACTACCGCCCCTCATGAGCTCTCAGCGGTACAACCGCCCCCGACCAGGTACAACCGGCTGTCTGCAGACAGACAGTAGTGGGCCGAGCCGTGTATCCTTCGCCTCACTTACCCCTTCGTGGCTTAGCACTATATATACTCTTCTCCTAGCTTCTTATTAGGGTTAGCATTGGATTAGCTCATATTTTGTGTGAGAGCCTTTGCTCATCCACTTGGCTACTTCTCCTCGGAGCTCAGGACCTCTACGGAGAAGATCCCCCAAGCGGATTCAAGACCCCCTTCTAGGGTGGACCCCATCAAGGCCTCCTCACGGAGAAGAACGGCTACCGTTTGTATCTTTCCTTTGTTGATTTTGAATCTTGTGCCACTTTATGTGATCGGTGATCTAGCACTTGTGTGATTGATCTCTTGTTGGTTTAGTGATTTCTCTCTCGTTTCCTCCGTGTTTCCCTCTTGTTCTTCCGCGTGTTCTTCGTGATTCCCCGTAGGATCCGCTCCAACGTGAAAGATCATCCACGTAGGGTTCCGCTCTACATCATATTATCATGATATAATCTACAATGTTCAGACCACCAAACAGAAGCAAAACTAGTGAATTCACAAACAACAGCAGCAACACGTCTATCCTCGGGATATTGTAAGCATGTGAAACGTTGTTCAGTTTCTAACTCCCAAGTAAGATATAATCAGGAATGTATCTACCCTCAAATGGTGGAATATTCAATTTCAGCTTAGGAATATGGTCATAATCTCGTACCTGAGGTGGTGCTTCAACCCTACCGTTGCGATTATATGCATGAGGTCGACCTGGTGCTGGTTGTGCTGGTGGTTGCACGTAGTTCTGATTTTGATCAATCTCATCCTCATAATAGTCCTCCACCTCTGTAGTAGCAGTAGGAGTTACAGAAGCATCAATGGCAGTAGCAGCGACACTGGAATTTTGTCCTGGCTCAAGGAGAACACGGCCTGCTCGGCGGAGGGCTGTTTCGTGACGTGGAGGTGGTTGTTGTTGTTGTTGTAATGGTGTAGCAGATGCAGGTGGTGGTTGTGGAAGGCGCGAAAGTAGTTCATCGAACTTGGCGTCCAACTTGGTGTCAATTGTCTTCTCAACGTCATCAATCCTCTCCAGTGCCTTTCCAAATCTGGCCATGACATCTTCCACCTATTGACTCAACATTTGCTGAAATTTATCATGGACCTCCTTCTTCGTCATGTTTTCCCAGTCAATCTCGTCGACTTGTGGTCCTGCCATGGTTAGCAACAAGAGAAACACACAAGAATATGATCCTACAAACTACTAGTGTGACGCCCCCAATTCAATCGTACACTAATCATACACGCAAACGTGTATGATCAAGATCAGGGACTCACGGGAAGATATCACAACACAACTCTAAACACAAATGAAAGACATACAAGCTCCATATTACAAGCCTGGGGCCTCGAGTGCTCGAATACATAGCTCGATACATAAGCGAGTCAACGGAAGCAACAATATCTGAGTACAGACATAAGTTAAACAAGTTTTGCCTTAAGAAGGCTAGCACAAACATCAACGACCGAAGAGGCAAGGCCTCCTGCCTGGGACCTCCTAACTACTCCTGGTTATCGGTGGGCTTCACGTAGTAGTAGGCACCCTCGGGGTAGTAGTCGTAGTCGGCAGGGGTGGCATATGACTCCTGGGGTCCAAAATCTGGTTGCAACAACCAGAAAGAAGAAGGAAGGGGGGAAAGGGGGAGCAAAGCAACTGTGAGTACTCATCCAAAGTACTCGCAAGCATCAGATCTATACTAAGTATGCATTGGTATCAAATGGAAGGGTTGTATCTGTGGACCGAACTGCAGAATGCCAGAATAGAGGGGAAGGCCTAGCCTATCAAAGACTAGCATCTTCAAGCAGCTCCAAGCATCTTGCAGCATGTAGAAGAGTAAAGAATAGCAGTTTAATTAACTAGCGTGTTGTAACATTAAGGCCCAGAGATCCTTCCTCGACTCTCTGCGAGAAAGCAATCCCGGAGCCAACATATCCATCACATATCAAGTATCCATTTCTAGTTGTATAAGATCAGGATATAAGTCTGAACGTCCATTACCATGGACACGGTATTCGAATATATGTCTTCCCTGCAGGGGTGCACCACGTTTTCCAACACGCTTGATTACTCTGGCCGGACACACCTTTCTGGGGTCAATGCCCGGCCTCGGAAGATCAACACGTCGTAGTCGGGGGGCGTGAACGTGATGGTGTTCGGGGCAGTGCGAGGCCAAGCAGGGTGTGGTGCGGGGCGTGGCCCGACGCGAGGTGACCGCAACGCGCGTGGAGGCATGATGCGGACTGCCGTGACGGCAGTGAGCATGGCTGCGGCAAGCTTCTGCCACGGTGGATCGAGAGACGGAGTACGCGAACTAGCATGGAGAGAGGGGGATGGAAGAGAGGCTCGCCGCAAGCCCGTAGTTGTGCAAAGCGTGCTCGAGGGAGGCTCGGTGTGGCCGGAATTCGACGGCGGCGGCGACTCCTTGAGGTTGAAGACGACCTCGCCCCGCATGAAGGAGAGGCGCCCGGCTCAAGCCCGTTGGCGCAGGCGACATAGGGGAGCAGGACGGAGCTGGCGGGAACGGCGGATGGATGCGGGGGCGTCGGTGGCCGTGATGGAGCGCGGTGGCTGACGATGATGGCTGCGGGTGCGGACGGATCTGAGCGAGGGAGACGAGGGAGAGAGTACGGGAGGAGCGAGGGGCCGATGCGGGAGAAATATCTGGGGGGAGGCCTCGGTGGAGGCCTTATCCTCTCCGAGCGTCGCTGACGAGGTGGTCGGGGGCAGCCATGCCCCTGTAGCGACCTGAGACCGATGAACAGGGAGGTGGGGAAAGCGACCGGGGGCTTCGTGCCCAGTTGGGCCGGCCCAGGGGAGGGGTTTTCTTTTGTTTTAGCTATTTTGTTGTTTTTCTTTTTACAGTTTTAGTTTTCTTTTAGTTTTTAATAGAAAATAGCTTTATAAAATATAGGAAGAGCACCTAAATTGGTTTTACTAATTATACCATTGCCACATTTAGTTTGAGGTTCAAATAAAATAGTCTAGTATTTTTATAATTTAATAAGCATTTAATAATTATTTTTAGCCACTGTTATATTCACAAGAGCATTAAAATTCTTTACAAAAGTGTTGGGTCACCACCATAATTAGTTATGGAATATTTGCCACACTTTGAACATTTTATTTTGCGTGTTTGAGAAATTTGAATTATGGGCTTTAATTTGAATTTGAATTCGACTTATGCCTTGGATCAGATGAGGATTAGCAACAGTAAGAGTGATGACCTGGCATGATTAGCATGAGATTACTGTAGCTTAATTATCCGGGCGTTACAATTCTCCTCTACTACAAGAAATCTCGTCCCGAGATTTGAGGAGGTAAAAGGAAACAAAAGCGAGGTATTCATCTCGAAGACGATCCTCGAGTTCCGAAGTGGCTTCATCTTCAGAATGATTTAACCACTGGACTTTCAGAAAATTGGATAGTCCTCTGACGGGTGCGATGTTCAGCTTGAACGAGAACGCGAATCGGATGTTCTCTGTAAGTGAGATCATTTGGCAGGCAACGGTAGTGGTTGTCGCGATGCGGGCGTGGACGTGATGGTGCTCGGGGCAGTGCGAGGCTAAGCAGGGTGTGGTGCGGGGCGCGGCCCGGCACGAGGTGACCGCGACGTGCGTGGAGGTAGGACGCGGACGGCCGTGACAACAGTGAGCATGGCTGCGGTGAGCTTCTGCCATGGTGGATCGAGAGACAGAGTACGCGAATGAGCACGGAGAGAGGGGGATGGAAGAGAGGCTCACCGCGAGCCTGTAGTTGTGCAAAGCGTGCTCGAGGGAGGCTCGGGGTGGCCGGAATTTGACGGCAGCAGCGACTCCTCGAGGTTGAAGACGACCTCACCCCGCACGAAGGAGAGGCGCCCGGCTCGAGCCCGTTGACACAGGCGACGTAGGGGAGCAGGACGGAGCTGGCGGGAACAGCGGATGGATGCGGGGGCGTCGGTGGCTGTGGTGCGTGTTGGCTGACGACGATGGCTGCGGGTGCGGACGGATTTGAGCGAGGGAGATGAGGGAGAGAGTGGGGGAGGAGCGAGGGGCGGATGCGGGAGAAATATCTAGGGGGGAGGCCGACGAGGTGGTCGGGGGCAGCCATGCCCCTGTAGCAACCTGAGACCGATGAACAGGGAGGTGGGGAGAGCGACTAGGGGCTTCGTGCCCAATTGGGCCGGCCCAGGTGGGCTTGGCCCAGGGGAGGGGTTTTCTTTTGTTTTAGCTATTTTGTTGTTTTTCTTTTTACAGTTTTAGTTTTCTTTTATTTTTGAATAGAAAATAGCTTAAAAAATGTAGGAAGAGCACCTAAATTGGTTTTACTAATTATACCACTGCAACATTTAGTTTGAGTTTCAAATAAAATAGTCTAGTATTTTTATAATTTAATAAGCATTTAATAATTATTTTTAGCCCCTCTTATATTCATAAGAGCATTAAAATTCTTTACAAAAGTGTTGTGTCACCACCATAATTAGTTATGGAATATTTGCCACACTTTGAACATTTTATTTTGCGTGTTTGAGAAATTTGAACTATGGGATATAATTTGAATTTGAATTCGACTTATGCCTTGGATGAGATGAGGATTAGCAACAGTAAGAGTGATGACCTGGCATGATTAGCATGAGATTACTGTAGCTTAATTATCCGGGCGTCACAACTAGAAAGTGGTGGTGTGTTACAAATCCGTTAAGCAAATCTCAAATTCTTACCAGTTCTTAACCAACAGCAGGTGGTGATCGGCAACCGTTATAGCCAAAACTCTCAAAGCTTAGATAGAGCGATTACCAGGGAGAGTCAAACGCACGACGTAGATGTATGTGGAGCTGGGAAGGCTTATAATATGGTAGCAAAAAGGGCCGGCAATAGTCAATTCAGAGATGCAAAGTTGAATAAATGCTCAATGATGGTACTGTGCTGGCTCTAAGCTAGACCGTACTAGAGATGCGAGCCTAGAACACTAACAAAATCACGGCGCGACACGTAAACAAGGGAAAAGCACACTCTTGAAAAAAATCGCTCTTTTTTGCGCTCTTTTTTTGCGAAAAATCACTATAATGGCGAGTGTCTCAAAACTCTTCCCAGTCAAATTGACAGGATAAGCACAAAAATTTTTTGAATTATTTTTTTCAGAAATCAGGGCAGCGACGACGAAAAAGTGCGACAAAAAATCACTATGATGGCGAGTGTCTCAGAACGCTCCCTAGGACCTAAAAATAGGATAGGAAAAAATATTTTCGATCACTGAAATTTTGGCCTAAAAACTGCCCGGTGGTCTCTAGACTTTTTTTCCCGAAACCTACTCAGGCAAGGAAACATGAATCAGAAAATAGATGGATCTCGAAAACAAACGTAATATGAAAAGAACTCGGATTGGTGGTGGATATATGATGGTAGGATATGGTAGCGATGGTGGCAGCCGTGGTGATATATGGCAGCAGTGGTAGGATATGGCAATGATGGCGGTATATGGCAGTGGTGGTGGTACATGGTAGCAGCGATGAAGATGGTGCGGCGGCGGCGTGATAAACTGTGACAGAACTCGAAACTCTAAAGGACTAGACGCTAAGACCAGCAACTAGACACAATGATGCAACCGCAAATTCAACAAAGCAAAACCCTAAAAAGATTATGCAAAGGCTCAGATTGGTTCGGATATGATGAACTAACCCTAATATTTTTTTTGTGGCTTTTCCGTGGACTATAGGTATGAAGAACAGACTCGGTCCAAACTATGAAAACTATAAAATCTCACCGAGCAACTTGGCTCTGATAGCACTTGATAGAGGCGAACACTGGTACGTGATGACCCACAAGTATAGGGGATCAATTGTAGCTCTTTTCGATAAGTAAGAGTTTCGAACCCAATGAGCTAAAACTCCACGAGGATTTTTTCTGGAATATTTAAGAAATACTGGAGTCAATAAACACCAGAGGGGGGCCACCAGGTGGGCACAACCCACCTGGGCGCGTCAGGCCCCTCTGGCGCACCCTAGTGGGTTGTGGTCTCCTCGGCCCACCTCCGATGCCCATCTTTTGGTATATAAGTCATTTTGACCTAGAAAAAAAATAAGGAGGAGGCTTTCGGGACGAAGCGCCGCTGTCTCGAGGTGGAACTTGGGCAGGAGCACTTTTGCCCTCCGGCGAAGCGATTCTACCGGGGAAACTTCCCTCCCGTAGGGGGAAATCATCGTCATCATCATCACCAACAACTCTCCCATCTTTGGGAAGGAAATCTCCATCAACATCTTCACCAGCCCCATCTCATCTCAAACCCTAGTTCATCTCTTGTATTCAATCTTGTTACCGGAACTATAGATTGTTGTTGGGAGGTGACTAGTAGTGTTGATTACATCTTGTAGTTGATTACTATATGGTTTATTTGGTGAAATATTATATGTTCAGATCCATTATGCATATTAATATCCCTCTGGTCATGAGCATGTTTATTGTTTGTGAGTAGTTGCCTTTGTTCTTGAGGTCACAGGATAAATCATGTTGCAAGTAATCATGTGAATTTGATATGTGTTCGATATTTTGATAGTATGTATGTTATGATTCCCTTAGTAGTGTCATGTGAACGTCGACTACATGACACTTCACCATATTTGGGCCTAAGGGAATGCATTGTGGAGTAGTAAATACATGGTGGGTTGCGAGAGTGATAGAAACTTAAACCCAGTTTATGCACTATTCCCTAAGGGACCGATTGCATCCTAGAGTTTAATGCTATGGTTAGAATTTATTCTTAATACTTTTATCATAGTTGTGGATGCTTGCGGGAGGGTTAATCATAAGTAGGAGGTTTGTTCAAGTAAGAATAGCACCTAAGCACCGGTCCACCCACATATCAAATTATCAAAGTAGCGAGCACAAATCAAACCAACATGATGAAAATGACTAAATGAAATTCCCGTGTACCCTCAAGAACGCTTTGCTTATCTGTAACATCCCAAAATTCTAAATTTTGGAATGTTATAAACACATAGATAGTTTTGGTTGATTGTTTGATTGATTGACTGAAAGTGAGTGAATTTGAAACTTTTTGAAAGTTAAATGAGAGGGAATAAAAAGGACTTTCCCAAACTTTCATTTTTTCTTTTATGATCTTCGGGAATTCAAATTCTTTTCATCACAAAACCCTGGAGAGAAGATGACATGACTTCTTCCATTTATTTAAATGACAAGGGGTGTTGAAAATATTTGAATTTCATTTAGAAAATATTTCCAATTCTGAAACTTTATGCAACTCAATGATTTTCACAAGAGAAGATAAAATGACTTCTTCAAATTAAATGAAATATGAGTTGGGAGTTTTAAAAGAATTAAATTCAAAGTTCTTTTGAATTTATTTCCAATTGGAATTATTTGAGTTTTATTCAAATTATTTTTCTCCAAAACAAAATATATGGAAAATAGGGTAACATGATTCCCTACATCAGAAAATTGGAGAGAAATTAATTTGAAGTCATTTTGGTATTTAAAAATGATTTTATTGGATTTTATTAGACCGGTAGCACTGTGTGAATTATTAAAATTTGTGTGTATTTTATTTGAAGCTAAAATAATGTCCATGTTGTAGGAAATTTTTTTCTGAAAATTTTGATATATTATATGCCTATATAAAATTTTTATTTGGTTTTATTATTTTTGTTTTGTTGTCTCTGTCTTTAAAAAAAATGCAGCGCCTTGGGCCAAAGGCCCAAGCCGCCGACCAAGCCACCGGCCGGCCAAGGCCAACGCCCACGCGCGCACAGGGAGCCATGAGGGAGCCGCTCCTTTCCTTTTCCTTTTCCTTTCCTAGTAGGACTCTTTTCCTATTTCCGTTTATTCCGATTTGTTTCTAGATCTTTTCCCTTTTGTTTCCTAATCCTAGTCTATTTCTTGTCCCCTACGCCAAGCAAAACCCTCCCTCCCCACTATAAATACCCAAGCACCCCCTCCAACACATCAAACCAACACCTCTCCTCTCCTCTCCTCTCTCTCCTCTCCTCTCCTTGCAGCAGCAGCAGCAGCAGCACCCACCGCCGCCAAGTGCCGCCGCCTCTCGACCTCTCCCGAGGTTTATATGATCTCCTCTCCGCAGCAGCAGTGATCAGACCACCGCCGCCAAGTGCCGCCGCCAGCCTCGACCTCTCCTGAGGTTTATATGATCTCCTCTCCACCGTCCCGTGATCTCCTTTCCTCTAGGAGCAACCGCAACATCGGATCCGATCTTCTTCCCCAACTCCGACGACTACTCCGGTGAGATCCAAGAAATCCAGTAATTCATTTTTTTCAGAAAATAGCAATCTTAGAAAATTCATATCTTTTAGAGTTTTTAGTATTTTTGAGTGATTCCAATTGCTATGTGTCACAAATTTGCTGAAGTTTCTGTTAGCTCAATTTTATTTCACATTTGAGCAGTTTAAATTTGTGTTTAGATGAATTTTCTCAAATCACTAGATTTGAGCTATTTTGAGTTAGGAATATTATTTTGACCGATTCTTTTTGCTCCTGGTCTCTAGGACCTTTGTTTATCCAGTAGTATTTAGTATTTTATTTCTAGGTTAATTTAAATTAGGTTTTTAGCAAAACAGTACTGTTTTATTATTAGTTCTATTTTAGCTTTTTCTTTATTGTTTTTATTAGTTTTAAATTATTTCTTTTTGTCACTTTTGACAAAATTAGTTGTGTTTCTGTTAGAAAACAGGAGAAAAATTTATTTTATTTAAAAAATTATTTTCCTTAGTTTTGTATGAAACCTTCTATAGGTCATAGTTAGAGTTTTATAAAAGCTTTATATTTGTTTCTTTTTGCAAATAAAATTTTATGAAAAAATACTTTCTGTTAACTTAGTTGTTTTACTTTTTATTTTCTGTTAAATTATTAGTTTAGTGTTTTAATTGCTGTTAAGTTTTTTTTACTTAGGGCAAAACTATGTTAGATGCTTGTAGCAAAGTCATAGATTTTCGTTAGTAGTTTTTCTTTCTAGTTTTATTTGAAGCTTCTTTGGACTTTGTTGGAGTTTTATTATTGAGTTTTTTTTGTTTTAATTGTTATTATGAGTGTTAAAATTGTTTGCTAGGATGTTTGCTTATATGAATGCTATGTTTGACTATATAGATTTTCAACGGAGTGACGATTAGTTCTACCAAGTCATTTTCTGACAGTGTTGTTATCTTCATCAAGTATTACCAGGCAAGTTCACTTTGACCATGCTTTCATACCTATGTTTTATTGCATTTAGTGGCATCCTAGCAACCACCCTCTAGTAGTGTTATTGATTCTTGTAGTTGAGTAGTATGCATGAGGCAGGAACCCATCACCCTGTTACCAAGCCCGGGACGTCATTTATTTTTATGCTACGCTATAGTAGACGGGGTTGGTATGAGTGCTCGAGAGTGGTGTGAAGAAGGAGGACTCTACGTAAATGACGACAACTCCATGGTGGCATCTGCAAGGACTGCATTTTCAAGGCCTCAAGACTTCAAGACTCGAGACAAGAATTCAATACACACTCATCGGGTGAAGGATTTGTTGACGGGCACCTGGAGAAACCAGTGGTTGGCGGGGATGCATGGAGAAGCGCCATGACATCTTGCGGAAAGCTTCACCCAGACTCAAAGAGACGGAAGAATACTTCATGCCCGGAAGCTTACCTGTGCAACCGCAAGTCATTATGGGCTCTGGCTTGGTTGACCTTAGTGATGACTCTGGCTGGGACGGTGCTAGCAGATGTAGAACTACGGTAGGATGGGATGAGCACCGGAAAGTGGTCAGAGGAACTCTTCGGAAGACCATGTTTCGGTCATCTTGTTCTCAAACACCCTGAAGTGCGAGAACGTAAAAAGAGGGATCGAATCTTACGGGTAAAGTGTACAAACCTCTGCAGAGGGTTTAAACCTAATCGATTAGCCGTGTCCCCGGTTACGGACAATTTGAGCATCTGGACTTGGATCTATCTCGGAACTCTCAACACCGGATCGATAACTTAATTGTGGGCAACTTATGATGATTTTGGGCTAGGAGACATCGGTTGGCGGAACCATGTCATGATAGAAAACTCCATAGTACAGACTTCATTTATTCCTTTGATGTAGGGAAAATAAATCAGCTTTTACGCAAAACAAAACTCGGATAAAGAGCCACAAAGCCATATTGCATATAGTATAGTTTTATCATCTGTTTTCTCATGTTGTGATCTTGCGGTACATTCAATGTACTGACCTACACGGCTGCAATGTATCATGTTGCAGATACTTTCTACCGACGAGTAAGAGTACAGTGCAGGTTACGGTCTACACTCAACCTGCCGATGGCGTTGATGGGACTCCACACCCGACTATTTGTTTCATTGTGACTTATGAGGTATATATCAATTTTACGTTAATTATACATGTGATTGCACTTTGATATATACATTGATGTACTGTGTGTGCCAGCATACTGATCCAGGGATGGCACAGTAACACAGAGGCTTGACCGTCTGAGGTCGGGTCGCTACAGATTTGGTATCAGAGCACATGTTGACTGTAGGACGTGACCCTAGAAATCGGAAAGCCCCTTGGACAGGATATATCAAAAACTTTATTTTCAAAAAGACTCTTACTCCTCATATTTTCTGATTTTATCAAATAGACACTCTCACCTCAAATAGTTAGAATATACACCTTTCCCTTTTGACCACACGGAAGATCAACTGAAGTCGCTCCAAGAATTAAAGATATCGGACAACTGATGGCCATTTCAGAGTAAAGAGGATTTCACCATGCGTTGGAAGAATTGCAGCTGCAACAATTGAAGACTCCGAAGACTTGAAGAATTTGAAGTTCCTGAAGAATTATTTGACCTTTAGAGACCAAACCCTGTTATACACCTACGTTAGATGCGACGATTTGTGAGCTGTCACTTGTTTGATGTTTTCCGACAGCCACAAAGTAAAACTTGTTTCTTCAAAAACTATCGTTTGTATTGTGTGTATCCCTCCCCACCTCTCTCATATCTCATCCCAAAACTTTTGGACCCCATAGATGATGAATGAAGAAGGACTGATATTCTCTGGACCAAGACTCAGTAGGAGGCGAGCTATGGATTCGTAACATGGAGAATCACTTGAGCAATTTGGTTTCAAGGAAGAATGAAGTATCTTACGCTCTTGAAGATTTTGAAGGAAGTGCTGCAACCTGGTGGAAAATGCATCAAGCCATACAAGGATTTAATGGAGCAAGAACTTGGGAGGAATTCAAGAAGACTCTGACAAGATCTCGTCTTATCCGGAAGCACCATGATACACCAAGAAATAAACCTTGTGCCTGCAAGATTTGCGGAGAAATAGGACACCCCCAGGAGGAACACAAGGATGGATGCCCTCATTGTGAGGAGAAACACCCAGCTGAGGAATGCCCGACTAGTCAGGTGACTTGTTTCTTGTGTGAAGGAACCACCCATTACCCGACTCAGTGTCACATTTACCCCATGGTGCAACAAATTATTCAGGAGCAGGAAGAAGGAATGAAAGAAGCCCTCCGAGAAGTTATGAAAGAACCTGTGATGAAGGAATGTGTTGAAGACCCTAATGGAGAAGGCCTCAACAGATTTTACTCCAACGCTTGCTATTCATGTGGAGAAGAAGGACATTTTCCCAGTATTGTACCAAGGAAAGAGAAGAATATTTCAGAGATTTCCCGACAGCAGAAGTGAAGTTTGACCCTCGGGAAATAGAAGCTCTGATCATTACAGAGAAATCCAGGAAGAGAAAAAGAAGGCAACCCCAGAACAACACAATTTTCGCATAGAAGGACCTGAGTCATATCACTTGTTACAGGTGCAAGGATTTAGGTCATTACGCTAGTAAATGTCCATAAAAGAAGCCAAGAATCCAAGGAGCCTACATAATCACAAAGAAGCCCCGAGACATGTCGGAAGTCTTTTGTTTTCACTGCAAGGAAGCAGGACATTATGCTACTAAATGTCCCAACAAGATGAAAGCTGGAGTTGAGTAGTTGGAATTTTGATATTGGAAACAAGAGTAATAGAAAGCAATTTCATTTTATGAGTACAATAAGTTGAGTTATGTAATGGGTGCTCAGAGTTTGTAATGGATTCATGAAATCAATAAAGTTAAGGTGACATGTTTTCATATGTTTAATTGTAGGAGTTGTTACTCTGTGAACAAAGATTTTGACCATTTTCGAGGATATGAGAAATATGGTCTATGGATGGATTTGTGAATTTCATTTTAGGGTGGTAGTACCTCGTGAAGAAGACTAGACTAATGGATAAGAAAATATATATTCCACGGACTGTAGTTCAAGGAAAAAAAAGTTGGAGTTTTGCTTTTGATATGATGGTATGAAGAAACAGTACTACTGGATTTAAAGGATGTGTAATATGGAACAAGAGAGTTACCCCAAGGATGAGTTAAAGCTGCACTAGTGTTGAAGTGGGCCATAACCCACAGGCCCAAGAATTAATAAGGATCAAGTACCCACTAGAGAAAGAAATTTTGGGAATAGACTACGATTTGATCAACCGACGATTCTATAGGAGTTTACGCAAAACCTGAGAGTTGTTAAGGAACGATAGATGTTTGTTTGGCCTGCAGAATCAATGGATTTTCCGAACTTGGTTCGGCGACAAGAGAAATTCTGCAATGCTTGTGAGGATGACCGAGTGTTAGAATGCGAGATTCGCTAAACCATGTACAAGGTAATGATTTGGGTGCGGGATGGATTGATCACCATACCGACTTACTCTAATTATTCGCTTTGCTATATGGGATGGTAAAATCTGAGTGACTTACCTATAGTAGAGAGACGACGATCAAAACCTTGTTTAAACCTTAGAAAGGTATAGGTATTTTTCCCCTTGTACAAGGCAGCTTTTGCCAACCGTAGGTTATACGGTGAGGTTCAACCCAGACCCGTTTTCTGCAGGAGAAACCATAAATTGTTGACCACCATGAGATATCGATAGTTGTTTAGAATTGGCGCCAGACCCGTTAGCTATGAAGACCCAGTCTCAGAATAACCTTACCAAGAGTAAAGGACAAAGGAATTGAGGAAAAGGTTATGCCACTACCGGAAGATCCCAGAGAAGGAATTATCCTTAATATCTGAGAAGACCGACACTGTCAGTAATAAGGATGGAGTATATGAGTTTTGATGGAACCGTAACCATGCTTCTAAGGGTGGTAGCATCCGAGACCCCGGAGACGATCGATGGATTTTTGAGAAGACCCCCAAACCCTAACCTATTTCTTGCTAACCTCTCCGAATCTCGAGGACGAGATTCATTTTAAGGGTGGTAGTTTGTAACATCCCAAAATTCTAAATTTTGGAATGTTATAAACACATAGATAGTTTTGGTTGATTGTTTGATTGATTGACTGAAAGTGAGTGAATTTGAAACTTTTGAAAGTTAAATGAGAGGAATAAAAGGACTTTCCCAAACTTTCATTTTTCTTTTATGATCTTCGAATTCAAATTCTTTTCATCACAAAACCACGGAGAGAAGATGACATGATTTCTTCCATTTATTTAAATGACAAGGGTGTTGAAAATATTTGAATTTCATTTAGAAAATATTTCCAATTCTGAAACTTTATGCAACTCAATGATTTTCACGAGAGAAGATAAAATGACTTCTTCAAATTAAATGAAATATGAGTTGGGAGTTTTAAAAGAATTAAATTCAAAGTTCTTTTGAATTTATTTCCAATTTGGAGTTATTTGAGTTTTATTCAAATTATTTTCTCCAAAACAAAATATATGGAAAATAGGGTAACATGATTCCCTACATCAGAAAATTGAGAGAAATTAATTTGAAGTCATTTTGGTATTTTAAAATGATTTTATTGGATTTTATTGGACCGGTAGCACTGTGTGAATTATTAAAATTTTTGTGTATTTTATTTGAAGCTAAAATAATGTCCATGTTGTAAGAAATTTTTTTCTGAAAATTTTGATATATTATATGCCTATATAAAATTTTTATTTGGTTTTATTATTTTTGTTTTGTTGTCTCTGTATTTAAAAAAAAATATGCAGCGCCTTGGGCCAAAGGCCCAAGCCGCCGACCAAGCCACCGGCCGGCCAAGGCCAACGCCCACGCGCGCACAGGGAGCCAGGAGGGAGCCGCTCCTTTCCTTTTCCTTTTCCTTTCCTAGTACGACTCTTTTCCTACTTCCGTTTATTCCGATTTGTTTCTAGATCTTTTCCCTTTTGTTTCCTAATCCTAGTCTATTTCTTGTCCCCACGCCAAGCAAAATCCTCCCTCCCACTATAAATACCCAAGCACCCCCTCCAACACATCAAACCAACACCTCTCCTCTCCTCTCCTCTCTCTCCTCTCCAGCAGCAGCAGCAGCACCACCGCCGCCGCCAAGTGCCGCCCACCTCTCGACCTCTCCCGAGGTTTATATGATCTCCTCTCCAGCAGCAGCAGCAGCACCACCGCCGCCAAGTGCCGCCGCCTCCTCGACCTCTCCTGAGGTTTATATGATCTCCTCTCCACCGTCCCGTGATCTCCTTTCCTCTAGGAGCAACTGCAACATCGGATCCGATCTTCTTCCCCAACTCCGACGACTACTCCGGTAAGATCCACGAAATTCCGTAATTCATTTTTTCAGAAAATAGCAATCTTAGAAAATTCATATCTTTTAGAGTTTTTAGTATTTTGAGTGATTCCAGTTGCTATGTGTCACAAATTTGCTGATGTTTCTGTTAGTTCAATTTTATTTCACATTTGAGCAGTTTAAATTTGTGTTTAGATGAATTTTCTCAAATCACTAGATTTGAGCTATTTTGAGTTAGGAATATTATTTTGACCGATTCTTTTTGCTCCTGGTCTCTAGGACCTTTGTTTATCCAGTAGTATTTAGTATTTTATTTCTAGGTTAATTTAAATTAGGTTTTAGCAAAACAGTACTGTTTTATTATTAGTTCTGTTTTAGCTTTTTCTTTATTGTTTTTATTAGTTTTAAATTATTTCTTTTGTCACTTTTGACAAAATTAGTTGTGTTTCTATTAGAAAACAGGAGAAAATTTATTTTATTTTAAAAATTTATTTTCCTTAGTTTTGTATGAAACCTTCTATAGGTCATAGTTAGAGTTTTATAAAAGCTTTTTATTTGTTTCTTTTGCAAATAAAATTTTATGAAAAAATACTTTCTGTTAACTTAGTTGTTTTACTTTTTATTTTCTGTTAAATTATTAGTTTAGTGTTTTAATTGCTGTTAAGTTTTTTTTACTTAGGGCAAAACTATGTTAGATGCTTGTAGCAAAGTCATAGATTTTCGTTAGTAGTTTTTCTTTCTAGTTTTATTTGAAGCTTCTTTGGACTTTGTTGGAGTTTTATTATTGAGTTTTTTTGTTTTAATTGTTATTATGAGTGTTAAAATTGTTTGCTAGGATGTTTGCTTATATGAATGCTATGTTTGACTATATAGATTTTCAACGGAGTGACGATTAGTTCTACCAAGTCATTTTCTGACAGCGTTGTTATCTTCATCAAGTATTACCAGGCAAGTTCACTTTGACCATGCTTTCATACCTATGTTTTATTGCATTTAGTGGCATCCTAGCAACCACCCTCTAGTAGTGTTATTGATTCTTGTAGTTGAGTAGTATGCATGAGGTAGGAACCCATCACCCTGTTACCAAGCCCGGGACGTCATTTATTTTTATGCTACGCTATAGTAGACGGGGTTGGTATGAGTGCTCGAGTGGTGTGAAGAAGGAGGACTCTCGTAAATGACGATAACTCCATGGTGGCATCTGCAAGGACTGCATTTTCAAGGCCTCAAGACTTCAAGACTCGAGACAAGAATTCAATACACACTCTTGGGTGAAGGATTTGTTGACGGGCACCTGGAGAAACCAGTGGTTGGCGGGATGCATGGAGAAGCGCCATGACATCTTGCGGAAAGCTTCACCCAGACTCAAAGAGACGGAAGAATACTTCATGCCCGAAGCTTACCTGTGCAACCGCAAGTCATTATGGGCTCGCTTGGTTGACCTTAGTGGTGACTCTGGCTGGGGCGGTGCTAGCAGATGTAGAACTACGGTAGGATGGGATGAGCACCGGACGGTGGTCGAGGAACTCTTCGAAGACCATGTTTGGTCATCTTGTTCTCAAACACCACGAAGTGCGAGAACGTAAAAGAGGGATCGAATCTTGCGGGTAAAGTGTACAAACCTCTGCAGAGGGTTTAAACCTAATCGATTAGCCGTGTCCCGATTCACGGACAATTTGAGCATCCGGACTTGGATCTATCTCGAACTCTCAACACCGGACTGATAACTTAATTGTGGGCAACTTATGATGATTTTGGGCTATGAGACATCGGTTGGCGGAACCATGTCATGATAGAAAACTCCATAGTACAGACTTCATTTATTCCTTTGATGTAGGGAAAATAAATCAGCTTTTACGCAAACAAAACTCGCACAAAGAGCCACAAAGCCATATTGCATATAGTATAGTTTTATCATCTGTTTTCTCATGTTGTGATCTTGCGGTACATTCAATGTAATGACCTACACGGCTGCAACGTATCATGTTGCGAGATACTTTCACCGACGAGTAAGAGTACAGTGCAGGGTTACGGTCTACACTCAACTGCCGATGGCGTTGATGGGACTCCACACCGACTATTTGTTTCACTGTGACTTATGAGGTATATATCAGTTTTACGTTAATTATACATGTGATTGCACTTTGATATATACATTGATGTACTGTGTGTGCCAAACATACTGATCCGTGGATGGCACAAGAACACGAGGCTTGACCGTCTGAGGTCGGGTCGCTCTGATTTGGTATCGAGCACATGTTGATCGTGAGGACGTGACCCTAGAAATCGGAAAGCCCCTTGGACAGGATATCTCAAAACTTTATTTTCAAAAAGACTCTTACTCCTCATCTTTTCTGATTTTATCAAATAGACACTCTCACCTCAAATAGTTAGAATATACACCTTTCCCTTTTGACCACACGGAAGATCAACTGAAGTCGCTCCAAGAATTAAAGATATCGGACAACTGATGGCCATTTCAGAGTAAAGAGGATTTCACCATGCGTTGGAAGAATTGCAGCTGCAACAATTGAAGACTCCGAAGACTTGAAGAATTTGAAGTTCCTGAAGAATTATTTGACCTTTAGAGACCAAACCCTGTTATACACCTACGTTAGATGCGACGATTTGTGAGCTGTCATTTGTTTGATGTTTTCCGACAGCCACAAAGTAAAACTTGTTTCTTCAAAACTATCGTTTGTATTGTGTGTATCCTCCCCACCTCTCTCATATCTCATCCCAAAACTTTTGGACCCCATAGATGATGAATGAAGAAGGACTGATATTCTCTAGATCAAGACTCACCGGAGGCGAGCTATGGATTCGAACATGGAGAATCACTTGGGAGCAATTTGGTTTCAAGGAAGAATGAAGTATCTTACGCTCTTGAAGACTTTGAAGGAAGTGCTGCAACCTGGTGGAAAATGCATCAAGCCATACAAGGATTTAATGGAGCAAGAACTTGGGAGGAATTCAAGAAGACTCGACAAGATCTCGCCTTATCCGGAAGCACCATGATACACCAAGAAATAAACCTTGTGCCTGCAAGATTTATGGAGAAATAGGACACCCCTGGAGGAACACAAGGATGGATGCCCTCATTGTGAGGAGAAACACCCACCGAGGAATGCCCGACTAGTCGGTGACTTGTTTCTTGTGTGAAGGAACCACCCATTACCCGACTCAAGGTGTCACATTTACCCCATGGTGCAACAAACTATTCAGGAGCAGGAAGAAGGAATGAAAGAAGCCCTCCGAGAAGTTATGAAAGAACCTGTGATGAAGGAATGTGTTGAAGACCACGATGGAGAAGGCCTCAACAGATTTTACTCCAACGCTTGCTATTCATGTGGAGAAGAAGGACATTTTTCCCATGTTGTACCAAGGAAAGAGAAGAATATTTCAGAGATTTCCGACAGCAGAAGTGAAGTTTGACCCTCGGAAATAGAAGCTCGATCATTACAGAGAAATCCAGAAGAGAAAAGAAGGCAACCCCGAACAACACAATTTTCGCATAGAAGGACCTGAGTCATATCACTTGTTACAGGTGCAAGGATTTAGGTCATTACGCTAGTAAATGTCCGAAAAAGAAGCCAAGAATCCAAGGAGCCTACATAATCACAAAGAAGCCCGAGACATGTCGGAAGTCTTTTGTTTTCACTGCAAGGAAGCAGGACATTATGCTACTAAATGTCCCAACAAGATGAAAGCTGGAGTTGAGTAGTTGGAATTTTGATATTGGAAACAAGAGTAATAGAAAGCAATTTCATTTTATGAGTACAATAAGTTGAGTTATGTAATGGGTGCTCGAGTTTGTAATGGATTCATGAAATCAATAAAGTTAAGGTGACATGTTTTCATATGTTTAATTGTAGGAGTTGTTACTCTGTGAACAAAGATTTTGACCATTTTCGAGGATATGAGAAATATGGTCTATGGATGGATTTGTGAATTTCATTTTAGGGTGGTAGTACCTGTGAAGAAGACTAGACTAATGGATAAGAAAATATATATTCCACGGACTGTAGTTCAAGGAAAAAAAAGTTGGAGTTTTGCTTTTGATATGATGGTATGAAGAAACAGAGTACTACCGGATTTAAAGGATGTGTAATATGGAACAAGAGAGTTACCCCAAGGATGAGTTAAAGCTGCACTAGTGTTGAAGTGGGCCATAACCCACAGGCCCAAGAATTAATAAGGATCAAGTACCCACTGGAGAAAGAAATTTTGGGAATAGACTACGATTTGATCAACCGACGATTCTATAGGAGTTTACGCAAAACCTGAGAGTTGTTAAGGAACGATAGATGTTTGTTTAGCCTGCAGAATCAATGGATTTTCCGAACTTGGTTCGGCGACAAGAGAAATTCTGCAATGCTTGTGAGGATGACCGAGTGTTAGAATGCGAGATTCGCTAAACCATGTACAAGGTAATGATTTGGGTGCGGGATGGATTGATCACCATACCGACTTACTCTAATTATTCGCTTTGCTATATGGGATGGTAAAATCTGAGTGACTTACCTATAGTAGAGAGGCGACGATCAAAACCTTGTTTAAACCTTAGAAAGGTATAGGTATTTTTCCCCTTGTACAAGGCAGCTTTTGCCAACCGTAGGTTATACGGTGAGGTTCAACCCAGACCCGTTTTCTGCAGGAGAAACCATAAATTGTTGACCACCATGAGATATCGATAGTTGTTTAGAATTGGCGCCAGACCCGTCAGCTATGAAGACCCAGTCTCGGAATAACCTTACCAAGAGTAAAGGACAAAGGAATTGAGGAAAAGGTTATGCCACTACCGGAAGAGCCCAGAGAAGGAATTATCCTTAATATCTGAGAAGACCGACACTGTCAGTAATAAGGATGGAGTATATGAGTTTTGATGGAACCGTAACCATGCTTCTAAGGGTGGTAGCATCCGAGACCCCGGAGATGATCGATGGATTTTTGAGAAGACCCCCAAACCCTAACCTATTTCTTGCTAACCTTTCCGAATCTCGAGGACGAGATTCATTTTAAGGGTGGTAGTTTGTAACATCCCAAAATTCTAAATTTTGGAATGTTATAAACACATAGATAGTTTTGGTTGATTGTTTGATTGATTGACTGAAAGTGAGTGAATTTGAAACTTTTTGAAAGTTAAATGAGAGGGAATAAAAAGGACTTTCCCAAACTTTCATTTTTCTTTTATGATCTTCGAATTCAAATTCTTTTCATCACAAAACCACGGAGAGAAGATGACATGACTTCTTCCATTTATTTAAATGACAAGGGTGTTGAAAATATTTGAATTTCATTTAGAAAATATTTCCAATTCTGAAACTTTATGCAACTCAATGATTTTCACGAGAGAAGATAAAATGACTTCTTCAAATTAAATGAAATATGAGTTGGGAGTTTTAAAAGAATTAAATTCAAAGTTCTGTTGAATTTATTTCCAATTTGGAGTTATTTGAGTTTTATTCAAATTATTTTTCTCCAAAAACGAAATATATGGAAAATAGGGTAACATGATTCCCTACATCAGAAAATTGAGAGAAATTAATTTGAAGTCATTTTGGTATTTTAAAATGATTTTTATTGGATTTTATTGGACCGGTAGCACTGTGTGAATTATTAAAATTTGTGTGTATTTTATTTGAAGCTAAAATAATGTCCATGTTGTAGGAAATTTTTTTCTGAAAATTTTGATATATTATATACCTTTAAAAAAAAATTATTTGGTTTTATTATTTTTGTTTTGTTGTCTCTGTCTTTAAAAAAAATATGCAGCGCCTTGGGCCAAAGGCCCAAGCCGCCGACCAAGCCGCCGACCAAGCCACCGGCCGGCCAAGGCCAACGCCCACGCGCGCACAGGGAGCCAGGAGGGAGCCGCTCCTTTCCTTTTCCTTTTCCTTTCCTAGTAGGACTCTTTTCCTACTTCCGTTTATTCCGATTTGTTTCTAGATCTTTTCCCTTTTGTTTCCTAATCCTAGTCTATTTCTTGTCCCCTACGCCAAGCAAAACCCTCCCCTCCCCACTATAAATACCCAAGCACCCCCTCCAACACATCAAACCAACACCTCTCCCTCTCCTCTCCTCTCCTCTCCTCTCCGCAGCAGCAGCAGTGCAGCACCACCGCCGCCGCCAAGTGCCGCCGCCGCGCCCTCGACCTCTCCTGAGGTTTATATGATCTCCTCTCCGCAGCAGCAGCAGTGCAGCACCACCGCCGCCGCCAAGTGCCGCCGCCGCGCCCTCGACCTCTCCTGAGGTTTATATGATCTCCTCTCCACCGTCCCGTGATCTCCTTTCCTCTAGGAGCAACCGCAACATCGGATCCGATCTTCTTCCCCAACTCCGACGACTACTCCGGTGAGATCCACGAAATCCAGTAATTCATTTTTTTCAGAAAATAGCAATCTTAGAAAATTCATATCTTTTAGAGTTTTTAGTATTTTTGAGTGATTCCAATTGCTATGTGTCACAAATTAGCTGAAGTTTCTGTTAGTTCAATTTTATTTCACATTTGAGCAGTTTAAATTTGTGTTTGTATGAATTTTCTCAAATCACTAGATTTGAGCTATTTTGAGTTAGGAATATTATTTTGACCGATTCTTTTTGCTCCTGGTCTCTAGGACCTTTGTTTATCCAGTAGTATTTAGTATTTTATTTCTTGGTTAATTTAAATTAGGTTTTTAGCAAAACAGTACTGTTTTATTATTAGTTCTGTTTTAGCTTTTTCTTTATTGTTTTTATTAGTTTTAAATTATTTCTTTTGTCACTTTTGACAAAATTAGTTGTGTTTCTGTTAGAAAACAGGAGAAAAATTTATTTTTATTTTAAAAATTTATTTTCCTTAGTTTTGTATGAAACCTTCTATAGGTCATAGTTAGAGTTTTATAAAAGCTTTTATTTGTTTCTTTTTGCAAATAAAATTTTATGAAAAAATACTTTCTGTTAACTTAGTTGTTTTACTTTTTATTTTCTGTTAAATTATTAGTTTAGTGTTTTAATTGCTGTTAAGTTTTTTTTACTTAGGACAAAACTATGTTAGATGCTTGTAGCAAAGTCATAGATTTTCGTTAGTAGTTTTTCTTTCTAGTTTTATTTGAAGCTTCTTTGGACTTTGTTGGAGTTTTATTATTGAGTTTTTTTTGTTTTAGTTGTTATTATGAGTGTTAAAATTATTTGCTACGATGTTTGCTTATATGAATGCTATGTTTGACTATATAGATTTTCAACGGAGTGACGATTAGTTCTACCAAGTCATTTTCTGACAGCGTTGTTATCTTCATTAAGTATTACCAGGCAAGTTCACTTTGACCATGCTTTCATACCTATGTTTTATTGCATTTAGTGGCATCCTAGCAACCACCCTCTAGTAGTGTTATTGATTCTTGTAGTTGAGTAGTATGCATGAGGCAGGAACCCATCACCCTGTTACCAAGCCCGGTACGTCATTTATTTTTATGCTACGCTATAGTAGACGGGGTTGGTATGAGTGCTCGAGTGGTGTGAAGAAGGAGGACTCTACGTAAATGACGACAACTCCATGGTGGCATCTGCAAGGACTACATTTTCAAGGCCTCAAGACTTCAAGACTCGAGACAAGAATTCAATACACACTCTTTGGGTGAAGGACGCTGACGGGCACCCCGGAGAAACCAAGTGGTTGGCCGGGATGCATGGAGAAGCGCCATGACATCTTGCGGAAAGCTTCACCCAGACTCAAAGAGACGGAAGAATACTTCATGCCCGAAGCTTACCTGCAACCGCAAGTCATTATGGGCTCGCTTGGTTGACCTTAGTGGTGACTCTGGCTGGGGCGGTGCTAGCAGATGTAGAACTACGGTAGGATGGGATGAGCACCGGACGGTGGTCGAGGAACTCTTCGAAGACCATGTTTGGTCATCTTGTTCTCAAACACCTGAAGTGCGAGAACGTAAAAGAGGATCGAATCTTGCGGGTAAAGTGTACAAACCTCTGCAGAGGGTTTAAACCTAATCGATTAGCCGTGTCCCGATTACGGACAATTTGAGCATCTGGACTTGGATCTATCTCGAACTCTCAACACCGGATGATAACTTAATTGTGGGCAACTTATGATGATTTTGGGCTATGAGACATCGGTTGGCGGAACCATGTCATGATAGAAAACTCCATAGTACAGACTTCATTTATTCCTTTGATGTAGGGAAAATAAATCAGCTTTTACGCAAACAAAACTCGCATAAAGAGCCACAAAGCCATATTGCATATAGTATAGTTTTATCATCTGTTTTCTCATGTTGTGATCTTGCGGTACATTCAATGTACTGACCTACACGGCTGCAACGTATCATGTTGCGTATACTTTCTACCGACGAGTAAGAGTACAGTGCAGGTTACGGTCTACACTCAACCTGCCGATGGCGTTGATGGGACTCCACACCGACTATTTGTTTCATTGTGACTTATGAGGTATATATCAGTTTTACATTAATTATACATGTGATTGCACTTTGATATATACATTGATGTACTGTGTGTGCCAGCATACTGATCCAGGGATGGCACAGTAGCACAGAGGCTTGACCGTCTGAGGTCGGGTCGCTACATTATCATAAGAGACCGTTTTGGCCTGTCCTTTGCCTCAAAAGGATTGGGCTACCTTGCTGCATACTTGTCACTATTATCGTTACTTGCTCGTTACAAATTATCTTGCTATCAAACTACTCGCTACTTACAATTTTAGCACTTGCAGACATTACCTTACTGAAAGCTACTTGTCATTTCCTTCTGCTCCTCGTTGGGTTCGACACTCTTACTTATCAAAAAGAGCTAAAATTGATCCCCTATACTTGTGGGTTATCGACTGCTCATCAGGAAAACTATCATCAATAGGTAGTGGGAAAAATTATCAGCTACGGGGTTCTCGGCTCCTTTTCTATCAATGATATGTAAATCAAATTCTTGTAACAAGAGAACCCAACGAATAAGTCTAGGTTTAGCATCTTTATTTTCCATTAGATATTTAATAGCAGCTTAGTCTGTGTGAACAATTACATTGGAATCATCAATATAAGATATAAATTTATCACAAGCAAACACCACTGCTAAGAATTCTTTTGCAGTAGTAGCATAATTTCTTTAAGCACTGTCTAGAGTTTTACTAGCATAATGAATAACATTAAGTTTCTAATCAACTCTTTGCCCTAGAACAGCACCAACAACATAATCACTAGCATCACACATAATTTCAAAAGGCAAGTTCCAATCAGGTGGTTGAACAATAGGTGCAGATATTAAGGCTTTCTTGAGTGTTTCAAAGGCTTCTAAACAATCATCATAAAAAACAAAAGGAATATCCTTTTTCAAAAGATTAGTAAGAGGCCTAGAAATTTTAGAAAAGTCTTTGATAAGTCTCCTATAGAAACCAGCATGACCTAGTAAACTACGAATACCTTTTATTTCTTTGGGACATGGAATTTCCTCAATTGCATCAACCTTAGCTTGGTCCACTTCAATACCTCTTTCAGAAATTTTATGACCCAAGACAATGCCTTCATTAACCATAAAGTGGCACTTCTCCCAATTCAAGACAAGATTTGTTTGTTCACATCTCTACAAAACTTGCTCAAGATTGCTTAAACAATCATCAATAGACTTCCAATAAACAGAAAAGTCATCCATGAAAATAATTCTGAAACCTACTCAGGCAAGGGGAACAAGAACGGAGTTACAAGTGATGATTCCACGACTTTAAAGCCACCATAATGAGTACATGAAGCCTTGGACGAAATATACAAGATGCCACTTCATAAATTTCATCCAGAGGCTATTCTAGGTGCTGTGTCACCTTATTTTTGGGCCAGGTCCATGTAATTTGAAAATACTTGATTATAGGTAGTTTTTAGAGTCCTTATGTGAGGGGAAACAAGAGTTAGGGTTGGTTTTGGACCCCTCCTCCAAGGGCCGCGAAATTCCCCCCTCTCTCCTTCATATATACATCCCTTAGGGCATCGTTTAGACTTTGGGTTTTGTTTAGATTAAAAGTTTGTCATAACTGCAAATTCACGTACTTCGTTTGTGTTGAACGACCAGACAAAGGCGTCACAGAACCCCACCTTCATTAATAAAGCTTTCCTCTTTTATTCGCAATATCCAGATTGCAATCTCAGTTTCTTGCTTATTCTTCGTTTGCTCACAGGAAATAGACCCTCGTGGTCAGGTTGATCGTGCTCCGGCGTGGTCAATAACCCCTCGGAAGTTGGTTTAGTGATTGCTAAGGCGTGACGTCTTCGCACGTTCATAGCTGGATCGTCAAAGTCGACTCCCATAGAAAATGATTGCTATCTCATTGAAACATTGGGACACCTTCGCCTCTATCAAGTGGTATCAGATTTCCAGGTTGCTAGGTGAGATTTCCCAATTTTTTCGTAGTTTAGATCGAGTCTGTTCTTCATACCTACATTCCATGAATAAGCCAAAAACAATTAGGGTTAGTTCATCATATCTGAACAAGTCTGAGCCTTTGCATAGTCTTTTCAGTATTTTGCTTTGTTGAATTTGCAGTTGCATCATCGTGTCTAGTTGCTGGTCTTAGAGTCTAGTCTTTTAGGGTTTCAAGTTCTGGTCATCAGTTGTCACGCCGCAGCCGCACCATCGTCATCGGCCCTGCCATCTACCACCACCGCTTATCCTCCGCCGATCCATCTCCACATACTATCACCAATCCGTATCCATATACCACCACCAATCCGTATCCATATACCACCACCGCTGCCATATCCTACCACCATATATCCACCACCAATCCGAGTTACTTTCATATTAGGTTTGTTTTCGAGATCCGTATAATTTCCGATTCATGTTTCCTTGCCTGAGTAGGTTTCGGAAAAAAAAAATCTAGAGACCCCCGGGCAGTTTTTAGGACAAAATTTTTGCAGGCAAAAATATGTTTTCCCTATCCTATTTTTAGGCTTTTCTGAGTCTTTTGAGCCACGTGCCATCATAGTGATTTTTTTCGCACTTTTTCATCGTCGCTGCCCTGATTTCCGAAAACAAAAAGTCAAAAAAATAAAAATCATGCCCATCCTGTCAGTTTGACCTGGGAAGAGTTTTGAGACACTCGCCATTATAGCGATTTTTCGCAAAAAAAGAGGAGCGCAAAAAAAGGAGCGCAAAAAAAAAACAAAGCGAAATCTTTTTTCCAGAGTGTGCTTTTCCCTTGTTTACGTGCAGCGTCGTGATTTTGTTAGTATTCTAGGCTCACGTCTCTAGCACGGTCTAGCCTAGGACCAGCACAGTACCGTCGTTGAGCGTTTATTCAACTTTGCATCTCTGCATTGATTATTGCTGGCCCTTTTTGCTACCATATAAGCCTTCCCAGCTCCACATACATCTACGACGTGCATTTGACTCTCCCTGGTAATCGCTCTATCCAAGATTTGAGAGTTTTGACTACAACGGTTGTCGTTCACCACCTGCTGCTGGGTAAGAACTGGTAAGAATTTGAGATTTACTTGATGGATTTGTGACACCCCACCACTGCCATTTTCTAGTAGTCTGTAGAATCATATTCTTGTGTGTTTCTATTGCTGCTAACCATGGCAGGATCACAACCCGACGAGATTGACTGGGAGAACATGACGAACAAAGAGTTACATGATAAGTTTCGGAAATGATGAGTGGACAGGTGGAAGATGTGCTAAACAAATTTGAAGAGGCCATGGAGAAGATAGATGGCATTGAGAAGGCGTTTGAAACAAAGCTCGATAACAGGTTTAATGAATTGCTCGCGCATCTTCCACAACCACCAGCCACTGCAGCTGTCGCACCTCTACAACAACAACAACAACGTCGCCTTCCAAATCAAGTGGGACGAGCACAACGCGTTCTCATTGACCCTGGGCAAAATTCTGGTGCCGCTGTTGATGCTTCTGTAGCTCCTGCTGCTACTGCAGAGGTGGAGGACCATTACGAGGATGAGGTTGACCAAAATCAGAACTACGTGCAACCACCAGCACCACCATCACCAGGTCGTCTTCATGCATATCATCGCAACGGTAGGGCTGCACCACCACCTGAGGTACATGACCATCTTCCTAAACTAAAATTGAATATTCCACCATTTGAGGGTAGATATGTTCCTGATATATATCTTACTTGGGAGTTAGAAACTGAACAACGATTTACATGTTTACAATATACTGAGGAGAGATGTGTTCCTCCTGCTGTTTGTGCTTTCACTAGCTTTGCATCTGTTTGGTGGTCTGAACATTGTAGATTATATCCTATTCCAGCTACTTGGGCTGCATTGAAAAATTGCTATGCGTACTCGTTGGGTTCCACCATATTATCAACGTGAATTACTTCAAAAATTGCAGCGCTTAAGACAAGGAAAAATTTTTGTAGAAGAATATTATCAGGAATTACAAACTGGCATGATTAGATGTTGTAGTGTTGAGGAGAATGAAGCTATGCTTGCATGTTTTATGGGTGGATTAAATAGGGAGATTCAGACCATTCTAGAGTATAAGGAGTATAATAATATCAGTCATTTATTCCATCTTGCTTGTAAAGCTGAACGTGAAGTGCAGGATCGACAAGCATTGGTGTGAACTAACTTTTCTGCAGGTCGACCTTCATCATGGACACCACGTGCGTCCTCTACTTCCACTGCACCATCACTTCCATCAGGTGCCACCTCCAACCGTGATACAAGAAAGCAGGCACAACCACCACTATCTGCCAAGAGTACACCTGCCGGGCCTGCACAGAGCTTTTCTTCTTCCATGGCATCAACAGGGCACACAAGTGATATTATTTGTCGTTGTTGTAAGGGAAGAGGTCATTATGCGAGAGAATGCAAATCTCAGCGTGTGATGATTACTACTGAGGATGGTGGGTATGAGTCCGCTAGTGACTATGATGAGGAGACTTTGGCTCTTATTACACGTGAAGAACACGGTGGAGATGATTCTGATCATGAGATGCAATACATGGCTCCTGAAGATGCTGACAGGTATGAATGTTTAGTTGCTCAATGTGTTTTGAGTGTGCAGGTTACTCAAGCTGAGCAAAATCAGAGGCATAATTTGTTCCATACAAAGGGAGTTGTGAAGGAACGTTCTATCCGTGTCATCATAGATGGAGGGAGTTGCAACAACTTGGCTAGCATGGAGATGGTGGAGAAGCTATCTCCCACCACAAGACCACATCCACATCCTTACTACATCCAATGGTTCAACAGCAGCGGCAAGGTTAAGGTAACACGTACTATTCGTGTGCATTTTTGTATCTCTACATATGCAGATTATGTTGATTGTGATGTGGTACCTATGCAAGCATGTTCCTTATTACTTGGTAGACCATGGCAATTTGATAAAAATTCTGTACACCATGGTAGAAATAATCAGTATACTCTTGTTCATAAGGATAGCCATATTACTTTGCTTCCTATGATTCCTGAATCCATTTTGAAATATGATATTAATAGAGATAATAAAGCAAAACAGGAGAAAAATAAGAGTGAAAATCAGATTGTGGCAAAAGAATTTGAGCAACAAATGAAACCTAATAATAAACCATCTAGTGTTGCTTCTGAAATTAAATTGAGAAGTGCATGTTTACTTGCCACAAAATCTGATGAGCTAGATTTTAGCAAATCTGTTTGCTATGCTTTTGTGTGCAAAGAGGCATTATTTTCATTCGAGGACGTGCCTTCCTCTTTGCCCCCTGCTGTCACTAACATTTTGCAGGAGTTCGCTGACGTCTTCCCACAAGACGTGCCACCGGGATTACCACCTATTCGAGGGATTGAGCATCAAATTGACTTAATTCCCGGTGCATCGCTACCCAACCGTGCACCATACCGTACCAATCCAGAGGAGACAAAAGAGATTATGCGTCAAGTACAGGAGTTGCTCGACAGAGGTTACATACGCGAATCTCTTAGTCCTTGTGTTGTTCCTATTATACTAGTGCCTAAAAAGGATGGTACGTCGTGTATGTGTGTTGATTGTAGAGGCATTAATAATATTACTATTCGTTATCGTCATCCTATTCCTAGGCTAGATGATATGCTTGATGAATTGAGTGGCTCTACAATTTTCTCCAAAGTTGATTTGCATAGTGGATACCATCAAATTCGTATGAAATTTGGAGATGAATGGAAAATAGCATTTAAAACTAAGTTTGGTTTATATGAGTGGTTAATCATGCCTTTTGGGTTAACTAATGCACCTAGTACTTTCATGAGACTAATGAACGAAGTTTTATGTGCTTTCATTGGACGATTTGTGGTAGTCTATTTTGATGATATATTGATTTATAGCAGATCTTTGGAGGAACATTTGGAACATTTACGTGTTGTTTTTATTGTTCTACGTGATGCACGTTTGGTTGGTAACCTTGGGAAGTGCACCTTCTGCACCGACCGAGTATCTTTTCTTGGCTATGTTGTTACTCCACAGGGAATTGAAGTTGATAAAGCCAAGATTGAAGCTATTGAGAGTTGGCCGCAGCCCAAAACGGTCACACAAGTGAGGAGTATTCTTGGCCTCGCTGGATTCGATAGGCGTTTTGTGAGAGATTTCAGCACCATTGCTGCACCTCTTAATGAGCTTACAAAGAAGGATGTGCCTTTTGTTTGGGGTACCGCACATGAAGAAGCATTCACGGTATTGAAAGATAAGTTGACACATGCTCCTTTACTCCAACTTCCTGATTTTAATAAGACTTTTGACTTTGAATGTGATGCTAGTGGAATTGGATTAGCAGGTGTGTTATTACAAGATGTCAAACCTGTTGCATACTTTTCTGAAAAATTGAGTGGGCCTAGTCTGAATTATTCTACTTATGATAAAGAATTATATGCTCTTGTTCGGACTTTTGAAACATGGCAACATTATTTTATGGCCCAAATAATTTGTTATACATTCTGATCATGAATCTTTGAAACATATTAAAAGTCAAGCTAAACTGAACCGTAGACATGCTAAATGGGTTGAATTCATTGAGACTTCCCCTTATGTCATTAAACACAAGAAGGGTAAAGAAAATGTTATTGCTGATGCATTGCCTCGTCGTTATACTATGCTTTCACAACTTGACTTTAAAATATTTGGTTTGGAGACCATCAAAGATCAATATGTGCATGATGCTGAATTTAAAGATGTATTGCAGAATTGTAAAGAAGGTAGAACATGGAACAAGTTCGTCGTTAACGATGGATTTGTGTTTCGTGCTAACAAGCTATGCATTCCAGCTAGCTCCGTTCATCTTTTGTTGTTGCAGGAGGCGCATGGAGGAGGACTAATGGGACACTTTGGTGTGAAGAAGACGGAGGATATACTTGCTACACATTTCTTTTGGCCAAAGATGAGACGGGATGTTGAGCGTTTTGTTGCTCGCTGTACTACATGTCAAAAAGCTAAGTCACGACTCAATCCTCATGGTTTATATATGCCTTTGCCTGTACCTAGTGTTTCTTGGGAGGATATATCTATGGACTTTGTTTTAGGTTTACCTCGAACAAAGAAGGGGAGGGATAGCATATTTATTGCCTTGGATAGGTTCTCGAAGATGGCACACTTTATACCATGTCACAAAAGAAGGGGAGGGACATCAATACCATTGTTACACCCATAGCCCCTGCTGCTATACATACTGGACCAATTACTAGAGCTCACGCACGCCAACTTAATTATCATGTACTTCCGTTTCTTGGTAATGATTCTAATGTTCATGAGAATATGATGCTGCCTAAATTGGATACATTTGTTTTGCTTACAAATGAAGGGCCTAGCTTGGACAAGAAAGATGAACCTTGGAGCAAGTTCAAGCAAGCTCAACAATCTTTTCACAAAAGTCAGAGAATATAGCAGTCATACATCTTTGAAAGGTAGCAGGTGCATTACATAAACCAACAGGCATACGTCTATAAGCATAAGTTCCAAAGGGACAAGTAAAAATGGTCTTTTCTTGATCAGGTTGAGAAACAGGTATTTGTGAAAAGCCAAAGTATCCATCTAGGAAGCATAAGTATGTGTGCTTAGATAATGTTTCAAGCATTTGACAATAAAAGGCAAAGGGTAATGATCTTTTCTAGTTGTTTTGTTTAATTTTCTGTAATCAATTACCATTCTATAGCCTGTAACAATTCTTTGTGGAATAAGTTCATTCTTATCATTAGGAACAACAGTAATACCTCCTTTCTTAGGGACACAATGAACATGACTTACCCATCTACTGTCAGCTATAGGATAGATTATACATGCTTCTAGAAGTTTTAAGATTTCCGTTCTCACCACTTCTTTCATTTTTGGATTCAATCAACGTTGGTGATCAACAACGGGTTTAGCATCAGGTTCCATATTAATTTTGTGCTGACATAGAGTGGGACTAATGGCCTTTAAATCATCAAGAGTATATCCAATAGCAGCCCGGTGCTTCCTTAGAACTTTCAATAATCTTTCTTCTTCATGTTCTGAAAGGTTAGCACTAATAATAACAGGATATATTTCCTTTTCAGCGAGTTAAGCATATTCCAAAGTGTATGGCAATTGTTTTAATTCAAACACAGGATCACCTTTAGGTGGAGGAGGACCTCCTAGAGTTTCAACAGGCAAATTGTGTTTAAGCAGAGGACGATGTTCAAAGAAAACCTTATCTATTTCATTTCTTTCATGCATATGTAAATCATTTTCATGGTCTAGAAAATATTGTTCTAAAGGATCAGTAGGTGGAACAACAATAGAAGCAAGACCAATTAATTCATCCTTACTAGGCAATTCTTTTTCATGATGATTTCTACTAAACTTGGAAATATTAAACTCATGAGACTCATCACCAAAGCTAACACCAAAAATTTGTTACTTACAATCTATATTAGCATTAACTGTATTCAAGAATGGTCTTCCAAAGATAATGGGACAAAAGTCATCTTGTGGGGAACCAAGAACAAGAAAATCAGTAGGGTATTTAATTTTCCCACACAAGACTTCAACATCTCTAATAATCCCAATTGGTGATATGGTGTCTCTATTAGCAAGTTTAATAGTAATATCTATTTCTTCTATCTCACCAGGTGCTATGTCTTTCATGATTTCTTCATATAAAGTGTAAGGAATAGCACTCACACTAGCACCCATGTCACATAAACCATGATAACATTGATCTCCTATTTTAACTGAAATAACAGGCATGCCAACAACAAGTCTATGTTTATCTCTTTTATTAGGTTTAGCAATTCTAGCAGCCTCTTCACAGAAGTAAATAACATGCCCATCCATATCTTCTTCCAGGAGATCTTTAACCATAGCAATACTAGGTTCAACTTTAATTTGTTCATCAGGTTTAGGTGTTCTAATATAGCTTTTGTTTACCACAGTTGAAACTTTAGCATGTTTTTTTATCCTAACAAGGAAAGGTGGTTTCTCAATATAAGCAGAAGGAACAACTGGACCAACATTATAAAGTATAGTTTCTTCTTTAACTGGTACTGGTTCTTTAATTTCTTCTTTGATAGGTGGGTGATATTTAAACCACTTCTCCTCAGGGAGTTCAACATGAGTAGCAAATGATTCACAAAAGGAGGCTACTATCTCAGAGTCAAGTCCATATTTAGTGCTAAACTTTTGAAAAGCATCAGTATCCATAAAAGATTTAACACAATCATACTTAAGTTTAATACCTGACTCTTTACCTTCATCGAGTTCCCAATATTCAGAGTTGCATTTAATTATTTCCAAAAGATCCCACCGGAATTCAATAGTCTTCTTCATAAATGAACCAGCACAAGAAGTATCAAGCATGGTTTAATCATTACGAGAAAGATGAGCATAAAAATTCTGGATAATAATTTCTCTTGAGAGCTCATGATTGGGGCATGAATATAACATTGACTTAAGCCTCCCCCAAGCTAGAGTGATACTTTCTCCTTCACGAGGCCAAAAATTATATATATAATTCCAATCACGATGAACTAGATGCATAGGATAATTTTTTGGTGAAACTCTAATTTCAAACGATTCCAATTCCATGATCCAATATCATCACATAGCCTATACCATGACAATGATTTTCCCTTCAAAGATAAAGGGAAAACCTTTTTCATCACTTCATCCCTGGGTAAACATGCAAGCTTAAACAATCCACAAATTTGTTCCACATATATCAAGTGCATATCAGGATGTTCGGTTCCATCTCCTGCATAAGGATTAGCTAGCAGTTGTTCTATCATACCCGAAGGAATTTCATATTCAATATTTTTAGTAGGTGCAGTAGGTTGAGGGGTAGCTAATTGTGGTTTCGGACGAGGTGAAGATACCCCGAACAAACCCCTCAAAGGATTGCTTTCCATAGTAACAAGTGACAATAAATTTTAGCACACTATATAAATGTTTCCTTACCAAATTCCACTAACCAAAGGCGCTTCACCCCCCCGGCAACAGCGCCAGAAAATAGCCTTGATGACCCACAAGTATAGGGTATCAATTGTAGCTCTTTTCTATAAGAGTGTCGAACCCAATGAGGAGCAGAAGGAAATGACAAGTATTTTTCAGTAAGGTAATGTCTGCAACTGCTGAAATTGTAAGTAGCAGAGTAGTTTGATAGCAAGATAATTTGTAACGAGCAAGTAACGGTAGTAGTAACAAAAGTGCAGCAAGGTAGCCCAATCCTTTTGAGGCAAAGGACAGGCCAAAACTTTCTCTTATGATAAGCAAAGTGTTCTTGAGGGTACACGGGAATTTCATCTAGTCACTTTCATCATGTTGGTTTGATTTGTGTTTGCTACTTTGATAATTTGATATGTGGGTGGACCAGTGCTTAGGTGTTGTTCTTACTTGAACAAACCTCCTACTTATGATTAACCCTCCCACAAGCATCCGCAACTACGAGAAAAGTATTAAGAATAAATTCTAACCATAGCATTAAACTTTTGGATCCAATCAGTCCCTTACGAAATAGCACGTAAACTGGGGTTTAAGCTTCTGTCACTCTCGCAACCCAACATCTAATTTCTACGCCACAATGCATTCCCTTAGGCCCAAATATGGTGAAGTGTCATGTAGTCGATGTTCACATGACACCACTAAGGGAATAACAACATGATCTCTCCCGTGATTACTTGCAACATGATTTCTCCGGTGAGCTCAAGAACAAAAGTAACCACTCACAAATGATAAACATGTTCATGATCAGAGGAGTATTAAATAGCATAATGGATTTGAACATATAATCTTCCACCAAATAATCCATATAGTAATCAACTACAAGATGTAATCAACACTACTAGTCACCCACAAGCACCAATCTATAGTTTCGGCAACAAGGTTGAACACAAGAGATGAACTAGGGTTTGAGAGGAGATGTTGCTATTGAAGATGTTGATGGAGATTGCCCTCCCCAAGATGGGAGAGTTGTTGGTGATGATGAAGATGATTTCCCCTCCGGGAGGGAAGTCCCCTCGGTGGAATTGCTCCACCGGAGGGCAAAAGTGCTCCTGCCCAAGTTCCGCCTCGAGACGGCGGCGCTCCATCCCGAAAGTCTCCTCCTTTATTTTTTCTAGGTCAAAATGACTTATATACCAGAAGACGGGCACCGGAGGTGGGCCGAGGAAGCCACAACCACCAGGGCACGCCTGGGGGGCCTGTTGCGCCCAAGTTGGTTGTGCCCACCTGGTGGCCCCTTCTGGTGTTTATTGGCTCCAATATTTCTTAAATAATCCATAAAAAATCTCCGTGAAGTTTCAGCTCATTTGGAGTTGTGCGGAATAGATGGCCTGACGTAGCTTTTCCAGGTCCAGATTTACAGCTGCCGGAATTCTCCCTCTTGGTGTGTTCCTTGCAAATTATGAGAGAAAAGGCATTAGAATTACTCCAAAAAGCATTATTATGGATAAAAACATTATAAATAACAGTAAGAAAACATGATGCAAAATGGACGTATCAGTACGCGTCGGTGCTATACAAACGGTTTTTACCCCCTTTCCACGACGACATTTGGAACCATCGCCAAGTGAGTGTGGGTGATGGGGGGTCCTTACCACACGACCGAGAAATCGTTGGGGATAGGCCCTCCCGGGACACCAAATGAGCTCGTGTGCGATCTGGCGAGGCATCGAAACCTAATCATTTCCGTAGGTATGTACATCCCACACTGTGAATCCCAGAAAAACATTTCCGTAGGTATGTATATCACACACAGTCAATCCAAGGAATACGTTTTCGTTCTTATGTACATCCCACACAGTCAATCCAGGGAAAACGTTTCCGTTCTTATGTACATCCCACACAGTCAATCCAGGGAAAATGTTTCCGTTCGTATGTACATCCCACACAATTTTATGTGTAGGCTCGTGTGTGAAAGGTGTAACTATCACACACGCTCTGCCTTGCTTAACTGTTTGCTTTTATCAACTACATCACACACGATTTGATGAAGAAAACTGTGTGGCATTGGGCTATCCATGGAAAGCGTTGTTACTGCTAGAACCGTTTGCAAAGTTCCATGACACATTTAGCAGGTTTATTAGTTTGCAATTAATAATTCCAGTATTACGCAAATTCACATTTCATATCGAACAGCTGTTTGCCAATTTCATATTAGGCACATAAATATATTATAACATCACAGTACGTAGCTACATGAAAACAACACAGTACAACATATAGCTAGTTGAACTTCATAAGAACAATATATTCATTTCCCTAATCTAGATCATCCATGCTCGTCTTATCCACCTCTGCTTTCATTTCAGTAAGAACATGTTTTGCACTGGCAAACTGGGAAAGTGCCTCCTTCTCCAACACCATCTTAGAAAAGTCTTATTTAAAAAATCTGAGCTCATTCTCCACCTTCCTCTTTTTATCCCGCATCTTCAAACATTCTTCAGCGTTGACAACACTTTCTCTGTTCTTTTCCTCATACATACTCCAGAGCTTCGCTAGGCACATCTTCAAAGACTGTGGCCACTCTTGATCAACCCACTCCAAGTAAGAACACTTCCATTCATCCTATAATATTTAAAACTAGATCGGTAAAAATTGTAGGGGAAACGGTTTTACAGCAACATAGAAAATCACCAATGCTTATTTTGAAAAACTGAAGAAACATGTTAATTATGACATATCTTCTCAAAAAGATCAATGTGCAAATGAATTAATTGCTACCGAGACAACAACCAAATTCTGGAACATCAGAAGCTATAATTAACTACAACAACGCTACAAGTTCTTACTCATGTACAATAAATAACAAATTGAACATTTTATGAGGAAGGTAAATATAACCGCAATAGCATAGCGACAGTGTTTGGATGACAGCAAATTGATACTAACAGGTGTGTACATGCACAAATTTAGTAACATAGAACTAATAGCACTAAGGCCATCCACTATGTATGCCAAAACTGGTGTAAAGACAACTGTTGCTACATCTCACAGCGGTGCCCTGCACTGGCGAGCCGATGCAGCGGAAAAAATCAGGGACCCGGACTCTGGAGCACCTAGTTGCTCCGATGCCTAGTTCCTTCGTGCCATAAATATTTAGTATTTTACTGCTTGGCTGCTCGGATGTGTGGACCAAAGTTGGCTGCACAAACTGCTGAAGCAGTGCCAAATAATTTTCTAATGGCACCACTGATGAGATGGCAACAATTTAAGATACTAGGTACAAACTGTGACACTGTCTTAGGATGCGTTTGGTTGAAGGTGTGGTATGAATGGGTTGGGACCATGACAGTGTCTGAATCACATCTAACAAATGATTTGTAGCAACGAAAGAGGGTCTAACCTTCTCTGCACATGCCAGAAACTTCCTCCCACTGTCCACAGATTCAAACGCAACTAGCTTCACACATGGAGATTGTTGGTGACAACGAGCAGATAGATCTGCAGCCACCTCGCTCCATTCGTTGCCACTGATGGTCCTAGGGAGCTACAAGAGGAAGAAATGACTCAAATAGGCTGCCGGGTAAAAATACTTCATTCCATGCCATATCCCGAGAGAGAGAAGAGAGGCATACCCGGGTGGTGAAGGAGTCGTCGCCGGAGGAGGAACCACTGGAGAGGCCTTTGAAGAAGACCATGGCGACCATGACGGTAGGATGCGAGACGGCGAGAGCGAGGAAGCGGCTATAACTTAGGAAGGAAGGAAGGAGGAAACATGGGAAATGTGACTTGTGGTCGAGAAGAAAAGAGGGTGGGAAGGGGGGAGGGGGCGGGGGTAGATATTTTGGCGGTAGGCCAAAATTTTGGAAATGTGGAGGGAAACTTTGCGCGCGGTGCCGCCGGACCATTCACTTTGAACGATTGTGTGCATTGCAAACGATTCTTCTTCTTTACACACATGGGATGAGTTTGATAATTCAAATTTTGGTGGAAATTTCCCCGAGTACGTCATTGCATATTTTAACACCGCTTGCTAATTTGGGCACACAAAAGAGCGTACAGTAGACAGACCACACTAACTGAATCGAGCAATTTTAGTAACTAAACAACGCCAGTTGACCTAAACATTGCTCTAACAAAAGACCAACATTAAAAACAAAGCCTAAGTACACATAATTTTAACAAATCCGCCGCCGCGCCGGCCTATGCATCACCGGTGTGAGATGAGACGTCGATGACTTGTCTTGGTGACATGCCGCTGTCGGTGGACAACGCGTCCCCCTGCTGAAGTCGATAGTGTCCTTGTCCTCGTCCTCGGTGCTGCCCTCAAGGTTGTAGTACTCATAGTAGTGGCTGCATCAGAGCTCGTGTTGGTACTCCACCGTCGATTCCTCGACGGACACGCACAACTCCTCCTCCCGGCGCTCCTCGATCTCCGCTGCCTCCTGCATCTCCAGCTCCCGCTCGGCAACCTCATGAGGAAGAAGGTGCTCCATGGCCACTGCTGGCTTTTTAGTCATGGGTTGCATGCTGGAGTCTGAGGTGGCCTGGAATATGTTGGCGTGTGCATCCTCGATCTTGGCGTGGATGCCTCGACCCGGGCCAGGGTGACATCGGCGGCACGGATGGCAGCTCGAGCCCTCTCGACATTTGCACCCGCCGTCGCAGCAGCAGCTGCAGCTGTCTCGGCTGCTGCACGCCCTCTCGGCGGAAGCGGCCACGCTCAATGCGGATGCAACAGCACTCTCGGCGTAGGCGGCCGCGCTCGGGGGGACGCGGCCATCATATGGGCCTTCACGAAGCGTTTCCATGGTGTCATCGTTGCAAGAAGGGGGTGCGGAAATGGGGATCGGGATTCGAGGATTTGGGGGTTGCCGGCACTGGAGCAGACGAGCCGGCGAAGCTTAAGGAGGGAGACTTAAATAGACCCAAATATTTTCATCGCAAACGGTTCCTAGAAAACAACTATGTGTGATGTTGTAGATATTTTTTATTAGCTGTGAAAGACGAATTTGGAGTAAAGTGGCAACAGATGGTGTTTTAATTGAACGAGAATTTTTTTAGTACTAATACAACTGTCATGTTAAATTTTGGAAAATTTCAGGGGTCATTTCAACTTTTAAGACATTTAAGTGATTTTCTAGCCATTTAATGACCGTAATTGAAATTTGAACTACATGTACATGCAACAGCTAACCATAACGATTTGAAAAGTCATATTTTGTGTACTTGTGTGCGATTTATTTCCATGTGCAGTAAATTGGAAGGATTTTTCAAACATATTGGTCTAACGGCTATGACATAATTAAGTATGGAGTGCCATGGCATTTAAATTCCAAAAAATTAAAAAAATTAGAAACACGTGAAACCTTAGTTGATGTAATGTCATGCCACAAAGATGATGTGGTAAAAATTTTGGCATGTGTGACGAAAGTTTGGACACACACCCCTCACAAACCGGAGCAACTCACTAGAAGGCTCGTGGTTCTGAGAGGGAACTATGCATGTTTGATGACGAACGGGGGATAGCTTCCTCTTATAGCCTTCAAATTTTTTCTACGTGTAACATGCACTAATACAACTGTCATGTGAAAATTTGGTAAATTTCAGGGGTCATTTGACCTTTTGAAGACATTTAAATGATTTTCTAGCCATTTAATGACCGTAATTCAAATTTGAACTACATCTACATGCAACAGCTAACCATAACGGTTTGAAAAATCATATTCGTGTACTTGTGTGCGAGTTGATTCCACGTGCAGTAAATTAGAAGGAATTTTCAAACATATTTATCTCATGACATGGACACATGCATATGTATGCATGGAGTTCCATGGCATTTAAATTCCAAAAAATTAAAAAATATCAGAAACACATGAAACCTTGCTTGATGTAATGTCATGCCACCAAGATGATGTGGTAAAAAATTGGCATGTTTGACGAAAGTTTGGACACACACCCCTCACAAACCGGAGCAACTCACTAGAAGGGAACAATGCATGTTTGATGACGAACGGGAGATAGCTTCCTCTTACAGCCTTCAAATTTTTTTCTATGTTTAACGTGCACTACTACAACTGTAATGTGAAAATTTGGAAAATTCTAGGGGCCATTTCACCTTTTAAAGACATTTAAGTGATTTTCTAGCCATTTAATGACTGTAATTCAAATTTGAACTACATCTAAATGCAATGCCTAACCATAACGGTTTGAAAAATCATATTTGTGTACTTGTGTGCGAGTTAATTCCATGTGCAGTAAATTAGAAGGAATTTTCAAACATATTTGTCTCACGACATGGACACATGCATACATATGCATTGAGTGACATGGCATTTTAATTCCAAAAAATTAAAAAATATCAGACACACACCCCTCACAAACCGGAGCAACTCACTAGAAGGCTCGTGGTTCCGACAGGGAACAATGCATGTTTGATGACGAACGGGAGATAGCTTCCTCTTACGGCCTTCAAATTTTTTCTACGTTTAACGTGCACTACCACAACTGTAATGTGAAAATTAGGAAAATTATATGGGTCATTTGATCATTTGACCTTTTAAACACATTTAAGTGATTTTCTAGCCATTTAATGACCATAATTCAAATTTGAACTACATCTACGTGCAACGGCTAACCATAACGGTTTGAAAGATCATATTTGTGTACTTGTGTGTGAGTTAATTCGATGTGTAGTAAATTAGAACGAATTTTCAAACATAATGGTCTCACGACATGGACACGTGCATATGTATGCATGGAGTGCCATGGCATTTTAATTCCAAAAAAATAAAAAATGATCAGAAAAACATAAAACCTTATTTGATGTAATGTCATGCCACCAAGATGATGTGGTAAAAAAATTGGCATGTTTGACGAAAGTTTGGACACACACCCCTCACAAACCGTAGCAACTCACTAGAAGGCTCGTGGTTCCGTGAGGGAACAATGCATGTTTGATGACGAACAGGAGATAGCTTCCTCTTACGGCCTTGAAATTTTTTCTACGTTTAACGTGCACTACTACAACTGTATTGTGAAAATTTGGAAAATTCTAGCGGTCATTTGACCTTTTAAAGACATTTAAGTGATTTTCTAGTCATTTAATGACCGTAACTCAAATTTGAACTACATCTACATGCAACGGCTAACCATAACAGTTTGGAAAATCATATTTGTGTACTTATGTGCGAGTTAATTCCATGTGTAGTAAAATAGAAGGAATTTTGAAACATATTGGTCGCACGGCATGGGCACATGTATGGAGTGCCATGGCATTTTAATTCCAAAAAATTAAAAAATGATCAGAAAAATATGAAACCTTGCTTGATGTAATGCCATGCCACCAAGATGATGTGGTAAAAAAATTTGGCCCGTTTGACGAAAGTTTGGACACACCCCCTCACAAAACGGAGCAACTCACTAGAATGTTCGTGGTTCCAAGAGGGAACAATGCATGTTTGATGACGAACAGGAGATAGCTTCCTCTTACGGCGTCAATTTTTTTCTACGTTTAACGAGCACTAATACAACTATCATGTGAAAAATTGGAAAATTTCAGGGGTCATTTGACCTTAAAGACATTTAAGTGATTTTCTAGCCATTTATTAACCGTAATTCAAATTTTAACTACATCTACATGAAACGGCTAACCATAATGGTTTGGAAAATCATATTTTTGTGTACTTATGTGCGAGTTAAAAAATTATCAGACGATGTAAATATCTGGTGTTCAAAAAAGAAAATGTAAAGGTCTGGCAAGACAACCGGCCCCCACATGATTCGCACTCTATCTCGCGGCTCGAGGTTTGGTAGGTGAGTGGTGGGTATCATTAATCAGACACGGTTCTGTATTGGAAACCGTTAGATATTATGTTCACACACGGATTTTGCTGTGGGAATCATGTGTAATACAAACTACAGTACTCGTACATTCCGAGGACTGGCGTGTGCACTGTCTCGCCGATCTAGATTCCGGCCGCCAATAAATACTACCTTGCTCATGTCGTCCCTCCTGCATTCTCATCTACATCCCCCCTCGCTTGCCCTCTCTCTCTCTCTCAAATCTCTGCCATGGCGTCGCCGGTCTGGCCACGTGCCGACAAGGAGTCGCCGCCCCGTGAGGACGCTCACTCGAATAGCTGCGACGAGGACCCCTACGCGCCGTCGGACGAGGTTGCGCCGGACCCCCAACTTGGATTGGTTTTGGGGCCAGTTCAATCTTCGTATGTGGAAGTCGCTGGCGCCGGTTGAGAAAGCTAGGCAAGTGGCATTCAAGAAGGAGATGGCGGGGGAGGAAGCCATGTACCAGACGGCCTGTGAAGCCCATGATGCCGCATGGAAAAAGGAGGCGGCGGAGCTTTGGGGGCGGGCGCGTCGTCATGTGGAGGAGGTGTACGAAGACGGGTACTTCGCGAGGAAGGTCAAAGGCGTTGGGCGCCTCGTCACTGCGTGGAGGTGGGCCGATAAGCTCCAGCGTGCCACCGACAAGGAGCTCTTGTGGGCGCCCAACGAAATGGCAAGATCGTTGATACGTCTCCGACGTATCTATAACTTTTGCTTGTTCCATGCTGTTATATTATCAATCTTGGATGTTTTATAATCATTTCATATCATATTTTGGTACTAACCTGTTGACATAGTGCCAAGTGCCAGTTGTTGTTTTCTGCATGTTTTTTACATCGCGGGAAATCAATATCAGACGGAGTCAGCTTGCAAGAAAACTTTACGGAGATTTTTTTTTACCAGAAGGAACGTAATAGGCCCTGGCTACGCTTGGGGGTGCCCCGAGGGAGGCACAACCCACCAGGGCGCACCCTGGTGGGTTGTGCCCACCTCGGGTGCCCCCCCCGGACCGCCTCTCTGCTCTATAAATACCCCAATATTTCCAGAACCCTAAAGGCATCGGTGAAATATTCGTCCAAATTACCGCAGAGTCCAGAACCACCAGATCCAATCTAGACACCATCTCGGATGGGGTTCACCACCTCCATTGGTGCCTCTCCGATGATGCGTGAGTAGTTCTTTGTAGACCTTCAGGTCCGTAGTTAGTAGCTAGATGGCTTTCTCCCTTTCGCTGATTTCTCAATACAATGGTCTCTTGGAGATCCATATGATGTAACTCTTTTGCGGTGTGTTTGTTGGGATCGATGAACTTTGAGTTTATGATCAGATCTATCTTTCTATATCCATGAAAGTATTTGAGTTTCTTTGATCTCTTTTATGCATGATCTCTTATAGCCTCGTATTTCTTCTCCGATATTTGGGTTTTGTCGTGGTTTTGTCATGGCAGATGTCCTTATGAAAGGACTTAGTCGTGGAGCCATCGCCACGGGTTAGCTTAAAGGGGTTAAAGCGGATAAGGGATGCAAGAGAGTTTTATACTAGTTCGGACCCTTATGATGAAGGTAAAATCCTATGTCTAGTTGTGATGGAATTGATGGGGTTTCGACGACCAGGGAGCGAATACGCTTTGCCTGAGCCTCGAGTTGTTGTCTGTTGTCCTGAACCGCCACCGGGTCGTCCCCTTATATACATGGGTTGACGCCCGTCAGTTTACAGAGTCACGAGGCCGGCTCATAAACGTGTCCGGCTCGGTCTCCGCTCTTTCTACCTTACAATGCAAGTTACATATCAATGTCGGTTTATAGCTACAGGCCTTAAACTGGTTCTGGGCCTTGGGCCTCTACTCAGCGTCACCGTCTATCTTCATGGGCTTCAAGTTAATCCGGCCTCTCGTGGCCGGTTTATGCCCAGTAGTAATATCCCCAACATTAGGCCCCAGACTGATTTGAACTGGTTCATGTCAGTCCTCAAGAAAACTTCGTCTTCAACATTTTCACATAATTTTGTAAACCGCCGTGACGTCATCTTCCCAAATCGTGGTAAAACCGTTGTGACGTCATATGTTATAAAAAACTGTGTATGACATGTCTTCATCAATGGGTCTCCGACAATCGAGGCGACAACTCCACTTTCCAAATTTCTGGCTCCTCGATTTTTGCGCCTGACACTTATCCCTTGCCTTCATAAATAGGGCTGAGGGGTCATTTTCACCTTTTCCTGTAGCGACCCGACCCGAATGGATCAAGTCTCTGTGCTCGGTGTCATCCTGGATCGATAATCTGACACCACACAAGATTGAAGGATTTATAACAGAGTAGCAATCACACACTTATTACATCGTTGTCCAAAAGAGGACTTATTACAATAAATATGGCTTAAGGCCATCTAATAACGATAACAGCGGAAGACTTGGAAGATAAGTGAGTCCATCAACTCCAGTGCATCACCGAGTATAGAACCACGACCTAAAGCACCTTACTCATCGTCTCGAAAGGTCTCGCAACATGAAAGTTGCAGCCAGCACGGGTCAGCACATGGAATATGCTGGCAATGTAACACATAGAGAATAATGAATGATAAGCCTGTACTACATGCATATGTGGCTGGTGGAAAAGCTCTACGGTTACAGTTTTGCATAAAGCCAGTTTTTCCCTACTGCAAAGGAATAAATTTGTTTAACTATCATGGTGGTTGTGAAACATTGAGAATGGTTGACAGCATCCTCAATCCCAATTAAAAATAATCCTTAACAAACCCAACAATATTAGATTAGAGTAACATGTTGAGATTCACATGATATTCAAGTACTAGATACTCAAGATGTCCATAACCGGGGACACGGCTAATCATGATTAGTTTGTACACTCTGCAGAGGTTTGCGCACTTTTCCCCACAAGACTCGATCGCCTCCGTTTGGTTTCTCGCACTACATGGTGTTTGAGAGACGGATGACCGAGACATAGTCTTTCAGAAGTGCTAGCACCTTACGATGGGTAGACCGGTACACCTACATCCCCTACATCTGCTAGTCCACCACTATAAGAGTCCGCACGACTTAATCAACTATGCCAGAGCCCATAATGGCTTGTGGTTGCACACGGAAGTTACTAGTTTGAATAATCTCATGATCCCTTTGAGCACAGGTGGCGGTCCAAGAAAAACAGGCAAGTCTGATGGAAACCAGGTGCCTCAATCCACCCAGATGTGTGTTTAAGTTGCCACCTTAAATAAACCATTAATTTAACAATCTCACATCTGTCATGGAATACACTCACCCAATCCACGTCTACTAGCATAGCATGGCATAATAAGCAAACGTAGAAGTAACTCCCAAAGGTTTCATAAGTAAAACAGGTAATAGGTACTACCTCAATCTACTTCCCATCCCACAATTTATTTAAATCCTAATCATGCAAGTGTCTGAGGATTGATCTAATGCATAAAACTGGGTAGTAGAAAAGGTATGATCAAGTGTCACTTGCCTTGCTGATGATCCGCGAAACCTAGAGATTCGAAGTAACAAGCGGCGCACTCCGGGTGATCTATCGCAGACAAACAACAAGCATACAATAAGTACTCATCTAATGCACGGGTAAATCTCGAATAAAAGGTCTAACCAGAAAGTTCAACTTAAGAACCCTGGTTGAAAAAGAAAACGAATCGAACAAAACTACGGAAAACAACCGGCGGAAGAAAACAGCTCGGTTCTAGCAAGTTGAAACTAGGTCAAATCTTACAGTAGCAAAACTTTGTTTAAGTTGATTAGTCGGAATGGTGGTTTCGAAACGAAACTCCAGGCGCTTGAATCACCTGATTCCGATAAACGAGCGAGAAGATAAACTAGAACGAAGATCGGATCTGAAATCACGATCAGAAAAATAGCGGAATAAATCCGATTAAAAGAAAAACGACGAACGGTTAAACGAACGGACGTTCGTTAACCGGGAATAACCGGTGATCACGTTCGTTAAGACGAACGGTCCGGCGAACGCTCGCTAAACAAAACCAAAAATAAAACCGATCTAGGGTTTCAAAAAAAACCGAACAACAGAAAAGAAAACCGGAACGGTCTTTATAAAAAACCGAACCGAGGGGGGGAGGTGGCGCGGCGCGGCTACCTCGACGAGGCGGGCTCAAGGGCGGCGGCTAGGCGGCGGGCGACGGCGACACGGCGGCGGAGGCGGCACTGGCGACGGCGGGCGGCAAGCGCGGCAAGGCAAGGGGCGGTTGGGGCGGCGCGCAAGTGGCGGCGGCGGCGAGTGCGGGTTGGGGTGGAGAGGGGGTTGTGGGTTGGGAGGAGAGGGGGTGAGGGTATTTAAAGAGGGGGGTAGCTTGGGGAGGGGCAAGCAAGGAGGAGGAGTCCTCCTCGGACTCGGCCGGGCGGGCAAGGCCTTCTTGTGGCTGGAGGGCGGCTGGGCAGCTTCGGCTGCTGGCATGGGCGCTGGAGGGGCGCGGCTGGGCAGCTCGGTGGGCCCCTTGGCCCATTCAAGGCTACTTTTTTAAAAATATCACGCGCAGAAAAAAAAACGAATAAAATAAAATCTAAACGAACTCCAAAATTTACAAAGTAAATTTTCCCCGACTCCTAAAAATGAGTCGAACAAAATGAACTTTTACTCGGGCCTAAAATGATATTTTTTGAAAACACGCATTTTTCGCGAAGGAAATTAAAAAGCGGAAAACCCGAAAATAAAAATCTTCATTATTTCTTTATTTTGGGAAAGTCATTTTATTCCCTCTCTCATATAACTTTCAAAAGTTTCAAATCCAGTCACTTCCAGTCAATCAATCAAACAACAATCAAACAAACAATCAAATCTATCTATTTATTTATAATATTCCAAAATTTAGAATTTTGGGATGTTACATTTCCCCCTCGTGCCTCTTCACATCGTCGTCTTCCTTGCGCTGCTCAGCCTTTGGAGCTCCGCCGCCACCGTCGACCGTCACCTCTGCTTCGACTCTGGCCGCTGCATCACCTTGAATGCACCAAAAAACTGCGGCGCCTTTCCGCTTCTTCGTCAGCACTGGTAAGCTTTCGGCTCTTTCCGCCATAGATCTGTTCTAGGGTTTCGGTGTTCGTCAGTGTTCTTTGGTGTTCATCAGTGTCCATTTCCTGCATAATAGAGTTTTGATCCAAACCTTAATAGTTATCATGTTCCATGATAACTGTAGTTCCTTTTTCCCATCTAATGCGCCTTGCTAAAATAGAAGATCCCATCTGAACCTTCATCCACTGTTTCGGCACCGCTCCTTAGGTCTGAATATATTTTCCTTTTCTGACATGCCGCAGATCCAAAATTGTAATACCAACTTGTGAGATCTGTTTTCCTTCACTTATACATCTGCAGTCTTGACTCTTCAATGTTTAGACTAGGTGGTTTAACTTCGTAGAAAAAATGACAACCCAGTATATACCATTAGTCCCCTTGCTGAACCGCCAATGTGTTCCACTTATCACCTCCACTGGTGTACTGTTTCACTGTTAAACTCCGGTTTGTAAATAGCTGACTCCGGTTTAGCAATATACTTATATCTTGTATCACTGTAGAGCTGTCCAATGTAAATCTTAAACCGGAAATCATTATATTGTAGATCTTCATTGCCATGGCCAAACAAGTGTATGAATGCAATTGGGTCCCTTCTCGAGTAACAGAGGAACAATTAGACAACCTTGTCAAAACGGGCGCTTTAAGCAAAAAAGATGTCATTTAGTGGAGGGTCCCTGGCCCGGAATGTCCTCCTACTCCCAAAGACGGAGAAGTTGTTGTTTTTGCTGATCACCTAAGCCGGGGTTTCAACCCTCCCGATTCAAAATTCTTCCGGGATGTACTGGCCTACTTTCAACTGCGCCCACAAGACATCGGTCCTAACTCTGTAACCAACATCTGCCACTTTCAAGTGTTTTGTGAGGTTTACTTTCAAGAGGAACCTTCAATAGAGCTATTCAGGGATTGCTTTCATCTGAACTGCCGCACAGAATTCAAAGATGGGCCTAACACAGAGCTGGGCGGGATGGAGATTCAGAAAAGAAAAGAAGTCACCTTTCCTCACGCCAATCTCCACAGTCACCCCAAAGATTGGAACTAGACCTGGTTTTACTGCAAGGATACGTCTCCAGCTGATGAAAACCCCCTGCCGGGTTACCGTCTTGAACATCTGAGCAACACACACCCTTTACCTCAAAGGCTGACTACTAAACTAAGAAGCAAATATGCTCCTCAACTATCCAAGCTTAGGGCCTTTATGGCCAACTGTTTGACAGGAGTTGATTTTGCACGCTGCTGGATAAGCTAGAGCGTTTTGCCCTTGAGCCAACGCCCCGGTTTGATGTGTGAGTACATAGGGGAATTGAATGATGCTCAGCGGCACATTGATATTCAGCTTACAGATGACGAAGTCACTGAGGCTGTAAAAAAGATGTTGAATGAACTGGAGGCTACCTGTGCTCAAACTGGACTCCCCCTTTCTGCACCATCAACAAACCGCCAGCTGTAAGAATCATACTATCTTTTTTATCTGAAATTGCTTCTGTCCCGATATGTTCTGAAAATGTGATGACTTTTTGGCAGGACAATGATCCGTTCTGGAACAAGAAACCTCCGCAAGACAAACCGGTGAAGCCAACCCACCAAAAGACCAAAGCTGTGAAAAGACCTGCTAACCGAAAGAGAACCACTGCATCCTCCGATCCACCGGTTGATGATGATGTGGGTAACTCGGATTTTGAGGTAGAACTTGACTCACTTGGTTCATTTTTCATACGCCTTATTGATGACGATTATTGCCAGGACGGCGCTGAAGTCAGTCACGCTGATGTTGTAGAGGTAATCGTTCTTTCCTCCGATTCAAACCCTTTGCCTTCACTAAAACCCGTCGAGCAAACCGAAAAGTTAAATTTTCACATCCTCTTGCTTATTAGGATCCAAGCTTTCTTGTGAAGACACAACAGTACGAGGCTCGCCGCACAACCCGGAATAGTGGCCAGGTAGTTACCTCCGCCGGTTTACCGAACAGTCCGGTTCGGAAACGCCGATCAGAGGTCTCTAATTCCCTTAACATGTCATGCCCCAAAGTAGGTTGTTTTCGTCAACCTCTTAATCCGTCTGATTCCAATTATCAGGGCACTTCTCATTCATCCTCTGGCGAGTCGTCAGCCACCAAACTTCCACCCCTCAAAACGGTTATTGGGTAAGCTGTTCACTTGCCATATTCTTGATATGCATTTTATACGGTATACTGACCTTCATGTTTTACTTTGTCAGCGCTAAGCCCGGACCAAGCAAGAAAGCTTGCCTGAACAAACCGACAGAAGAAGATATAGCTGCTGAACCGGAGAAAACTCCAGATCCTGTAGAAGCCAACCTTGATGATGTGTTGAATGATCCGCCGCCTCAAGACTATGACTTTGTTACTGAACCGGCAGAAATTGACACCACAGGCCATGCTGACGAACCGGCCAGTTCTCTCCGGACTGACAAACCGGCAAGTCCAGCAAAGAATATCAACAAACCGACGACCCCAGTACGAGCTGCTGCGGAGAAGGATGATGATGTTCTGATTACTCGCGTTGGCTATACGGATCCAGGGAATCCTGTCGCTTTGTCGAAGCATACCGCCAAGGAGGAATTTTCTGCAATCGGCAAAGGCAAATGGAATGCCGATCTGTCCACCTACGCCCATCTGAACGTTCAAGACCTTCATTACGGTTATCTGAACCGTCTGTTCACCAGCCGTGACTATGAAGCCGGTCTGGTCAATATGATGAAGGAAAAATATGAGGTAACTTTATGCATACTTCTCTTTCTGTATTGTTTTTGCAACTTATCAATTGTAGTAGCCCCCAAGTGACGGTTTAAAATAGCAACTTAAACCGTGACTTTGATAGCAATCTCGAGCTTGCAACAATGCATTTTAACTTCACCGATGTAGCCTCCAAAGGCCGGTTTAACTGTATAGAGACGAAGCAGGATTTTCTAGAAGAATTCCCTGTTTAGCAAGTTACGAGAAAATATACATTAGCCCCCAAGTGCCAAGCTTAATACTTGTATTGTGCTTTGGGACTTTGAAAAAATTGTCTGACAGAGCAAATATGCATTAGCCCCCAAGTGCCAAGGGCATAACTTGTTATGGGCTTGGTACTTCAAGTATTCACTGTTACCTGACTAGATGACTGTCTCTTTGTAGGCTGAGCTAAGCAAAAAGGAGAGCCAAACCGCTGATCTTCAGGAAAACCTTAAATTGCAACAAGATGAAACATCCAAGGCGAAGGCAGAATTGACCAGCGCTCTAGGCACTATGGAGAGACTGAAAGAAGGCTTCAACAAGGACCGGTCGGATTGGGAAAGTGAAAAATCCGATTTGATCAAAAGGGTTGAGAAGGCAGAAGCTGCTCTTAAACCGGTGGCTGATGAACTGACTAGCATAAAGGGCAGGTTCATGCCATGACCGCAGCCGTGTTTGGTAAGGACTGTAACTCCCGATTTGACCATATTCTTTCATGTATCCGCCGGTTTACTAACCCTTGCAATGATATAGGAACTCGTATTGGCCACTTGAGATCTGATGTTCAGAAGAAGCTAAAAGCAGCCTATACTCTGATAGAGCAGCTTTACACCAGCGCGCAACGGATCATATATACTGCTTCTCACAACAATACTCCTCCCACCTTGATTAAAGATACCTTAGAAAGGTTATCCATGCTACCTGCCTGGGTTGACGAACTGAAAAGGTCTGCTGCTAGGACGGGCGCTTTGGTTGCCCTGACCCGGGCAAAGGCATGGGTACCTGACTTTGATCCAACTGAAGCGGCCCAAGGTTATCCTAGTTTGAAGGAAGACGGGACAGAATTCGGTGAAGATGAACTCCGGATCATAAACCGGGAGGTACGCCCATTGGCTTGTCAACTAGTTGAAGAAGTGGACCTGTCATACTAGCAAGCAAACTATGATGACAAGAACAAGCGGGTTGCTGCACCAATCCCCGAAGCTCAGTATCTCATCCCGCCAATCCGTAAGCACACTTATGCCCCTGACATTGAACCGTCGACACTGATAAGTGATGAAGCTGTATTCCAAGCCCTAACTGGAGTCGACTGGGCAACTGTTGATTTCCAGCCACTGGGTAGAGAAGAAGAAACTGAACTGGCGCGAGATGACCCGCAACCGTCAGGCCAAGCTGGTGACCAATCATGAACCGGAGGCCGGTTTAATCTTCTACATGCTGCGACATGTATTTTGAGAAAACAATGATCCTGTTGAGCACTGGAAAGCCTTATAATAGGCTTAGTTAAAATATTTGTTCTAATATGCCTTCGCGCATACTTATCTGCAATTGACATGGGCTTGATTCGTCATACATAAGATATGATCTACATATTCATTTGTCCAAGCTGTTTCTACAGACAAGAAGCTTAAAGTGCCCTGGCGGTTTACTGCCGGGCAGGTCATGATACCCATATATATATAACCAAAGATGATAACTTAGGTTGTGACATATAACCAAAATGGAAATATATAATACCTGCAACTTTTATGCATGATGTTGGCTGGCCAACCTTGTAGCGGGGCTTATAACCCAAATCTTTTTAGGAGAAAATCACTCCTATCGATATAAGGTCGTTTTATAATGTAAACCGTTCCGGGTTATGATAAACACTGGTTTACTCCGTAATAAAATATTAATTGAAAATCATACCGGGCGAATAGTCTCCGGAATATGATTTGATCGTATACCGTCAATTTGTAATCGACAGTCGGACCGGGTTGTTTAACGCCGATCTAAAAAGCAACAAAAAATCTTTATCAAAAAAGAGAACAGAACCCAAACAAAGGCAAATAAAAACCATTGTAGGCGAGGCTTTGAGCCGATCAAGAGGTGTAACCATGTTTCGGACACGACCAAGCCCCCAAGAAGGTGTAGCTATGGTTCGGGTTCAATCAGGCCCCCAAATGATGTTGTGGCATTACGCCAATCAAGAGGTGTAGCTATGGTTCGGGTTCGACCAAGCCCCCAAGTGATGATGTGGCATTGCGCCGATCAAGAGGTGTAGATATGGTTCGGGTTCGACCAAGCCCCCAAGTGATGATGTGGCATTGCACCGATCAAGAGGTGTAGCTATGGTTCAGGTTTGACCAAGCCCCCAAGTGATGATGTGGCATTGCGTCGATCAAGAGGTGTAGCCATGGTTCGGATACGACCAAGCCCCCAAGTGATGCTATGTCATTACGCCTATCAAAAGGTGTAGCTATGGTTCGGATACGACCAAGCCCCCAAGTGATATAATATAAAGCCTTCGAGAGGCTAAACCAAGGGGTAAACCGGACACCGCTTTAGAACAGAAGCTCCATGTACCACACATGATGTAAGAAAACAACAGATACCCCGCTTTAGCTGAGGTTCCGGTTTATTATATTGATCATAATATATACATAGTCATAATATGTACATAGACAGAGCCTAGAGCTCAAGTATAGTAAGGCCGAAGATGAGCAATATTCCACGGTCGGCTGGTCTCCTCCTCCGATTTACGTGAGTCTTTGCGCTCTCGAACATTGATTAGGTAGTATAACCCGTTGTGTAGATTCTTGCTGACCACAAAAGGTCCTTCCCAAGGTGGGGATAACTTGTGCATATCCGTCTGATCCTGGATGAGCCGAAGCACCAAGTCTCCTTCTTGAAAGGTTCTGGTTCTAACCCGGCGGCTATGATAGTGACGCAGATCTTGCTGATAAATCGCCGAACGGGCGGCCGCTATGTCACGCTCCTCATCTAACAGGTCAAGAGCTTCTTGCCATGCCTTCTCGTTGTCAGCTTCAACATATGCCGCCACACGAGGTGAGTCATGACGGATGTCACTAGGAAGAACCGCCTCCGCTCCATAAACCATGAAGAACGGTGTGTATCCTGTCGATCTGTTGGGCGTGGTGTTGATGCTCCATAACACTGAAGGTAGCTCCTCAACCCAGCGACCCGGCATCTGCTCCAAGGGAACCATAAGCCGGGGTTTGATGCCTCTCAAAATTTCTTGATTGGCCCTCTCCGCTTGACCATTGGACTGCCGGTGAGCCACTGATGATACATCAAGCCGTATGTGCTCACGTTGACAGAACTCCTTCATGACACCCTTTGACAGATTGGTACCATTGTCAGTGATAATGCTACGTGGAAAGCCAAACCGAAAAATCACCTTTTTGATGAATTGAACCGCCGTGGCCGCGTCACACTTGCTAACTGAATCTGTCTCCACCCACTTTGTGAACTTGTCAACCGCCACCATAAGGTGGGTCTTCTTGTCTTTGGACCTCTTGAAAGGCCCAACCATATCCAGCCCCCAAGTCGCAAACGGCCAAGTAATTGGAATCATCCTAAATTCTTGAGCCGGTACATGAGCGCGCCTTGAAAACTTCTAACAGCCATCACATCGTCTGACCAAGTCCTCGGCATCAGCATGAGCTGTTAACCAATAGAAACCGTAACGAAACGCCTTAGCCACAAAAAATTTGAAACCGTCGTGGTGACCAAAATCTCCTTCATGGATCTCACGTAAAATTTCACAGCCTTCTTCAGGAGACACACAACGCTGAAACGCCCCTGTAACACTGCAATGATGCAGCTCTCCATTGATAATAGTCATAGACTTGGACCGCCGGATTATCTGCCTGGCCAATGTCTCATCCTCTGGTAACTCGCCCCGGTTCATGTATGCAAGATAAAGAACCGTCCAATCCGGGATAACATGCAGAGCCGCCACCAAGTGAGCTTCCGGATCAGGAATAGCCAAATCCTCTTCACCAGGGAGCTTGACGGACGGATTATGCAGAACATCCAAGAAGACATTAGGCGGAACCGGTTTACGTTGAGAACCCAGGCGGCTTAAAGCGTCCGACGCTTCGTTATTCCGCCGGTCCACATGATCCACCTGATAACCTTTAAAGTGACCTGCAACAATGTCCACCTCATGACGATATGCTGCCATGAGTGGGTCCTTGGAATCCCAAGTGCCAGGCACCTGTTGAGCCACCAGGTCTGAGTCACCGAAGCACTTAACTCGGCTTAGGTTCATCTCCTTAGCCATCCGAAGACCGTGGAGTAAAGCTTCATACTCAGCTGCATTGTTAGTGCAAGGGAACATTAAACGGAGAACATAACAAAACTTATCACCTCGTGGGGAATTTAATACGACTCTAGCCCCCGAGCCCTCCAATTGCCTGGACCCATCAAAGTGAATAGTCCAATAAGTGTGATCCGGCTTCTCTTCACGCGCTTGTAGTTCTGTCCAGTCGTTGATGAAATCCACAAGTGCTTGAGATTTTATCGTCGTTCGGGGTATATACTTCAACCCATGAGGCCCAAGCTCTTTGGCCCACTTGGCAATACGGCCAGTTGCTTCCCTGTTCTAGATTATATCTCCCAAAGGAGCAAAGCTGACCACTATGATGGGATGACCTTGGAAATACTGCTTTAGCTTCCGGCTTGCCATGAAAACCCCATATACCAGCTTCTGCCAGTGTGGGTACCTCTGCTTCGACTCAATAAGCACCTCGCTGATATAATAAACCGGACGCTAAACCGGATACTCTTTTCCTGCCTCCTTGCGTTCCACCACAATAGCCACACTGACAGCCCGAGCATTAGCTGCCACATATAGCAACAATGGCTCCTTGTCAACTGGGGCAGCAAGAACCGGCGGATTAGCTAGCTGCCGCTTTAAATCCTCAAACGCTTCATTCGCGGCGTCACTCCAGACGAAGTTATCCGTTTTCTTCAGCATCTGATACAAAGGAATAGCCTTCTCGCCAAGGCGGCTGATGAACCAGCTCAACACGGCAATCCGGCCCGCCAAGCGTTGAACGTCATTGATACACTTTGGTTTGGCCAAGGAGGTGATGGCATTGATCTTTTCCGGATTAGCCTCAATGCCCCTGTTAGACATCAAAAAGCCCAAGAGCTTGCCTGCCGGTACACCAAAAACGCACTTAGCCGGATTAAGCATCATCTTGTAAACCCGCAGGTTATCAAAGGTTTCCTTTAAGTCATCAATCAACATCTCCTTCTTCCTTGGCTTCACCACAATATCATCCACATAGGCATGAACATTACGGCCGATTTGTGTATGAAGACAATTCTGCACACACCGTTGATAAGTCGCCTGGGCACTCTTGAGCCCAAAGGGCATAGATATATAACAGAAGGCTCCAAAGGGGGTTATGAAGGCCGTCTTCTCCTGGTCCTTAACTGCCATCTTGATCTGATGATAACCAGAATATGCATCCAGAAAGCTCAAACACTCGTAACCCGCTGTAGCATCAATAATTTGATCAATACGGGGAAGGGCAAAAGGATCTGCTGGGCAAGCTTTGTTGAGATCTGTGTATACGCACACATCCGCCAAGTGCCGTTCTTCTTAAGGACCAACACCGGATTAGCCAACCACTCATGATGGAATACTTCAACGATAAACCCAGACGCTAAGAGCCTGGCCACTTCTTCTCCAATAGCTTTGCGTCTTTCTTCATTGAACCGGTGGAGAAACTGTTTGACCGGTTTATACTTAGGGTCAACATTAAGTGTGTGCTCAGCGAGTTCTCTCGGTACACCTGGCATGTCAGAAGGCTTCCACGCAAAGATGTCCCGATTCTCACGGATGAACTCGATGAGCGTGCTTTCCTATTTCGGATCCAAGTTAGTGCTGATCCTGAACTGTTTGGACGAATCGCGAGGCACGAAGTCAACAAGCTTAGTCTCATCAGCCGATTTAAACTTCAAGGCCGGATCATGCTTGGTAGTTGGCTTCTTCAATGAAGTCATATTTGCCGGATCAACGTTGTCCTTGTAAAACCTCAACTCTTCTGTGGCACAAACCGACTCAGCACAAGCCGCATCACCTTCTTCACACTCCAGAGCAATCTTGCGGCTCCCATGGACAGTTATAGTTCCCTTGTGGCCCGGCATCTTGAGCTGAAGATAGACATAGCAAGGTCGTGCCATAAACTTAGCATAAGCCGGCCGTCCAAACAGGGCGTGATACGGACTTCTGATCTTCACCACTTCAAAGGTCAAAGTTTCTGATCTCGAGTCATGCTCGTTCCCAAAAGCCACCTCCAGAGCTATCTTGCCAACGGATACGCCGATTTACCAGGCACCACACCATGGAACACCGTACTGGACGGTTTAAGATTTTTATCTGTTAACCCCAAGCGACGGAAAGTTTCATAATACAAAATATTGATACTGCTCCCTCCGTCCATGAGTACCTTTGTGAACTTATAACCTCCTACCTGAGGTGCCAACACTAACGCCAGATGACCCGGATTGTTAACCCGGGGTGGATGATCCTCCCTGCTCCACACAATCGGCTGCTCAGACCAGCGTAAGTAACGGGGCACCGCCGGTTCAACGGATCTTACTGCCCTCTTATGAAGCTTTTGGTCACGCTTGTCCAAGCTAGTGGTGAAGACATGATATTGCCCGCTATTCAACTGCTTCAGATTGCTCTGGTAACCCGACTGCTGCTGCTGCTGCTGATTGCCCTGATTATTGTAGCCACATTGGTTGCCCTGATTACCTTGATTGTTATGTCCGCCCTGATTACCATGGAAGCCTGAACCGGAATTTCCTCTGCCATAACCCGGCCCATGAGACCCGGGGCCTGAACCGTCACCCGGTCCGTGATCATACCAGAAGGCATTAGAATTTTTGAATTCTTGCATGATGTAGCAGTCCTTCCAGAGGTGTGTGGCCGGCATCTCCTTCGTCCCATGTTTCGGGCAGGGCTGGTTCAATAGGTAAGACAGGCGGTCCGGGCTAGGGTTAGGTGCTCCACCGCGTCGGGACGGTTTACCCTTGCGCCGTTGGCCCTTATCATGTGTGCTGGCATTGGCCACAAAGTCCATGATGTGATCCGCTTTACGTTTGCCGCCGTTTCCATGACCCACCGGGCTGTGGTGCTGCCCCTTGGCGTTGCCGCTCTTCTTTCCCTTCCCTGTCTTATCATCATCCGACTCGGGATCCTTCTTACTATCAGAGTCAGCATACTTTACTAAAGCGGCCATGAGGGTTCCCATGTCATTGCAATGGCGTTTCATCCGTCCCAACTTCAACTTTAGAGGCTTAAACTGGCAATTGCCTTCCAAAGTTAGAACTGCGGTGTCAGCGTTGATGTGGTCCGATGAATGCAAAATTTTCGAGACCCGGCGCACCCACTGGGTTGTTGATTCTCCTTCCTCCTGTACACAGGCAGCTAAGTCCACAATCGACATGGGCTGCTTGCATGTATCCTTAAAATTCTGGATAAACCGGGCTCTCAACTCGGACCATGATCTGATAGAGTTAGCCGGTAGGCTCTTTAACCAAGTACGAGCCGTCCCTTCTAGCATCATGGTGAAGTACTTCGCACAAGCTGCATCATCCACATCTAGCATCTCCATGGCCATCTCATAGCTTTCAACCCATGTCTCTGGAGGTAAATCGGCGGTGTAATTTGGCACCTTGCGCGGGCCCTTGAAATCCTTGGGCAGGCATACATTGCGTAATGCTGGGACGAGACACGGCACCCCCAAAGAGCTAGAGGTAACTCCTGGTTCTATCGGCGTGGTTGGACGAACCGGAGTAAGCTGACGTGCTTCATGTTGTGCTACTAACTCGGCCTCCCTGCGTACTCGAGCCCGGTCCACCACCTCCTGAGCATCACCAGCGCCCCCTGCCAGGTTGCGGCCACGGGGCGGTTCGTGATTCCATGCATTGCTTGACAGGGCCGGTTCATCCATACGCCTGCTGAAACTCCGGCTTGGACGAGGGGTGGAATAATCCGATCACGACCGTATGAATAAGCCTCCTGTTGCACCAAGGCTGTCCGAAGAAGCTCCTTAACCTGACGTGTCTCGACTGCCGCTGGAGAATCACCTTCAATTGGAATAGCCTCCAGCCGTGAAGCGGCAGCAACAAGATTGTCCATCGGAGTAGAGTAATGACCCGGTAGCGTTGGGACAGGCTGCGTCACAATGTTGTTCTGATGAGGCGGATCCATCAAACGGGGCTGAACCGGCGCCCCCGCCCCAGGTGCCTCCGCCCGGTTCGCTACCGGCGGGTTACTGGTCCCCGCACCTGGGGTGTTAAAGAGGTTCCTAGCATCATAAACCGGAGGCAAACGAGACCGGTGCATTCTCTTTAGGACTTCGTGCGATGCATTCTGATCGAAAATAAGCCGGTAAGCCTGCGCATCCAAAGCGGCCCACTCCGCGGCCATCCTGGCATCCTCAGCTGCCAAATCGGCCTTGGCCTGAGTAATCTGATCCCTTACTTTCGCGATTTCCGCATTGTGCGCACCCTGATCCGCCGGGTTAGCTTCCGCCATCAGCGTTGCCAACGCGTCAAATAAATCAGATAAAACCTGAGCCGGCGGCCGCACAGGGCCTCCTGCCCCGGCTGCCGTCGCCGCCACCGATCCGGAGAACATTGCTGGTGCGGTCAAAGAGTGGAGCTCCGGCTGTGTACCGGCCATGAAGATTCCAACCCGGTTTGGCAGATCGGAGGGATCCGAAATACTGTCGCCATCGGAACAGCCTCCAATCCGGCCATCTTGTAGCTGATATAATGACTCGGTCTCTCTGGTGGGTGACTCGTCGCCGGAATAAACGACGGTCTCACCACCAGATTCCGATATGTCCTCGTATTCCCCTCCATGGATGACTCCCACGAAGGCACACTTCATGGCAGGCTTGACCCGGGCAGATCGCGCACGCTGAGCCGTTTCAACGAGGTCGGTGCAGATGTCCGGCTCAGGGCCCGGCTCGCTGATCTTGCCAATGAAAACGTGTATGCCACCAAAGGGGACCCGGTACCCGTACTCGATTGAGCCGGCCTCGGGGCCCCACCCTGCATCATCGATGTAGAGCTTGCCGCGACGACTTTTGGTCATCTGGCCCACAGCGTAACCCATGAGTCCTTCGAAGCTGCCTCCAAGAACTTGAAACCATCGTGCGATAGCCCCACGATGGGCACCAGCTGTCGTGGTTTTGTCACGGCAGATGTCCTTATGAAAGGACTTAGTCGTGGAGCCATCACCACGGGTTAGCTTAAAGGGGTTAAAGCGGACAAGGGACGCAAGAGAGTTTTATACTAGTTCGGCCCCTTACGATAAGGTAAAAGCCTATGTCTAGTTGTGATGGAATTTATGGGGTTTCGACGACCAGGGAGCGAATACGCTTTGCCTGAGCCTCGAGTTGTTGTCTGTTGTCCTGAACCGTCGTCGGGTCGTCCCCTTATATGCATGGGTTGACGCCCGTCGGTTTACAAAGTCCCGAGGCCGGCTCATAAACGTGTCCGGCTCGGTCTCCGCTCTTTCTACCTTACAATGCAAGTTACATATCAATGATGGTTTATAGCTACCTTAAACCGGTTCTGGGCCTTGGGCCTCTACTCAGCGTCACCGTCTGTCTTCATGGGCTTCAAGTTAATCCGGCCTCTCCTGGCCGGTTTACGCCCAGTAGTAATATCCCCAACAGGTTTTGTTTGGCCAACTTGATCTATTTATCTTGCAATGGGAAGAGGTGCTTTGTAGTGGGTTCGATCTTACGGTGCTTGATCCCAGTGACAGAAAGGGAACCGACACATATGTACCGTTGGTACTAAGGATAAAACGATGGGGTGTATCTCTACATAGATAGATCTTATGTACATCATGTCATCGTTCTTATTGCATTACTCTGTTTTTCCATGAACTTAATACACTAGATGCATGCTGGATAGCGGTCGATGTGTGGAGTAATAGTAGTAGATGCTGGCAGGAGTCGGTCTACTAATCTTGGATGTGATGCGTATATAATGATCATTGCCTGGATATCGTCATGAGTATTTGAAGTTCCACCAATTGCCCAACAGTAATTTGTTCACACTAGTGAAACCTACGGCCCCCGGGTCTCTTTCTCATATATTTGCCTTTGCGATCTACTTTTCCTTGCATTTATTCTCAGATCTATTAAACCAAAAATACAAAAATACCTTGCTGCGATTTATTCTTATTTATTTTATTTGGCGTTCGATCTATCGATTTACTACAAATTTATTTCACGTTCGTTTTCCTATCTTGAGGCGCCGTACCCCGGAAGGGATTGACAACCCCTTTAACACGTCGGGTTGCGAGGATTTGTTATCTGTGTGCAGGGGCTGTTTACGTTGTGTTGTTTGGTGTTCCTACTGGTTCGATAACCTTGGTTTCATATTTGAGGGAAATACCTACCGCTGTTGTGCTGCATCATCCCTTCCCCTTTGGGGAAATACCGACGTAGCTTCAAGCGACATCAAAAGGAATTTCTAGCACCGTTGCCGGGGAGGATCTTTAACATATACCAGGTTCCTAATCACAAATCTCATCTCCTCGCAATTTACATTATTTGCCATTTTCCTCTCGTTTTCCTCTCCCCCACTTCACAAAAATTTGCCGTTTTATTCATCCTCTTTTTCATTCGCCGTTTCTCGTTAGATCTCTTCTTTGCTTGTGTGCCATGTGTCTTTTAGTTGCTTGCATCTTCGCTTGCTAATAATCTCTTGATATGGATCCTCATCCACTTGCTAATCTTTTTAAAAGATCCAATCATGATGAACCAATTTCTAGTGAGTTGACTGCACTAGATTACCTTTATGAAGTTTTGCTTGAGATCCGTGAATCTGAAAATTGTGATGAAGAAATTTATGAAGTGATTCATGATAGCTCCTTGAATGAAAAGTATGACTGCAATGATTTTACTATAAATTCTATTAATTTCAATTATGCAATTAATATGCAAAACCCCAATCTTGGGGATGCTAATTTTGCTATGTCCACTACTTGTTGCAATGATCATGATTGGGGTGATGATTCTTATGATCTTGAAAATTTATTTAAATCTCATGATGGATATGCTTGCGATATTATTAAAAGTGGGTTTGGAAGAGATTCAAGTTTTTTATGAAAGTGGGCTTGGAGAGGTCATGACTTTATTTGATGATAATCCCACTATTTTGGAAGAGTATCAACGTTGCATGCATGTGGATCATATAGAGAATACGTTATGTGATAGCTATATTGTTGAATTTGAATATGATCCCACATATAATTATTATGAGATAGATAAATATGGTTGTAGAAATTTTCATGTTATTAAATTTCCTCTCGTTGTCTTGAGATTGTCAATGTTTTATTCCTCTCCTTTGCATATTCTAGATATTTCTTGTCTCGATAATTTGTTTTCCTATAAAATTCCTACGCATAGGAAGTATGTTAGACTTAAATGTGTTTGTCACATGTTTCATGATGCTCTCCTTGTTTTTCAATTATTATCTTTGTGTGAGCATCGTTGAAATTTTATGCTTGGCTAGGGGCGTGAAACAATAGTGCTTGTTGGGAGGCACCCAATGAATAAATTTTATTTTTTCTTTTCGCTTTCTGTTCTTGTGTGGTTGCAAAATTATGCTACTATTATGATTGTGTTTTTTGTGTTTTAATTAGTGTTTGTGCCAAGTAAAGCCTTTGGGATCTTCTTGGGTGATAGTTGTTTGATCTTGCTGAAAAACAGAAACTTTTCTCTGACGAAAACAATTCTCGTTTTTTATAAGAGCGTGAAAAAATACCAATTATTTTTGCAGAAGGTTAATATACAAATTGCTCAGGCCGTCCTAATTTTTCAGAATTTTTGGAGTTCCAGAAGTTTTCGAAATAGTCAGGTTGCTACAGACTATTCTGTTTTGACAGATTCTGTTTTCTTTGCGTTGTGTGCTTATTTTGATGGCTCTATGGTTTTATTTGATGAGTTTTTGCCATAGAAAAGTTGGAATATAGTAGATATAATGCAAAAAGAAATTATGAATTGGTTTGGTACAGTACTTATAGTATTGATTTTCTTTCTTTTACTAACAGATCTCATGAAGGTTTTCTTGAGTTTTGGGTGATTGGAGTTTTCAAGTTTTGGGTTATCTTTGATGAAGGAATAAAGTATAGAAGAGCCTAAGCTTGGGGATGCCCCGGCATCCCAAGCTATTATACAAAAATGATCAACCAACTAAACTTGGGGATGCCCCCAAGTGGCATCCCCTCTTTCTTCTAACGACCATCGGTATTTTACTCGAAGCTATATTTTTATTCGTCACATAATATGTGTTTTGCTTGGAGCGTCTTGTATGATATAAGTCTTTGCTTGTTTTATTTTTTGTTTTAAGTCTTGATCCCTTGCTGGACACTCCTATTTGAGAGAGCCAAAATTATGTCATGACTTGTTAGAACTGCTCTCTATGCTTCACTTAAATTTTTATGAGCTATGGACTTGCTCTAGTGCTTCACTTAAATCTTTTTGAGCACGGTGTGCTTAGTACTTTTCAAGAAATGCTCTCTTACTTCACTTAGATTCATTTGAGAGTTAGTAAAATTTTCAAGAAATTATCTCTTGCTTCACTTAAATTAATTTGAGAGAAAGAAAGAAATTTTATGCTCATGATCTTCACTTATATTTGTTTGAGCTTATGAAAAGCAACACATGAAAATTAGTCCCAAAGTGACAGATATCCAAGAAGGATATAATAAAAACTTTCATGAAAATCATTGGACAAAATAAACTTGATTCTTAGTAATAGTTTTGAGATATGATGATGTGATATGTGAGTTATGTTGATGAGTAATTATGCTTTAGTAAGAATATTGGTGTTAATGTTTGTGATTCCCTATGCAAGCACGAAAGTCAATAGTCATGCAATGAAATTATATCATACTTGTGGTACATTATTCGGTGTTATTTATGCTTAATGCTTGCTTATGAGATTATTCGTTTCTTGGTTGGTCGCTTCTCAATCTTTTGCTAGCCTTCATTTTGCACTAAGTATGATCTGTACTTGCGCATCCAAAAACCTTTAAACAAGTTTTGCCATATGAGTCCACTATATCAACCTATATGTGGTATTATTTTGCCGTTCTAAGCAAATTTGTATGTGCCATCTCTAATTTTCAAAATAAACTTCTATTTTGTGTGTTTGTTTCGCTCACGGAGCGGTGATGGGTGGCTAATATTTTCCATGCTAGATGTGTTATTCTCAAGATGAGTGTTTATTCACTTGTCATCGCATAAGAGTAAGGCAAAGGTATTAGGGATGCCCAGTGTCCCTAAATAAAAAATGAATTTACTTTATGTTGTAAAATAATAAATTCCGTGGAAAGTGTTGGTATGGAGGGCAACCTTGGATACGGCTATCCATTGAAAGCGAAAGTATGGTTGAAAAAGGAATAAACTTTAATTTCTGTTTGGGAACCGCCTATGATATATCTAGCATGGAAAGTGTTGGGAACTCTAAGTCATTTTCGTTGGTGGGATGGATACACCTCCCAAAATGTTTTTATTTCTAAGTTTTTCGTTTTGAGCTCTGGAACCTCTACAAATCCCTACTTCCCTCAGCGAAAGGCCTTTCTTTTACTTTATGCAATTTTTATTTTTGAATTTGAGTCTCCATCTTCTCTTACAAAAGTACCAACTAGGAGGCAATATGATCATACTTAAGTATTGGGTGTAACTAATATTTGAGTGTGTTCCATGAATGGATCAATGGTTGAGCATGATGGGCTAGGAATAACTTATTTTAGCGTTGATATTTTGAAAGACATGGTTGCTTGTTGATATGCTTGAGTATTTAAATTATCATGTCAAAACTAGACTATTGCTTTGAACAAAATGAAAGTACAAATGTCCATTCTATAAAGAAAGAAATAAGATATGACATGATAGGCAGCATTCCACATCAAAAGTTCTGTCTTTATCACTTCCCTACTTGAGGACGAGTAGGAGTTAAGCTTAGGGATGTTAATATGTCTCCAACGTATCTATAACTTTTGCTTATTCCATGTTGTTATATTATCAATCTTGGATGTTTTATAATCATTTTATAGTCATTTTATATCATTTTTTGGTACTAACCTATTGACATAGTGCCAAGTGCCAGTTGCTGTTTTCTGCATGTTTTTTACATCGTAGGAAAACAATATCAAACGGAGTCCAAACACAACGAAACTTCACGGAGATTTTTTTTGGACCAGAAGGAATGTAATGGGCCCTAGCTGCGCCTGGGGGTGCCCCGAGGGAGGCACAACCCACCCGGGCGCGCCAGGAGGCCCAGGCGCGCCCTGGTGGGTTGTGCCCACTCGTGTGCCCCCGGACCGCCTCTTTGCTCTATAAATACCCCAATATTTCCAGAACCCTAAAGGCATCAATGAAATATTCATCCAGCCGCCGCAGAGTCCAGAACCACCAGATCAAATCTAGACACCTTCTCGGATGGGGTTCACCACCTCCATTGGTGCCTCTCCGTTGATGTGTGAGTAGTTCTTTGTAGACCTTCGGGTCCGTAGTTAGTAGCTAGATGGCTTTCTCTCTCTCGCTGATTTCTCAATACGATGGTCTCTTGGAGATCCATAAGATGTAATTCTTTGCGGTGTGTTTGTTGGGATCGATGAACTTTGAGTTTATGATCAGATCTATCTTTTTATATCCATGAAAGTATTTGAGTATATTTGATCTCTTTTATGCATGATCTCTTATAGCCTCATATTTCTTCTCCAATATTTGGGTTTAGTTTGGCCAACTTGATCTATTTATCTTGCAATGGGAAGAGGTGCTTTTGTAGTGGGTTCGATCTTACGGTGCTTAATCCCAGTGACAGAAAGGGAACCGACATGTATGTTTCGTTGCTACTAAGGACAAAACGATGGGGTCTATATCTACATAGATAGATCTTGTCTACATCATGTCATCGTTCTTATTGCATTACTCCATTTTTTCATGAACTTAATACACTAGATGCATGCTGGATAGCGGTCGATGTGTGGAGTAATAGTAGTAGATGCATGCAGGAGTCGGTCTACCAATCTTGGACGTGATGCCTATATAATGATCATTTCTTGGATATCGTCATGAGTATTTGAAGTTCTATCAATTGCCCAACAGTAATTTGTTCACCCACCGTTTGCTATTTTTCTCGAGAGAAGCCACTAGTGAAACCTACGACCTCCGGGTCTCTTTCTCATATATTTGCCTTTGCGATCTACTTTTCCTTGCATTTATTTTCAGATCTATTAAACCAAAAATACAAAAAATGCCTTGCTGCAATTTATTCTTATTTATTTTATTTGTTGTTCGATCTATCAGTATACTACAAATTTATCTCACGTCCGTTTGCCTATCTTGAGGCGCCGTACCCCGAAAGGGATTGACAACCCCTTTAACACGTCGGGTTGCGAGGATTTGTTATCTGTGTGCAGGGGCTATTTATGTTGTGTTGCTTGGTTCTCCTACTAGTTCGATAACTTTGGTCTCATATATGAGGGAAATACCTACCGCCGTTGTGTTGCATCATCCCTTCCTCTTTGGGGAAATACCAACATAGCTTCAAGCGACATCAATCGTTCGCGCTCGTCCGCTAGCAAGAGGCAAATCGGTACGTAAAGCGTATATACACACACACATTGAAACAGAACATATAAGAATGGAAAACAGAGTACACACATTGAAATAGAGGAATAAACAGAGCAATACTACAATTGCTGTCAATACATAGCTATCCACGTCGAAACGACTCAACAAAATAAAACGCGTCCATGAGACCATGACCAGCAGCCCTTGCCTATGGTAGCTCTTGGCTCTTCCTGAACTCATGTAGGCGTTTGTCCAAGCGGTCGGCACGCTCGCAGTACATCTGGAGCGCGATCTCGAGCTCCAAGTTGGCTATTTCATCGGAGATCACCAGCTCGAGGATGTGGCGGCCATGTTCCTCTACTGCGCCCAGGTGTCAGGAGGCGGTCGAGCCTACCGACCAACGTGTTGGCATCGAGCGGGCCGCGGACAAGGCGAATGGAGCGACCCATGCGAACGGCACGGTGGGCGTCCAGTGCAAGTATGGCGTGGCCGGCCTCTGGTGCAAGTATGGCGTAGAGGGCCTCTGCCCACCCAGCTGCAACGCCGTGTCGACAGTAGGCAAGCGTCGATGGATCCGCTCTTGCTGTGCGGCGTGCCGCGCCTCTCACTCTGCAGTGCTCCAACGGTCTCGCCGTGCGGCGAGCTGCAGCCTCTCGGCGTGGACGCACCTAGCTTGCTCTGTGGCGCGTCATCGATCATGTTGTGCGGCGAGCTGCAGCCTGTCGGCGCTGACATGCCTATCTTGATCCGCGACGCTCAAGCGCCATGCGACAAAGGTCTTCTCAACCCTGGCGATGATGCGCATCATGGTGTTGTCCATCGTGTTGTTGGGGAGTGCCTCAGCCTCGACGGGCTGTTGCGCTTGCTCGTTTTCCTCATAGACGAGGTTGATGGCAGAGGCGGCGCTTTGGCGGGTTGGCATGCTTGGAAAAGGTGGGTGTGCTACACGCTGCGCTTGTCGCCTCCGTGCGTCGCGCGCCGCCTAGGTTTATGCGCAATATCGCTGGGTGGCGGGAAATAGGTGAGGAAATGGCGGGAAACAGTGGTGTGTGCATAAAACGCCATCAAATTAATGGAAACTTAGCATAGAAGGAACATCGAGCTAGCACAAGAAGTAGATGATGATCAGATGAACACGAACCACATTAGGGAACCCGTCGGTGATGAATTCATCAATCGCAAACGGTTGAATACTAGCATTTGCCCACAACACACACGGCTTATTCCATCACAAACAGGTCGGATGGATCAACTGTATACCACGTATCACACATTGTCAAAAAGTAATGCGGTAGACCTTATTTAACATGTGTTAAAAAATAAAAATAAAATAAAAAACCAGGACCTTGATGTTAAATTAACTCATGGGATGGGTCGTATCAGTCATTTAATTTGACAAATACGACCCATCCTATCAGTTAATTTAACATCAATGCAACTTCCCATCCAGTCACCTATCTGATGGTTGCTCCAGCCTGAGCACACTTAACTTGAGAGTTCTCTTACATGAGCTACTGGTGGAATAGCTAGTCCTTGCTGATATAGGATGCCTCTTCGCATCTTTATGGTGTATCCGAATGACCGCCTGCTATGTCTTGAGCTTGCGTTGGTTTTCCCCGAAGAGGAGAGGATGATGCAGCACGGTAGCGTAAGTATTTCCCTCTGTTTTTGAGAACCAAGGTATCAATCCAGTAGGAGGCCACGCACAAGTCCCTCGTACCTCCACAAAACGATAGCTACTCGCAACCAACGTGATTAGGGGTTGTCAATCCCTTCACGGTCACTTACGAGAGTGAGATCTGATAGAGATAATATTTTTGGTATTTTTGGTATAAAGATGCAAAGTGAAAAGTAAAAAGCAAAGTAAAAACAAAGCAAGTATAAAAGTGATGGAGATTGATATGATGAGAATAGACCCGGGGCCATAGGTTTCACTAGTGGCTTCTCTCAAGAGCATAAGTATTCTACGGTGGGTGAACAAATTACTGTTGAGCAATTGATGAATTGAGCATATTATGAGGTTATCTAGGTATGATCATGTATATAGGCATCACGTCCGAGACAAGTAGATCAAACGATTCTGCATCTACTACTATTACTCCACTCATCGACCGCTATCCAAAGATGCATCTAGAGTATTAAGTTAAAACAGAGTAACACCTTAAGCAAGATGACATGATGTAGAGGAATAAATTCATGCAATATGATAAATACCCCATCTTGTTATCCTCGATGGCAACAATACAATACGTGCCTTGCAACCCTTTCATCCTTTGGGTAAGGACACCGCAAGATTGAACCCAAAGCCATGCACTTCTCCCATTGCAAGAACTACCAATCTAGTAGGCCAAACCAAACGGATAATTCGAAGAGACTTGCAAAGATAACTCAATCATACATAAAAGAATTCAGAGAAGATTCAAATATTATTCATAGATAAGCTCGATCATAAACCCACAATTCATCGATCTCAACAAACACACCGCAAAAAGAAGATTACATCGAATAGATCTCCATGAGATAGGGGAGAACATTGTATTGAGATCCAAAAAGAGAGAAGAAGCCATCTAGCTACTAGCTATGGACCCGAAGGTCTGAAGTAAACTACTCACACTTCATCGGAGAGGCTATGGTGTTGATGTAGAAGCCCTCCGTGGTGGATGCCCCCTCGTGAGCTCCTAACAGGCCCCAAGATGGGATCTCGTGGATCTGAGGAAGTTGCGGCGGTGGAATTAGGTTTTGGCTCTTGTTACGATCGTTTGGGGTGCGTGAGGTATATATAGGAGGAAGGAGTACGTCGGTGGAGCTTCAAGGGGCCCACGAGGCAGGGGGCGCCCTAGGGGGGGCGCCCCCACCCTCGTGACCGCCTCTCTGGTTCCTTGGCGTAGGGTCCAAGTCTCCTGGATCACGTTCGGTGAGAAAATCACGTTCAAGGTTTCATTCCGTTTGGACTCCGTTTGATATTCTGCTTCTTCGAAATACTGAAAAAGGCAAAAAAACAGCAATTCTGGGCTGGGCCTCCGGTTAATAGGTTAGTTCCAAAAGTAATATAAAAGTGGAAAATAAATCCCATTATAGTCCAAAACAATAGATAAAGTAGCATGGAGCAATCAAAAATTATAGATACGTTGGAGACGTATCAGGCATCCCCTAGCTTAATTCCTGCTCGTCCTCGAGTAGGTAAATGATAAAAGGAGAATTTTTGATGTGGAGTGATACTTTGGCATAATTTCAATGTAAATCTTCTTAATCATGGTATGAATATTCAGATCCGAAAGATTCAAGACAAAAGTTCATATTGACATAAAAAATAATAATACTTCAAGCATACTAACAAAGCAATTATGTCTTCTCAAAATAACATGGCCAAATAAAGTTATCCCTACAAAATCATATAGTCTGGCTATGCTCCATCTTCCCCACACAAAGTATTTAAATCATGCACAACCCCGATGACAAGCCAAGCAATTGTTTCATACTTTAACATTTTCAAAACTTTTTCAATCTTCACGCAATACATGAGCGTGAGCCATGGATATAGCACTATATGTGGAATAGAATGGTGGTTGTGGAGAAGACAAAAAGAGGGAAGATAGTCTCACATCAACTAGGCGTATCAACGGGCTATGGAGATGCCCATCAATAGATATCAATGTGAGTGAGTAGGGATTGCCATGCAACGGATGCACTAGAGCTATAAGTATATGAAAGCTCAACAAAAGAAACAAGTGGGTGTGCATCCAACTCGCTTGCTCACGAAGACCTAGGGCATTTGAGGAAGCCCATCATTGGAATATACAAGCCAAGTTCTATAATGAAAAATTCCCACTAGTATATGAAAGTGATAAAATGAGAGACTCTCTATCATGAAGATCATGGTGCTACTTTGAAGCACAAGTGTGGTAAAAGGATAGTAACATTGTCCCTTCTCTCTTTTGCTCTCATTTTTTTATTTGGGCCTTTTCTCTTTTTTCATGGCCTCTTTTTTTTCGTCCGGAGTCTCATCCCGACTTGTGGGGGAATCATAGTCTCCATCATCCTTTCCTCACTCGGGACAATGCTCTAATAATGATGATCATCACACTTTTATTTTTCTTACAACTCAACAATTACAACTCGATACTTAGAACAAAATATGACTCTATATGAATGCCTCCGACGGTATACCAGGATATGCAATGAAACATGAGTGACATGTATGAAAGAATTATGAACGGTGGCTTTGCCACAAATACGATGTCAACTACATGATCATGCTAGCAATATGACAATGATGGAGCGTGTCATAATAAACGGAATGGTGGAAAGTTGCATGGCAATATATCTCGGAATGGCTATGGAAATGCCATGATAGGTAGGTATGGTGGCTGTTTTGAGGAAGGTATATGGTGGGTGTATGATACCGGCGAAAGGTGTGCGGCATTAGAGAGGCTAGCAATAGTGGAAGGATGGGAAAAAGTGTGTATAATCCATGGACTCAACATTAGTCATAAAGAACTCATATACTTATTGCAAAAATCTAGAAGTTATCAAAGCAAAGTATTATGTGCATGCTCCTAGGGGGATAGATTGGTAGGAAAAGACCATCGCTCGTCCCCGACCGCCACTCATAAGGAAGACAATCAATAAATAAATAATGCTCCGAGTTCATCACATAATGGTTCACCATACGTGCATGCTACGGGAATCACAAACTTCAACACAAGTATTCTTTAAATTCACAACTACTCAACTAGCATGACTCTAATATCATCATCTTCGTATCTCAAAACAATTATCAAGCATCAAACTTATCTTAGTATTCAATGCACTCAAAAGAGAGTATCACATATCTCGAATACCAAGTATATTAACGTTAAGCAAATTACCATGCTATTAATGACTCTCAAAATAATCTAAGTGAAGCATGAGAGATCAAGTTTCTTTAAAACAAATCCACCACCGTGCTCTAAAAAAATCTAAGTGAAGCACTAGAGCAAAAATTATCACGCTCAAAAGATATAAGTGAAGCACTATGAGCAAAACTATCAAGCTCAAAAGATATAAGTGAAGCACATAGAGTATTCTATCAAATTCCAATTCATGTATGGCTCTCTCAAAAGGTGTGTACAGCAAGGATGATTGTGGTAAACTAACAAGCAAAGAAGCAAATAATACAAGACGCTCCAAGCAAAACACTTATCATGTGGTGAATAAAAATATAGCTCCAAGTAAATTACCGATGGAAGTGGACGAAAGAGGGGATGCCTTCCGGGGCATCCCCAAGCTTTGAATTTTTGGTATCCTTGGATTATCTTGAGGGTGCCATGGGAATCCCCAAGCTTAGGCTCTTGCCACTCCTTGTTCCATAATCCATCAAAAGAATTCACCCAAAACTTGAAAACTTCACAACACAAAACTTAATAGAAATCTCGTGAGCTCCGTTAGAGAAAGAAAAACAAATACTACTTTAAGGTACTGTAATGAACTCATTATTTATTTATATTGGTGTTAAACCTACTTTATTCCAACTTCTCTATGGATCATAAACTATTTTACTAGCCATAGATTCGTCAAAATAAGCAAACAACACACGCAAAACAGAATCTGTCAAAAACAGAACAGTCTGTAGTAATCTGTAACTAACGCAAACTTATGGAACTCAAACAATTCTACCAAAATTATAAGACCTGGAAAATTTGCTTATTGATCATAAGCAATTGTAATCAATATTTTATCACGTTCTGGTGATTTTTAACAATTCGGGCACTGAGCGCAAAGTTTCTGGAAATTACAGCAAGATCAAATAACTATCATCCAAGAAGATCCAATAGGTTTAACTTGGCTCAAACACTAATTAAAAGATAAAACCACATCTAAACAGAGGCTAGATGGATTATTTATTCCTAAACAGAAGCAAAAATAAAAAACTAAAAATAAAATTGGGTTGCCTCCCAACAAGCGCTATCGTTTAACGCCCCTAGCTAGGCATAAAAGCAAGGATAGATCTAGGTATTGCCATCTTTGGTAGGCAATCCATAAATGGCTCTCATGATAGATTCATATGGTAATTTTATTTTATTTCTAGGGAAGTGTTCCATGCCTTTCTTTAATGGAAATTGGAATCTAATATTCCCTTTGTTCATATCAATAATTGCACCAATCGTTCTAAGGAAAGGTCTACCAAGAATAATAGGACATGAAGGATTGCAATCTATATCAAGAACGATAAAATCTATGGGCACATAATTCCTATTTTCAACAATAAGAACATCATTAATTCTTCCCATAGGCTTTTTAATAGTGGAATCCGCAAGATGCAAGTTTAGAGAGCAATCATCAAAGTCATGGAAATCTAGCAAATCACATAAAGTTTTGGGAATAGTGGAGACACTAGCACCCAAATCACACAAAGCATTAAACTTATGATCTTTAATTTTAATTTTGATAGTAGGTTCCCGCTCATCATAGAGTTTCCTAGGGATAGAAACTTTCAACTCAAGTTTTTCTTCATAAGATTGCATCAAGGCATCAACAATGTGTTCGGTAAAGGCCTTATTTTGACTATAGGCATGAGGAGAATTTAGCATGGTTTGCAACAAGGAAATACAATCAATTAAAGAGAAATTTTCATAATTAAATTCCTTGAGATCCAACATAGTGGGTTTAGAAATATCTAGATTTTTATTTCTTTCAATCTCACTTTTATCAATTTCATCATCAAGATCTAAAAACTCTGAATTCTTAGAACGCCTTCTAGGTAAAGGAAGATCATATTCAGTTTCATCAAGATTCATATTGCAAAACAAAGATTTAATAAGGGACGCATCAATAACTTTCAGATCTTCATCTTGATTATCATAAGAATTAGAAGAACACGCTTTAATAAAGGCATCTTTGGAAGCACGCATCCTAGCGGTTCTTTCTTTGCACTCATCAATGGAAATTCTCATAGCCTTGAGGGACTCATTGATATCATGCTTAGAGGAATAGATCTAAGCTTTAAAGAATCAACCTCAAGTGAAATTCTATCAACGTTCCTAGCCAAATCATCAACTTTAAGCAATTTCTCTTCAAGCAAAGCATTAAAATTCTTTAGTGAATTCATAAACTCTTTAACACTACTCTCAAATTCAGAGGGCATCTTATTAAAATTTCCATAAGAGTTGTTGTAGGAATTTCCATAATTATTAGAAGGATTACTAGGATAGGGCCTAGGATTAAAATTCCCTCTATACGCGTTGTTACCAAAATTATTCCTACCAACAAAATTCACATCCATAGATTCATTATTGTTCTCAATAAAGGTAGACAAAGGCATATCATTAGGATCAGAAGAAACACTCTTAGTAGCAAATAATTTCATAAGTTCATCAATCTTTCCACTCAAAACATTGATTTCTTCTATAGCATGCACTTTTTTATTAGTAGATCTTTCAAGATGCCATTGAGAATAATTAACCATAATATTATCTAGGGTTTAGTAGCATCTCCTAAAGTGATTTCCATAAAGTGCCTCCGTGGCGAATCTAAAAGATTTCTAGAAGCAAAATTCAATCTGCATAAATTTTTGTATAATCATCCACAAGTTCAAACCATGAGTAGGACAATTACGTATCATTAATTTCATTCTCTCCCAAGCTTGTGCAACATGTTCATGATCAAGTTGCTTAAAATTCATAATATCGTTCCTAAGAGAGATAATCTTAGCGGAGGAAAATACTTAGAGATAAAAGCATCTTTGCACTTGTTCCAAGAATCAATACTATTTTTAGGCAAAGATGAAAACCACGATTAGCACGATCTCTAAGGGAAAAGGAAATAGCTTCAATTTAACGACATCATTATCGACATCTTTTTCTTTTGCATATCACATAAATCAACGGCTATTCAGATGAGTAGCGGCATCTTCACTAGGAAGGCCGGTAAGTGATCATTCATAACAAGATTCAACAAAGCAGTATTGATTTCACAAGATTCAGTATTGGCAAGAGGAGCAATCGGAGTGCTAAGGAAATCATTATTATGGGTATTGGTGAGGTCACACAATTTGGTAGCATCTTGAGCCATCGCGACAAACAAGCAATCCAACACACGAGCAAACTAAAGGCAAAGGGAAAAAGAGGAGGAGATTATGAAAGAGAGGGCGAATAAAACGGCAAGAGTGAAGTGGGGGAGAGGAAAACGAGAGGCAAATGGCAAATAATGTAATGCGAGGGATAGGGATTGTGATGGGTACTTGGTATGTTGACTTTTGCAAGGACTCCCCATTAACGGCGCCAGAAATCCTTCTTGCTACGTCTTGAGCTTGCGATGGTTTTCCCCGAAGAGGAGAGGATGATGCAGCACAGTAGTGTAAGTATTTCCCTCAGTTTTTTAGAACCAAGGTATCAATCCAGTAGGAGGTCACGCACAAGTCCCTCGTACCTGCACAAAACGATAGCTACTCGCAACCAACGCGATTAGGGGTTGTCAATCCCTTCACGGTCACTTACGAGAGTGAGATCTGATAGAGATAATATTTTTGGTATTTTTGGTATAAAGATGCAAAGTGAAAAGTAAAAAGCAGAGTAAAAACAACGCAAGTATAAAAGTGATGGAGATTGATATGATGAGAATAGACCCGGGGGCCATAGGTTTCACTAGTGGCTTCTCTCAAGAGCATAAGTATTCTACGGTGGGTGAACAAATTACTGTTGAGCAATTGATAGAATTGAGCATAGTTATGAGGTTATCTAGGTATGATCATGTATATAGGCATCACATCCGAGACAAGTAGACCAAATGATTCTCGCATCTACTACTATTACTCCACTCATCGACCGCTATCCAAAGATGCATCTAGAGTATTAAGTTAAAACAGAGTAACGCCTTAAGCAAGATGACATGATGTAGAGGAATAAATTCATGCAATATGATAAATACCCCATCTTGTTATCCTTGATGGCAACAATACAATACGTGCCTTGCAACCCTTTACACATTTGGTAAGGACATCGCAAGATTGAACCCAAAGCCATGCACTTCTCCCATTGCAAGAACTACCAATCTAGTTGGCCAAACCAAACGGATAATTTGAAGAGACTTGCAAAGATAACTCAATCATACATACAAGAATTCAGAGAAGATTCAAATATTATTCATAGATAAGCTGGATCATAAACCCACAATTCATCGGTCTGAACAAACACACCGCAAAAAGAAGATTACATCGAATAGATATCCAAGAGAGAGGGGGAGAACATTGTATTGAGATCCAAAAAGAGAGAAGAAGCCATCTAGCTACTAGCTATGGACCCGAAGGTCTGAAGTAAACTACTCACACTTCATCGGAGAGGCTATGGTGTTGATGTAGAAGCCCTCCGTGGTGGATGCCCCTCCGACGGAGCTCCTAACAGGCCCCAAGATGGGATATCGTGGATACAGAGGAAGTTGCGGCGGTGGAATTAGGTTTTGGCTCCTGTTCGATCGCTTGGGGTGCGTGAGGTATATATAGGAGGAAGGAGTACGTCGGTGGAGCTTGAGGGCCCACGAGGCGGGGCCCCGCACCCTCGTGACCGCCTCTCGGGTTCCTTGGCGTGAGGTCCAAGTCTCCTAGATCACGTCCGTGAGAAAATCACATTTCAAGGTTTCATTCCGTTTGGACTCGCTCGATATTCTGCTTTTCTTGAAAAATACTTGAAAAAGGCAAAAAACAGCAATTGGGTGGGCCTCCGGTTAATAGGTTAGTCCCAAAAGTAATATAAAAGTGGAAAATAAAGCCCATTATAGTCCAAAACAATAGATAAAGTAGCATGGAGCAATCAAAAATTATAGATATGTTGGAGACGTATCACCGCCCGTCCCCCAATTGCCAATAGATGTTGTGTAGACAGAGCATATCACATACGTCTTATTAGAAGCAATTTTCTGTGTTATTATCGGTCTTCGCACACATTTCTGATTACAGAACTGTTTGTCGCGTATCACACACATCTTGATATATTGAACCATTTATGTTCTCTTGTCTCAACGCAAACAGTTCATCCGAGTGAACCGCATGCCGTATATCACACACACCTTGATCTGGCTGACCATTTCTTTTGTGTTGCCTAATCACAAACAGTTCATTCGAGTGAACCGTATACTGTATATCACACACACCTTCATCTGGCTACCCGTTTCTTTTGTTCCTCATCATCGCAAACAGTTAACTGAACTAAACCGTATGCCTTGCATCGCGAACGCAACTAAAATCTGAACCGTGTTTGATGCATCCGTCATCACAAACGTTTTGCACCTTTTTTGACGGTTTTTTACACCACCATTTGCGATTATTGCATCGCACACAGTTTCGTCGAAGGGTCGTTGATCGTAGTGTCGCGTTAGCAGCATACTGCAGTAGTGAAAGGTGTCATGTCTTTCGATGAGATGGCCGCTATCGTTTATGGTGGAGTAGACTTTGACGATCGGACTACGAATGTGCGAGGATGTCGCACCTTAGCAATTGCTAAACCAACTCCGGGAGGTTATTGACCACGCCGGAGCACGATCAACCTGACCACGAGGGTCTATTTCCTGCAAGCAAACGAAGAACAAGCAAGAAAGTAAGATTGCAATATGGATATTGCGAATATAATATGAAAGATTTATTGATCAAGGTGTGGTTCTGTGACGCCTTGGTCTGGTCGTTGAACACAAACAAAGTACGCGAAGTTATAGCTATGGCGAACTTTGAACCTAAACAAAACCCAAAGTCTAAACGATGCCCGAAGGGTTGTATATATGGAGGAAGAGGGGGAATTTCGTGGCCCTTGGAGGAGGGGTCTGAAACCAACCCTAACTCTTGTTTCCGCACACATACAGACTCTAAAAACAACCTATAATCAAGTATTTCAAAATTACATGGGCCTGGCCCAATAATAAGGTGATGCAGCACCCAGAATAGCCTCTGAATGAAATTTATGAAGTGGCATATTGTATATTTCGTCCAAGGCTTCATGCACTCATTATGGTGGCTTCAAAGTCCTGTAATCATCACTTGTAACTCCGTTCTTGTTCCCCTTGCGCATTGTAACATTCCAAATTTTCAACTTGGAATGTTATACATAGAGCATCATTGCATATCATATTCTTCTTTTGCATTTTGCTCGATCCTAGAAAATTCTACACAACTCAAGGACCCACGGGGAGAGTTGGGGATTTTCGTTATTTTCATATTTGAGTTTTCTCAAATTTTGAAAATAGGATCATTTGATTTTAATTATTTTATCTTCAATTATTTCTATTACAAAAATATGAGAGAGGGAATAAAATGACTTTCCCAAAATAAAGAAATAATGAAGATTTAATAATAAAATCAAATAAGATTTTATTTTGGAGTTTTTCGCCTTTTTATTTGAATTTAGGAAAAATGCGCGTTTTTCAAATTTGCATTTAGGCACCAAATAAATGTTCACTAAATCCGTCTTGATTTTAGAAGCCGGCGAAAATTTATTTCGGGATTTTTGGAGTCCGTTTAGTATTTCTTTTTATGTTTTTTCTACGCGTAATTGTTTATTTAAAAAACGCGACCGCCTTTATCGGGCGTGCCAGCGAGACTCCGCTCGGGGGCGCCTTTATAAGCGGAGCCGCCCGAGCGCCCCAGCCCACCCAGCGCCCCGGCCCGCCCGAGCGGAAACCCTAACCGCCGCCGGACCCGCCGCCCGAGGTTCGCCGCCTCCTCGATTTCCGCACCGGATTTTTTTTGTATAAAAACCGAGCGGTTTTTCTTCGGTTTTCTTTCTTTTTTTTTATTATTTTTTTTGTTTTTTTACGGTTTAGGCTAATTAACGAACGTTCGTTCATTAGTTCGTTTAAACGACCCGTTCGTCGTTTTTCTTTTTCTCGGATTTAATCCGCGATTTTTGTGATCGCGATTCCTGATCCGATTTTCGTTTTAGTATAACTTTTCGCTCATTTGTCGGAATCAGGCGATTCAAGCGCCTAGAGTTTCGTCTCGAAACCCTCTTTCCGAAATAATCTACTTAAACAAGTTTTTCCTTCTGTAAAATTTGACTTGGATCCAGATTAGTAAAACGAAGTTGTTTTCTTCCGCCGTTTGACTTTCGTTTCTTCGTTTGATTTGATTCTTTTTACAAACCGGAGTTCTTAAGTTGAACTATCTGGTTAGATCTATTTGAGTTTTACCTGTGCATTAGATGAGTATTTATTGTATGCTTGTTTGTTTGTCTGCGATAGATTACCCGAGTGCGCCACTGTTACTTGAGTCTCTAGGTTTCATGGATCATCGCAAGGCAAGTAACACTTTGATCATATCTTTTCTACTACCCTGTTTTTATGCATTAGATCTATCCTCAAACATTGCATGATTAGGATCTAATTAAATTGTGGGATGGGTAGTAGATGAGGTAGTACCTATTACCTGTTTTATTATCAAACCCTTGGGAGTTACTTCTACGTTTGCTTATTATGCCATGCTATGCTAGTAGACGTGGATTGGGTGAGTGAATCCATGACAGATGTGAGATTGTTATTTAATGGTTTATTTAAGGTGGCAACTTAAACACACATCCGGGTGGATTGAGGCACATGGTTTCCATCAGACTTGCTCAGATTTCTTGGACCGCCACCCAGGCTCAAAGGGATCATGAGATTATTCAAACTAGAAACTTCCGTGTGTAGCCACAAGCCATTATGGGCTCTGGCATAGTTGATTAAGTTGTGCGAACTCTTACGGGTAGACTAGCAGATGTAGGGGAATGTAGATGTATCGGTCTACCCACATGTAAGGTGCTAGTGCTTCTGAAAGACTATGTCTCGGTCATCCGTCTCTCAAACACCATGTAGTGCGAGAAACCAAACGGAGGCGATCGAGTCTTGTGGGGAAAAGTGCGCAAACCTCTGCAGAGTGTATAAACTAATCATGGTTAGCTGTGTCCCCGGTTATGGACATCTTGAGTATCTAGTACCTGGATATCATGTGAATCTCATCATGTTACTTCTAAGTTAATACTGTTGGGTTTGTTAATGAGTACTTTTAATTGGGATTGAGAATGTTGTCAACCATTCTCAATGTTTCATAACCACCATGATAGTTAAATAAATTTATTCCTTTACAGTAGGAAAAAATTGGCTTTATGCAAAAACTCTAACCATAGAGCTTTCCACCAGCCATATATGCATGTAGTATAGGCTATTCATTCCATTATTCTCTTTGTGTTACATTGCCAGCATATTCCATGTGCTGACCCGTTTTTGGGCTGCAACGTTTCATGTTGCAGACTTTTCAGACGACGAGTAAGGTGCATAGGTCGTGGTTCTATACTCAGTGATGCCGTTGGAGTTGATGGACTCGCTTATTCTTCCAAGCCTTCCGTTGTTATTGTTATTAGATGGCCTTAAGCCATATTTATTTTGTTAAGTTCTCTCTTGAGACATTCGATTGTAATAAGTGTGTGATTGCTACTATGTTATAAATCCTTCGAGTACTGTGTGGTGTCAGATATCGATCCGTGGATGACACCGAGCACGAGATCGATCGCTTGAGGTCCGGTCGCTACAAAGATGGTATCGAGCACACGCCGACCGTAGGACACGACCATTAAGCTAAAGCCCTAGATCACTACTCTCTCTCTCATTTCTAAAACCTCATCTTTTCTACTCTTTTAGGATGACTGAAGCGAGGATCAAGTTCACTCAGCCGGATGAAGATACACCCTTTGGACGACACCTGAAGGAAGTCACTAAGTACCTTAACATAGGATTACCAAGCTTCACCGGGACCTACAATTCCACTTTACCCGAAGAAGAGAGCTGGTAGATTCAAGCTCAAGTTCCCGGAAGGACGTTTGCATCAAACACGGAGCCCATAGAGTGTGTTTTCAATGCACCAACCTGGAGTCTGGGAAAGAGCATGGTAGCTCACATAACCATGGGACGCATTGGAGAAGTTTATAAAGAAGACCTCAAGGATACTATCTACCAGATTTGTGGGCGCCGAGATGAACAATGGGAGATAGTTGGCACTAAGAAGGACCGATCCATTGCAGCTTTCATCCAGGAGTTAAACCAGCACATTCGACGCCAGGAGAACCAGATGTGCGCAGACATGATGGAGTTGAAGGTTGAAGACAGCAAAAGCCAAGATTATCGAACTAGAAGGAGAACTGAAGGCCACTCGCAAGGACTACATGGAGGAGATTGTAGCTCTAGTGGGACAAAACGGCGATCTTAAGGAGAAGATTGAAGAACTCATGGGAAATTCAGCACCGGAGGAGAAGATGAAGATAGCACTGTCCAGAGAACTACATCATCATCGATTTACACCGATTCCGATCCTAGTGATGATGATTACGAAGATGAAGCCGGAGTAGATATCATGGAGTCTTCATCGGAGCAGTTTTTCTAGTTGACCACCATAACAAGAGTAGATTACCCCATGTTATATTAGTTTTAGTTTCAGACTTTGTAACGATAGATAGACCGTTGTATGCCCTTGTTTGAATTGATTGGAGTTATATTGTGTGATTTGTCTCATGTGCATATGGGTAGTGTTTCTCTCTAGACCTCATTCCATTCTAAATTATCGTCTTTTCTTAAAACCCTCAGATGCCTCCGAGACGCGACCCCGGATTTGTCTTCCCGCCACAGATCACTCAGTTTATTCAGCAGCAGAATGCCTTGATTCAAACATTGGTACAGAACCAAGGCAACAACAACAACCCACCGCCACCACCACCTGTTGACCATTTGACCTGTTTCTTAAGGCTGAATCCGCCGGTGTTTTCCAGTAGCACCGAGCCTATTGTTGCAGATGATTGGCTCCGTAAGATAGGGAGGGAGTTGACCACGACAGAATGTACAGATGGAGAAAGGGTGAAGTTTGCCGCACACCAGCTTGAAGGACCCGCAGCAGCATGGTGGGAGAATTTTAGAGCCACTTACCTCAGAGACACCGCCACATGGGATCGGTTTCAAAGAAGCTTTCCGTCGCCCATGTTTCAGCAGGAGCTATGGCCATGAAGAAGCGTGAGTTTTGCAACTTGCGCCAAGGAGGATGGACAGTTGGCCAGTATGTAGATGATTTCAGTAAGCTAGCACGTTATGCCCCAGATGACGTTGCTACGGACGTAGCTAAGCAGGAGAAGTTTCTAGAAGGACTGAATGATGAGCTGAGCATGCAGTTGATGGTAGCCACCTTCAATAACTACCAGGAGTTAGTAGATCGTGCTCTCATGATTGAAGGGAAGCAGCAGCAGATTGACAATCGCAAGAGGAAGTATGGACAGGGGAAGAATAACTCTGGAGCTCAGCAGAAACTTCGCTTTACCCCAAAGACAGGAGGACAATTTCAGCATACCCATGGAGGAGGTAGCTCGCACAACCATAATGGCACCAAGAATGGAAACGGGAATGGAGGAAGCAATGGACAAAACCGCACCAACCCGTCAACACCATCCAAGGTAGACCTGAGCCACATCACTTGCTTTAAGTGCCGCAAGACTGGGCATTATGCAAACGATTGTCCAGAAGGCCAGAATGGAAATGGCAATGGAAGCTCAGGAAAGAAGTCGAATCCTTTCAACAAAGGACAAGTGAACCACGTTACCGTGGAGGAGGTTGAAGCTCAGCCAGATGCAGTAATAGGTAAGTTTTTGGTTAAGTCATTTACTGCAGTTGTTCTTTTTGATACTGGTGCATCGCATTCATTCATATCAAGGGGATTTGCGGATAAGTTTAGCCTACCCACTAAAACTCTTAAGACGCCCATGCTAGTAAGCTCACAGGGAGCGGAGTATATGGCCAGTCAAGGATGCTTTCAAGTGCCATTAAGTATAGGGAGGCATGTTTTTTCCAACGGATTTAATTATATTGGAATCCCAAGGTTTGGATGTAATTCTTGGTATGGATTGGTTGTCTATGTATGGAGGAAACATCAATTGCGCCAGCAAGACAATTTTGCTTACCACCCAGAAGGAAGGAGAATCAAGTATGTATCACGGCATGAGCCAAGGAGAGCACACGTAAATTCCTTATCAGGAGTTGTGCAGGAGGAAGTACCAGTGGTAATGGATTACCCAGACGTGTTTCCGGAAGAGTTGCCAGGCATGCCACCGGATAGAGACATTGAGTTTCTGATTGAACTACTACCAGGCACTGGGCCGATATCTAAGAGACCGTATAGGATGCCAGCCCAAGATTTGGAGGAAATTAAGAAGCAGATTAAGGAGTTATTGGATAAAGGTTTTATTCGCCCAAGTTCTTCGCCTTGGGGATCACCAGTACTTCTAGTGGAGAAGAAGGATGGATCATTAAGAATGGTTGTTGATCATCGAGGATTGAACGAAGTGACCATTAAGAACAAATACCCACTGCCGATGATCAATGACTTGTTTGACCAATTGCAAGGAGCTAAGGTGTTTTCAAAGATCGATTTGCGATCAGGGTACCATCAGTTGAAGATTCGAGAGCAGGATATACCTAAGACGGCTTTTACCACCGGGTACGGGCTGTATGAGTACACCGTTATGTCATTTGGTCTGACTAACGACCTTGCCTATTTTATGAACATGATGAACAAAGTGTTTATGGAGTTTTTGGATAAGTTCGTCATGGTGTTCATTGATGATATTTTGGTTTACTCGAAGAATGAAGAGGAACATAAGGAGCATTTGCGTTTGGTACTCGAAAAGCTCAGAGAACATCAGTTATATGCCAAGTTCAGCAAGTGTGAGTTTTGGTTGAAGGAAGTGGGATTTCTTGGACATGTTATATCCGGAGAAGGTATAGCGGTAGACCCCCACTAAAGTTGTCACTGTAACAAACTGGGAAGCGCCAACAACAGTTGGAGAGATCCGGAGTTTCCTTGGGCTAGCAGGATACTACCGGAGATTCATTGAGAATTTCTCAAGAATTGCGAAGCCTATGACAGAATTATTGAAGAAGGATACCAAGTTCATTTGGACCGAGGAGTGTGAAGCTAGTTTCCAAGAGTTGAAGAAAAGTTTGGTTACCTCACCAAGTTAATTCTGCGGATCGGACCAAGGATTACGAGGTATATTGCGACGCTTCACGTCGAGGACTTGGAGCAGTACTTATGCAGGAGGGAAGAGTTGTTTCGTATGCTTCACGACAGCTTAAGCCTCATGAGCTAAATTAGTCTATGCATGATTTGGAGTTAGCAGCCGTAGTGCATGCGTTGAAAACATGGAGACATTTCCTCATTGGAAACCATTGTGAGGTGTATACGGATCACAAGAGTTTGAAGTATATCTTCACGCAGAAGGAGCTAAATCTCAGGCAGAGGAGATGGTTGGAGCTCATCAAAGATTACGATGTGAGATTGCATTATCACCCCGGAAAGCCTAACGTTGTAGCAGACGCGTTGAGCCGTAAGAGTCACGTCAACACACTAATGACGGGAGAAATACCAAAGGAGTTAGCCGAGGATCTTTGAGAGCTATGTTTGGAAATAGTTCCGAGAGGCTATGTAGTAGCATTGGAGATTCAGTCAACTTTGATGGATAAAATCAGGGAAGCTCAGAAGACTGACAAAGAGATTGCTTCTATAAAGGAGAGAATGAGCGAAGGAAAAGCAAAGGGATTTCGTGAGGATGAGCACGATACCCTATGGTTTGAGGACTGTGTTTATGTGCCCAATGACCCGGAGATTAGGAAGTTGATTCTACAAGAGGCACATGATTCACCATATTCGATTCACCCAGGAAATACCAAGATGTATTTGGATTTGAAGAATACTTTCTGGTGGACCGGAATGAAGAAGGACATTGCAGAGTACGTAGCAGTTTGTGATGTATGTCGAGGGTGAAGGCGTAACATCGAAGCCGCAGGATTGTTACAGCCATTGCGTATACCGAATGGAAGTGGGATAAACTAGGTATGGATTTCATCATGGGATTGCCAGACTCGTTCGAGCTATGACTCAATTTGGGTTATAGTCGACCGTTTGACGAAGGTAGCTCATTTCATTCCAGTGAAGACTACCTACAGCAGTGCCAAATTGGCTAAGATATACATGACCAGGATTGTATGCTTGCATGGAGTTCCGAGGAGTATCGACGATAGAGGAACCCAATTTACCTCAAAATTCGGAAGCAGTTGCACGAAACTTTGGGAACCAGTGGAGTTTAGCACACTTTTCATCCACGCAGATGGACAAACCGAGAGAGTCAACCAGATTTTGGAGGATATGCTTAGAGCTTGTGCTTTGGATTATGGATCAAGTTGGGATGACAACTTGCCAGTATCTGAGTTTTCTTACAACAACAGCTACCAAACCAGTCCAAGATGGCACCTTTCGAAGCCTTGTACGGAAGGAGGTGCAGGACCCCGTTGTTGTGGGATGAAGTTGGAGACCGCCAGTTGTTTGGACCAGATTTGATTAAGGAGTCTGAACGGAAAGTAAAGTTGATTCGCGATAGGCTCAAGGTAGCCCAGTCAAGACAGAAGAGTTACGCAGATTCAAAACGCAAGGAGATAGAATACAAAGTCGGAGACAGAGTTTATCTTCGAGTATCGCCACTTCGAGGAGTTAAGCGTTTTGGAGTTAAAGGAAAGTTAGCACCTCGATTTGTAGGACCTTATCGAGTTTTGGAACGCATGGGAGAAGTTGCGTACAAGTTGGAACTGCCCGAAGGATTGTCAGGAGTTCATGATGTGTTTCATGTTTCTCAGTTGAAGAAGTGTCACGCAGAGATGGCTGATATACCACTGAGCGATTCAGTAGAATGATGATTTGACCTACAAGGAGAAACCGGTTAAGATTCTGGAGTTTGCCAGTCTAGTTACTCGCAGCAAAGTCATTAAGTTTTGCAAAGTTCAGTGGAGCCACCACACTGAGGATGAAGCCACCTGGGAGCGAGAGGAAGATTTGCTTAAGGACCACCCTCACCTATTTTCTAGCCAACCCGAATCTCGAGGGCGAGATTCATCTTAAGGGGGTAGGTTTGTAACATCCCAAATTTTCAATTTGGAATGTTATACATAGAGCATCATTGCATATCATATTCTTCTTTTGCATTTTGCTCGATCCTAGAAAATTCTACACAGCTCAAGGACCCACGGGGAGAGTTGGGGATTTTCGTTATTTTCATATTTGAGTTTTCTCTAATTTTGAAAATAGGATCATTTGATTTTAATTATTTTATCTTCAGATTTTTCTATTACAAAAATATGAGAGAGGGAATAAAATGACTTTCCCAAATTAAAGAAATAATGAAGATTTAATAATAAAATCAAATAAGATTTTATTTTGGAGTTTTTCGCTTTTTATTTGAATTTAGGAACAATGCGCTTTTCAAAATTGCATTTAGGCCCCAAATAAATGTTCATTAAATCCGCTTGATTTTAGAAGCCGGGAAAATTTATTTCGGATTTTGGAGTCCGTTTAGTTTTTTATTTTTGTTCTCTACAATTATTTATTTAAAAACGCAAGACCGCCTTATCGGCCGTGCTCGAGCGGACTCCGCTCGGGCGCTTTATAAGCGAGCCGCCAGCGCCCACCCACCCAGCGCCCGCCCGCCCGAGCCGAAACCCTAGCCACCGCCCACCGCCGCCATCACCAGCCGCCATTGGCGGACCGCCGCCGATTTACTGCATGGATTTTTTTATAAAAACCGAGCGGTTTTTCTTCGGGTTTTTTTTCGGTTTTTATTGTCTTATTATTTTCGTTTTTTTATTTTTTTTTGGTTTAGGCTAATTAACGAACGTTCGTTCGTTAGTTCGTTTAAACGACCCGTTCGTCGTTTTTCTTTTTCTCGGATTTAATCCGTGATTTTTCTGATCGCGATTCCAGATCCGATTTTCGTTTTAGTATAACTTTTCGCTCGTTTGTCGGAATCAGGCGATTCAAGCGCCTAGAGTTTCGTCTCGAAACCCTCTTTCCGAAATAATCTACTTAAACAAGTTTTTGCTTCTGTAAAATTTGACTTAGATCCAGATTAGTAAAACGAAGCTGTTTTCTTCCGCCATTTGACTTTCGTTGCTTCGTTTGATTTGATTCTTTTTGCAAACCGGAGTTCTTAAGTTGAACTATCTGGTTAGATATATTTGAGTTTTACCTGTGCATTAGATGAGTATTTATTGTATGCTTGTCTGCGATAGATTACCCGGAGTGCGTCGCCTGTTACTTCGAGTCTCTAGGTTTCGCGGATCATCAGCAAGGCAAGTAACACTTTGATCATATCTTTTCTACTACCGAGTTTTTATGCATTAGATCTATCCTCAAACATTGCATGATTAGGATCTAATTAAATTGTGGGATGGGTAGTAGATGAGGTAGTACCTATTACCTGTTTTATTATCAAACCCTTGGGAGTTACTTCTCGTTTGCTTATTATGCCATGCTATGCTAGTAGACGTGGATTGGGTGAGTGAATCCATGATGATGTGAGATTGTTATTTAATGGTTTATTTAAGGTGGCAACTTAAACACACATCCGGGTGGATTGAGGCACCTGGTTTCCATCAGACTTGCTGTATTTCTTCTGGACCGCCACCCGGACTCAAAGGGATCATGAGATTATTCAAACTAGAAACTTCCGTGCAGCCACAAGCCATTATGGGCTCGGCATAGTTGATTGTTGTGCGAACTCTTACGGGTAGACTAGCAGATGTAGGGAATGTAGATGTATCGGTCTACCCACATGTAAGGTGCTAGTGCTTCTGAAAGACTATGTCTCGGTCATCCGTCTCTCAAACACCATGTAGTGTGAGAAACCAAACGGAGGCGATCGAGTCTTGTGGGGAAAAGTGCGCAAACCTCTGCAGAGTGTATAAACTAATCATGGTTAGCCGTGTCCCCGGTTATGGACATCTTGAGTATCTAGTACCTGGATATCATGTGAATCTCATCATGTTACTTCTAAGTTAATACTATTGGGTTTGTTAATGAGTACTTTTAATTGGGATTGAGAATGCTGTCAACCATTCTCAATGTTTCACAGCCACCATGATAGTTAAATAAATTTATTCCTTTACAGTAGGGAAAATTTGGCTTTATGCAAAAACTGTAACCATAGAGCTTTCCACCAGCCATATATGCATGTAGTATAGGCTATTCATTCCATTATTCTCTATGTGTTACATTGCCAGCATATTCCATGTGCTGACCCGTTTCATGTTGCAGACTTTTCAGACGACGAGTAAGGTGCATAGGTCGTGGTTCTATACTCAGTGATGCCGTTGGAGTTGATGGACTCGCTTATTCTTCCAAGCCTTCCGCTGTTATCGTTATTAGATGGCCTTAAGCCATATTTATTTTGTTAAGTTCTCTCTTGAGACATTCGATTGTAATAAGTGTGTGATTGCTACTCTGTTATAAATCATTCGAGTACTGTGTGGTGTCAGCATTACTGATCCAGGGATGACACTGAGCACAGAGATCAGACTGTTTGAGGTCTGGTCACTACACGCATGCCATCATCTCCATGCTTGTTCTTGCTCCAAGATTCATATTTCTTGTCCAAGCTAGGCCCTTCATTTGTAAGCATAACAAATGTATCCATTTTAGGCAGCATTATATTCTCATGAACATTAGAATCATTACCAAGAAACGAAAGTACCTGGTAATTCAATTGGCGTGCGCAAGCTCTAGTAATTGGTCTAGTATGTATAGCAGCAGGGGCTGTGGGTGTAACAATAGTATTGATGTCCTCATCACACGGGCCTTAGACCCCGTGCGCATAGCCCCACCAGATTCAGCCACCACTGTTTCAGTGTTTTGCCCATATCTCCCACTTCCGGACTCCGATTTGGGTGTTCTTTGGCTCGTTGGAAAGCTAGAGACATGCCCGATCTGATCATATCGGTTTTATCACCATTTATATCCATAAAATTATGTGCATTTTGGCATCTTTGACTAGGCCTTCCGCCATAACTTCCGCACCACCACATAAAACTTCCGCAAACTAACCCATGTTGGTTCTTATTGTATTTGTGGTTGGTTGAGTTGTGATTTGAGTCTCCTAAGGTGTTTCAACTACTTAGGGACAGTTACACCTTCATCCACCATCGGACACTTGTATCATTCCATTGACTACATCCACCACAACATTCAGCATCGACGACAACCATCCATCCTTTGAGACCATCTTCAACCGGAAGCAAGGCCGATTACCCCCAACTTCGTGAAAGGTTAAGTTTGACGAAGGTATCCATTCCATCATAAACTTTTCCTTCCTTGCCATTACATCTTGACATCCCCACGATCTTTGCGTGTACCTTCATACCTATTGAGACTAGCTATCCGATTATTGTCGGGCTTCGCGAGAACTTGTGCACCATAGTGATACGATATCATATTATTGCATCATTGGATATATCGTATACTGCAATTGCTTGCTCCTGTGCATATCTTGTGATACGTGTCCTATATATTTGGTTGAGGATCAATAAGAAAAGTGGAAAGGAAGAGAAGAGCAAAAAAAGAGTAAAAAAAGCTTTTAAGCAAGAAAAGAAAGATCATAAGCTTATAAGCAAAAGAGGGTTGAGCATGAAAAGATATACTTGTGCATGAGGATGCATGGAATAGGAAACATTTAGCTTGCATACATATAGGTTGGTGCCAAGTGGTGAATCATGCCCAAGTGTGCAATCAAGCTAGTGCTCTCCTACTGTTTGTGCAACACGAGCTTAGTCTTTGTTAGGCAATTTTGTATTGCTCATCCCTACAGTTGCACAAGCCCCATTATCCCACCATGTGTGTTTCTTTATTGACCTCCTCTAGATTTGTGATCACTTGCTTTGCATTTTGAGTCCTTTGGATTTATTTCAACATTTACATATCTTGGACTTCAATTTGCATGAATTTGTTCCACTTGTTCTAACCAAGTCACTCGATAATCTTTACATTGTAGGTGTGAGTGCACAAGTCAGGTACCAATTCCACTATTCTTTCATTTCACATTGAGTGACACGAGATATATCCTCAACATTGGGAAAAGGTAGCTTGGTATTGTTTATCTCATTTCATACTCACCTTTGCTCGAGCCTTGTGATGGATAGGAAAAGCACATCATCTCTGGTCTACAACCACGATGGCGAGTTCGATGCCATGAAGAACTTCATTGATGCAAGATGGATAAGCACATGGAGGAGCTCAAGGTCCTCATCAACAACCGCAAGAGGTCTTACTCATCTTCGAGAAGACGCTCAAGTGCAAAGACTCCCGAGCTTCCATCTTCTTCAAGTACACCACGACATCAACACCGACAAGACCACGAAGCTCAAGGCCATCAAGGGCATAACGAAAGAATGGAAGAGTAGCCTCCTGATAGCATGCTGGCTCCACTACAAATAAAAGACACATCCGTGACATTTTGGGCCAAACAAATTTTTTTCTGTCATACTTATGACACTTCTATGACGATAATTGTGACAAACCCCGGTATCATCATAGATGTGGTGGGGTCCTACTTCTATGACAAATAATCATGACAAAAATGGGCTTTTCGTCCTGGGCGGGCCGAAGACGCAGCTACATGACATTCTTTGGGTCGTCCATGACGGAAAAAATCGTGGTAGAAGCGAGGGCGAGGAAAATATCGGGGTGTTCCCGGTTACGGTGGGAGGTCGGGGCTGAGCGATGCACGAAGGTTTGCGCGTTTCTCTCGTACACGCACGCGCGTGGGTGCGAGGCGTTGGGCTCTAACTGAACCCGAGCGAGGCATTGGACTCTAACTGAACCCGAGCGATTGCACTGTAGGCTACGCGTTATTGAACCCAGGCGATCGATCGATGGCTGTTAACTGAACACGATCGAGCGATTCTTTCGCTACTGCTGCTAACTGAAGCCAATCGATGCCGCTTCGATGAACGAAGGAGCGTTCTTTGGGGGTTTGGATGAACAGTTCCCAGTGGGGGTGGATGAAAAGGACCCCGTGGTGTTGCCTCTGGATGAACAGGACCACGATCGATGAGCCGGTTGGGACTGGATGAACAGGACCCCGTGGAGGGCAGGATGAACAGGACCACCCCGTGAAGGGCAGGATGAACAGTAGACGATGGAGGGTTGGATGAACAGTAGCCCGTGGAGGGATGGTTGAACAGGAGCCCGTGGAGAGGGCTGGTTGAACAGTAGCCGGTGGAGTAGCGTGCGCTGGAGGCTGGATGAACAGGAGCCCGTGGATGAACCACTACTAGGAAAAACCTTACCAATAGCATGGGTTTTTTGACTACCAGTAGCGTAGGTTCCCACGTTACAGCTATTTTTTAGCAGTAGCGTGTGTTTTACATCACGCTACTGCTAAACAGACATACCAGTAGCGCTGGTGCCCCACGCTACTAGTATTACACACCCACGCTACTAGTAAAGGAATAGCAGTAGCGCTTCTATATGCACCCACGCTACTAGTAACAAATTAGAATTAAAAAAATAGAAGTCTACCTATTTCAGTTTAGACATGCATTTGACAGTACGTACATGTTATGCATACAGTCAATCATCAATCATACATATCTGATGTAGATAATTAACACGCACTCGCACACATGCACGCGCGCGCACACACGCACACACAATATATGCCACGCCTCTATGTCGTCGGCGTCGGCGCCTCCACAAGGCCGTGTTGATGGTGTTGATGTCGTCGTCGTCGCCGCCGCAGCACCATGACGATGCCGTTGTCTTCATCGCCGCCGTAGCCCTGTGTCAATGTCGATGTCATCGTCATCATCATCGCCGCAGCCCCATGTCGATATCGTCTTCGTCGCCGCCGTAGCTTCATGTCCATGTGTTCCCTACTAGGAACTAACAAATCCTGGAATTATATACCATAACTCGTTGGTTGTTTCTTGTAAGAGTATGTAGATAGAGTACCATCTAGAAAGACTCATTGGCTCAGTGGTTGTTGCTTGTAATGCTATACAGATAGAGGACCATCCAAAAAAACTAAGCTATCAACACAACCAATGTTCCAATGCTCGCCTTAACTTCACTACCAGTTGTTGAAATAATAAAAATAGTAACCATAGAAACAAAGTTTGATGGATAAAACTGTAGGACTGCAGCATTGTAGTTGGTATTATTTTTTTGCAGTAAGGCCTTACTGGGAAGCTGAATCGCATAACATTCTTTCTGTGGATTGATATATTGTAGACCAAAATACACTTGCCGTTAGAAATAATGCTATATGAGAAGATACAGTTTTATACCTGAACTATCAGCGACATGATCCTTCCTTCCCAGTCACTAGTAGACGGACCGGAACCGACTCCTCCAAGCTATCAGCGACACGAGAATCACAATCGCGCGGACTGCTGCAACATAGGCATGAATAGAAAATTTAATACCTGAACTAAACTCAACTTGAGCAGCACTACAATGGACGAAAACTGAACTTGACATTCCTGAACTAATTGTGCATCTATCTGCTAACATCTAATTTGTTTGTCATACACTAGTACTACACTGAACTATAACTGATATTCCAAAGCCTACAGTAGTACTACACTTAACTAAAACTGAACTTGGCTGTTGCACTTACGAAAATTCAGAAAACGACACTTGGCATAGCTAGCCGCATTACTGAAAATTCAGAAACGAGCAGCTGCAGCGGCGTCCAAGAGCAATTGCCCGTCAGCCAGCCACCGAAACCCACGGACAACAGTGCCTCGCCGCAACTCCGGCCGGCCACGAATGACGAGCCGACCCGGCGGTCATCAGATCTGTCGCTGCCACAGCTTCTCCTGCTGCCGCGCCTGCACTCGTCTCCATCCGCGGCCAATCCCCATACTGCTCGTCGGCCTGGGCACGCGCAGGTGCGGCAAAGAGGTTACACACTTTCAACCTGAATCTGAAGCATATAACATGATTCTTTCTTTTAGTATATATTCCATTAGAATAGAAATACATGTATGCAAGGTTATATTTGTGCTTCTTTTCCTAGTGACTGCACGTGTATGTATAACATGTATAAATTACAATTTAGTATGATGGATTCAGTCAACGAATTACAAAAATCTGATCTTAATTACATAAAAGCTAGCTCTTCCTAAGCAAGTTCCAGCTCCATACAACAGATGCATTAACTGTAAAAAAATCAACACAGTTATGTTCGTAATTATATAGTACACCTAACAAAAGGACACTAAAACTAACCAAGCAGAAACAAATGAAGAAAACTACCTAAGAGGTTAACTTGAGCATATCATTTGTTTATCTCCCGTGTCGCTTGAAATAAATACCATTATGGTGTCACCTTCTTGACCTCCTGAATGCATATACCTCCAACTCCAAGTCTGAAAGAACACTATCAACTAAATTCCATCAGAACAGAGAAGTTTCTGCTTCTAAGATGTGGATCAGTGGGAGAGCATAAAATTGGAAGATCCAATCCAAGTAAACAAACCCATACTTTTTGCATATAAGAAACGTAGAGAAGTATACTGAACAAATCGTCTAATGCTCCAAAGCGATCTATCCAATTTCAAACAAAATTAGAAGTGGTGCTTGAGTTAGCTGTGCAGAAGTACGTCCACATGCCTTTGGTGAATCGAATCGCTTGATTTGATTTATAGCATACATAAATCTTAGCCGTTCAAGTACTACATATCTTGAGAGGTCTGGAACTACAGAAAGCACATCATCAGCATCCGCCACAATAAAACTCTAGGCTGCATGTTCTCATTATATACAAAGTAGAGATCTGAAACTAAAGAAAGCACATCATCATCCACCAAAGAGAAACTCTAGGCTGTACTTTCTTATTATATACTAAGTCTCAAATTTCAGTATCGCAACACAATATAAAATTCCTCAAAAACGATAACCTAATCTCTTCTTGCTCCTTGCGGGGCACGCGGCGAACAGATCTCGCGATGCACCGAGCGGAAGGGAGAGGTGGGGATTGGGGAGCTTACGGAAGAGGATGAAGGCCCCCGCAGGCGCCGGCGAGGGAGGAGTAGCAACGCGGCGGATGGAGAGGTCGAGGCAGGCGTACCACTTGGCGTCCAGGTCGTACCGCGGCGAGATCCCGGGCCTGGTGGGTGAGGACGGCTTCGGCGCCGGCGCCGGGGCCAGAGAGGGAGCGGCGGTGGCGCGGGCACCGCAGCGGAGTTCTCAGGCGACTCCACCATGGGAGGGTTTCTCGCGACACCGGGAGGTGGAGGGGGAGGAGGAGGAGAGGCGACGCGAATGGGGGAGAGAAAGGAGATCGTGAGATCATGGGGGCGGAGGAGAGGGGTGGGAGTGGATCGGGGGTGGATGGTGCCGCACTCAGCAGTGGACACGAGTAGCAGCGTGGGTGTATCGCATGCGCTCACTTAGTAATAGCGCAGGATTTACAACCCGCGCTACTACTATTTTTTGATCTGGTGGTGTGGTACGACACACTTACCAGTAGCGTGCTCAAAAGAAACCAACGCAGCTGCTAAGCCATACCAGTAGTGTGCTTTGTACCCAGCGCTATTGGTAATTACCAGTAGCGTGGGGACACAAACAAACGCTACTGGTGAACTTCTATGTATAAGCATTTTCCTAATAGTGAACAGTCGTAGGTGGAGGCTAGAGGAGGTCGACGGTGGATGAACAGTAGCCCGTGGAGGCTGGAGGGGGTCGACGGTGGAGATGAACAGTATCCCGTGGAGTCCCGTTTTGCGGTACGCCACACCCCTACCGATAAACAGGACCCCCATTTCGACCGTAGCGCTCCAACACAAGTCCGTTTCATCCATTTTGCGGTACGCCACACCCCTCCCGATCAACAGGACCCCCGTTTCGACCGTAGGAGGTCCGTTTCCTCCCTTTTGCGGTACGTCAGACCCCTCCTGATGAACAAGATCCCGTGTCGAACGTGGCCGGTCGAACACAAGGTCGTTTCCTCCGTTCTGCGATACGCTAGGCCTCGTTTTCATCGGCTGTTCCGTCCAAGCCCTCCCGAAGAACACCACGACGCATTCCGTTCCGACCCAGCCGGTTGGCTCCCCATGAACATGATGACGACGTTGTTTCTCCGTTCCAACCCAGCCATGTACACGAGCCCTGGCCGTACGTACGCGCGAGTAGGCGTTCGAGACCCTGCCCGTATGTACGTACGTGGCCGCATTTTCTTTCTTGCACACTGGCCGTTGTACGTACGTGTACATGCTACGTGTGCGCCTCTACTACGACACGTGCGCGCCTCTACATCGACCAGTATGTACGTACACGTTCGCGACCAGAATGACAAAGCTACGCATGCTTCGACCAGGTGGGTCCCGACTATCAGGCACTTCCTTGCTTGCGAAGATGTAGCTGGTGGGTCCCAGCAGTCAGGGAGGCGAATAGATTTTTTTGCCCGGACGCACTTCCTTGCGTGCGAAGATGTAACTGGTGGGTCCCAGTAGTCAGGGGGAAATATTTTTTCATGAAATATGGTGGCCCGTTCGGTGGGTCCCCGCTGTCAGGTGGAGGAATAATTATTTAGCGCGTAATAAGGAGGCACTTCCTTGCTGCGGTCGTGGACCCAGCTGTCAGCCTCTCCATGTACAGTCCACGTCCGATGGAAGCCGTTCCTTGACCACGTTGACCACGCCGCGCCGAGAGCACCAGGGCGGTGGACGACGGCGAGGCCTAGGAAGGGGACGACGCGGAGCCGGGGAAGACGCGCAGTGAATGCCCACGCGTAGAGTAGTACGAGGGTTCACTGGTTTACTGTGGTGTGAGGCTGTCGTCGCCGCAGAATAACAGGGGGTGTGGGTGAGTAGAGGGATGACCTTGCCAGCGGTGGGAATAGTAGGGAGCAGTAAGGCCTCCGCGGTAGCACAGCCGGCCACGGGAGGCAGGAGCACGCGGCACGACCGGCGCTGCTTTGGGCGGCTGGAGCAACAAGACCAGAGGTTGAAGAAGCACTACGGCTGATGGATGGACATCGTACGGTCACTGCAGCTAGAATCGTTCATATTGACTAAGTTGACAAAGCCCTTGGTACGCGTCAACTTAGTAGGCCCACAGGTCAACTTCCGAAATGATGCGCCCCAGATGTCAGGGGGAGGAATCATTTTTTGGCGGGTGAAGATAGAATATCCGAGATTGAAGAAGAAGCACGGCATCCGTTGGATGGACATCCAACGGCCACTGCTGCTAGAACCGTGTGTTGACTATAATAAGTTGACAAATCCTTGCATATGCGTCAACTTCTTTTTTTAGGGGACGCGTCAACTTAGTAGGCCCACAAGTGTGTGGGAGAGAACTTATAGCCCATATGCGATTTGTAAGAATGTACAACTCATTTTTTAATTCTAATGGAATTTACTATAGCCCATTTTATAGTTTGTTAAAAGTACAGCCCATTTTCTAGCTAGGACAACGATTAATAATTTCAACCAACTGTTCAAGACAGAATTCAATAAAATTTCCCACATTTTGATGGGATCCGAAATATTTTTATCCCAAAATTTCTAGTCAGATTAAATATAAATTTGTATTACGTAAAAATCTACAAAACATTGTGCGCGCAACAATTAAAAATTAAGATTTTCAAAATCCATAAATAATATTTTATGAACTAATTCTGTGCTTGGTGCATTTTTTTATAGTTACTGCCTGGTTTTTATAATTACATCTCATTTATTATTTTTTAAAGCCCATTTTCCTGTTAAGCCTAATGCATCCCTCCTAGGAAAGATTTGCAGCCCAGCGGGGCGGAGAATACCAAGTTGACCTTGCCTGGGTATTCCTCAAAAAAACGTATAGCTGGGCTAGCCATTTTCATCTTGAAAAAAATTAATATCTGGGCTGAATATCTGTCCTGGGCTAGACGGGCCACAGCCCGCCCAGTTAATACCCTGCTCTCCTCTGAACAACAACGAAAACATCGCCAAGAAAAACTCAGCAGTGCTCACGCCTCAAAAACACAAATACTGCTCGAGCTGCTTGGTCCCAGCTATCGGCCGCACCTTGTGCAATTCTCTCGTTTATTGACTACATAGGTTGACAATAGTGTGGGGCCGTGATGTCAGGAAACCAGGATTAAGCAGAAAAATATATAGTTGTACATAATAAGGAGGCACTTGTGTACGTACGGCTATGGCCCTAGTGGGTCCCTACTGTCAACCAGTCAAAATAAAGTCATCTCCTGAATCCTCATGTTCATTGACCATGTTAACATTGCTCGGCGCCACGGCGAGCGCAACAACTCGAAGGACGACGGAGAGGGCCTCGCGGGCCCTACGGATGGTCTGATACAGCACCCACTACTCATTCAGGAAGCCAGGATCATCGGACACCTATGAGCACCTTCGAGAGACTAGGACAACATGAAACGGTAAGGCCGCGCTTGGGAGCTCTGGTTCATTTCACAACTGTATTAAGATACAAGTGTAATTTACTCATCATTGGAAACAACACGTAAAATACAGGCGTAATGAAACCGAGGGCCCGAGGTCTGTAAGTAAAACCGGCAGTTTACGCGTGTAATTTGAGAGACCGGTGTATATTTTACTGGTCGAAATCGACCAACCAAGCGCTTCGCCCGAGACCATCTGCTTTCATTTACAAGCGTCAGTTTTACAAGCGGTTTTGGTTGGAAAACGACGATCCAATCACGGCCTAAGATGATGAGTTGGTCAGAAGATCATATGGTTTCACGTCTAACCTACCCGACTTGTCGTATAGGCTAAGAATGAAACATAAGTCGATGAACTTCTTAAGCACGGAAACAACAAAAGAGGATGATCTTCCTAACAAGAAAATCACTGGCATTAGATCGACATGCACAACAATACAAAGCATTATTCTCAGGAGGCACGGTGAACAGCTCGTGATGCCGCATGCCACAACATTCCAAGCTCAACTTTGCAATCAAACACAAGGCCTGGCATTACATAGACAATATTCAGAACAAACTCTTAAAATATCTTACATAAGTCAACATTCATGTGCCTATGCATCTCAGCTAAGTAAATATTTACTTCTGAACTGAAGACAGGAATAGGAAAAAACGATCGACGTTGCTCACAGCAAAGGGCGTCCCACTCAAAAATATCAAATGCATGTCTTCTGGCTAACATCAATCAGCAAAAATTGACAAGGTTTTCCAATTCCAATATATTAAACTAATGTCAACTTTGACAAGCTTTTCCCATTCAAAATATGTAATGCCTATGATTGTGGAACGGGCAGGGTTTGTCATCAGTTTTTCATCTGATAGTCCGGTGGCTCAAGGTGACGACGAATGATTAGAGAACCCTTCGATGTATTGTGCGTGATGAAGTATTATTATGGAGGACACGAACCATCTGAACATTTTGTGTAGTTCCACTAAAATCAAGCTGAGCATCCCTGTGGATTTCATATTTATATGCTGCCAGGAAACAAAGACACATCAGCACACACATGAATATTGGCCCAGTGTCAACCCACCAATCGGTAGACTAACAAACTGAAAGTACGGTAAACAGATTACCATACCCAGATGCCCCATCATTATTGCTTAGAGTGACATTGACAGACTTGGAGTCCTGTCTTGGCTTCTTGGTACTTGTTTGGGCACTTGTTTGCCCAGTGTTCCTCCGAACCACAAGTAAAGCAGCCATCTCTGCAGACTAGTCATGTCACCAGCGTCTACTAATACTCTGTAAAGCTTCTCGATCATTCCTTGTGTAATGTAGCGCAAACAGTTATTGCTTCTTTCTGCAAAGTGGTAAGACCAACTGGACCCACTAATGCAGCAGTTTGCCTTAGACACATTGGCTCCTTTTGTGCAGTTCAACTAAAATCAAAGTCAGTATAAAACTGAGCTTTAATTTTGATATCCCTGTAAGCAACAAAAGGTATAAGGGAAACAATTACTGAGAAATAACGGTTGATGACTTGTACTCCGAGAAGAAAACATCTATTGATCTACCTTATCTTAATGGGAAACAAAGCAGGAGAGTAGCAATTCTCAATCAGTGTGATTCGTTCATATTAACTGAGACATTATCTTAACAATGCCTTGTTTCAACATGTATAAATAACGACAAAGCAGAAAAGTATCATTCCTAAAACAATGCGACTGATTCATTTTAACAGAGACATTATCTTAACAATACCTTGGTTAAACATGTAGAAATAACTACAAAGCAGGATAGTACCATTTGTAAAACATCAGAATCGATATATAATAACAGAGAGATTATCTGAACAATAAATTTCTTAAACATGTACTCCAAATTGATCCCTAACGAAATGGTACTCCCACGATCCCTAACAAGTGTTGCAGTTTTGAACTAAGATTCAGAGTTAATTACGAGGAAAGTAGGTACTTGACCTTTCAAGACCAAGATTTGAAACAACGCTTTGAGGTGGATCTAAAAGAGATCTCAACACATATATGGAAATCCGATCTCATTTTGTGCAGTTCCACAAAATTAAGCGAAGCAAAATGTCGCAATAGCAACAAGTTGAATAGATATCCCTGTTTTAATAGAGGCAAAAAGGAATCAATTCGCCAATAAAGGAGGATGAAACATGCGCCACAAAATGGTAATCCCGCCAATCCCTAACAAGTGTTGCAGTTTTGAAATAAGATTCAGAGTTAATTACGAGAGTGGCATTGCTTAATTTTACCAAATGCATTAGATTAACAAAAGCATAAACAGTTCGGGGAGAGTGGGCGCAACAACAACATGTGCTTCCATCTACTTATAAAGGGGTGATGCGAGTTTGTTGTAACAAAGCAACAAACATAATGTCCGGTTGGTCCCATTTTGTTCACTACTTAATGGGAAAAGACAGCAATACAATAGCTTCAATTCAACATTTATTTAAAACAGTACCAATACAAGTAGCACAACATCTCAAAACACACTGCACGATCATGTGGATGAAGGCAAGTACCAACCTGTCATGACGCACACAGGATCACGCACGAATCTGCCGACACGAATAGGAAATCCAATCTCGTTTTGTGCAGTTACTCTGAAATCAAGTAAAGTTGCCGGTGAGACATTTAAGTTTGCTATAGCAACAAGTTGAATAGATATCCCTGATTTAACAGAGGCAAAAAATGAAACAATTACTGCCAATAAAGGAGGATGAAACATGCGGCCACAAAAAGAAGCATCTACCTTATCTTAATGGAAAACAAAGTATAGGACAGTAGCATTTCTAAAACGGTTGCATTGATTCATATTAACAGAGAAATTCTCTTAAAATAGTTCAGTAGTTAATTCTGAGAGTGGCATTACTTAAAATACAATAGCTTCAATTCAACATTTATTTAAAACGGTACCAATACAAGTAGCACAACGTCTCAAAACACACTGCACGATCATGTGGATGGGACATGGGACATGCCAGCACCATGTGCGTCCACACGTATAAATGGGTGATGCAGAGTATGTAGCCAAGCAGCAAATCTGCGTTGGTCCCATATTTGTTCTCTTTGAAACTTTTTCCGATGTGAGGGCAGCAAATCTAGTCCTGCACAAACTACCCGACTCCCCAGTTTCTTTCCCTTTTCAACAAAGAGTTCGGTTCCTTACAGATGTGTGTACTGGGTTACCCCCTTTTTCCCTTTTCGACCAACAAAGCGGCTGGATAGCTAGTCTATACTACTTTCCCTCCCTCCTTTCCTCATTGAACCACGTCCTAGATTCATGCTCCACCCCACCGCACCCTTCTTTCCTCTTTGAACCAAGACCTAGATTCGACTACAGAATCAAAAAAGATCAGCATGCAGCTAGACCAATGACGGTTTCAAAGAAACTTATACCTTAGGGTCGTCGGGATGTGGCAAGGCGTGCGGCTGGAGGTTAGAACTGCCCACACTACGTACGATAACGAGGAAGAAGGGGTCCGTGGCCCTCCCGCACAGGCGCTGGGTGAAAGAGAAAAGCGCAGCCCGCAGTGGATTGCCTCCCTCGCCGAAGGCGATAGAGTGAACGCGGCACCTCCTCCCCTTCCAGGTGCGACGGGATCCGGACGCCTCCTTCGCCAACTGTCTGTGAGGGGGTGAGAGAGACAGAGGCCACAACGCAGTCTTGTTTAGATCTGGTGAAGAGGGTGAGAGACAGTGAATATAGCAAACCCTAGCAAAGGAACGTTCAGCCTATATGTAGTGCGGCGAGAGTGTGGAGAGTGCAAACCCTAGCGAACAAGCGCTGAGGCTCCAGCTTATATATATACTGTAGTACAGGCTGAGCTCCGGTGCCTTAACTGCACCTGCTTTTGGCTGTATGACAGGTGGGCCAGCCACATTTTGGGCCCACCTGTCATAAACCCAAAGGCAGGTGCACTAAAGTCAATGAAGCTGCGTCCATATAGTACTCGTGTATACGACTAATATATAGTGGAGTGGTTTTCTTATTCTCTCCATAACAATCGTTTTAAATTGTGTAAGTACGAAACGAAACTCTTTATTTAACGTACCAGTGAAGAAAACTACTACTCCCTCTATTCCTAAATATTTGTTTTTCTAGAGATTTCAACAAATGACTACATACAGAGCAAAATGAGTGAATCTACACTGTAAAATATGTCTATATACATCTGTATGTGGTAGTCCATTGCAAACCACTTGAAAGACAAATATTTAGGAACGGAGGGAGTACTTCCGATGAACTAACGATCCACGCGTCCTGGTCGCACTTCCTGTCCTTCATGTGCGGTACACTACCCTCCCTTAAGTGAACAACCACACATGTGCCAAATTATCGGAAACGTGTGAGAGTGTAAACAAATAAAGAATTTTAATTTCAATTATCAGAAAGGTTTGGGAGTATGTACAGTTTGCCCTCTCTAATAATTATGGTTTGTTGTGTTCGGCCTAACTTGGTCAAACTTTACAAAGTTTGACTTCAGTCAAATCTAATATGCGGAGTAAATAAAAATGGAGGGCTACTACGTCCATCCGGGTTTTTAGTCCACACCATTTTTTTAATCAAAGTTAATAGCTGGACAAATAAAATTACAAGGGAGCTGGAGACAAAGTTGTGAGAAGGCTTAGAAATCAATACAAAACTTATGCTCTTAGTACCAACGTCGATCCTTCTTCGAGGAAACATTTGGTTCATAGCCATTGTGTGATAAAATTGCACCAACGTGAAAGACGACTGCGTCTCCAACGCAAGCAAGGTGAACTGACGAAGGATATCATCTTTGTGGGTAACAAGCAAAGAGCAATCGATGGAAGACAACTTGTTTTTATTGAAAATCGATCAGCTTCACCAAATTGACGCAACCATGAGGCACAACCATGAGCATCGATAGTTCATCGTGGTGATGCATCATCCATTTGGCATCAAGTTTGGGTGAGGCACCTATGAAGTTCTACAAATCCTCACCGTGGTCTATTTCTTCTCAAGAGTCAAGCTCGAGGAAGGAAGAACCACGTGGCGAGAAAGACGAGGCGGAACAACAATGGCCATCCAATTTTGTGCGTTCCACTAAAATTGAGGAAGACATGCCCGGTATGGAGATACGCATCGTTGTTTCCAAAAATATAAAAAGGGATATAGTGTTGTTACTTTGTTTTACAAGATTAACAACGACATCTCAATTGTCAATAAGAATTATGAAAAGTACACCAACAAATAGAAGCATCATGATTGTCTTGATGGGAACTAAACCAGGATACCCGAGAAAAAAACATTTCTTCATTTAACCAGTGATGGTATTAGATTAGCAGCAGCAATAGGAGCATATGGACAATGACCGCACAACCACCATGTACTTTTTGTCGGAAAAAAATGTATACCTCCACCGAGGCATAAATCAGGACAACTTTTCGAGTGGCATTTCCTCTATAATAGTAGGTGATGTTGGACCAGCGGACGAACCCTAGCTACTATACATGGGGAGCTGGGGAGTAGTCACATAGAAGAAAACCCGCATGCAGCGACCTGGGAAGCTGGACCAGTACAAGAAGTTATACCTCAGGTGGGCGAGATGTCGCTTAGGCGGGCGGGCGGGATCTGCCCACACGACGGCAGCGAACAAGGGCGCGGAGGATCTTCGTCCGCGCCAGCGCCAGCTCCGAGAGGACGGTGCGCATTGGCTTGCTCCATCGCCGACGGCGGTAACATCAATGATGCACCTCCTCACCTCCCGCAGCAGACGGGATTCAGCCGGATCTGTGACCATCGGTGAGGAGAGAGATAGTGTGGACACTGTCATCTTGTTTTGATATGGAGAGGGTGAGAGAACGAGACGCGAGAAACTCTATCAAACAAGAGGCTATAATGGAGTTAAACAATCTCTCCATAGCAGTGGTTTTAAATACAATACGCGTGTTCCCGGAAAAAAGAAACAAAAACTGGCGGATAATTTTTTAGCATACCAAGAAAGAAAACTTGATCAAAAACACGCCCCCGCTTCCAGGTCGCGAGAGTCGTTGCACACACACATAGACATAGACATGCATATCCGTGTTTACGTAAAATTCCATTTCCATCTCCATCTCCAATCATATTTGTCCAACTTGCACATTATTTACGTTGTTAATTATATACGCGACAATATTAACGTACAACATCTCTTATTTGCGGGCGTCCGGACCGCTGCCACGGCCGCTCCTGACCAACCCGAACCCTCTTCATCACCCGCGCGTGCTTCCCGCCCGAAATGGTCAGTGCCGCATTCATGCCCGGCCAGAGCGGACGCAACCTCTCACTGGCGCCGGCATTGAAGCGGCGCGCCAGCCGAGAGAGCGTCGCCCGCGCCGCTTCCTGGTGCATGCGACTGCTCCACGTTCAAAGGTCGCAATAGCCGGCCACAACATGCATGTAAAAAGTTCTTGGGAGTCCGTGCTATAGCTAGTTGTCCTCCCCCAACTCGTCAATATCTTCCAGTAGTACTAGTACTCCATGGCGCGATCCATCGACAAGCAGGCGGGAAAGTTACCGCATACTCGGTTTGCGGTGAGTGGCATGCCGAGCGACCGTGTGGGGTCGAGCCGTGGAGGAGGGTGAGACACGAACGCGACAGACGTGATTTAAACGTTGGTTTTGCTCGATGGCGCGTTCCAACGAAACGAAACGTTGGTTTCTCTCCGTTTCCACTTTCTCTCCGGAAAAACGGAAACTTTCCACTCCATTTTCATTCCTACTCCAAGGTTGCCCCGTTACAACATTCCATCAAATACAAAGGAAAACTAACACGCATGCTGATGCATCTCAATGATTCATAGATCATAGCCAATATTTACTTCACAACTAAAGATAAAAGTTGTGAGAGCATGTATGAAATAAAAACTACTGATGGGGTCACTACGACTTAAACCCTAAACAAGATTTAATTTCCTGGCCAGGTAGAACCTGTCGAAGGAAAGACGGCTGGCACCCTTGGATCATACGATGCTTTTGTGCAGTTCCACTAAATCGAGCTGAGCATCCCTGATGGCAAAGATATTGAAGAAGTGTGATTAGAATAATAGTACTGGCACTAGTTCATGAGACATAAACTCATCACAAGTAGAAACCGGTAGAAGTAGAGAAAGATCGACATGGAGATGGAGCTACGTGGGGAGCTGCGGCGATGGAGCAAGCCGCTCCAAAAGGAAGATGGACTACCCGACGTCGGGCTGTAGCTAGAAGGGCGGTTGGGACGCAAGCCGCCCATACCGCCGCGACCCCGATTGGGACGCACCGATTGTGGATTTTCTCCTCACCGATGTCAACCGCATCTCGCAGAACATTGTTCCTTCCCCACCGCGGATCAGGTCGGATATGTGACCAGCGGTGTGGCCACCATCGTTCTATGCTTGTGAAGAGAGCAACCCAAGCAAGCAGGCTTGTAGCTTAGGCTCCTGCTAGTGTATATATAGTGGTTTTCTTTTTCTCTCCATATCAACCATTTTATATTGTGTACGTGTCATTGAAGAGTGAAATGATGGTTGCTTCTTCCGACTAACTTCTCGTGTGATTTGACTTGCTCCTTTAGTGGCTCCTACACATACCCCCTACGTGTATGCAACAGTCCACACGCACACATGGACGCAAAAACGCCATGACGCCTCTAATGCATGCATGTCCGAGCACACGATGGAACACACACAGTCACGCCAAGTGCTCAACCTACACGCATGCACACACATACTCAGCCGTGGTGAGCTAGTGACCGTATAAACACCGAAAATGTATATATTGAGCACAATGAGCGATTATGAAGTCCACTAACCGTATTTTTACAAATATACAAAGGACAGACTGTATTTATCTCGTTTGAAATTAAGCCATATTAACCGGAGAGGAGGCAGTATGGACTAGCATTACTTTGTTGTGTCCCGTCAACTTGCCGAACGAGGAGAAGCTTGCAGGACAGGAGAGGCTTGCGCGCGGTGGCTCGCAGGACAAGGAGAAACTTTTGACTAATGCAAGCTGTCCTTCGCTCAGGCGGTGGACGTGCAACAGTTAATTCGGTGTCAGATTGCCAGAAGCATACACTATACTAGTACTACTATTGCTGCACTTCCCGAATAGGCGAACAGCCAAGCGCAAGGTTTACTAGTACTAGTACTACTACTATAGTCTATAGTGGTACTATACTAGTACTAGGAACCGGATGGAGGAGCGTCTGCACTCTTATTATATTTTTAAAATGTGATAAAGCAATCTTCAACACATTTAGTTCTCTTCGAGGGTTCTCGCATGTGATAATGGAAGTTGATTGCATGGAACACTTTGAATGTGGCCGAGAGCTGGCTTGATGAAACACCTTGCTTCCTACTTCTTTTTTTGCGGGGTACCTCGCTTCCTAGTGACGAGTGTCTTGGCTGATCATCCTAAGAATGCTTATATATGAATAAAGCTCTCTCATTTACTCGCAAAAAAGATTAAGCCATATTAACCGGAAAGGAGGGAGTATGGACTAGCACTACTTGTTGGTGTGTCCCGTCAACTCGCAGAACGAGGAGAAGCTTGTAGGACAAGGTGAAGCTCGCTTACGCCTTTTGACTAATGCAATGTACCCTCGCCCAGCCGGTGGACATGCATCAGTTCATTCGGTATCAGATTGCCAGAGGCATACACTGTAGTACCGAACATGCAGAGTACCATCATTGTTCGACTTCACAAAGAGGCGAAGAGCCAAGCGCAAGGTTTAGTAATACGAGTAGTACTACTACTAGAACCGCATGGTGGAGCCTCTGTACTCTTATTTTTCTTAATCTCTGATAAAGTACACATTTATCCCGGAAAAGGGCGGAAAACGGCAGCTGGACATGTAATGATGATATCGATCAACCATGCTCGAATATATCTTGGCCTCCGTGCGAGCCCGTCTATGTGTTCTCGCTCCTCGTCTCTCTCAAGGAACGGTGGGTTGGCCATTTTGCCGTCAATTGAGATCGGTTTGCTCACACTCCGGTCCCACATGTCAGTGATATGCCAAGAAGAGGTGCGTTGACCGACTGGCCGTATGCGTACTTGGTTTTGCACCTTCATACTACTCCTCCCTCCGTCACAGTTTACAGGGCGCGCTTCATTATGATGCATTTCTCTCAATGCATTTCCTCCACCAGAGAGACTTTAGACGCGTTTGGTTTAATGCTCAATTAATTAGGGTGTGGTAACCGCAATTTTCTCTCGGTGTAGTACTATGGAGTGGAGTAAGTGCATGCATGTGTGTACCCGGGGTGGAAGCACTGCATGCACGTGTGTACACATTATTTCCTCTAGTAATATACGCCGTGCTATAACTACCAATGCTAGTTTCAGGCCGATCGCTAGTCGCCTTGGTCCCAGAGATTTTTTCTCTTTTTTTCAAGCGCTCTATAAACAAAGGATGATGGAGTAGTATGAGCGGATTCAAAAAGAGTGTATTGATGGTTGCTTCTTCCGAGCAACTTACGATTAGGAAAGGTCGGGCTTATGATTTGACCGCTCATTACTCACTATTAATGCGGTATAACGACCGGTCTGAGTCTCCCATGCGGCTGTGCACTACCCCCTTGGTTCTTAAATATACTCTGGAGTATTTGTCTTTCTAGAGATTTCAACGAGTGACTACTCAAATATTTGTCTTTTTAGATATTCAAATGGACTACTACATACGGATGTATATAGAAATATTTTAGAGTGTAGATTCACTCATTTTGCTCCGTATGTAGTCACTTGTTGAAATCTCTAGAAAGACAAATATTTAGGAACGAAGGGAGTACACACGAAGCAAAATGAGTGAATCTACACTCTAAAATATGCCCATTTGAAATTTTTAAAAAGATAAATATTTAGGAACGAAGGAGTATAATTTTGTGCATGGCACATGGACCCGGATGCCGAAGAGGCTTCTGGCAATGCTATCAAGCTTCCAGCATTTGTTTACATAATTGACGTATTGTACAAATAATTTTCCAGCGACATGAAATTGTACAATGGTGTGAGCTTTCAGCTTTTGTTTCGCGTGTCTTGCCATCGATGCTCTTTCGGAAACAATAAAAAACTAACTTCCTTGCTAATCAGAGCTAATATTTACATCAAAACTGAAGACAAAGTTGTGAGAAGGTGTTAAATTAAAATTGATCCATGCTTTCATTGGTAGCAACGTCCCCCCAGCTCTGTCTAAATCAACAAGGCATGTTGGGAAAAAAAGTAGCTGTCTAGAGCATGCAACATTCCGATCATTTTGTGCAGTTCAACTAAAATAGAGCTAAGCGTCCCTATTTCAAAGATATTAAGTGTGATTACGATAATAGAGGACTACTGATGAAACAATAAACACACAAATAGAAGCCGGTCACCTTTGCAGTCTCTCTTAAGACTAACTAGTTGGAGAAGATTAGGCTCGGAGTTGGATGAGGAGGATAGAGCAAAACCAATCTCCCTTTGTGCAACAAGAACGAATGTAGAGGGCGTTGCCGTGTGACATTTTGGCGAACGCACAAAACACTCTTAAGAAAAAAGTGATTTGTGCAGTTCACCAAAAGGTCGCAATAGCAACGAGGTGAAATGGATAGCCCTGTTTGCAAAAAAGAGGTAGAAAGGAAACAATTACTGGCCAATAACAGTTGACGACACATGCGACGATAAAAAAGAAGCATATTCCTTGTCCTAAGGGAAGATAACAACACGGTTGTGTTTGTCTAAAACGGTGTGAGGACGAGATTGCAATATCGAAAGTATGCCGGACGAGCTACGTTTTGGGGAAAGAACTATGGAAGATCCACATGCAGCGACGTGGGAAGACGGGCAGTGGATCAAGGTCGGAGGGGATACCTGGAGGTCGTCGGGATGTAACTAGGTGAGCGGCGGCGGGCGGAATCTGCCCGTACTGCGGCAGCGATCAGGTGGCATAGGCCTTACCACGCCGGAGCTTGGTCAGAGAAAACGGCGTGTACCGCATATCGGGACGTGCTGCCTCGGCGCCGTCGAACGGAGAAACGATGCACGTCCTCCCTTTCCGCCGGCGGACGGGATGCGGCCGGATCAGTGACCAATGGTGTGTGAGAGAGAGAGAGAGGCCACCGCAGCCTTGTGTGAGATACTCTGAAGAGAGACAAACCAGGCAGGCAGGCTCCATTGTATATAGTGGAGCGGACTACCTTTTTCTCCATAAAAATCGTTTTATATTCGTATAATGTGCCATTGGCGATATAACTTTATTTAAAATAACGCCGGCGCATCAAGTCGAACTTTGTTTCGTGCACGCGTGGTACACGACCTCCGTAGGTAAACAATCGCTACACGCGTTCAAATTAGCACGTGGGCTGCCATTTCGTACAGAAATGAGCTCCGCCATGTACCCGCGCGGGTGTGGCTGGGCACGAAGCATGAGTACGTGCACGGTGCACCTATTCTCTTCTTGTATACGTACACCACCTACGTGGGGTTGTGTGAGAGAGATACAAACGTAGAGAGATATAGTGTGTGGGTTCGTGAGAGTTTTTTTGGGGGGGATGGGGTCAATAAAAAAATGTAACATATGCAATGTGTGTGAAATAGAGTCCTGGATATATCATATATATATAAGAGGGGCGATCCACGAGAAGAGAGTGGAGGTATCATCGGCTTGAGGTGTCCATAGAATCGAAGAGAGGGATGATGTGTGTGTGTGCGCGCGCGTGCGATCGATAAAGAGTGCCATCGAATTTGTGTGTGCCCACGTCAAAGATATAGAGTGGCTGGCCTACTGGAACGTGAGAGGGGACAGGTGCAGTTTGTTTCTGTGGCATGGATACCTACCTACAGCGCGACTATCGGTGTGTGCTGGGGGAGGGAGGCCTAATTAACTATAGAGGTACAATGGCTGGTATATGTGTGGAGGAGGAGAGAGGCCTACCTCATGTATTAAGTGAGATCGATCTACCTCATGTATTAAGGGAGATCGATCGGCATCCATGCATATTTGTAGGAGAGGAATAAGGTTGGGAGAGAGACAGAGCTAGAGTGTTGGAGGGGGTGGTAGTGGAGTTGCTTCTAACAAATGGTGGGATAGGCTTGCTAGACAACCGGAGGGCACGCCTGCAATATCAATAAGAGAGGGGATGGTTGCCTGTCTGTGCACGTGCATGTGCGAGACGGGTCAGGAGGCATGCACGAATGATGAGGGGGGGGCGATATGGTTGTGGTAAGCAGACATAACTACATAGGAAGATCAATCGTCCTTTGTCAGAGAAAGGAGAGGCATAACTTGTGAGGTACGTCGATCGATGGGGGGGGGGATAGTTAAAGTCGGCCTAGGTATATGTTGGGAGATCGATCTGTATACATGCATGTCTGTGTTAGAAGCAAATGAGGCACGGGGAGAAGGATAGAGAGAGAGGGATGCATCTAGGAGGTGGTGCGAGAGTCATACTATATCGAGGGGAGAAGTGTGTAGTGCGAGATCGATGAAAAGAGTGGTGGGAGTGAGGCATGGACGGTGATAAGAGAAGAAGGGAAGCTTGTGTTTTGTGCTAGGCACACCTGGCTAGAGAGGCATATCGATCGATGTGTGCCCTAAAGAAGGAGCTGGGGGGCCTACACACACCGTGGGTGAACGACCTAAAGTGAAAAGACGAATTTGTGCGATGGAGCTAGAGAATGCTGAGGGAGGGTGAGAGGGATGCGGGCGTCTGCATGCACGAGAGAAAGTTAGCGCTAGCTAGCTACAAAGATAAGAGGATTGTGTGGGTGTAAAAGACGAATAGAGATCATACTTCATTATAAAAAGCGAATTCAGATATTTGAAGAATTTATCATAGTGTTTTAAACCGACACATGTGTGAATATATATAACAGTGATACACATGGTGTGGATATGAACATATTATACTACATATAATATATTTTATCTCTACTCTTATAAAAAACAGAGTTGTTGATGATGGTGCCATCCTGCAATATAGGTCGTCCGATTTATATCGATTTGATAGGAAGGAAACTATGGCAATTTTGAAAAAGATACCCACACCCTCTCCATATTTGCAAATTAGGCCTCCCTTGATCATGTTGATGTTCGTGGAACGCATGGGCATCTTGCTAGTACTACGTATAACATATAGAACATTGATCATAATTTGGGCTAATGTGTGGCTTTTGCAGCTCAGGTCTAAATACTTGTCATAATGTAGGGGGCAGGGCACTACTATGTGTGATAAACATGGTGTACACGTATGGAACATGGTTTAGATTATGAATATATAGTTATTACATCAAATGTACTATTATTTGGAATCAACATCAAGTGTATTCAAAAAATAGAATTCGAGTTCATGTAGTACACATAGTTCATATCTATCTCTATAGTAATCATGTGGTGTGTTATTAAGGTAATACACGAATGATGGTTGAAGTTGGCAACAATCATGATTGTAGATTGTTATTGAAATAGAGAAACGAATTCAAATTCAGTTCGAATTGCAGCGGTAGTATAGACATTTGGAATGCACTAAAATGTTAGTATGAGTAGGTTACATGCATTATACAATGGTTTAAAAATTTAATTGGACATAACATGGATTCATACTACCGAATAGCATTTAATTGCACTAAATTGTTGGTATGAGTAGCTTTAAATAGCATTTTTATAGTAAAACGGGGCAAGACTCTCTCTTTGTGTGGTGTGAATAGTTTTATTTTTTCGTTTTCTTTTTGGTTGAGGGAAGTGCGAATTGATTTGGTATGTACAAGTACAATATTACACGTTAGGCTTGTCCCTAAAATTCAACCTGCGCCTTGTTATATCCCGAAAATTCAGATATCGTGCTCCCAAAACTGGCGCCTTCACAACCCGCGCCTTGCTATCCCGAAATTACAACGCACGCGAAAACTCCCTCCAGCTGCTAAATCCCGACACGCGAAATCTCCCTTCTAACCCTGAGCCGAAAGGGCCGCTAGTTCAAATCGGTGGGGGGTACTTTTGTAACACACCCTACATTTTGGACAAGCGTGTCCCTAAGTCATGGTTCACCCGCTCCCATCGCCTCCTTTTCGCCATTCGAAATCCTAGGCCGCCATAACCTCTTCGCTCCAGCCACGAAACCCCACCCTCCTCCGTCCGCCACCTCACCGCTGCCCAGCCGGAGCCTCTTCCCCGACGACGTCATCCACCGCAACAGCTCGACGTCCCTCGTCCACCTCCCTGGATGAGGATCCGTCGTCCATCTCGTCGTCCCGCTGGTTCAGCCGCCCCGTCCTCCACATCCAAGGAGCTGCTCCGACGATCGCCTCGTCTATCGCGCCTGCTCCATCCCCACAGCGTCGCCTTAACCTGCTCCACCGGAACCACAACATCCTCACCGATTCCTCGGACGAAGCCGAGTCCTACTCGGCGCCACCAAAGAGGTTGTACACTCATCGCATCGCACCTTCTCCTTAGCTCGACCTCCCGGCGCCGACGGTGCTCCATCTCGCACCCCCATGGAGCGGCTACCTTGAAGTCGGCGCCGCGGGCGACATCTCCACGGCGGCTCTCCCCCAGTGTGAGGCCCCTTCGGCGACGGCGTCCATACCAGTCGGATCTTCTGCTGCTCCAGCTCTCGCTCGCTCGCTCGCGCTGCTGTTGTTGATCCGGCTCTCGCTCGATTGCTCGCTTGCCCAGCTGCTGCTGCTCTGGCTCTCGCTCGCTCGTGCTGCTGCTGCTGCTCTCCCCCTCGCTTCGTCTGCTTTCTGCTCGATTGCTACACTTGATCGACTGAATCGACTTTTGGGTCATCGATTTTCGGGGTGGGGGCTCGGAGTTAAGGAAGAACCACCCGCAGCGGGGATGGGGGCTCGCCAGAGAGGTATCCCACTATCTATCTTAGGGTTCAGGGTGGGGGCGGGGGGCCTATAGAGCTGGCCGGGGCGGCGGCGGACCGGCGGTGGGGAGTTGTTTCGGGGCGGCGAGGCGGCGCTGGGGCCGGCGGTTCGGCCGATGGTGGCTGGCGGCTCAGGGGGGTGCAGGTTGAAGATGAACTGCGGCCCTCCTAAACTACATGTCAAGTGCCTCTCTGCTACCATTGCGTTCAGTTTAACAAGAATATTCAGATTCCACAAGAAATTTCAGTTTGACGCTTAAGTTCAGAGTCAACAGTTTTACCTCATTTGTTGTAGTCGGTGGTTTTTGGTGATGTAAATTTTACATCTGTTTTACATCATCTATTGGAGATGCTATTACAATCCCACTTGAGATTGACGATGTCTGTCTTGTCTTGCTTCAGCCTTGACGTCTTCTGGCTCACGGGGCTGCTCCAACGACGAGCGATCCATCACAACAGCGCAAAGCCACGGACGCCGTCTCTGATTCCTCAGATCTTCCTCCACACCTCCGACAGCCACCTCTGTCTCAACTGCTTCAGCGACCAACCCAATGATGCTGAGGTCGACACGGCTACAGCAAAGAGGTTGTACACTTGTTGCATCACTTATTACTATACATTCATGTCGATCCATTAGGGCTATTTTGGTTCAAAATAGCAATAGGGAATTTTCCAATGGCACTCTACTATTCATTATTCATGCATTTTGTTGAAAGGAATGAAGCAAAACATCCACCTAGACCTACTTTTCAAAATCCTATGCATGAAAATAAGACCAAGTGCATTAGAGGCAGAATAACATTCTAACTGTACACGCTTTCATATGGTTTCACTTTATTTTGGTCATGTTTCTTTGCATTCCTCTGCTCTTCCAATTCCTGTAAACCAAACACTCAAGTTGACAGAAATCTTGTGTTTACAAATGCTCTGTTTACCATGTGCATTCTTATCCTATTCCGGTGTTTTTCCTATCCCTGCGTTTTTAGAATCATGCAAGCCAAATGAGCCCTTACAGAATTACTTCAGTTACAGGTAGGTGTCGGAGGGAACTTTGTGTGGTTTGTCCTGCTCCTGCCGCGACGTCGTCCACCTCAACTGAGCTGCTCCATCGACAGAAACATCCACCAAACCAGACATCACGACCCCTGACCGTCTTTAGCCGCCTCAGATCTCCTTCCCTACGGCCGGCACCCACCGCAACGGCATCACCATCATCGACTCAGCAGATGAACCTGAGGAGTACACGGGTCCACAAGAGAGGTCGCACTCTTTTATTTCTGCTTATGTTATGCATTGCTTAAAATTACCTGCTACTTTATCGTCCTGTTCACCTCTTGGACTCCAAGTCAGGTCCAAATTAATGTTCAAACTTGAGTTCTAAATTAGTTGTGGGGCACATATCGAGGAAGCAATGAATAATATCTCTGTCTAATATCTGGTTCACCTAGGGTATGCCTATGTTGTTCATCTTGGGTGGGAAACAAATAGTAAAGCAATCATCATCTGTCTTTTTATTAAATTAAAGAAATCATCGGCCTGCCATCATTATTTTTGGATCCATCCACTGGTTGTTGCCATCACTCTAAATTTCTGCATGCTCTCCTTACATAATCTCACCATATTTTTTTCGTATGCATGTCAGATATTGTACATAGTCATGCTGAACATGTAGAGAAAAAAGAAGAGTTTTGCGCGGCAATACAATGTCATGCAGACATCGCTCCATGGTGGGTTCAATGGCAAACCCTCCTCACCCCTCTCCGTTGTAATCCAGAGGAAGATATCTGCTCGAGGCAGATTCGATGTCACGACCACTCCTATTTAGCCCACAAGGTGTTTGCTCTACCTTGGCATGATGATGTTAGTTATATCATGCATATGTTGCCTTGCAGTGCCTACTTTTGACATCATATATGGCATCTGCTTAGTTTAGACATGTTCTATAATGCCACCTGTTTAGTTTCTATATCATATATGGGAATTGTGCAGTCTCATGTCTTTTAGCCAGCCATAATATACGTGAAATGTGCAATGCCATCCTGTTTAACCAGGCATCATATATTTTAATGATATCTTGCCCATCCTTTTATTCATGGCATTTCCATTTGTCGACAACGTTTGTACATTAAACTACTCTTCATGTGAATCAGCCATTTGGGTGGGAGATTGAAAAATCTGGAGTGAAAACAAGGCCTTCAGCGCAGACAGTGCTACTTGTCGAAGCAGATCTCTTGTTGGGTCCCGATAGCTCCTCAAAGATGGATTCAGAGACAGATGACCAGTCCTATTCCCCCACCGAGGTGTATGCTCTAACTTGGCACGGTTATACTGCTCATATCATGCATATGGTGTCTTGCATTGCATAGATTAGACATCATATACACAATATTCAACACCATGTTCTTAGTTCAGACATCATATCTAATGCCCTCTATTTAGCATATAAATCACATATGTGAATTAAATGATGTGATCCTGATTACTTAGATAACATGTATCTTTGAATTATGTTATGCTATGTTATCCAGTTTAGATAGACATCATATATGTGAAATTATGTCATGCTACCCGTTTTAGTTAAACAATATACATGTCAAGTATTTCATGCCCTCTTTTTTCCACACCATCTATTACATCTGTCTCTCATACAATGTCTGTACATTCAACTATGTTTCTTGTTTATCAGCCATTTGAATTGGAGCGGGTGATGCCAGCATCCAGCGGACTAAAAACACGGTCTTCAAATAAAACAGTGCTACCTCTTGGTGGAGATAGCACCCCGGTTGCACATGCACAAGAACCAGCCCTACCACACATAACCCAAACTCTCGCAGATTGTACCCCTACTGCGATGGACAGAGAACCAGCTTCACCCAATCTAACCCCAACCCCAGCAGATAGTAACCCAGTCCCCGTTGACACAACACCATCTCCACCACATAGCTCCCAAACAAGAGCAGTTAGTAAGGCAGCTCCAGTGCCAAAAGGGCCAGTACTACCACGGCGAACCCCAACTCCACCAGTTAGTACGCTTATTCCTGTGGAGGAAGCACAACCAGCTAGTCGTAGTTTAGCATCTATCGCATTTGATGTTGTTAAATCGTATGTGCGTATCTTCCCATCTTGGAAATATTATTCTGAAGATGAAGGAAAATGCCAGTTGTAGGTGCTTGTCCAGGAGTTATGTGTAAGTAATGTTATTCATGGCACTTTGCTTTGTCCCATACATCCTACCTCCATGATGGTTATAATACAACAAATTTTCCCATTTTTCTCTATAGAGAAGGACCGATTTAGAAACTCGGGATGAGGTAACCTATTCTAAAACCTCTGCTATCTTCAATAATGCTTGGTGGCAGTATCGGAATTACCTGAAGAAAATGTACTTCACCGGCAAAGAAACTCATCAAATTCCCTTACGTTCTCCTGAGACACATTCTTCGGATGATGATTTGGAACGCCTTGTTCTATCTTGGTCCCGAACTAAGAATGTGGTAAGGTCTATGAGCTCATTTTCTATTTTAAGTATTATATTCTTGCGTCTTCTTGTACTGCTTCATGTAGAACAAGTGCCTAAACACAAGAACAACTGTTCTAATTTAAGATTCCATTGCTATCATAGTTCAAAAAAGCGCTAGGCGTTAATTGTGCGTTTTGCCACCGCCTTTGCGCTTCTTCGACCAAAGCGCATGCTTGTGCACAGTTATGCATAGATTAAGCATAGTTATGCGCAATGCGTTTCGCCAACGCCTAGAGCCTAGGCGCGCTTAAGCGCTCGCTTAGGCGCGCCTTTTTTAACTATGATTGCTATAGTGCATACTGATTTGGTCTTGTATCACTGTATTTACTCATACAAACTTATTTTTAAATTGAAGGATCCAATCGAAATTGCAATGGCACAGCAGGTATGTTCGCACATGTTTTTTTAACAGGCTTGCTCTTATCAATAACTCTGTTGATTTCAATTTCAATTGTGTATACAGTTGACTTCTCATATCATGCACATTACTAGCATCACAACAGAGCCAATAGTGTTGTTGTACATGTAGACCCGTGGTACCCATCTGAAATCTTGTTGTGCCGTGTAGTTTCCCACGCTTTGTATTCTTTCACTGCTGCTTTGTCTTAAACCGATATGATTTGAACCGTGTCTCTATTTTGATTTGGCAAGACAATGCAAAGGACCATAGGACATAGATATATGTTTGTTTGATGCTTTTATTATGTACTAGTACTTGGCAATAGAAGACTTGGTAGTTTAATCCTGTCCACCTTACTAATGAACTGGTTCACGAAATGAGTTTCATATACTAGTACATGCTAAACTGTTATGTGTGCCTTGTTTCTTCTTTTAGAATGCTTGATGAGAATATTGGGGAAGAGTGCCTTATTAAGCAATGGTAAAGGAAGTAATGCGATAAGGTTCGGGATAGTGATACATCCTTGTTGGTCTCCAACAAAGCTGATAAAACAGCTAAGGAAGACTATCTCGAAGACAAGAGACAACCCCAAAGTCCTGTCTTGGTTTAGTGTTGAGTTCTCGCCACTACCGCTTGCACAAGCTATTCAAACTCACAAGATGAATCAGTTTGGTTTCTTGGGTCTCAACTACAAGCTGAAAGACATCGATCAGCTGTGCTGCGACAAGAAGCGGAAGTCTCTAGAGCATTCAGATGCATACTTTCTGGTGCAACAACAAGCGTTGGAGGATTTTAGCGCCAAACAGGACAAAGCTAATAAGCTTGCTAAGCTTATTGCCAGCATGGTGGATACCACGTTTCTTGAGCTCTTCCGTTGTTTCGATTATGCTCTTGTTTTGCTGCCGCGTTTATTTGCACTGGTGGCCAATTTTGACGGCCAGTGTATGTAATATGCTGCTTTGTTCCCTATATTTGCACCGGTGGCGAACTTTGATGCCCAGTGGATGTAATATGTGTAATAGCGGTAATAGGCTAGTGTTAATTGCTTGCTTATTTATTTCCTTATTGTCTTGTTTAGTTGTTTGCTTGTAGTCACTGCAGTTCTTTTTCTGTGTTTTTATAGTGGCCACAATAACCTATTTTTGGAAACTAGGCCAAAATAATCATGGCAACACATGGATTGTTGTAACCATGGGCCTCATGCGGGCCGTATGATCCATGGGCCTTCTACGGGCCATAGGATCCATTGGCCTTCTATACGGGCCGTAGGATCCATGGGCCTTCTACGGGGCGTATCATCATTTCGCCATCATGGGTCGTACTATTCGTGGGACAATAACGGGCCATTTATTGGCCGTATTTGATAACTCTATGAAAAAAACCCAACGGGTTTTTTCGACATGAAAATGGCCCAACGTATTAATGGGCCACAAACAGGTCGACTGCAACCACACGCTGAATTTGGCCCACAAGCAGAAAATGACAGTAACGGGTCGTAAGTAAGCGAATGTTGGAAATGAGCCCAAGAATAAATGGGCCCTGAGAAGGCCGAAAGATAGCATGGGCTGGAAACGGCCCAACGGAATAATGGGCCGTTAATGGGTATAAAGTGATACACTGTTCATTACAGGCCAGTTTTACCACGGGTCGTTAAGGGGCCGAGGGTTACTAAGGGCCTCATATGGGCTGAAAGACATCATGGGCCATACATGGGCCAGAAGTTAAATGGGCTAGAATTATATTGGATGGCCCAGATGACGCTACTGGGCCTAATTCGGATAGGTCGTAAACAGACCCTGGGATAGCGGGCTGTAAATGGGCTATATGCGAACAAGCCGTTAACAGGCTTGTCGTGGGCCGGCCCGCCACCTTTTGACCAAGTCAAACGGGCCAGCCTTTTCACACGAATGGGCCTCTGTTGGGTCGTGCCACGTGTCAACGTATCATAGGCGCTTTGCGTCCAATGAGTGATGACATCTGTCCCAACGGTGAGACAACACGTGTTTCCTCCAGCCAATGATGGTTTTACACATGGAAAATCCCCATTGGTCGGGGTTGTTAACGGGTTATCGGATCCAAAACCGGACCCGATAGCTTAATGGCGTTCCGTTACGGTGGATGTCACATGTCGGTCACCCTTGACGAAAGCACTTCTGTGACGCGCGATTTATCGTCATGGAAGTGGACACTTCCGTGATTATAATTTTGGTAATGTCATGGAACATTTCTATGACAGCACATGTATGACTATCTTGATTTTGTCATAAATTTTTCATGGATGTACATGCATGACAGAAAACGTGACCTACTGTGACAAACACGTATCATCACGGAAGTGTATTTTTTTGTAGTGCTTCTCTGCCAACCCCATGCCGATGGGCCTGCGACCCCCGTGCACACGACCTTCTACACCCCCGTGCAGACGGGCTATGCAGAACCGCGACATCGACCCCAAGGTTGCGACTTCTTCAACAACATTGGCATCTTCGCCAAGTGACTTCAAGGCATCTTCGCCTTCATATGTACGACATCTTCGCCTACTCCACGAGCTACTTCGACTTCAGTGACGACATTGAGATTCCATTCTTTGGGACTCATGACCCCGAAGAGTACCTCGAGTGGGAGCGCAAGATGGATGACTACTGTTGGGGAACGTAGTAATTTCAAAAAAATTCCTACGCACATGCAAGATCATGGTGATGCATAGCAACAAGAGGGGAGAGTGTTGTCCACGTACCCTCGTAGACCGAAAGCGGAAGCGTTAGCACAACGCGGTTGATGTAGTCGTACGTCTTCACAATCCGACCGACCAAGTACCGAATGCACGTCACCTCTGAGTTCAGCACATGTTCAGCCCGATGACGTCCCTCGAACTCCGATCCAGCTGAGTGTTGAGGGAGAGTTTCGTCAGCACGACGGCGTGGTGACGATGATGATGTTCTACCGACGCAGGGCTTCGCCTAAGCACCGCTACAGTATTATCGAGGTGGACTATGATGGAGGGGGGCACCGCACACGGTTAAAAGATCAAATCAATTGTTGTATCTCCAAGGGGTGCCCCCTCCCCGTATATAAAGGAGTGGAGGAGGGGGAGGGCCGGCCCTCTCTATGGCGCGCCCTAGGAGGAGTCCTACTCCCACCGGAGTAGGATTCCCCCTTCAAGTAGTAGGAGTAGGAGTCAAGGCAAGGGAGAGAGAGAGAAGGAGGAGGGGGCGCAGCCCCTCCCCCTAGTCCAATTCGGACTAGGCCTTGGGGGCGCGCAGCCTCTCCTCTCTCTTTCCCCTAAAGCCCAATAAGGCCCATATACTCCCCGGCGAATTCCCGTAACTCTCCGGTACTCCGAAAAATACCCGAACCACTCGGAACCTTTCCGATGTCCGAATATAGTCGTCCAATATATCGATATTTACGTCTTGATCATTTCGAGACTCCTCGTCATGTCCCCGATCTCATCCAGGACTCCGAACTACGTTCGGTACATCAAAACACATAAACTCATAATATAACCGTCATCGAACTTTAAGCGTGCGGACCCTACGGGTTCTAGAACAATGTAGACATGACCGAGACACGTCTCCGGTCAATAACCAATAACGGAACCTAGATGCTCATATTGGCTCCCACATATTCTACGAAGATCTTTATCGGTCAAACCGCATAACAACATACGTTGTTCCCTTTGTCATCGGTATGTGCCTGAGATTCGATCGTCGGTATCCCAATACCTAGTTAAACCTCGTTACCGGCAAGTCTCTTTACTCGTTCCATAATACATCATCCCGCAACTACCTCATTAGTTACAATGCTTGCAAGGCTTATAGTGATGTGCATTACTGGGTGGGCCCAGAGATACCTCTCCGACAATCGGAGTGACAAATCCTAATCTCGAAATACGCCAACCCAACAAGTACCTTTGGAGACACCTGTAGAGCACCTTTATATTCACCCGGCTACGTTGTGACGTTTGGTAGCACACAAAGTGTTCCTCCGGTAAACGGGAGTTGCATAATCTCATAGTCATAGGAACATGTGTAAGTCATGAAGAAAGCAATAGCAGAATACTAAACGATTGTGTGCTAAGCTAACGGAATGGGTCAAGTCAATCACATCATTCTCCTAATGATGTGATCCCGTTAATCAAATGACAACTCATGTCTATGGCTAGGAAACTTAACCATCTTTGATTAACGAGCTAGTCAAGTAGAGGCATACTAGTGACACTATGTTTGTCTATGTATTCACACATGTATTATGTTTCCGGTTAATACAATTCTAGCATGAATAAACATTTATCATGAAATAAGGAAATAAATAATAACTTTATTATTGCCTCTAGGGCATATTTCCTTCAACTACCTCAAGCTACACCAAGTCCCCTCCGAAGATCAAGTCTAGTGCGCCACGAGTACCTTCCACGACTACGCGTCGACTTGGTGGCTTCACACACTGAGGGAGTCCTGGATTAGGGGGTGTCCGGATGGCCGGACTATGACCTTTGGCCGGACTCCTGGACTATGAAGATACAAGATTGAAGACTTCGTCCCATGTCCGGATGGGACTTTCCTTGGCGTGGAAGGCAAGCTTGGCGTCTGGATATGTAGATCTCCTTCCGTCAGTAACCGACTCTGTAACCCTAGCCTCTCCGGTGTCTATATAACCGAGGGTTTTAGTCCGTGGGGCGAACAACAATCATACCATAGGCTAGCTTCTAGGGTTTAGCCTCTCGATCTCGTGGTAGATCTACTCTTGTACTACCCATATCATCAATATCAATCAAGCGGGAGTAGGGTTTTACCTCCATCGAGAGGGCACGAACACAGGTAAAAACATCGTGTCCCTTGTCTCCTGTTACCATCCGCCTAGACGCACGATTCGGGACCCCCTACCGAGATCCGCCGTTTTGACACCGACATTGGTGCTTTCATTGAGAGTTCCTATGTGTCGTCACCTTTAGGCCCGATGGCTCCTCCGATCATCAACAATGATGCGGTCGAGGTGAGACTTTTCTCCCGGACAGATCTTCGTATTCGGCGGCTTTGCTGCGGGCAATTAAGCAGCCATCTGGAGCAGATCGAAGCTCGCCCTGGCCATCGGTCAGATTTGGAAGTTTGAACTACATGGCCGACATCCGCAGAGACTTGATCTTCGACGGGCTCGAGCCACAGCCAAGCGCGCCGCACTGTCATGATGGGCATGATTTAGCTCTGCCGCTGAACAGTGCCCTGGAGGCCGCACCAGTGTCCGCTCCGACCCTTAGCTCGGAGCCGACTGCGCCAATCGAGGACGGGTGGCTGGACACCGCCTCGGGGGCTGCAATCTCCACGGCAATCGAGCCGAACACCATACCTGTCCTTTGCGAAGCTCGTGACTCCAAGGTGCCGGACTTCTCTCCGGACTCCGAACCTTCCGCGCCCCTGCCAATCGAATCCGATTGGGCGCCGATCATGTAGTTCTCCGCCGCGGACATCTTTCAGCACTCACCCTTCGGCGACATTCTAAATTCACTAAAGTCTCTCTCTTTATCACGAGAGCCCTGGACGGACTATGGTCAGCAAGGTTGGGATGCGGACGACGAAGAAATTCAAACCCCATCCACCACCCACTTCGTAGCCACTGTCGATGATTTAACCGACATGCTCGACTACGACTCTGAAGACATCGACGGTATGGACGACGATGCAGGAGACGACCAAGAACCAGCGCGTATAGGGCACTGGAAGGCCACCTCGTCGTATGACATATACATGGTGGACACCCCAAAAGAAGGGAACGACGATGGAACAACGGAGGATGACCCATCAAAGAAACAGCCTAAGCCAAGCGTCGGTGGCGCCGCTCTAAATCCCGCCACAACAAAAACAGCGATTCCGGCACCGGAGACAATAACACCCCAAACAGTGCCGAAGACAACCCCCTCCAGCAGGATTCAGCACATGAGGATGGAGAAGCCAGCCCTCATGAGAGAGCGGCGACAGAGAGGTAGAGGGCGATAATTACATGCCTCCCTCCAAAGACGAGGCAAGCCTCGACGACATTTAATTTGTCGTGCACGAGGATCCCGTCGAACAAGAGCGTTTCAAGCGCGGGCTTATAGCCACGGCGAGCAGCCTCAAGAAAAACAGCAACAGCTTAGAGCTGACCAAGACTTGCTAGCCGGCGGATGGTGATGTCCTTGCGGTGAAGAGTACAAACTCGAACGCCCCTCCAAGAGCTACCCAAAACGCAGGCTGCTACCCCGATTAGAGGAGGAAGCACCTAGACCTATATCACCAACGCATGATGCGGCCGACCGGCCACCTCGTGGCCGCGACAGAGAGGCCTCTCGGCCCTCCACTCAAGCCGCATGCCGGCGTCGCTCAAAGAATACCAAGGCACGAGGAAATGCGCCAGACCTGCGAGATATATTGAAGGACAGGGCAAGGCAAACAAGATCGATCTATGGATCGGCGTGGGCGCCACGACGCGTGATGATAACCGTCACGCGGATATGGTAAATCGGCGGGCGAACACAGATAGACAAAGCTCATTTGAGCTACGTCGTGATATATTATCTGAGGCGCCAAGACACCCACTATGCTTCACGATGAAGTAATGGATCATCAAATCCCGAGGGTTTCAAACCCGTAAACATCGAATCATACGATGGCTGTGCAGACCCTGCGGTATGGATCGAGGACTACCTCCTTCATATCCACATGGCCCGCGGTGATGATCTACGCCATCAAATACCTCCCACTAAAGCTTAAAGGACCAGCTCGGCATTGGCTTAACAGCTTGCCGGCAAAGTCAATTGGCTGTTGGGAGGACACGGAAGCCGCATTCCTCGACAATTTCAGGGCACTTATAATGCGAGCACCGAGCGCCGATGACCTAAGCCACATAATTCAGCAGCCGGAGAATCGGCGGACAATTCGGACACGGTTCCTAATGAAGAAAAAATCAAATAGTCATTGTCCGGACGCAGAGGCCCTTGCAGCCTTCAAGCATAACATCCGTGACGAGTGGCTTGCCCGGCACCTAGGGCAGAAAAGCGAAATCCATGGCAGCCCTCACGACACTCATGACCCGCTTTTGCGGCGGAGAAGACAGCTGGCTAGCTCGTAGTAATAACATGACCAAGATCCACGGTAATTGGATACCAAGGACAACATTGGCGGTCGGCGTCGCAACAAGCAAAAGCGCCGCGTGCGGCGACAATGCTGAGGATCTGGCGATTAATGCGGATTCGAGGCTCTAAACCCGTCGTGGAAAAACCATTCAAAAGAAATACTCGGGCCTGTCCAATTTGGACCGAATACTCGATCGCTCGTGCGGATACGGCACCCGAAAAACCAGCCAACCACACCAACAGGGATTGTTGGGTGTTCAAGCAAGCGAGCAAGTTAAGCGCCAAAACAATGACAAGGGGCTGCATAGTGATGGCGAGGAGGAGCCCCGATTGCCGAACAATAGGGGATGAAGGTTTCCCCCACAAGTGCGGATGGTGAACATGATATCGCAACCCATATCCCCAAAGGGAGCAGGCGTGCACTCGAGGGGCGTATATGCGTTGGAGCGGTCGCCCCAAAGTTTAACCCATGGTCCTCTGCCCGATCACTTTCGATCGAAGGACCACCCACTAGCATCCACCATGGCGGATTCGCGCATTGGTTCTAGACCCAATCATTGACGGATTTTACCTCACTAGAGTCCTTATGGACGGCGGCAGCAACCTGAACCTGCTTTATCGGGATACGGTCACGAAAAATGGGCATAGATCCCTCAAGGATTAAACCCACAAAGACGACCTTCAAAGGCGTCATACCAGTGTAGATGCCAACTCTACGAGCTCGATTACACTTGAGGTGGTCTTGGATCCCGGATAATTTCGAGCGAGAGTTAATCTTGACATAGTCCCGTTCGCGGTGGCTATCATGCCTTTGCTCGGACGAACCGCATTGCAAAGTTCAATGCGGTGCCGCACTATGCATACCTCGTGCTCAAGATGCGGGCCCTTGAGGAGTCATTACGGTCAATGGAAACACGAGCGCTCTCTCGAGCGGAGGAGCATCTGGCGACCTCGCGACGGAAGTACAAAGCAGCCTTTCAAGGCAATTCTCCAGTCCGGCCATTAAACGACCAGACACCGTCAAGCGCACCCGGAGTAACCTACAACAAGACCGCCTGGCACGTTCCGAGCACGCGTAGCAATGCGGCCCCAACCCCAGCCCTCGCGAAACTACGAAACCAGTACTACGCGTACATAACTACGCTCTGGAAATACCATAGGCATAGGGAGAGGGGCACGACCACGGCATGCCCAAAATGCGGCTCAACCGCACCATTTGTCATTCTTTTTTTTTTCTTACTTTCAGGACTCCACTTCCCGGAAGGCCTGTCCGGCAGTACTATCGCCGAACACATGATGCAACAGCCAGGGAGGCAGAAAGCTACGTCGAGTGTCCAGGTGGTCTCTATAACGAGCGGTATACTTGTTTCACATATCATCCCGCAGCTCCCCCCTGGAGGGGGACATGTTAAATAGTCCCATCTCTTGCTTATCGCACTATTTGTATCGTTCTGCTTTTTCCGCAGACTTTTCGAATAAACAATACATAGCTTTTTTCTATTATCGCATTCCCTTTTTATATAAAAATATGTTCAGTTATGACATTATGCAACCGTACATTTTGGTACGGCCAATACACTAGGGGCTTACGTACCCCAGAATATGGTGTGAGAAGTCCGAACACTCTCATGAGTGCGGCACCCCGAACTTATAGCATTATATGCATCGGCTCCGAATCATGTCTTGGGTCAATAGTTGGGTTTGCCCGGCTCCCATGTTTTGGTGCCTTACGTTCCGTTATATCGGCTAAGGTAGCACTGGGAGAACCACTATGATTGTGCCCCGGTTGAGCTGGGCTAAGCACCTAAGTGGAGAAAGCTAAAACTGACCGTCAAGATAGGGCGAGAGCTGGTCGCTGTTCGAGAGGTTTTCGAGTCCCTAAAGACTTATGCCGCTTAGAGCGAGGAGTCGGCTTTGTCCGGCCTAGGCGTGGATAACGCCCTGAACTCGGTCTTCCGAATACTAGGGGCTTCGCCGAAATTTAAAATTATAGAATTCTATGGCTAAGTGAGAGTGTTCAAGCATTATAGTCTGATTGCCTTGTTCGTTGTGTTGGCGCCTCCTCAAGGACCCAATAATGGGAAAAAGAGTGCTCAAGTTTATCCGAACACCCCAAACTTTCATGACTTTGGGCGCGAAGCCGACGACTCGCCATCTCTCAATTTTGATAAGCGGCCGCCTGAAGGTAATATTTTAAATTCAAAAGCGTTGCTTAATGCATATGAACAAGTTTTCAGCGTACAGGATTACAAATGCGAGTTTACTCAAAAATTACATCTTGGGAGCACTCATCCGCTATACAGCGGGCACCCTTCAGGACGCCCTCATAATACATCTCGGGCTTGCGGTGCTCCTTGCCCGCGGTGGTCCGTCGTCACAAGCTTCTCGGCGTCCATCTTGCCCCGATGCACGTTAGCACGGGCAAGGCCCTCTGAGCACCTTCGATGCATATGGGCGCTTGATGACTTCAAGCCTTGGGCGGCATCCACCAGCCGCCTTACCAGCCCGAAGTAGCTCCTGGCATGGCTTCCCGAGCCACAACCAGACTCTGAGACCCTTCATGGCCTGTTCGGCCACCTTATGGAGCTCGACCAGCTGCTTGGTGATCGCTCAAGGGCACCGGTTGTCCGGCCTCGACATCTTGAGACCGAACACCTTCTCGTCGAGCTCCCTCCTCGGCTCGGTAGAATCTGGCAGCGTCGGACACACTCCGGGAAGATCTGCGAATGCTCTGGAGAGCTCGGACTCGGGTAAGTAACAAGTAATTCACTTTCGCGTGCTTGCTTTGCATAAAAATGCCTTACCCGCCGCTATCTTCTTCATCGCCTCAATTTCTGGAGGGCTTTTGGGCTTGGCCTTGGCAAATTTAGGCGCTCTCAAGCGTCGAGGCGAGCTCGGACTCTCGAGTCTTTGAGTTAAGCTCAAACTCTCGTGTTTTTCCACGAGCACAGGAGCTCTTGCTGCACCGCTGCCACCCGCCCTCCTACTTCTCTCGCTCGGTGCGCTCCACGGTCGCATTGTTTTGGCCTTGACAACGCTTCCTTCGAGGTCGCCACCTCGTTCGTGGCCCTGCAATACCCACGTTAGTCTGTCATTTTTGCAACCACATATTTTTATGTACTTACATAAGGTATTACTTACCTTCCTTGTCCTCGAGCTGCTTTACGGCAAGGCCGAGCTCGTTCTCGGGCCTTCGAGGCTCGCTTCAATGCATTGACCTCCGCAATCGATGTAGCAGAGGTCAGCACACACCTGCAATCCCATATTGACATACTTATGTTATACTCCTGCGTATATCTTTTTGATCCTCGATTCGGCTTTTCTTTCCGAACACCAAACTGAGCATCGAGGCTCTGTCTATCTTGGTAATATTTTTACATATCTTAAATACATACCTCAAAGCTTTGTTAGAAGGCAGGCACGAGCTTCAGTCAGCCCGCTCTTGGCGGATGAACCTTCTAGATCACCACACTCATAACAGTGCGGTGCTCCTCGTTGATGGAGGCGCCGTTAAGAACCTCCAGCAGATTATCCGGCGCCTCCGGTTGGACGGAGGTCACCGGCATCATAGTTTTTCCCTTCCTACTAGGGGGCGCCCGCCGGACTCCGGAACCACTGAAGGTTCTGGGGCGGTGTCCGGCCTAGGGCCGGACCTAGAGCCCTTCGGGGTTTTATCCCCTTTTCGCCTGGAATCCGGGAGGTTGCCTTGCGGCGCCTCCAGGACCACCTCCTCCTGGCTTGGCCCCTTTTGGGAGGCCACCTCGGTGTCATCCGCAATGCGAGGAGAGGAGGTAGTCGGAAGTGAAGTGCTGTTCACATCCGACGAACCCAGGGAACCGCTCGACGAAGCGTCGAGCCCGGCCTTGGGTGGACTGCATGATTATATTCGGCGTCAGAAGATACTGTGCAATAAAGGAACGCCATGAGTTATTCTGGTATCCGGATACTTACGATTTCGCCAGGGGCTTGGCCCTGGGTGGCCACTCTTCTTCGTCGTCGGTGGCGTTCGTGGAGTAGTCCGGAGGGAGGGTCCTTCCCTTCTTGGACCCTCCGGCCCCCCCAGTTGGGGCGGCCTTCCTTTTCTTCTCTCCCTCCGCTGGGGGAGAGGCCTCTCTTTCCTCCTCCTCGTCTTCACGGGAGGAGTCCACCTCGGAGTCATCAGACGATGAGTCCGACACCACCTGGCGCCGGGAACTCTTTCGAGTTCCCGTGGCCTTCTTCTCCGGCACCACGTAAGGTGTCGGGACCAGCAGCCCCGTCAAGTGGGCGTCTGCTGGATCTTGAGCAAAGGCGGACGGTCGATCTGTCCGGTCTTGTTCTGCCATTCTGTCAAAGGCAGGAGCTTAGATCCGCATAGATTTAAACTATGAAAACAAGTATCTCGTAAAGGGTAAAATAAACACCACATCGGGCTTGGCGCTTGGCGCGAATCCATAATCCTCGGTGATGGGAGGGAACCTCGGCGCTCTTGAATCGCACCTTCCAGGCATCCTCGTGCGTTGTGTCGAAGAGCCTGGTCAGAGTTTGGTGTTGGGCCGGGTTGAACTCCCATAAGTTAAAAGCCCGTCATTGACACGGGAGGATCCGGCGGATGAGCATGACTGGACTACGTTGGCGAGTTTAACCCTTTGTTCACGGGTCTTGGATGCAGGATTGAGTCGGTCCGCTCTTCGAATTACCCCACGACAGGCCCTTCTCTTTCCAGGAGGTGAGCCGTGTGGGGATGCCAGATCGGAATTCGGGGGTCGCTGCCCATTTAGGGTCACGCGGCTCGGTGATGTAGAACCACCCCGATTTCCACCCCTTTATGGTCTCCACGAAGGAGCCCTCGAGCCATGTAACGTTGGGCATCTTGCCCACCATGGCACCTCCGCACTCTGCTTGTTGGCCGCCCACTACCTTCGGCTTGACATTGAAGGTTTTCATCCATAAGCCAAAGTGGGACTTGATGCGGAGGAAAGCCTCGCACATGACGATAAACGCCGAGATGTTGAGGACGAAGTTCGGGGCCAGATCATGGAAATCAAGGCCGTAGTAGAACATGAGCCCCCGAACAAACCAGTGAAGTGGGAAACCTAGTCCGCGGAGGAAATGGGTGAGGAACACCACCCTCTCATGGGGCCTGGGGGTGGGGATGAGCAGCCCCTTGTCTGGGAGCCGCTGCGCGATGTCGTTGGATAAGTATCCGGCCTCCCACAGCTTCTTGATGTGTCCCTCCGTGACGGAGGATACCATCCACTTGCCTCCCGCTCCGAACATGGCTGGAGAAGGTTGAGGTGGGAAGTGCGGACTTGGGTGCTGGAGCTCGAGTGCGCGAAAATGGATAAGCAAAGGAGGAGGAAGGCGTAGATGGAAAAGGTGGATCCTTATCCCCTTATATGGGCGGACAAAACTATGTGTCCCCACCAGCCTGGTAAAACTCGCTTATCTCCCAAGCGCCGTAAATTAATGGCGCGGTTGGGTTACCCACGCCCGTATTGATGAGAATCCCGGAATAAGGGGGACACGATCTCTGCTTTGACAAGATGTGCCAAGGAAACCGCCTCGCTAAACGCGCTAAGGTGGGACAGTAAAATGATTCGAATAAAAGCTTGGCCGTGGTGTGATGTCACATTGCGGAATACGTCGGCAGATTGGATTTGTGCAAATATTATTCTCTCTACGGTGGTATGTGGAAATTATTTTGCAGAGGCGGACACTATCCTTGTGTTCAAAATCTTCTATGAAGTATTCGGAGGAGGAACCCGCCTTGCAATGCCGAAGACAAACTGTGCGCCGGACTCGTCGTCATTGAAGCCTGGTTCAGGGACTACTGAGGTAGTCCTGGATTAGGGGGTGTCCGGATGGCCGGACTATGACCTTTGGCCGGACTCCTGGACTATGAAGATACAAGATTGAAGACTTTTTCCCGTGTCCGGATGGGACTTTCCTTGGCATGGAAGGCAAGCTTGGCGATACGGATATGTAGATCTCCTTCCATTGTAACCGACTCTGTGTAACCCTAGCCCTCTCCGGTGTCTATATAAACCGAAGGGTTTTAGTCCGTAGGACGGAACAACAATCATACCATAGGCTAGCTTCTAGGGTTTAGCCTCTCGATCTCGTGGTAGATCTACTCTTGTACTACCCATATCATCAATATCAATCAAGCAGGAGTAGGGTTTTACCTCCATCGAGAGGGCCCGAACCTGGGTAAAAACATCGTGTCCCTTGTCTCCTGTTACCATCCGCCTAGACGCACAGTTCTGGACCCCCTACCCGAGATCCGCCGGTTTTGACACCGACACGCACCTTCGAGAAGCTTCAACATGAGTTGGCCCAAGACGAAGAAAGCTATGCAGCGAGAATTTGTGCCTTCCACCTACATGGAACATCTTCAATACCAATTGGAGAACACCATACAATGATTCAAGTCCATCGATGAGTACTTCAAGAACATGAAGAAAGCCTTGCGACGAGCCAGTGTGGACGACCCCATTTGGAAGAAGTTCTACTTCACGATGGGATTGAACAACAACATCTTCAAGACTCTCTTCACCAACAACCATGAGTCCCTCGACGACATGTTACTTTGGTGCTCTCAAGGCGGAGCAAGAACTCATGAAGGCCAAGTCTTCTTGACCCCAAGCACACTTCATGACAACCACGCTCCAAGACAGCAAGCATGAGGCTAGTACCACTGAGATGTCCAAGCCCGACGAGCTCCAAATGATGTTCCCAAGTTTGATTTCACCGCCATCCCTCTTTATGGCATTGATGATGCCGAGTCTACCATGACTCTTTTTCAAGACGGCGCGGCGACGAGTACGACTACAGAGCAACTCAAGGATCAAGATTTGGAGGTGAGAGACATGGTGGAGAGCAAGGATGATGTTTCCATCTTAGGAGGCGAGAGTGGTGACGTGCCATCTTCGGCCTTCATCCACGGCGACGACTACGAGATGGTTGAGCATGGGATTTTCCCTTCGACTAGTGAGGCGTATGGTGATGAGTTGAGTGACTTGTGCCACCATATTGAGAGTGAGAGTGTCTTCACCACTAGCCGCATATACGATGAGATGCCACAATTCCCATGTGAGGAGAGTCACCACCACCACTTGAGTGATTTGAGTGACTCCACCATATGTGACTTTTAGTGCACCTATTTTGAGGGAGTGAGTGAGCCACCACCACATAGAGAGTGAGGTAGTTGATAGGGCATGTGAGGTCATTTAAATTTCTAACAACTTAACCTCTACCTCTATTGTGTCTTCTCATTTGGTGCTAGGTCCCATATATGATGACCCATCGATCCGCGACGACTTCGTCCTTCCTTTGGACAAGACGATGGCCATGGTGAACTAAGATGCACCCCTGATAACCCACAAGTATAGGGGATCAATTGTAGCCTCTTTCGATAAGTAAGAGTGTCGAAACCAACGAGGAGCTAAAGGTAGAACAAATATTCCCTCAAGTTATATCGACCACCGATACAACTCTACGTACACTTGACATTCACTTTACCGGAAACAAGTAGGAAACTAGAAGTACTTTGTAGGTGTTTTTTGGATAGGTTTGCAAGAAAGTAAAGAGCGAGTAAATAAAGACTAGGGGCTGTTTAGATAAAGAAGCAATAAAGTAAATATAGCGAGTGTGGAAAAGTGGTGATAGGAGTTGTGGAATTGTCCCTAAGCAACTGACTATGTTACTAGACCGATAATCACTATTGCAATTCTATTTGAGGGAGAGGCATAATCTAACATATCATACCTTACTTGGAATTCTATGCTCTTATGATTGGAACTCTAGCAAGCATCCGCAACTACTAAAGATTCATTAAGGTAAAACCCAACCATAGCATTAAAGTATCAAGTCCCCTTTATCCCATACGCAAACAACCTACTTACTCGGTGCATGCTTACATCACTTACGCCACCCACCATAAGCAAATCATAAACATATTGCAAACCCTACAGCGGAATCCCTCACGCTTATGCGACACGGAGGGCACAATAGGACAGCACCAATAATAAAATATGCAACTCAAACCAATCATAGCAATTCATCAATCACCGATAGGACAACGAAAATCTACTCAGACATCATAGGATGGCAACACATCATCGGAAAATAATATGAAGCATAAAGCACCATGTTCAAGTAGAGGTACAGCGGGTTGCGGGAGAGTGGACCGCTGTAGATAGAGGGGAAGGTGATGGAGATGTTGGTGAAGATGACGGTGGTGTTGGTGAAGATTGCGGTGATGATGATGGCCCCGGCAGCGCTCGGCGCACTAGGAAGCAAGGGAGAGAGGCCCCTTCTTCTTCTTCTTCCTTGACCTCCTCCTAGATGGGAGAAGGGTTTCCCCTCGGTCCATGGCTCCCATGGCTTGGGAGGCGAGCCCATCCGAGATTGGATCTATCTCTCTGTTTCTGCGTTCTCTTCTGGCTCTGTTTCACCGTTTCGCGTATATTTGGAGATCCGTAACTCCGATTGGCCTGAAACCTTCGCCGTGATTTTTTTCCGAATATTATCTTTCTTGCAGCAAAAGAAGAGCATCAACCGCCTTACGGTGGGCTCACGAGGGTAGGGGGCGCGCCCCCTGCCGCGTGACCACCTCGGGCACTGTCTCGCGTGGATTTTTCTTCCGGAATTTTCCATAATTTCCAAAAATAAGCTCCGTCCGTTTTTATCCCGTTTGGACTCCGTTTGATATGGATATTCTGTGAAACATAAAACATGCAATGACGAGGAACCGCATTGAGCCTTTGGATCAATATGTTAGTCCCAAAATAATATAAAAAGTTGCCAAAAGTATATGAAAGTGAATAATATTGGCATGGAACAATCAAAAATTATAGATACGACGGAGACGTATCAGCATCCCCAAGCTTAATTGCTGCTCGTCCTCGAGTAGGTTAATGATAAAAAAGAATAATTTTTGATGTGGAATGCTACCTAGCATAATCTTGATCATATGTCTAATCATGGCATGAATATTAAGACATGAGTGATTCAAAGCAATAGTCTATCCTTTGACATAAAAACAATAATACTTCAAGCATACCAACCAAGCAATTATGTCTTATTGAAATAACATAGCCAAAGAAAGCTCATCCCTACAAAATCATATAGTCTGGCTATGCTCCATCTTCACCACACAAAATATTTACATCATGCACAACCCCGATGACAAGCCAAGCAATTGTTTCATACTTTTGACGTTCTCAAACCTTTTCAACTTTCACGCAATACATGAGCGTGAGCCATGGACATAGCACTATAGGTGGAATAGAATATGATGATGGGGGTTATGTGGAGAAGACAAAAAAGGAGAAAATCTCACATCGACGCGGCTAATCAACGGGCTATGGAGATGCCCATCAATTGATGTCAATGTGAGGAGTAGGGATTGCCATGCAACGGATGCACTAGAGCTATAAGTGTATGAAAGCTCAAACTGAAACTAAGTGGGTGTGCATCCAACTTGCTTGCTCATGAAGACCTAGGGCATTTGAGGAAGCCCATCGTTGGAATATACAAGCCAAGTTTTATAATGAAAATTCCCACTAGTATATGAAAGTGAAAGCATAGGAGACTCTCTCTATGAAGAACATGGTGCTACTCTGAAGCACAAGTGTGGTAAAAGGATAGTAACATTGCCCCTTCTCTCTTTTTCTCTCATTTTTTATTTTTTTTATTTTAATATTTTTTTTATTTTTTTGGTGGGCTTCTTTGGCCTCTCTTTTTTATTTGGGCTTCTTTGGCCTCTTTTATTTTTTTGTAAAGTCCGGAGTCTCATCCCGACTTGTGGGGGAATCATAGTCTCCATCATCCTTTCCTCACTGGGGTAATGCTCTAATAATGATGATCATCACACTTTTATTTACTTACAACTCAATATTACAACTCGATATCTAGAACAAAGATATGACTCTATATAAATGCTTCCGACGGTGGACCGGGATGTGCAATGATCTAGCGTAGCAATGACATCAAAAAACAGACAAGCCATGAAAACACCATGCTAGCTATCTTACAATCATGCAAAGCAATATGACAATGAATGCTCAAGTCATGTATATGATGATGATGGAAGTTGCATGGCAATATATCTCGGAATGGCTATGGAAATGCCATGATAGGTAGGTATGGTGGCTGTTTTGAGGAAGATATAATGAGGCTTATGTGTGAAAGAGCGTATCGTATCACGGGGTTTGGATGCACCGGCGAAGTTTGCACCAACTCTCGAGGTGAGAAAGGGCAATGCACGGCAATCAAGAGGCTAGCAATGATGGAAGGGTGAGAGTCGTAAAATCCATGGACTCAACATTAGTCATAAAGAACTCACATACTTATTGCAAAAATCTATTAGTCATCAAAACAAAGTACTACGCGCATGCTCCTAGGGGGGTATATTGGTAAGAAAAGACCATCGCTCGTCCCCGACCGCCACTCATAAGGAAGGCAATCAATAAACACCTCATGCTCTGACTTCGTTACATAACGGTTCACCATACGTGCATGCTACGGGACTTGCAAACCTCAACACAAGTATTTCTCAATTTCACAATTACTCAACTAGCATGACTCTAATATCACCATTTTTACATCGCAAAACTATTGCAAAGAATCAAACATATCATATTCAGCGACCTACAAGTTTATGTAGGATTTTATGACTAACCATGTGAATGACCAGTTCCTGTCATCTCTCTAAATAGATATAAGTGAAGCAAGAGAGTTTTAATTCTTTCTACAAAAGATATGCCCACGCTCTAACAAATATAAGTGAATCAAAAGAGCATTCTACAAATGGCGGTTGTCTATGTAAAGAGAAACAGTCAATCCAAGCTTCAAATGATATGAGTGAAGCACATGAAGCATTCTATAAAGCCATACTCAAAAGATATAAGTGAAGTGCAATGAGCATTCTATAAATCAACCAAGGACTATCTCATACCAGCATGGTGCATAAAATAAAAATAAAAACCTAATTGCAAAAGACGCTCCAAGACTTGCACATATCGCATGAACGAAACGAATCTGAAAACATACCGATATTTGTTGAAGAAAGAGGATGCCTCCCAGCATCCCCAAGCTTAGACAACAGAGTCTCCTTGAATATTTACTTGGGGTGCCTCGGGCATCCCCAAGCTTGAGCTCTTGCCTCTCTTCCTTCTTCTCACATTGAGACCTTCTCGATCATCGAACACTTCATTCACACAAAACTTCAACAGAAAACTCGGTAAGATCCGTTAGTATAATAAAGCAAATCACTACTCTAAGTACTGTTGCAAACCAATTCATAATTTTTTTTTGCATTGTGTCTACTGTAATATAACTTTTTTATGGCTTAATTCACTGATATAAATTGATAGTTTCATCAAAACAAGCAAACTATGCATCAAAAATAGAATCTGTCTAAAACAGAACAGTCTGTAGCAATCTGAACATTCACCATACTTCTGATACTTGAAAAATTCTGCCAAAATTAGGAAGAATAAAAAAGTTGTATAGCAAGACAGTTCAAAAAGAATCATAACCATTTGATGTTCCAGTAAAAAAGTAAAATTCACGCACTATAGCCAAAGTTTCTGTCCTGCACCGCACAAACCAACAAGCATTGTAAACATCCTAAAGGCAAACTTTGGCACATTATTTTTATAATACAATGGAATTGTACAAGGGGATAATTATTTTTGTTGAAAAGTTTCTGTAATCAAGATTCACAAAGTTGCTGTGAGCATGAACAAAGTTCAAGGAGCTCTCCCACTTCAACAATGCTTGTCTTTCTCACTTTCGCTTTTCTTTTTGAAAAAGTTTTGGGTTCCCCTCTTTGTTTTTGTTGTTTTTAAACTATATGAAAGCACTCAACATAAATAAATGACTCTCTAAAACTTCCGGGTTGTCTCCCTGGCAGCGCTTTCTTTAAAGCCATTAAGCTAGGCATATAGTGCTCAAGTAGCGAATCCACCCGGATCCCAAGGTATATCAAAGCCAATTTTAATTAGCAATGATTTGTAATTTAGTAGTGAGAACAAAGTAACATATATCATGTAATGACGAAGTCTAACTCTCTTCCTATGCATCGACATATCATAAAAGAACAATTCATGCACACCTAGTAAAGGCCAATGCATAGTATAAACAGTTTCTTGCAATTTTATTGTATTGGATACATAGAGAGGTGGAGATATAGTTCCTCTCTCATAATAATTGCAAGTAGGAGCGGCAAGCACATGCATATTATATTCATCAAAATAATCATGTGCAATGGTAAAAGGCAACCCATCAATGTAATCCTTAATAAGTGCAAACTTCTCCGATATAGTATAATCGGGAGAATTCAAAAATATAATAGGACTATCATGCGTGGGTGCAATAGCAACAATTTCATGTTTAACATAAGGAACTACAGCAAGTTCATCTCCATAAGCATAATTCATATTGGCATCTTGGCCACAAGCATAGCAAGCATCATCAAAAAGGGATATTTCAAAAGAATCATAGGGATCATAACAGTCATCATAGCAATCATTCTTCGGTAAGCACGAAGGGGAATTAAACAATGTATGAGTTTAAGAGTTACTCTCATTAGAAGGTGGGCACGGGTGATCAATCTGCTCTTCCTCCTTTTGTTCTTCGCTCTCCTCCTCATCTTTTTCATCCAATGAGCTCATAGTTTCATCAATTTCTTCTTCCATAGATTCCTGCAAAATATTAGTCTCTTCTTGGACAGCGGAGACTTTCTTAATAAGTGCATTAATATATGCATTATATTCATAATTCTCATAAAAATATTTAAGGATAGCTAAATTTTCAAATCTATAACAAGCATCATCAAAATCCTCAAACTCTTTAAACATGGATTCAATTTCATAAGCACCCATAAAAGCAACAAATTCTTCTATTTGTTGCACATCATAGTAATCGTATATACCATTAGCATAAGAAGCTAAGGTTTCATTATCATTAAATTTGCATGAAAAGGGAAGGTGTGGAGCATTCATCCTAGAGCAACAAGTATAATCATATTCCAAGCATAGTTGTCTAGCATACCACTTTAATATATAAATTTGATCCCATAATAGTTTCCCTTTTTGAGTTAAGCGATAATCCCTAAAGTATTCACGTTGATCCAACGTTACTCCCATTACCAAATTGAATGAGGTTTTCTCAGGATTATCAAAGTGGTACATAATATTTTTCACATATTGAGCATCGAGGGTTTTAGGAGGTTCCTCATCTCCATGAGTAGCAAGTACACCTAATTTTTTTGGTATTTCGTGTTCCATATCCATAACTAAAGATAGAGAACAACTAAGAACAGCAAATAAAAATTACTTAGTGATAAAGCAAACAAGCACACACAAGAATATTCACCCCACGCTATGACTCCCCGGCAACGGCGCCACAAAAAGGTCTTGATAACCCACAAGTATAGGGGATCAATTGTAGCCTCTTTCGATAAGTAAGAGTGTCGAACCCAACGCGGAGCTAAAGGTAGAACAAATATTCCCTCAAGTTCTATCGACCACCGATACAACTCTGCGTACACTTGACGTTCGCTTTACCGGAAACAAGTAGGAAACTAGAAGTACTTTGTAGGTGTTTTTTGGATAGGTTTGCAAGAAAGTAAAGAGCGAGTAAATAAAGACTAGGGGCTGTTTAGATAAAGAAGCAATAAAGTAAATATAGCGAGTGCGGAAAAGTGGTGATAGGAGTTGTGGAATTGTCCCTAAGAAACTGACTGTGTTACTAGACCGATAATCACTATTGCAATTCTATTTGAGGGAGAGGCATAATCTAACATATCATACCTTACTTGGAATTCTATGCACTTATGATTGGAACTCTACCAAGCATCCGCAACTAATAAAGATTCATTAAGGTAAAACCCAACCATAGCATTAAAGTATAAAGTCCCCTTTATCCCATACGCAAACAACCTACTTACTCGGGTATGTGCTTCTGTCACTCACGCCACCCACCATAAGCAAATCATAAACATATTGCAAACCCTACAGCGGGAATCCCTCACGCTTGCGCGACACGGAGGGCACAATAGGACAACACCAATAATAAAATATGCAACTCAAACCAATCATAGAAATTCATCAATCACCGATAGGACAACGAAAATCTACTCAGACATCATAGGATGGCAACACATCATTGGAAAATAATATGAAGCATAAAGCACCATGTTCAAGTAGAGGGTACAGCGGGTTGCAAGAGAGTGGACCACTGTAGATAGAGGGGGGAAGGTGATGGAGATGTTGGTGAAGATGACGGTGGTGTTGATGAAGATCGCGGTGATGATGATGGCCCCCGGCAGCGCTCCGGCGCTCCCGGAAGCAAGGGGGAGAGAGGCCCCCTTCTTCTTCTACTTCCTTGACCTCCTCCCTAGATGGGAGAAGGGTTTCCTCTCTGGTCCTTGGCTCCCATGGCTTGGGAGGGGCGAGAGCCCCTCCGAGATTGGATCTATCTCTCTGTTTCTGCGTTCTCTTCTGGCTCTGTTTCACCTTTCGCGTATATATGGAGATCTGTAACTCCGATTGGCCTGAAACCTTCGCCGTGATTTTTTTCCAAATATTATGTGTCTTGCGGCAAAATAAGAGCATCAACCGCCTTACGGTGGGCTCACGAGGGTAGGGGGCGCACCCAGGGGGGCAGGCGCGCCCCCCTGCCTCATGACCACCTCGGGCACTGTCTCGCGTGGATTTTTCTTCCGGAATTTTCCATATTTTCCAAAAATAAGCTCCGTCCATTTTTATCCCATTTGGACTCCGTTTGATATGGATATTCTGCGAAACATAAAACATGCAATGCATGTGAGGCGCACTGAGCCTTTGGATCAATATGTTAGTCCCAAAAATAATATAAAAAGTTGCCAAAAAGTATATGAAAGTGAATAATATTGGCATGGAACAATAAAAAAATATAGATACGACGGAGACGTATCAACCCCCCACATGGTTCCATCATGATGAAGGTGACCACGATTTGGTCCTTGCCACCTCACCTACACCACATGAGTGGAATGTGAAAGGTGACATAGGTGATGGTGATGCTCTAGACCCACTAGTGAACATTATTGACATTGATTGTCTGCATGATGTTGATCCACCTATTACCATGCTTCATGCTAGTATGATTTCCCCATACGATGATTTACCCATTTATGATGAGTTTCATGATTGTCATGTGGAGTCTATTAGTTGTGATGCCATGTTGCATAGGATTTCTTGTGATAATTCTCTCGGTCACATCATGTTTGCAATCTGCTTGACTTGTCATATGCTATGAATGAGATCACCCATATGTCATATTTGCAATCTCATCATAGTGACTATGCATATGCCATTAAAATAAATCCAATTTGCACATATGGCATAGATGACAAGCCCATGGTTATTGGCATTTATTTTTCTTGTGATTATATTGATATGCTCCCTTTGCATCATTTATCTCGTATGGCATGCCATGACCACCTAGCTTCACACATGCATTGTTTGCCATGTTGTAAATTTTCTCCATATTGTGCTTCCGCTATTGCACATGAGGAGACCCCCATAGTTTCCTCATACATTTTAGGAGATTTTGATCCATTCCATGATCCTAATACTTTACTTGTGTGCACAATATGCTTCCCATGAATAAACATGCTATTAATGTGCCATATACTTGCATTCTCAATTTGTGTCATCATCGTGTCATACATAACAACTATTCTTTCATGATGGATGACATGTTCATATACCATGCTTTCAATTTCTTTGAGCAATGCTTATCATGTGCTAACTTTCACGTGCACATACACATCATGATGGATGATGTGTACATTTACCACGCACACACTTTTTTGGTTTGTGTCCCTTTTGTGTAGGTACCCAGGCATACTCATCAACCTCGCAATCCCATGAGTTGACGAAACGAGCTCCGGAGAGCAATGATGATTTGGGATCCCGTGGATTGTCCTTACCACCGCTTCCTTCACGCACTTCTTTCCCATGGCCCTCACATGGTTATGGGTTATTGTCCATTATGTCTCATATTCCCATATTCCCATGTTCACTTTGCATGATATGCTCATTTCTATGTCTTTGCCATGCATTTGTGACCCATTCCTTGCATCTCACATGACACTTGATTATATGACGTGTATGTGTATTTGCAAGCTTGGTGGAGATATTGCTTGTTATTGTCATGTTTTCCTTGTACCCCATGCCTATGATGATACATTGATATTGTGATATGTCATGTGCATTGTCTATGCCTATTATTTTCTCACATGACATGATTGCCATGATTTCCTCTTGTGTGTTGCATCTTCGCTCCACTAGTTTGCACGACATTATTTCTATACTTGCTTTGTGTAACATCGCCCATGATTCATACTTGCTCATTTCATGCAGTTCATAGTCACTATTGCCATGCTTTGCACATGATTCATATTGCTTATTGCCATATGTCTCCATATGTTGACTCTCTCATGCTAGATGACTTGCCCTGTATTGAGTGCAACAATGCTTTTAGTCTTGCTAATGAGATTGCCCCCATAGCTTTCTCGCATAAGTTTGGAGCTTGTACTGATGACCCACAAGTATAGGGGATCTATCATAGTCCTTTCGATAAGTAAGAGTGTAACATCCCAAAATTCTAAATTTTGGAATGTTATAATAAATAAATAACTATGGTTGTTGTCTGATTGTTTGACTGATTGATTGAATGGAATTGAGTGGAAATTGAAACTTTTGAAAGTTGAATGAGAGGGAATGAAATGACTTTCCCAAACTTTCCATTTTGCATTTTTGGATCCCAATTGAACTCAAGTTCATTGCAACACCAAAACCTAGAGTGAAGATGACATGACTTCTTCCATCTTGAAATGAATAGGGTTTTGGAAGAGATTTGAAATTCATTTGGGAAGATTTCAAATCCAAAGCTTTATGCAACTCAATGATTTTTCATGAGGGAAGATAAAATGACTTCTTCAATTATATGAAATATGAGTTGGAAGTTAAAATGAATCAAGTTGAAAGTCATTTGAAAGTGCTTTGAAACCCTCTTTCAAATTTTGAGTTTTGAATTTGAATTTCAAACTTTGGCATGTGGGAAACATTTCAAAAGCTAAGCCTGATAAATACTTGATCAAAAGTATGAGAGGAGCCAACATGACACTCCAAAAATATCAGAGGAAACAATGCCAAAATATTTGGATTCAAATCTGAATTTTATTTGAATTTGGAAAAAAATGGATTTTTATAAAGTTTGGATTTTGCCTTTGGAAAAATGTTCAAATGAAAGGGAATATTCCCCTGATCATTTTGGTATATATATACCCTATATAAAATATTTATAGATATTGTTTTATTTTTGTTTTGTTTTATTTAAAAAATAAAAAAACTCCCCAGGCGCCAGCCGAGCCACCCAGAGCCCGGCCAGCGCCGCCCCTTTGGCCCAAGCCAGTAGCCTAAGCCCAGCCGAGCCACCGACCGAGCCGGCCCAGCTCCACTCACCCCTCGCCGCTCGCCCGAAGGCGCTACGCGCCGGCCACCCGATCGCCTCGCCCCTCCCTCTCTCTCTCTGACCCGCGGGACCCACCCCCTTCTTCCTTTCCCGCCCCACGCCACGCCGTCGCCGCCGCGGATCGCCGGATCTCGAAGGATCCGGGATGCCGATTCCCTCCCCCGATTCCTTTCCTTCCCCGACGAGGCCCCGCCCTATAAAACCCCCTCCCCGCACCCCGTTCCCCCCCTCGCCCCCTCGCCGGACCTCCTCTCCCTCCCGCTCGTGCTCATGGGAGCCAAGCTCAGACCGCCGCCATTATCGCCGCCGTCGGCGCCCAGCCCTCCCGACCACCCCGACCCCACGAACTCCTCACGGCCTCCCCTCACCCTTGGCGACTCATGAGCTCCCCGACCTTCAAGCTCCCGACCTTCCTTCCGCCCGCCGCCCGCCGTCGCCGGACTCGGTGAAGACACGGAGAACTCCCTCCCCGTCCGATCCAAAATAAGCGGCCACGAAGGGTATCTTTTATAAAAAAACCGGCGGTTCGTCCGGTTTATTTGTTAGGGTTTTAGTCAATTAGCGGCCCGTTTTAGTTTTAACCCGAGGCCCATTTAGACTAAATTACGCTCGAGAGCGCATATAGGCCCATTAGGCCTTTTTCTTTTATTTTGATTTTCTGTTTTAGCGAATAGTTTCTGTTTTCAAAATGTATATCTTTTATTCTGTTTAATATTTTTAGATGATTCTTTTTTTGTTGGATTGCAAATTTTATGTAGTTTCTGTAGAATATATATTTAGCTATGTTAAAATAATTAAAATTGCTTTATTTTAGTTTTAGTCAGAATAGCAAATCTGCTATAACTTTAGTTAGAAAAATTATTTTTGCATGATTCTTTTTGTCACCACTTTATTTTAACATTGCAAAACCCTAGAAATTAATTTTGGTATTTTAGGATTAATAAATAATTAGTTTTAGACAGAATCCTATTAAACCTAATTAATTAACTAGTTCTGTTTTCCTATTTAATTAATTAGTAAATGAATTTATTTTTAACTTGTGATTAGTTATTCTAGGTTAGTTTCTGTTACTCCATTAGATGAACTTTTATTTATAATTAATAAAAGTTTTAAATTAATTTTCTTAATGGAAATTGGATTAGGCCTAAAATGAGTTTTATAATAGCTTTTAATTAATTCTTTTTGCTCCTAGTTGCTTAGTGAAACCTTTTCTGTTAAGTTAACCTAAAATCATGATTAGGTTATGTTAAGAAAAATTTTGTTATATAAAACTACTATTTTGTTATTGTTTGAAATAGGAAAACTTTGAGTGGCCTTTCTTTGAGTTTTCTTTTGGATTTGGTTTTGGTTGTTTTGTTGTGTTATGTTACCTTTGTTATGTTGTGTTATGTGATCCTATTGCTATGAGCTTATTATAGTTATTGTTTGCCTCGGTAGAATTTCCGGTCTGAAGATTGCTACCACGAAACCCTAGTTTTTGAAGATCGTCAACCGAGCAAGTTCACTTTGACCATGCTTTTTCTTACCTATGTTTTATTGCATTTAGTGGCACCTTTGCAACCACCCCTCGATAGTGTTATTGAATCCTTGTAGTTGAGTAGTATGCATGAGGTAGGAACCCATCACCCTGTTACCAAGCCGGGGCGTTATTTCTTTTAATGCTACGCTATAGTAGGCGGGGTTTGGTATGAGTGCAGGGAGTGGTGTGAGAATGGAGGATTCTCGTCAATGGCGACAACTCCATGATGGAATCTGCAAGGACTGCATCTTCAAGACCTCAAGACCTCAAGACTCGAGACAGATTTCAATACACACTCTTGGGTGAAGGGCGGTTGTGGGCAGCCTGGAGAAACCGGTGGTTGGCGGGATGCATGGAGAAGCGCCATGACATCTCGCGAAAGCTTCACCCAGACTCAAAGAGACGGAAGAATACTTCACGCTGGAAGCTTACCTGCAACCGCAAGTCATTATGGGCTCTGGCTTGGTTGACCTTGGTTGTGACTCTGGCTGGGGCGGTACTAGCAGATGTAGAAGGGCGGTAGGATTGGATGGGTGCGGACGGTGGTCGGAGGAACTCTTTGGAAGACCATGTTTGGTCATCTTGTTCTCAAACACTCGAAGTGCGAGAGCGTAAAAGAGGATCGAATCTTGCGGGTAAAGTGTACAAACCTCTGCGGAGGTTTAAACCTAATCAATTAGCCGTGTCCCGATTACGGACAATTTGAGCCTCTGGACTTGGATCTATCTCGGAACTCTCAACACGGATGATAACTTAATTGTGGGCAACTTATGATGATTTTGGGCTATGAGACATCGGTTGGCGGTACCATGTCATGATAGAACACTCCATAGTACAGACTTCATTTATGCCTTTGATGTAGGGAAAATAAAACCAGCTTTTACATAAACAAAATTCGAATCTGAGCCATAAAGCCATATTGCATATAGTATAGTTTATCATCTGTTTTATCTTATTGTGATCTTGCGGTACATTCAATGTCTTGACCTACACGGCTGCAACGTATCATGTTGCGAGATATTTCCTCGACAGTAAGAATGCAGTGCAGGGGTTACGGTGTACACTCAACTTTGCCGATGGCGTTGATGGGACTCCACACCCGACTATTTGTTTCGTTGTGACTTATGAGGTATATATCAGTTTCGTTAATTATACATGTGATTGCACTTTGATATATACATTGATGTCTTGTGTGTGCCGACATATCTTGATCCGAGGATGGTACAGCAACACGAGGCTTGACCGTCGAGGTCGGGTCGCTCTGAGATGGTATCGAGCGCATGTTGGTATAGAACGTGACCCTAGAAATCGGAAAGCCCCTAGGACAGGATATCTCAAAAACTTTATTTACAAAAAGACTCTTACTTCTCATCTTTGCTGATCTTATCAAATAGACCCTCTCACTTCAGTTAGTTAGAATATACCCCTTATCCTTTGATCTCCTGGAGAATCAACTGAAGACGCTCCAAGAAGGATTTGATATCGGAGAACTGATGACCCCTTCAGAGCAAAGAGGATTTCACCATGTATTAGAAGCTAGAACAGTTGAAGACTCCGAAGACTTGAAAGGATCTGAAGAATTATTTGACCTTTAGAAGACCAAACCCCTGCTATACACCTACGTTAGATGCGATGAATTGTGAGCTGTCATTTGTTTGATGTTTTCCGACAGCCCCAAAATAAAACTTGTTTCTTCAAAAACTATTGGTTGTATTGTGTGTATATCCTTCCCCACCCTCTCTCATCTCACCCTAAAACCCTTGAACACCATAGATGATGAATGAAGTTGGTGATATTCTCTGGACGAAGACTCAGCCCGAGGCGAGCTATGGATCAGAACATGGAAACCCACTTGGGAGCAATTTGGTTTCAAGGAAGTATGAGTCAATCGCTCTTGATACTTTCTGAAAGTCTGCAACCAGTGGAAAATGCATCAAGCCATACAGAGGATTTAATGGAGCAAGAACTTGGGGAATTCAAGAAGACCACGATGAGATCACGTCTCATCCGGAAGCACTATGATAACCGGAGAAGAAACCTTGTGCTGCAAGATTTGCGGAGAAATAGGACACACCGGGAAGAACACAAGGATGGATGCCCTCATTGTGAGGAGAAACACCCAGCCGAGGAATGCCCAACTAGCGGTGACTTGCTTCTGTGTGAAGGAACCACCCACTACCCGACTCGGTGTTACATTTACCCCATGGTGCAACAAACTATTCAGGAGCAGGAAGAAGGAATGAAAGAAGCCCTCAGAAGTTATGAAAGAACCAAGTGATGAAGGAATGTGTTGAAGACCTTGATGGAGAAGGCCTCAACAGATTTTACTCCAATGCACGCTATTCATGTGGAGAAGAAGGACATTTTCACGATGTTGCACCAAGGAAAGGAAAGAGTATCAGGGATACTTCCGGCGGAAGCAATAGAGCTTGATCCACGAGGGAATAGAAGGTTTGATCGAAACGAAGGAACCGGAAGAGAAACAAAGACACCCTCGAGAACAACCCAATTTCTGCAAATAGGGACAAGAGTCATATTACCTGTTTTGAATGTAAGGGCGTCGGGCATTATGCCAATCATTGTCCCGAAAGGAAACAAGGAACTCAAGGAGCGAGCACCATCTCCAAGAAGCCCAAAGACTTATCGAAAGTCATTTGTTTTCGCTGCAAGGAAGCAGGACATTATGCTACTAAATGTTCCGACAAGACGAAAGCTGGAGCTGAGTAGTTGGAATTTTGATTATGGATAATAAGAGTAGTAGAAAGCAATTTCATTTTCATGAGCTCAATGAGTTGAGTTATGTAATAGATTGCCTTGAGATTGTAATAGTTCATGACTCAATAAAGTTGTAATGTCACATGCTGACAAGCTTTAAGGAGTTGTCATATTGGAAATTAATATTCTTGATGAGCATGGAAGAAAGTGAGTTGTGATGCATAAGCAGAAATTGGAATTGAGTTTGAAGTTTTGTTTGGATGATATGAATGTGTGCCGGGAGATATGTACCTCATTACGAGCACCACTTTTGTTATACAAGCTGCAGATGACGACCCTTACGAGTCATTCCTTAAAGGTCGGAGACGATCATGACCACGACAAGTGATCATGATTACCCAAGATCTGAAGGACATGATGAAGCATATTCACCTTGAAGGCGTCACGGTCTACAAAGGCTACCCTTCATGCATAAGGGAGTGGAACTTTGGTATGTGGAGTACACCTCCACCATTTGAAAGGAGTTTGCCCAAAAATGATGGGGCAGTAACTTTTCATCTCACGTGTGCCACAAGCAACTTTCTTGATGCCGTTAGTGAAGCAGCCATGGAAGCCATCGCGGATCGGAGAAATACTTGAAGCAAGACTCCGTTATACTCGGGAATACCTAAGCGAAGTGCATGCGAGAGATGATGAAGGTGAAGCTCAAGACCACCATGATGAAACAGAAGATTGAAGATTTCAAGGCTCATGTCGCACAATTCGATGGGGTGAAGAATCCTCGAGGAGGATAAATAAATAAAGTGGAAGTAATGTCGACCATACCAATTCATGTGGGTGGCAGCATTTGTAACAAATACTTTTGGAATTTGGATTCTGAAAATGGTTAAGGATGTAATGAAAGATTTATATGAGAATAATGAGATGTTATGGATAAACTTGTGCAGTTATTTTGGTCATAGTACTCTGTAAAACCACAGGATCAATGAAGAAAGAAATGTGTTATCCATGACGGTCCATAGAAGGAAGCTGGACAAAATAAGTTGGAGTTGTGCTTTTGCTATGATGGTATGAAGAAATAGAGTACTCTGGATTTAAGGAGGTGTAACAAGAGAGTTACTCCAAGGATGAGTTAAAGCTGCACTAGTCTCAAGTGGGCCATAACCCACGGGCCCGAGGATTTTGATAAGGAACAGATGTAACCTTGATGAAGGAATAAATTGGAAGAATCGGTGATCCAATCAGCATCGTTTACGTGGGAGTTTACATAAAACACGAGAGTTGATAAGGAACGATAGATGTTTGTTTTGGCCTGCAGAATCAATGGATTTTTCCGAACTTGGTTCGTCGACAAGAGAAATTCTGTAATGCTTGTGAGAATGACCGAGTGTTAGAATACGAGATTCGCTAAACCTTATCTGAGGTAATGATCTGGTGCGGAATGGATTGATCACCATACCGACTTACTCGTATCTTTCGCTCTTGCTATTTGGAATGGTAAATCTGAGAGACTTAACCATAGTAAAGTAACGACGCTCGTTGAAGCCTTGCTTAAGCCTTAGAGTGGTAGGATGATAAACCCATGTACATGGCAGTTGTTGCCAAACGTAGGTTATCTGGTGAGGTTCAACCTGACCCGTTTTCTGCGGAGAAAACCATAAATTGTAGACCACCATGAGTGTTTGATAGTTATTTAGAATGGACAGACCCATCAGCTAAGAAGATCCGGTCTCGGCGAACCACAACTTTGACGAACCGACCCAAGGTTTGAGGAAAACTTTACGCTCCTAACGAAAGAGCGTTAATGAAGGAGTTATTGTAAGATATGTGAAGATACATACATTGTCGGCACTCGGAGGAAATATCTGAGTTTATTGGGACCATGACCTTGTTTTTAAGTGTGGTAGCACCCCGACCTTCGACCAACACATTTGCTAGGAGACCCCAACCCTAACCATTTCTTGCTAGCCTCTTGAATCTCGAGGGCGAGATTCATTTTAAGTGTGGTAGGTTTGTAACATCCCAAAATTCTAAATTTTGGAATGTTATAATAAATAAATAACTATGGTTGTTGTCGATTGTTTGGTGATTGATTGAATGGAATTGAGTGGAAATTGAAACTTTTGAAAGTTGAATGAGAGGAATGAAATGACTTTCCCAAACTTTCCATTTGCATTTTGGATCCCAATTGAACTCAAGTTCATTGCAACACCAAAACCTAGAGTGAAGATGACATGACTTCTTCCATCTTGAAATGAATAGGGTTTTGGAAGAGATTTGAAATTCATTTGGGAAGATTTCAAATCCAAAGCTTTATGCAACTCAATGATTTTCATGAGGGAAGATAAAATGACTTCTTCAATTATATGAAATATGAGTTGGAAGTTAAAATGAATCAAGTTGAAAGTCATTTGAAAGTGCTTTGAAACCCTCTTTCAAATTTTGAGTTTTGAATTTGAATTTCAAACTTTGGCATGTGGGAAACATTTCAAAAGCTAAGCCTGATAAATACTTGATCAAAAGTATGAGAGGAGCCAACATGACACTCCAAAAATATCAGAGGAAACAATGCCAAAAGATTTGGATTCAAATCTGAATTTTATTTGAATTTGGGAAAAATGGATTTTATAAAGTTTGGATTTTGCCTTTGGAAAAATGTTCAAATGAAAGGGAATATTCCCCTGATCATTTTGGTATATATATACCCTATATAAAATATTTATAGATATTGTTTTATTTTTGTTTTTGTTTTATTTAAAAAAATAAAGAAAAAACTCCCGGGGCGCCACCAAACCACCCAGAGCCCAGCCAGCGCCGCACCCTTTTGCCCAAGCCAGCCCAGCCCAGCGAGCCGACCGACCGAGCCGGCCCAGCTCCACTCACCCCTCGCCGCTCGCCCGAAGGCGCTTCGCGCCGGCCACCCGATCGCCTCGCCCCTCCCTCTCTCTCTCGACCCGCGGGACCCACCCCCTTCTTCCTTCCCCGCCCCACGCCACGCCGTCGCCGCCGCGGATCGCGGATCCCGAAGGATCCGGGATGCCGATTCCCTCCCCCGATTCCTTTCCTTCCCAGCGAGGCCCGCCCTATAAACCCCTCCCGCACCCGTTCCCCCTCGCCCCTCGTCGGACCTCCTCTCCCTCCCTTCGTGCTCGCATGGGCCAAGCTCGCTTCCCGCCGCCATTATCGCCGCCGTCGGCGCCCAGCCCTCCCGACCACCCCGACCCCACGAACTCCTCACGGCCTCCCCGCACCAAGACGCGACTCGCCGGAGCTCCCCTTCAAGCTCCCGACGCACTTCCGCCGCCGCCGCCGCCGTCGCGGACTCGGTGAACAGGAGAACTCCCTCCCCGTCCGATCCAAAATAAGCGGCCACGATTAGAACCCGAAGAGTATCTTTTATAAAAAGAACCGCCGGTTCGTCCGGTTTATTGTTAGGGTTTTAGTCAATTAGCCGCCCGTTTTAGTTTTAACCCGAGGCCCATTTAGACTAAATTACGCTCGAGGGCGCTGATATAGGCCCATTAGGCCTTTTCTTTTATTTTGATTTTCTGTTTTAGCGAATAGTTTCTGTTTTCAAAAATGTATATCTTTTATTCTGTTTAATATTTTTAGATGATTCTTTTTTTGTTGGATTGCAAATTTTATGTAGTTTCTGTAGAATATATATTTAGCTATGTTAAAAATAATTAAAATTGCTTTATTTTAGTTTTAGTCAGAATAGCAAATCTGCTATAACTTTAGTTAGAAAATTATTTTGCATGATTCTTTTGTCACCACTTTATTTTAACATTGCAAAACCCTAGAAATTAATTTTGGTATTTTAGGATTAATAAATAATTAGTTTTAGACAGAATCCTATTAAACCTAATTAATTAACTAGTTCTGTTTTCCTATTTAATTAATTAGTAAATGAATTTATTTTAACTTGTGATTAGTTATTCTAGGTTAGTTTCTGTTACTCCATTAGATGAACTTTTATTTATAATTAATAAAAGTTTTAAATTAATTTTCTTAATGGAAATTGGATTAGGCCTAAAATGAGTTTTATAATAGCTTTTAATTAATTCTTTTTGCTCCTAGTTGCTTAGTGAAACCTTTTACATTAAGTTAACCTAAAATCATGATTAGGTTATGTTAAGAAAAATTTTGTTATATAAAACTACTATTTTGTTATTGTTTGAAATAGGGAAAACTTTGAGTGGCCTTTCTTTGAGTTTTTCTTTTGGATTTGGTTTTGGTTGTTTTGTTGTGTTATGTTACCTTTGTTATGTTGTGTTATGTGATCCTATTGCTATGAGCTTATTATAGTTATTGTTTGCCTCGGTAGAATTTCCGGTCGAAGATTGCTACCACGAAACCCTAGTTTTTCGAAGATCGTCAACCAGGCAAGTTCACTTTGACCATGCTTTTTCTTACCTATGTTTTATTGCATTTAGTGGCACCTTTGCAACCACCCCTCAGTAGTGTTATTGAATCCTTGTAGTTGAGTAGTATGCATGAGGTAGGAACCCATCACCCTGTTACCAAGCCCGGGACGTTATTTCTTTTAATGCTACGCTATAGTAGACGGGGTTTGGTATGAGTGCACGGAGTGGTGTGAGAATGGAGGATTCTCGTCAATGGCGACAACTCCATGATGGAATCTGCAAGGACTGCATCTTCAAGACCTCAAGACCTCAAGACTCGAGACAGATTTCAATACACACTCTTGGGTGAAGGGCGGTTGACGGGCAGCCTGGAGAAACCAGTGGTTGGCGGGATGCATGGAGAAGCGCCATGACATCTCGCGGAAAGCTTCACCCAGACTCAAAGAGACGGAAGAATACTTCACGCTGGAAGCTTACCCGTGCAACCGCAAGTCATTATGGGCTCTGGCTTGGTTGACCTTGGTTGTGACTCTGGTGGGGCGGTACTAGCAGATGTAGAAGGACGGTAGGATTGGATGGGTGCCGGACGGTGGTCGGAGGAACTCTTTGGAAGACCATGTTTGGTCATCTTGTTCTCAAACACTCTGAAGTGCGAGAACGTAAAAGAGGATCGAATCTTGCGGGTAAAGTGTACAAACCTCTGCAGAGGCTTAAACCTAATCGATTAGCCGTGTCCCGATTACGGACAATTTGAGCCTCTGGACTTGGATCTATCTCGGAACTCTCAACACGGATGATAACTTAATTGTGGGCAACTTATGATGATTTTGGGCTATGAGACATCGGTTGGCGGAACCATGTCATGATAGAACACTCCATAGTACAGACTTCATTTATGCCTTTGATGTAGGGAAAATAAAACCAGCTTTTACATAAACAAAATTCGAATCTGAGCCATAAAGCCATATTGCATATAGTATAGTTTATCATCTGTTTTATCTTATTGTGATCTTGCGGTACATTCAATGTCTTGACCTACACGGCTGCAACGTATCATGTTGCAGATATTTCCTCGACGAGTAAAATGCAGTGCAGGGTTACGGTCTACACTCAACCTGCCGATGGCGTTGATGGGACTCCACACCGACTATTTGTTTCGTTGTGACTTATGAGGTATATATCAGTTTTACGTTAATTATACATGTGATTGCACTTTGATATATACATTGATGTCTTGTGTGTGCCAGATATCTTGATCGAGGATGGTACAGCAACACAGAGGCTTGACCGTCTGAGGTCGGGTCGCTACAAAGAGTGTCGAACCCAACAAGGAGCAGAAGGAAATGATAAGCGGTTTTCAGCAAGGTATTCTCTGCAAGTACTGAAATAAGTGGTAACAGGTAGTTTTGTGATAAGATAAATTGTAACGAGCAACAAGTAACAAGAGTAAATAAAGTGCAGCAAGGTGGCCCAATCCTTTTTGTAGCAAAGGACAAGCCTGGACAAACTCTTATAATAGGAAAAGCGTTCCCGAGGACACATGGGAATATCATCAAGCTAGTTTTCATCACGTTCATATGATTCGCGTTCGGTACTTTGATAATTTGATATGTGGGTGGACCGGTGCTTGGGTGCTGTTCTTACTTGAACAAGCATCCCAGTTATGATTAACCTCTATTGCAAGCATCCGCAACTACAACAAAAGTATTAAGGTAAACCTAACCATAGCAAAACATATGGATCCAAAACAGCCCCTTACAAAGCAACGCATAAACTAGGGTTTAAGCTTCTGTCACTCTAGCAACCCATCATCTAATTATTACTTCCCAATGCCTTCCTCTAGGCCCAAATAATGGTGAAGTGTTATGTAGTCGACGTTCACATAACACCACTAGAGGCTAGACAACATACATCTCATCAAAATATCGAACGAATACAAAAGTCACATGACTACTAATAGCAAGACTTCTCTCGTGTCCTCAGGAACAAACGTAACTACTCACAAAGCATATTCATGTTCATAATCAGAGGGGTAAATAATATGCATAAAGGATCTGAACATATGATCTTCCACCAAGTAAACCAACTAGCATCAACTACAAGGAGAAATCAACACTACTAGCAACCTACTAGCACCAATCCCGGACTTGGAGACAAGAATTGGATACAAGAGATGAACTAGGGTTTGGAGATGAGATGGTGCTGGTGAAGATGTTGATGGAGATTGCCCTCTCCCGATGAGAGGAGTGTTGGTGATGATGATGACGATGATTTCCCCCTCCCGGAGGGAAGTGTCCCCGGCAGAACAGCTCCGCTAGAGCCCTAGATTGGTTCCGCCAAGGTTCCGCCTCGTGGCGGCGGAGTCTCGTCCCGAAATGTTGCTTATTATTTTTTTCTCATTGAAAGACTTCATATAGGAGAAGATGGGCATCGGAGAGCCACCGGGGGCCCACGAGGTGAGGCGCCCCCACCCTCGTGAGCAGGGTGTGGGCCCCTGGCCTTCATCTTTGGCGACAATTTTTCTTTATTTATTTTAAGATATTCCGTGGAGTTTCAGGACTTTTGGAGTTGCACATAATAGGTCTCCAATATTTGCTCCTTTTCCAGCACAGAATTCCAGCTGCCAGCATTCTCCCTCTTCATGTAAACCTTGTAAAATAAGAGAGAATAGCCATAAGTATTGTGATATAACGTGAAATAACAGCCCATGATGCGATAAATATCGTTATAAAAGCATGATGCAAAATGGACGTATCAACTCCCCCAAGCTTAGACCTTGCTTGTCCTCAAGCGAAAAGCCGATAACAATAAATTTGTCCTCATGTTTAGAGGTAGAGGCATCGATAAAAAATACAATACGGACATGAAGGCATCATGATTAATCTCATAACAGCAACATATATAGATTTGTCATATGATTACTTATGTTCAAGTGATGATCTTTTCACAATGCAAAAGTATGAATCAGAAACCTTATTGGGCACCAACAAATTATAACCTCAGTCATTGAAGCAATTGCAATTTATCATAACATCGGAAAGAGTCTATGTCAGAGCTTAAAAGCAAGTCCACATACTCATCTATCACTTAGTCCTTCATAATTGCTAGCACGCACGCAATACTTGTGGTTGCGGAGTTATAATCGGACACAGAGAAAGATAGGGGCTTATAGTTTTGCCCCACAACCTTTTACCTCAAGGGTAATGTCAACAATAATAATTCATGCTCCCCTACATCCAATTAGATATATATATCATGTTCTTTCCAACATGCTGGGCTTGCCAAAGGATAAAATGAAAAAGTAAAGGTGAAGATCACCGTTTCTCTTGCATAAGGTAGAGGATAATAATAAAAGATAGGCCCTTCGCAGAGGGAAGCATAGGTTGCCATGCGCTTTTATGGTTGGATGCACAAAATCTTAATGCAAAAGAACGTCACTTTATATCGCCCCTTGTATGTGGAACTTTATTATGCAGTCCGTCGCTTTTATTACTTCCACAACAAGTTCATACAAAGCTTATTTCTCTGCACTAATAAGTCATGCATATTTAGAGAGCAATTTTTATTGCTTGCACTGATGACAACTTACTTGAAGGATCTTACTCAATCCATAGGTAGATATGGTGGACTCTCATGGCTAAACTGGTTTAAGGGTATTTGGAAGCACAAGTAGTATCTCTACTTGGTGCTGAGAATTTGGCTAGCATGAGGGTGAAAGGCAAGCTCAACACGTTAGAGGATCCATGACAACATACTTTATCTCAGATACAAGAAAACATAACTCATTATGTTGTCTTCCTTGTCCAACATCAACTCTTTAGCATGTCATATTTTAATGAGTGCTCCCAATCATAAAAGATGTCAATGATAATATATCTATATGTGAAACCTCTCTCTCCTTATTACTTCCTATTAATTGCAATGATGACCAAAGCTATATTTGCCAACTCCCAACAACTTTTAGTCATCATACTCTTTCTATGTGAAGTCATTACCCTCAATAAGATCAATATGAACTCTTTGTTTCTTTTTATTATTTCTTCTTTTATTCACCCAAGATTATGGCAAAACAATCAAGCCCTTGACTCAACACTAAACTGTATTATATATAGCTCATGGACTCGATTACATAGAGGGATCATAAAGCAAAAATCAAAACTAGATCATGCCATAAACTTTATTCTACTAAATCAAGATACTACTAATAGGATCGAACTAAGAAAAACGGTAAAGATAGGAGTTGTGATGGTGATACGATACCGGGGCACCTCCCCCAAGCTTGGCAGTTGCCAAGGGGAGTGCCCTTGGTTCCGGTGCCGGATTAGATACCCGGCTTTCCCCGACTGACTCTTGAGAAGACATCTTGCTCCAATCTGCAGCAGCAACGGCTTGAAACAATAACATAGGATATTTGCGTGATACGGGGGTCAAACCTTTGGGATAATATATAATGAATTTTTACCGACCAAAATACATATCGTGCAAGAAAACGGAGTCCGGAGGGCACACGAGGTGCTCACGAGGTAGGGGGGCGTGCCCAGGGGGTAAGGCGCGCCCTCCACCCTCGTGAAGGCCTCGTGTCCTTCCCGGACTGCCACTTATTTTTCTATTTTTCTAAATATTCCAAAACTGAGAAATATTGCCTTAAAATTGTTTTGGAGTCGGTTTACTTACCGTACCACATACCTATTCCTTTTGAGTCTGAAGCAGTGCGAAAGTGTCCTTATGTATTCCTCCGTTATTACGGTTTCAATAATATTGGTTTCAACATTTATGGGATTACGAGATATAATGTTTGATTCTTTGACCGTTTACCACATTCGGTTTGTGCCTCGAAGTTTTGATTTTATGGCATCGAACGATAGACCTCCTCGATAACGTAGGGACCTTCCCATTTAGAGAAGTTTTCCTGCAAAAATCTTAAGCGAGAGTTGTATAGCAATACATAATCACCTACATTAAACTCGCGCTTTTGTATCCTTTTGTCATGCCATCTTTTAACTTTTTCTTTAAATAACTTGGCATTTTCATAAGCTTGGGTTCTCCATTCATCAAGTGAGCTAATATCAAATAACCTCTTCTCACCGGCAAGTTTGAAATCATAGTTGAGCTCTTTAATAGCCCAATATGCCTTATGTTCTAGTTCGAGAGGTAAGTGACATGCTTTTCCATAAACCATTTTATACGGACACATACCCATAGGATTCTTATATGCAGTTCTATAGGCCCATTATGCATCATCAAGTTTCTTGGACCAATTCTTCCTAGACCTATTAACAGTCTTTTGCAAAATTAATTTGAGCTCTCTATTACTCAATTCTACTTGACCACTAGACTGTGGGTGATAAGGAGATGCAATTCTATGATTAACGTCATATTTAGCAAGCATTTTACGGAAAGCACCATGAATAAAATGCGAACCACCATCAGTCATTAAATATCTAGGGACTCCAAACCTCGGAAAAATAACTTCCTTAAGCATTTTAATAGAAGTGTTATGATCAGCACTGCTAGTTGGAATAGCTTCTACCCACTTAGTAACGTAATCAACAGCAACTAGAATATGTGTATATCCATTAGAGGCAGGAAAAGGTCCCATATAATCAAAGCCCCAAACATCAAATGGTTCAATAACAAGTGAATAGTTCATAGGCATTTCTTGATGTCTACTAATATTACCAATTCTTTGACATTCATCACAAGATAAGACAAACTTACGGGCATCCTTGAAGAGAGTAGGCCAATAAAAACCAGATTGCAATACCTTGTGTGCAGTTCTGTCTCCAACGTGGTGTCCTCCATAAGCTTCGGAATGACACTTGCGTAGGATCCGTTCCTGTTCATGCTCAGGCACACAACATCTAATAACACCATCTACTCCTTCTTTATAAAGACGTGGGTCATCCCAAAAGTAATGTCGCAAATCATAGAAGAACTTTTTCTTTTTTGGTATGTGAAGCTAGGTGGTATAAATTTAGCAACAATATAATTAGCATAATCAGCATACCATGGAGTGCTACGAGAAGTACTTATGACATTTAATTGTTCATCATTAAAGCTATCATCAATAGGTAGTGGGTCATCAAGAACATTCTCTAACCTAGATAAGTTATCTGCAACGGGGTTCTCAGCTCCCTTTCTATCAACAATATGCAAATCAAATTCTTGCAGCAAGAGAACCCATCTAATAAGTCTAGGTTTAGCATCTTTCTTTTCCATAAGATATTTAATAGCAGCATGATCAGTGTGAATAGTTACTTTAGAATCAACAATATAGGGTCTGAATTTATCACAAGCAAATACAACTGCTAAAAGTTCCTTTTCGGTAGTAGCATAATTTCTTTGAGCATTGTATAGAGTCTTACTAGCATAATGGATAACATTTAATTTCTTATCAACTCTTTGCCCTAGAACAGCACCTACAGCATAATCACTAGCATCACACATAATTTCAAAGGGTAGATTCCAATAGTGGCTGAAAAACAGGTGCAGAGACTAATGCTTTCTTAAGTATTTCAAATGCTTCTACACAATCATCATCAAAGACAAATGGTACATCTTTTTGTAATAGATTAGTCAGAGGCCGAGAAATTTTTGAGAAGTCCTTGATGAACCTCCTATAAAATCCGGCGTGACCAAGGAAACTTCTTATACCTTTGATGTCCTTGGGACATGGCATCTTTTCAATAGCATCAACCTTGGCTTTATCAACTTCAATACCTCTTTCAGAAACTTTGTGCCCCAAGACAATACCTTCATTAACCATAAAGTGGCACTTTTCCCAATTCAAGACAAGATTAGTTTCTTCACATCTATGCAAAACTCAATCAAGATTGCTCAAGCAATCATCAAAATAGGAACCATAGACGGAAAAGTCGTCCATGAAAACCTCACAAATCTTTTCACAAAAATCAAAGAATATGGCCATCATGCATCTTTGAAAGGTAGCAGGTGCATTACATAAACCAAAAGGCATACGTCTATAAGCAAAAGTACCAAAAGGGCATGTAAAAGTAGTCTTTGATTGATCTTTAGCCGACACAGGTATTTGAGAGAAACCAGAATAACCATCTAGAAAGCAATAATGTGTATGTTTGCATAATCTCTCTAGCGTTTGATCAATAAAAGGTAAGGGGTAATGATCTTTCTTAGTAGCTTTATTTAATTTGCGGAAATCAATTACCATCCTATAACCTGTGATAATTCTTTGCGGAATCAATTCATCTTTATCATTAGGGACAACAGTAATACCTCCCTTCTTAGGGACACAATGGACAGGACTTACCCACTTACTATCAGCAACGAGATAAATTATACCTGCCTCCAGAAGCTTAAGTATTTCTTTTCTTACCACTTCTTTCATTTTGGGATTCAAACGTCGTTGAGGGCCACAGACTGGTTTGGCATCCGCTTCCAAATTTATTTTATGTTGACATAGAGTGGGACTAATGCCCTTAAGATCATCAAGAGTATATCCAATAGCGGCACGGTGCTTCTTCAGAGTTTTCAATAATCTTTCTTCTTCATGCTCTGAAAGGTTAGCACTAATAATAACAGGATATATTTTCTTTTCATCAAGATAAGCATATTTAAGATTATCGAGCAACGGTTTAAGCTCAAACACGGATCACCCTTGGGTGGAGGAGGATCCCTAAGTTTCAACAGCAAATTGTGTTGCGAATAGGTTCTGTTTAAAGAATACTTCATCTATTTCCTTCTTTCATTCATGAACATATCATTTTCATGGTCTAGCAAATAGTGTTCTAAAGGATCACTAGGAGGTACGGCAATAGAAGCAAGACCAATAATTTCATCCTTACTAGGCAATTCTTCCTCACGATGTTGTTTACTAAATTTAGAGAAATTAAACTCATGAACCATATCATCCAAGCCAATAGTGACAACATTCTTTTTGCAGTCTATCTTAGCATTAACAGTATCCAAGAAGGGTCTACCAAATATAATGAGACAAAAGCTATCTTGTGGAGAACCAAGAACAAGAAAATCAGCAGGATATTTAGTTTTCCCACACAAGACTTCAACATCTCTAACAATTCCCACTGGTGAAATAGTATCTCTATTGGCAAGCTTAATTGTGACATCAATTTCTTATAACTCAATAGGTGCAATATCATGCATAATTTCATTGTATAATTCAATGGGTATTGCACTAGCACTAGCGCCCATATCACATAAGCCATGGTAACAATGATCTCCTATTTTAACAGAAATAACAGGCACGCCTACCACAGGTCTATGTTTATCTTTAGCACACGGTTTCGCAATTCTAGCAGATTCACCACAGAATTGAATAACATGCCCATCAATATTATCAGACAAGAGATCTTTAACAATAGCAATATTAGGTTATACTTTGACTTGCTCAGGAGGTGTATAAGTTCTAATATTGCTTTTACTGACTAACAGATTGAAGCTTTAGCATGATCCTTTACTCTAACGAGGAAAGGTGGTTTCTCAACATAAGAGGTAGGAACAATAGGATCATTATAAGTGACAGTCTTTTCTTCAACTTTGATAGGTGCAGCTACTTTTACTTCTATGGGAGGATGATACTTAAACCACTTCTCCTTGGGGAGATCAACATAAGTAGCAAAAGATTCACAGAAAGAAGCTACTATCTCGAGTCAAGTCCATATTTAGTGCTAAACTTACGGAAAATATCGGTATCCATAAAAGATTTAACACAATCAAACTTAGGTGTCATACCTGACTCCTTACCTTCGTCGAGGTCCCAATCTTCAGAGTTACGTTTAATTCTATCCAATAAATTCCATTTGAATTCAATAGTCTTCATCATAAAAGAGCCAGCACAAGAAGTATCGAGCATGGTGCGATTGTTATCAGAAAGCCGAGCATAAAAACTTTGAATAATTATTTCTCTTGGGAGCTCATGATTGGGGCATGAATATAACATTGATTTAAGCCTCCCCAAGCTTGGCGATGCTTTCTCCTTCATGAGGCCAAAATTATATATATAATTGCGATCACGATGAACAAGATGCATAGGGTAATACTTTTGATGAAATTCCAATTTCAATCTTTTATAGTTTCATGATCCCGTATCATCACATAGCCTATACCATGTCAATGCGTCTTCCTTCAAAGATAAAGGGAAGACCTTCTTCTTAACAACATCATCCGGTATACCTGCAAGCTTAAATAATCCACAAACTTCATCCACATAGAGTAGATGTTCATCAGGATGCTTTGTTCCATCTCCTGTAAAAGTATTAGCCAGCAGTTTTTCCATCATAACGGAAGGAACTTCAAAAGGAATTTCATTTTCAATAGGTTCAGTAGGTTGAGGAGCAACTCTTTGCTCTACTGGACGGGGTGAAGATACCCCGAACAAGCCCCTCAGAGAATTACTTTCCATAGTAACAAGTGACAAAAAATTTCAGCACACTATATAAATTTTTCCTTACCAAATTCCACTTACCAAAGGCGCTACACTCCCGACAGCGGCGCCAGGAAAAGAGTCTTGATGACCCACAAGTATAGGGGATCTATCGTAGTCCTTTCGATAAGTAAGAGTGTCGAACCCAACGAGGAGCAGAAGGAAATGATAAGCGGTTTTCAGCAAGGTATTCTCTGCAAGTACTGAAATAAGTGGTAATAGGTAGTTTTGTGATAAGATAAATTGTAATGAGCAACAAGTAACAAGAGTAAATAAAGTGCAGCAAGGTGGCCCAATCCTTTTTGTAGCAAAGGACAAGCCTGGACAAACTCTTATAATAGGAAAAGCGCTCCCGAGGACACATGGGAATATCGTCAAGCTAGTTTTCATCACGTTCATATGATTCGCGTTCGGTACTTTGATAATTTGATATGTGGATGGACCGGTGCTTGGGTGCTATTCTTACTTGAACAAGCATCCCACTTATGATTAACCTCTATTGCAAGCATCCGCAACTACAACAAAAGTATTAAGGTAAACCTAACCATAGCATGAAACATATGGATCCAAAACAGCCCTTACGAAACAACGCATAAACTAGGGTTTAAGCTTCATCACTCTAGCAACCCATCATCTACTTATTACTTCCCAATGCCTTCCTCTAGGCCCAAATAATGGTGAAGTGTTATGTAGTCGACATTCACATAACACCACTAGAGGCTAGACAACATACATCTCATCAAAATATCGAACGAATACAAAAGTCACATGACTACTAATAGCAAGACTTCTCCCGTGTCCTCAGGAACAAACGTAACTACTCACAAAGCATATTCATGTTCATAATCAGAGGGTAAATAATATGCATAAAGGATCTGAACATATGATCTTCCACCAAGTAAACCAACTAGCATCAACTACAAGGAGTAATCAACACTACTAGCAACCTACTAGCACCAATCCCGGACTTGGAGACAAGAATTGGATACAAGAGATGACCTAGGGTTTGGAGATGAGATGGTGCTGGTGAAGATGTTGATGGAGATTGCCCTCTCCCGATGAGAGGAGTGTTGGTGATGATGATGACGATGATTTCCCCTCCGGAGGAAGTGTCCCAGCAGAACAGCTCCACTAGAGCCCTAGATTGGTTCCGCCAGGTTCCGCCTCGTGGCGTGAGTCTCGTCCCGAAAGGTTGCTTATTTTTTCTCATCGAAGACTTCATATAGGAGAAGATGGGCATCGGAGAGCCACCGGGGCCCACGAGGTGAGGCGCGCCCGGGGCGCCCCACCCTGTGAGCAGGTGTGGGCCCCGGCCTTCATCTTTGGCGACGATTTTATTTATTTATTTTAAGATATTCCGTGGAGTTTCAGGACTTTTGGAGTTGCACAAAATAGGTCTCCAATATTTGCTCCTTTTCCAGCCCAGAATTCCAGCTGTCGGCATTCTCCCTCTTCATGTAAACCTTGTAAAATAAGAGAGAATAGCCATAAGTGTTGTGACATAACGTGAAATAACAGCCCATGATGCGATAAATATCGATATAAAAGTATGATGCAAAATGAACGTATCATGTACCATCTTTCATGTGAAGCATGCTTGTTCTCCTTCTTTGCACCATATGCCTAGTGCCATGAACATTGCCATTGTTGCATCATATTTCTCATGCACTTTCGCTTCTAATGGTTATGTGCAAGAGAAGGGAATCATCATGATGGATGATGTATTTATCTACAATGCACATATGTTCTTTGCTTTGTTGTGTGTATGGGTAGGATACTTCGACTACATGTCAACTTCCACTTCCCGTGACTTGACCATTTGAGCTCTTGAGAGTGAACCACTTTCGACCACAAAGATTCTACGTCGCACTTGCTTGTGCTTCGACATTGTGAAGGATGCACAAGGACATGCTTTCAAGGTGATATCCTGCTTGAGCACGCATATTGTGGATCATACTTCATGTGTTGCTTGCACCATTTGCATGCATGACATTGTTTTCCTCACGACTGTTGATTACTCGTACATATCATACCCTTGGTTGCAACGATGTCATTGCTTCACATATGCCATGTCCCATTGCTTGCTACATGATGAACAATTGCTCTTTCCATTGTGTTGAGTGCCACACTAGTTTCACTACTCCATGTGCACATTATGCTTGGATTGTCTTGCACTTTGGATTGCCACATGTCTTTAGACATCTCATCTTATTTGGTGTTGTGAATGGTTCATATGCATACCATAGACCTTTTGTTGAGCACTTTGTGCATGCTTGCTATGATCTTGAGGTATATGCTTATTCACTTGTCACACATATTAGCATCTCTACCTCCTATTTACTTGCTTGTTTCCATGAAGACCTTGATTTTGCTCAATTTATATGCTTAAATTCCATGCCAAACTTCTTTGTCAAACCATATGTTATGCTTGATGATGACACTTGTTGGGTGAATCACCTCTTGAATACTTGGTTTTGCACTAATGCTAACCACATTTGTTTTTCCAAGTGTTTTGTTGTCTTTGCTCCTTTTGAAGGAATTACAAGACGGTGCGACATTGGAGAGTGCCTGATGACCCGCAAGTATAGGGGATCAATCGTAGCTCTTTTGGATAATTAAGAGTGTCGAACCCAACGAGGAGCATAAGGAAATGACAAGTAGTTTCAGTAAGGTAGTCTCTCCAAGTGCTGAAATTGTAAGTAGCGGAGTAGTTTGATAACAAGATAATTTGTAACGTGCAAGTAACGATAGTAGTAACAAAAGTGCAGCAAGGTAGACCAATCCTTTTGAGGCAAAGGATATGCCAAAACGGTCTCTTATGATAAGCAAAGCATTATTGAGGGTACACGGGAATTTCATCTAGTCACTTTCATCATGTTGGTTCAATTTGTGTTTGCTACTTTGATAATTTGATATGTGAGTGGACCGGCGCTTAGGTGCTGTTCTTACTTGAACAAACCTCCTACTTATGATTAACCCTCCCGCAAGCATCCGCAACTACGAGAAAAGTATTAAGAATAAATTCTAACCATAGCATTAAACTTTGGGATCCAATCGGTCCCTTACGGAATAGCGCATAAACTATGGTTTAAGTTTCTGTCACTCTCGCAACTCACCATCTAGTTGCTACTCCATAATGCATTCCCTTAGGCCCAAATATGGTGAAGTGTCATGTAGTCGACGTTCACATGACACCACTAAGGGAATCACAACATACATACTATCAAAATATCGAACACATATCAAGTTGACATGATTACTTGCAACATGATTTCTCCCGTGACCTCAAGAACAAAAGTAACTACTCACAAATAATAAACATGCTCATGATCAGAGGAGTATTAAATAGCATATCGGATCTAAACATATAATATTCCACCTAATAAACCATATAGTAATCAACTACAAGATGTAATCAACACTAGTAGTCACCCACAAGCACCAATCTATAGTTTCGGTAACAAGATTGAACACAAGAGATGGACTAGGATTTGAGATGAGATGGTGTTGTTGAAGATATTGATGGAGATTACCCTCCCCAAGATGGGAGAGTTGTTGGTGATGACGAGAACGATGATTTGCCCCTCCGGGAGGGAAGTTCCCCCGGCGGAATCGCGCCGCCGGAGGGCAAAAGTGCTCCTACCCAAGTTCCGCCTCGAGGCGGCGGCGTTTTGTCCCGAAAGTCCTCTCCTTATTTTTTCTAGGTCAAAATGACCTATATACCAGAAGATGGGCACCGAAGGTGGGCCGAGGAGGCCACAACCCACCAGGGCGCACCTAGGGGCCCTGGCGCGCCCAGGTGGGTTGTGCCCACCTGGTGGCCCCCCTCTGGTAGTTATTTGCTCCAGTAATTCTAATATATTCCGTAAAAAATCTCCATGAAGTTTCAGATCATTTTGGAGTTGTGCAGAATAGGTAGCCTGACGTAGCTTTTTCAGGTCCAGATTTCCAGCTGCCGGAATTCTCCCTCTTGGTGTACCTTGCAAATTATGAGAGAAAAGGCATTAGAATTACTCCAAAAAGCATTATTATGGATAAAAACATTATAAATAACAGTAATAAAACATGATGCAAAATGGACGTATCAACTCCCCCAAGCTTAGACCTCGCTTGTCCTCAAGCGAAAACCGAAATCGGAAAACATGTCCACATGCTTTGAGAGAGAGGTGTCGATAAAAACAAAATACGGACATAGAAGCATCATGTTGATTATTATAACAGCAACAAAATTAAACATAGGGCTATTATCATAGAACTTTTATCATATAACACTCATGAATAAGTAATAGTTCATCACAGAATCAAAGTATGAAGCAAAAACTCTATTACAAACCAACAAACTATGTTCTCAGTCAACTTTGCAACTACAATTCATCATCTTTTCACGAAGGGTCACGTATCGGAGCCTTTAGGCAAGTCCACGTAGTCAACCATCATATAGTCATCTATGATTGCTAACACTCACCTCATACCCATGAGCAAAACGTTTCAACCGGACACATAGAAAGATAGGGTCTTATAGTTTCGCCTCCCAACATATTCACCTCAAGGGTGATGTCAACAATAATGACTCATGCTATCTATATTCAACTGGACATATGTGCCTAGATCTTTCCTCACCACATGATGCTTGCCAAAGGAGAAAATAAAAGGAATAGAAGGAAAACTTTGACTCTTTGCATAAAAGTAAATACATAAAAGTAAAAGATAGGCCCTTCGCAGAGGGAAGCAGAAGTTGCCATGCACTTATTTGTTTGTATGCTCAACCCCTTAGTGCAAAAGAATGTCACGTTGTATTACCTCTTAAGATGACAACCTTTATTATGCAGTCTGTCGCTTTTATTCTTTGTCATCCAAGTTTGTACAACGCTCAATTTTCTCTTACACTAAATGATCTCACACTTTTAGAAGCAATTTTTATTGCCCTTTTTGCACCGATGACAACTTACTTGCGGGATCTTGCTCAATCCCTAGGTAGGTATGGTGGACACTTGAAAATAAGATTTGGGTTTAAGGGTTTTTGGATGCACAAGTAGTATCTCTACTTAGTGCGGAATTTTTGGCTAGCAAAGATAGGGGCAAGCATCACATGTTAAAGGATCTATGACAATATGACTTCTATGTGAATATAAACAAACATAAACCATTAAGTTGTCTTCCTTGTCCAACGTCAACAATTTTGTCATATAATATTTTGATGAGGGCTCACAATCACAAAAGATTTCTAGGATAGTATATTTATATGTGAATCTTCTCTTCCCTTATTAATTCTTTCATGAGTTGCATCATTGACTAGTGCTATTTTTGTCAATCTCTAATAAAATTTTCTACTTATACTTTTCCTAATGTGGTGCCATCACCTACCATAGGATTAGTATATGATCTTATTGATTTATTTCCTTCTCTTTTTCCTTCTTTATTTCTTTTCTTTTATTTGCAACATGAAAGTAAAGAAAGCAAAAACTCACACTAAACTTTATTATATAACTTGCACACGGTTACAAGGATAGGTCACTAAGCAAACTCTCAAAGAAGAAAGGATCAAACTAAACTTTTATTCATCTAATGCAAAAAATCAAACTAAAATAAGTAAAAGTAATAAGATCGTGGGATGATACGATACCGGGGCACCTCCCCCAAGCTTGGCGGAAGCCAAGGGGAGTTCCCATACCCGATACTCTGTTCTCCTTTGGTGGTGAAGAAGATGATGGTGGTGATGAAGCGATCCTATTCTTAAGGATCAAGAGGTTCTCCAACCGACGGATGACGCTCCAGAGATGGATGATATGCTCTTGATGCAAAATATTTTCCCGAGTAGGATACTTATTCTGTATGCGAACTATTTCAATGACGCGAAAATCTTCAATCTCAGCAGGAGTAAGATGAGTAAGGTAGGGCTTAAGGATATCCTCTCCCTCCTCCTCGGCCAGCAGCGCTTGTGCTTGTGCTTGTTGGGGAACGTAGTAATTTCAAAAAAATTCCTACGCACACGCAAGATCATGGTGATGCATAGCAACAAGAGGGGAGAGTGTTGCCCACGTACCCTCGTAGACCGAAAGCGGAAGCGTTATATCAACGCGGTTGATGTAGTCGTACATCTTCACGATCCAACCAATCCAAGCACCGAAAGCACGGCACCTCCGAGTTCTGCACACGTTCGGCTCGGTGACGTCCTTGCCTTCTCGATCCAGCAAGAGGGGCGAAGTAGTAGATGAATTCCGGCAGCACGACGGCGTGGTGACGGTGTTGGTGAAGGAAAATCTTCGCAGGGCTTCGCCTAAGCACTACGAAAACTATGACGGAGGATAAACTAGAGGAGACGGGGTTGCCGGCACACGGCTTGGTGTTTCTTGATCTGTCTTGGGTTCTAGCCCTACCCCTCTATTTATATGTTGAGCCTTGGGGTCGAAACTTGGAGTAAAAGCCTCCACAAAGTCGGTTTCACCCGAAGGCAAGAGTCCTTCTCGGACTCGGGGCGACGCCAGGTTCCGCGTCTCGACCCGACGCCGAGGACCTGGCGTCTTGCCCCAGACTCATAAAACTTCCTTTTGCACTTACCAAAAACCTCGCGGCCTTTCCCCTTTGGCCCAGATAAAAGTGTTATCGTGCCCAAACATTTCGAGAAACATCTGGAACCCCTTCCGATGGATTTCAGAACCTTTCCGGAGATCAAACACTATTATCCACATATCAATCTTTACTTCTGGACCATTCCGGAGTTCCTCGTCATATCCGTGATCTCATCCAAAACTCCGAACAACATTCGGTCACCAACATACATAACTCATAGTACTATATCGTCAATGAACGTTAAGCGTGCGGACCCTACGGGTTCGAGAACTATGTAGACATGACCGAGACACCTCTCTTGTCAATAACCAATAGCGGGACCTGGATGCCCATATTGGCTCCTACATATTCTACGAAGATCTTTATCGGTCGACCGCATAACAGACATCGTTGTTCCTTTGTCATCGGTATGTTACTTGCCCAAGATTCGATCGTCGGTATCTGAATACCTAGTTCAATCTCGTTACCGGCAAGTCTCTTTACTCGTTCCATAATACATCATCTCGCAACTAACTCATTAGTTGCAATGCTTGCAAGGCTTAAGTTATGTGCATTACCGAGAGGGCCCAGAGATACCTCTCCGACAATCGGAGTGACAAATCCTAATCTCGAAATACGCCAACCCAACAAGTACCTTCAGAGAAACCTGTAGAGCACCTTTATAATCACCCAGTTATGTTGTGACATTTGGTAGCACACAAAGTGTTCCTCCGGTAAACGGGAGTTGCATAATCTCATAGTCATAGGAACATGTATAAGTCATGAAGAAAGCAATAGCAACATACTAAACGATCGAGTGCTAAGCTAACGGAATGGGTCAAGTCAATCACATCATTCTCCTAATGATGTGATCCCGTTAATCAAATGACAACCCATGTCTATGGCTAGGAAACATAACCATATTTTATCAACGAGCTAGTCAAGTAGAGGCATACTAGTGACACTCTGTTTGTCTATGTATTCACACAAGTATTATGTTTCCGGTTAATACAATTCTAGCATGAATAATAAACATTTATCATGAAATAAGGAAATAAATAATAACTTTATTATTGCCTCTGGGGCATATTTCCTTCAGTGCTACCACCGAGGATGGATCTAAGGTAGCTTTCTTGCCCTTGTCTCCCTTGATGGCGTCCGTAGGCTCCTCCTGCTTCGTCTCGATCTTCATCAGCCAAGCATCTTCTTCCATGTTGTTGGAGGAGCAAGAAGACATGATGCCTGGCTTGATAAATCTGACCGGAAACAGCAAGAAATGGGAACAGAGGATTTCTCCACTATACGGTGGTTAACAAGTTCGGGAAGTATATATAGATTTTTTTTATCTTAGAGGACAAGCATACGGGAGAAAAACGGAGTACGGAAGGTGTCCCAGGTGGACACAACCCACCTGGGCGTGCCAGGCAAGCCTGGCGCGCCCTGGTGTATTGTGCCCACCAGGGGACACTTCCTGGAAGTTTCTTTATTCCCAAAATTCTTAAATATTCCAAAACTGATAAAAAATATTTTTGCGGATTTATCAGAGTCTGTTTACTTACCGTATCACGTACCTCCTTATTTTTCATGATTTTGGAGTGCTCCGGAAGGACTCTTTTATGTTCTCTTCCGGTATCAAAGTTAGGATAATATTACTTTCAACATTAATGGGCATACCTGAGACATAATGCTTTATTCGTCGCCCATTGACAACCTTTAGGTTAGTACCTTCGGGATTATTTATTTTGATGGATCCAGACCGGTAAACCTCTCGGTGACATATGGGCCTTCCCATTTTGAGAGGAGTTTTCCTGCAAAGAATCTGAAATGAGAGTTGTACAAAAGAACATATTCTTCAACTTTAAACTCACGCTTTTGAATTCTTTTGTCATGCCATCTTTTGACTTTTTCTTTAAGTAAACTTGCATTTTCATAAGCTTGGGTTCTCCATTCATCTAGAGAGCTAATATAAAATAACCTCTTTTCGCCAGCAAGTTTGAAATCATACTTGAGTTCTTTAACTGCCCAAAATGCTTTATGTTCTAACTCAAGAGGCAAATGACAAGCTTTTCCATAAACAATTTTATATGGATACATACCCATAAGATTTTTATATGCTGTTCTATAAGCCCGAAGTGCATCATCTAATTTCTTAGACCAATTATTCCTGGACCTATTGACAGTCTTTTGCAAAATTAATTTTATTTCTCTATTGTTAAGTTCAACTTGACCACTAGATTGAGGATGATAGGGTGATGCAATTCTATGGTTAACATCATACTTGGCAAGCATCTTACGGAAAGCACCATGAATAAAGTGTGAACCACCATTAGTCATTAAATATCTAGGGACTACAAACGTTGGGAAAATAACTTCCTTAAGCATTTTAATAGAGGTGTTGTGATCAGCACTACTAGTTGGAATAGCGTCTACCCATTTAGTAACATAATCAAGGGCAACCAAAATATGTGTATACCCATTAGAGGAAGGAAAAGGTCCCATGTAATCAAATCCCCAAACATCAAATGGTTCAACAGCAAGTGAATAATTCATAGGCATTTCTTGATGCTTACCAATATTATCTATTCTTTGACATTCATCACAAGATAAGACGAACTTACGGGCATCCTTGAAGAGAGTAGGCCAATAAAATCCAGATTGCAATACCTTGTGAGCAGTTCTATCTCCAGCATGATGCCCTCCATAAGCTTCGGAGTGACATTTCCATAGGATTTGTCCCTGTTCATGCTCAGGTACACAACGTCTAATAATACCATCTACTCCTTCTTTATAAATATGTGGGTCATCCCAAAAGTAATGTCTTAAATCATAGAAGAATTTTTTGTTTTGTTGGTATGTAAAGCTAGGTGGTAAATATTTACCAACAATGTAATTAGCATAATCAGCATACCAAGGAGTACTATGAGAAACATTTATTGCAGCTAACTGCTCATCAGGAAAACTATCATCAATAGGTAGTGGGTCATCAAGCACATTTTCAAGCCTAGACAAATTATCAGCTACTGGGTTCTCAGCTCCTTTTCTATCAATGATATGTAAATCAAATTCTTGCAACAAGAGAACCCATCGAATAAGTCTAGGTTTAGCATCTTTCTTTTCCATAAGATATTTAATAGCAGCATGGTCTGTGTGAACAGTTACTTTTGAATCAACAATATAAGGTCTAAATTTATCACAAGCAAACACCACTGCTAAAAATTCTTTTTCAGTAGTATCATAATTTCTTTGAGCACTGTCTAGGGTTTTACTGGCATAATGAATAACATTCAATTTCTTATCAACTCTTTGTCCTAGAACAGTACCAACAACATAATCACTAGCATCACACATAATTTCAAAAGGCAAGTTCCAATCAGGTGGTTGAACAATAGGTGCAGAAATTAAGGCTTTCTTGAGTGTTTCAAAGGCTTCTAAACAATCATCATCAAAAACAAAAGGAATATCCTTTTGCAAGAGACTAGTAAGAGGCTTCTAAACAATCATCATCAAAAGAAAAGTCTTTGATAAATCCCCTATAGAAACCAGCATGACCTAGGAAACTACGAATACCTTTTATATCTTCAGGACATGGCATTTTCTCAGTTGCATCAACCTTAGCTTGCTCCACTTCAATACCTCTTTCAGAAATTTTACGACCCAAGACAATGCCTTCACTAACCATAAAGTGGCACTTCTCCCAATTCAAGACAAGATTTGTTTGTTCACATCTCTGCAAAACTCGCTCAAGATTGCTTAAACAATCATCAAAAGACTTCCCATAGATAGAGAAGTCATCCATGAAAACCTCAACAATCTTTTCACAAAAGTCAGAGAATATAGCAATCATACATCTTTGAAAGGTAGCAGGTGCATTACATAAACCAAAAGGTATACGTCTATAAGCATAGGTTCCAAACGGACAGTAAAAGTAGTCCTTTCTTGATCAGGTTGAGAAACAGGTATTTGTGAGAAGCCAGAATATCCATCAAGGAAGCAAAAGTGTGTGTGCTTAGATAATCTTTCAAGCATTTGATCAATAAAAGGCAAAGGGTAATGATCTTTTCTAGTTGCTTTATTTAATTTTCTAAAATCAATTACCATTCTATAGCCTATAACAATTCTTTGCGGAATAAGTTCATTCTTATCATTAGGAACAATAGTAATACCTCCATTCTTAGAAACACAATGAACATGACTTGCCCATCTACTATCAGCTATATGATAGATTATACCTGCTTCCAGAATTTTTAAGATTTCCTTTCTTGCCACTTCCTTCATTTTTGGATTTAACCGACGTTGGTGATCAACAACGGGTTTAGCACAGGTTCCATATTCATTTTGTGCTAACATAGAGTGGGACTAATGCCCTTTAAATCATCAAGAGTATATACAATAGCAGCCCGGTGCTTCCTTAGAACTTTCAATAATCTTTCTTCTTCATGTTCTGAAAGGTTAGCACTAATAATAACAGGATATATCTTCTTTTCATCAATATAAGCATATTTCAAAGTGCCTGGCAATTGTTTTAATTCAAACACAGGATCATCTTTAGGTGGAGGAGGACCTCCTAAAGTTTCAATAGGCAAGTTGTGTTTAAGCAGAGGACGTTGTTCAAAGAAATTTTTATCTATTTCATTTCTTTCATGCATATGTAAATCATTTTCATGGTCTAGCAAATACTCCCTCCATTCCAATATCTAAGGTGTATTATTTTCAGCACATTAACCAAGACACATAATTATGTACTATTTAGGACGAAATTACCCTTGTCTAATTCATAGATTAGCGGCAATAAATAATTTAGGCTAGGAAAAGAAGAGATACACACAATCAAGAGAGAGATAGTTTCCTTTTGTTTCTCTACAAGGAGAGATACATGCAATCAGGGGAGAGATACTTTCCTTTCTCTGGAGGGTCAAGATCCGAATTACGAGGAATTAGAACAAATGCACCTTACATTATGGAATTTTATCAAAAAACAAATACACCTTATATAAAGGAACGGAGGGAGTATTGTTCTAAAGGATCAGTAGGTGGAACAGCAATAGAAGCAAGACCGATTAATTCATCCTTACTAGGCAATTCTTTTTCATGAAGATTTCTACTAAACTTGGAAAAATTAAACTCATGAGACTCATCACCAAAACTAACACCGATAGTTTGTTTCTTACAGTCTATCTTAGCATTAACTGTATTCAAGAAAGGTCTACCAAAGATAATAGGACAAAATTCATCTTGTGGGGAACCAAGAACAAGAAAATCAGTAGGGTATTTTATTTTCCCACACAAGACTTCAACATCTCTAACAATCCCAATTGGTGATATGGTGTCTCTATTAGCAAGTTTAATAGTAACATCTATGTCTTCTATTTCTGCAGGTGCTATGTCTTCCATAATTTCTTGATAAAGGGTGTAAGGAATAGCACTCACACTAGCACCCATGTCACATAAACCATGATGACAGTGATCTCCTATTTTAACTGAGACAACTGGCATGCCAACAATAGGTCTATGTTTATCCTTTTTACAAGGTTTGGCAATTCTAGTAGCTTCTTCACAGAAGTAAATAACATGCCCATCTATATCTTCTTCTAAGAGATCTTTAACCATAGCAATGATAGGTTCTACTTTAATTTGTTCATCAGGTTTAGGTGTTGTAATATAGCTTTTGTTAACCACAGTTGAAACTTTAGCATGTTCCTTTATCCTAACAGGGAAAGGTGGCTTCTCAATATAAGCAGAAGGAACAACTGGATCAACATTATAAAGTATAGTTTCTTATTTAACTGGTCCCGGTTCTTTAATTTCTTCTTTAATAGGTGGGTGATATTTAAACCACTTCTCTTTAGGGAGTTCAACATGAGTAGCAAATGATTCACAAAAGGAGGCTACTATCTCAGTCAAGTCCATATTTAGTGCTAAACTTTTGAAAAGCATCGGTATCCATAAAAGATTTAACACAACCATATTTAATTTTAATACCTGACTCTTTAGCTTCGTCGAGTTCCCAATCTTCAGATTTGCGTTTAATTCTTTCCAAAAGATCCCACTGGAATTCAATAGTCTTCTTCATAAAAGAACCAATACAAGAAGTATCAAGCATGGTTTGATCATTACGAGAAAGCCGAGCATAAAAATTCTGGATAATAATTTCTCTTGAGAGCTCATGATTGGGCGTGAATATAACATTGACTTAAGCCTCCCCCAAGCTAGAGCAATACTTTCTCCTTCACGAGGCCAAAAATTATATATATAATTCAGATCACAATGAACTAGATGCATAGGATAAAACTTTTGGTGGAACTCCAATTTCAAACGATTCCAATTCCATGATCCAATATCATCGCAAAGCCTATACCATGCCAATGCTTTTCCCTTCAAAGATAAAGGGAAAACCTTTTACATAACTTGATCCCTGGGTAAACCTGCAAGCTTAAACAATCCACAAATTTGTTCCACATATATCAAGTGCATATCAGGATGTTCGTTCCATCTCCTGCATAAAGATTAGCTAGTAGTTGTTCTATCATAACCGAAGGAATTTCATATTCAATATTTTCAGTAGGTGCAATAGGTTGAGGGGTAACTAATTGTGGTTCCAGACGAGGTGAAGATACCCCGAACAAACCCCTCAAAGAATTGTTTTCCATAGTAACAAGTGACAATAAATTTCAGCACACTATATAAATGTTTCCTTACCAAATTCCACTTACCAAAGGCGCTTCACTCCCCGCCAACGGCGCCAGAAAATAGCCTTGATGACCCACAAGTATAGGGGATCAATTGTAGCTCTTTTCGATAAGTAAGAGTGTCGAACCCAACATAAGGAAATGACAAGTAGTTTTCAGTAAGGTAGTGTCTGCAAGTGCTGAAATTGTAAGTAGCGGAGTAGTTTGATAGCAAGATAATTTGTAACGAGCAAGTAACGACAGCAGTAACAAAAGCGGAGCAAGGTAGCCCAATCCTTTTGAGGCAAAGGACAGGCCAAAACGGTCTCTTATGATAAGCAAAGCGTTATTCAGGGTACACGGGAATTTCATCTAGTCACTTTCATCATATTGTTGGTTCGATTTGTGTTCGCTACTTTGATATGTGGGTGGACCGGTGCTTAGGTGCCTTTCTTACTTGAACAAACCTCCTACTTATGATTAACCCTCCCGCAAGCATCCGCAACTATGAGAAAAGTATTAAGAAAAATTCTAACCATAGTATTAAACTTTGGGATCCAATCGGTCCCTTACGAAATAGCGCATAAACTATGGTTTAAGTTTATGTCACTCTCGCAACCCACCATCTAATTGCTACTCCATTATGCATTCCCTTAGGCCCAAATATGGTGAAGTGTCATGTAGTCGACGTTCACATGACACCACTAAGGGAATCACAACATACATACTATCAAAATATCGAACACATATCAAGTTCACATGATTACTTGCAACATGATTTCTCCCGTGACCTCAAGAACAAAAGTAAATACTCACAAATGATAAACATGCTCATGATCCGAGAAGTATTAAATAGCATATTGGATCTGAACATATAATATTCCACCAAATAAACCATATAGTAATCAACACTACTAGTCACCCACAAGCACCAATCTATAGTTTCGGTAACAAGATTGAACACAAAGAGATGAACTAGGGTTTGAGATGAGATTGTGCTGTTGAAGATGTTGATGGAGATTGCCCTCCTCAAGATGGGAGAGTTGTTGGTGATGATAAGGACGATGATTTCCCCCTCCGGGAGGGAAGTTCCCCCGGCGGAATCGCTCCGCAAGAGGGCAAAAGTGCTCCTGCCCAAGTTCCGCCTCAAGGCGGCGGCGTTTCGTCCCAAAAGTCCTCTCCTTATTTTTTCTAGGTCAAAATGACCTATATACCAGAAGATGGGCACCGAAGGTGGGCCGAGGAGGCCATAACCCTGCAGGGCGCGCCTGGAGGCCCTGGCGCGCCCAGGTGGGTCGTGCCCACCTGGTGGCCCCCCTCTGGTAGTTATTTGCTCCAGTAATTCTAATATATTCCATAAAAAATCTCCGTGAAGTTTCAGCTCATTTGGAGTTGTGCAGAATAGGTAGCCTAACGTAGCTTTTTCAGGTCCAGATTTCCAGCTGCCGGAATTCTCCCTCTTGGTGTATACCTTGCAAATTATGAGAGAAAAGGCATTAGAATTACTCCAAAAAGCATTATTATGGATAAAACATTATAAATGACTGTAAGAAAACATGATGCAAAATGGACGTATCAGTGCCCATTTCGTGCTTCAAGGTGAAGAACGCTTGGTGATCGTCCACTTTCTACACAATGACATCATCTCTTTCCCATGTTGATTTGGATTTCGATCTGAGGACAGATCTTTCCCAATGGGAGGGGATGATGCGGAGCATCCTACGGACATCACGATGTCAAGAGTCCGTTTGACAAGTGCCACATCTACTTCACATAATAAAGGTGAATCATCTCCTTTAAACGTGTCCATTTGTATCCTTTGAGGATGGTATACTACTTGACCCCTCTCTTGTGTGCATACATAGGCGTGAGCGGAGCTACATTCATCGAGGAGAAGTCCAAGCTCAAGAGTACACATACACCTTCAACGAGGAGCATGCACAGAAGAACCCCAAGGCCACAAGGAAGAAGGAGGCAACCACCAAGAAGAAGGCTGCAGTTCCCAGGCGACCCCGTGCCTACGGGCCACCCATAAGCCCTTTGGAGGCAAAGACGCGCACCCCCGTGCACACGGGACCCCCGTGCGCACGGGCTAAGTCGCTCGCCACCTGGATACCCTGTGCGCACGGGCTCCACTTACCCCGTGCACACGGGGCTGCCTGTGTGCAGTTGCCGGCTTTGCCCATGTAATACCCATTACGCCCTGCTTACCCCTTCATCCCGTAGGGCTATATATGCTCTTCCATATCCTCCATTTAGGGATGGCTACGAATAGATCTAGACATTAGAGCTTAACTCATGTATCTCCCCTTGTGGGATTTCTCTTGAGAGAGAGAGAAGACTCCATTGGAGTTCAAGACCTCCATTAGAGAAGATCCTTAGGGATTCAAGACCCCCTTGAGGGAAGGATCTATGTAGATCATCAAGACTTCATCTCCTTCATAGAATTTGGGATGAACTTTACCATGTATCTTGTTTCCCTTTGGTTGTTCTTGTACCTTGTGAATCTCATGTGTTTGTGAGTCTAGTGGATGCATGATTGGACTTGTCTTGAACGTTCCTCTTGTGATTTTCCCCTCTCGTTCTTCATGTTCTTCACGTTCTTCGTGGACCCCTCTCCAATTCATGAAAGATCTCCACTTAGGGTCTCCACCCTACAACACACATCCTTCATTTCAATATGACATCAGACCATGTTTTGCTTGTCCTCTTTGCCGTCCTCGTCGTCGGTGGTTGTAGTACCAGTTGTCACTAACTAAGGTTGGCCAGGTCCAATAGCTGGATCGTTGAGTCTCGTTCGTGTCCAGTAAGATCAAGAGCGTTGAACAAGGTTTTTTTATGATCCGGCTAATATAATAGAGAAAAGCACCACACATAATATATGTCCGTGTTATAATGTAAATTGAGTAATTTGTGTCGGTAGACCATGAAACATTATTCAGGTTTAAATAAAAGCAAAAAAATGTTTTTAATTGGTCAAGTTTTTTTTTCTTTGTTGCTCGTTCGTGTTCGGTGAGATCAAGAGCGTTGAACAAAGTTTTTTTATGATCCGACTAATATAATAGAGAAAAGCACCGCACATAATATATGTCCGTGTTATAATGTAAATTGAGTGTGTCGGTAGACCATGAAAAATTATTCAGGTTTAAATAAAAGCAAAAAATTGCTTTTAGTTGGTCAAGTTTTTTTCTTTGTTGCTCTCACTTGAGAGAAAAAAGAAAAAAAAATTCATTTGGAAAAAGCGAATATTTTTTGGCGACTGATAGGCGCCGGTGCACCGGCGCAACGGTTCGGCCGGTCGCATCTGGGGCGTTAGTTTGTCTTTTTGTCCACTGTCAGATTAGCCTTTTTCTTCATTTTTCTCAACAAAAATTGCATCCAGCTGTTCGTCCTGGACACCCGCTTTGGACGCACCGAGGCCTGCCTTGAAGCATCAGCAGCTCGCCGCCGGTCGCTGTCCTCGCCGCACCGCCATGCCGTCAGCTACAACCTTTTTCTCACGCCCACTGAAGCTTTTCTATGGTTGAAGCTTTTTCACAAAACGGTTGAAGCTTTTTCCATCGACGGTTCCAGCTTTCGCGGTTGCGTGGTGGCCGGTCCCCAAATTCCGTCGCCTTCGATTGAAGCTTTCTAGGACGCTGGTTGTAGCATTTTTTTGGGATTGTTTGCAGCTCCCTCCACGCCATTTACAACCTTCTTTCTCTCTCTCTCTCTTTGAGTGGTTCTAGCAAAAAAGATTGATCCAGCAAAAATATCACAAATGGGGAAGTAGCAAAAAACGAAGACGGTTGTAGCAAAATTCAAACACCGTTGTAGCAAAACTTGGAGAGGTTCCAGCAAAATAAGATGGATCCAACAAAAATTCAAAAACAAGGTGGGAGCAAAGACTGAGACGGCGGTAGCAAAGATCAAAGACCATGGTAACAATTTTTTGAGTAGTTCCAGCAAAAAGATGGATCTGATTAAGCAAAAAAAATCAAAAGATGGACTGCTAACCGTGGTAGCAAAAAGCAAAATGATGGTAGCAAATTTTTGGACTGGTTGTAGCAAAAAAAATCACTCAAAAAATGTGGATCCTGGTTACAGCAAATTTCGGCACTGGTGGTAGCTTTCCCGGTGCCGGTTGTAGCAAATTGCAGCACCAACCTCCAACCTAGCCGGTTGCAGAACGCCGATGGGGGGGGGGGGAGGGGGAGGAGATGGATGACCAAGGCTTCCCGGGTTGCATCAGCCCCTAAGTACTCCACGCATCAGAAAGTAGTGGATGAGTGGAAGAGCAAAGCCCCGTCTCAACCCGATCTAGATGCAAAAAAAGGAAGGTGGGGAACAGATGTGATTTGTCCAGCGACTTAATTTGGGCGCTCGTGCTGGAGGTAGGGTATGAGAAAGGACTGGGAAGAGTGGACGAGCAGATGGATAAGACCACCGAGAGGGATCGAGAGGGATGGGAAGCGGTGGTGGACCAGGAGGCTGCGATACCGACGTAGCCATGTGGGCTGTCAGACGTCGTTTGATCTAGAAGGATCGTGCGAATCGTACTCGACCGGCCGAGCGTTCGGCCGGTCTGCCGTTTGTAAACATTTCCCATATTTTTTAGAACACAAATATTTAGCGAAGCTGTGAACAAAGAAAATTGAACTCGGGCATTAAATTTTTTTTTGGCCATGGATCACTATCTTACCTTTTTTTTGAGAAAAATCACTATCTTACTAACCACTGTAAACTAGTAGAGTGCCCGTGCGTTGCCACGGGCTCTTGAAATAGTTTGCAAGAGTTACATGTTAACTTTCTAAGGCCTTGCTCTACCGTAGATCCAGACCCCTGCCACTGATTCCACCTCGCCTAGGCCGCCGCTTTGCCACGCTGCCCATCGCATTCGCCTCGCTTGGCCGCCTCCGCCCCCGGACCCGCCCGCCTCCTCTCCGGCCGCCTCCGCCCGGCGCCGCTCCATCCGCCTCCTTTCCGGCCATGCTCGTCCGCCTTCTCTCCGGTTCGTCCGCCTCCGCCCGCGTCGCATGCCGCCATCCGCTCCGTCTGCCTCGCCCGCGCGCCGTCGCCGCCTCGCTCCCGCTCGGCGCCGCCCGCTCCCGATGGCGCCAAGAAGACGCCGAAGGGCAAGTATGGTTTCTTCGGCATGAGGGCGAAGCCTTCCGGAACTTGGATTGGAGTTCTCTCACGCGAGGCAGCGTTGGTGGCTCGACACGTATCCCACCGCCGATGAGGCGCGTGTGCCTCGACGTGGCGGTGTGGCGTCTTGGACGGACGAAGACGGACCTAAACTTCCGGAGGTCGAGTCCCAGCGGTGGCGAGTGGCTCATGCCGCAGGGCATCCGGATGGAGGAGATGCCGACTAAGAAGGCGAAGAAGAGACCGGCGGTCGTTGTCGCTCCCAGCGAGGAGCGACGAGGCAGCGATAACTTGGTTTGCGCCATTTGCAATTTGCTGCAAAGCCATCTCTAATGAAATGCTATTTGCTACATTTTTAAATAGGAAAATTATTCTGATCAGCCAGCCATAACTCAACAGACCAATCTCTAATGAAATGCTATTTGCTAATTGCTACATTTTTTAAATCGAAAAATTATTCCGATCAGCCAGCCATAACTCAACAGACCAATCCGAACCCACATTTTCTAAAGTAAAGAAATTATTTCCCCTGATAGATCAAGATGACAAAGTGTCTTTTGCCCGACTGCTATGTTCCTACACACGCAGAGCAAATTATTTTTTAAATCAAGAAATTAAGAAAAGGAAGAATATCATCATGTTCGTGGCACTTGCCAGGTCTGCCATGCTACCATGGCATCGTCTTTTTAGTCTCTACCCACATGCCGAGTTGAGAAATAATCTTCAGATATACCCACTGCTAACACACTCACGTACATAATGGTCCTTGTCTGATTGATTAGGCTGGCTGTTAACACAAGTACACAACACACAAAATCAGTCAATGGCCACACGTATGCATTGTCTACTTTATTCTAATTGTGATGCAATCGTGACACATACTCGCCCCGTCCGCTCACCCATCACGGTAATTGCCTACTCGCCATTTGTGCCAACCGCTCGACCTCGCCACCGCCGCTCACCACTCAATCGCCACCGGCTGCCCATTGCCTCTTGCGCCACCCGCGCGCTCGCTCGGCCCAATGTTGTTGATTGAAATGCGGGACTGAAGGTAATCCATGCACATGTTTTAGTTCTTCTTGGCATCAATCTTTGGTACTTGTCAATCCATCTAACACACAAAAAAATCGAATCTCAGACAGAAAAGTGATCTAATTCATTTGTCAAGTACCCTGCTCTAAAAACTGTGTGACAAATGAATCTAGTAGAAGTAAAAATGGTAAGAAGCCCTCAGCTCAAACTATAACATAGCTAAAATTAATTAATTTAACAATTGTGCTTCAATAGTTAGAACACTGCAGTTCTCTTTATATGGACTTATACTAAAGACAATTTAGGTATGGAAGAGAAAACATCACCTCAATCATTAACATCCCAATGTCCCGACGTAGATTTGGCATGACTTCTCTAGATGAACAATGATCCCAATGTCCCTCTTCTTTGGATAGAAAGTCCAATGTCAGCGGCAATACGCAATAGGGAGCGACATCTGAAATCTTGTGGTCCATAGCAATTAGAGTCCTTCTCAAGGACTTATCCTGCTTGATAACCACATATGAACCAACCATAGAAGCGTGAAAAGTGAATGCACTATTGGTGCATATAGAGGACTACATATCACATTCTCTTGCCATCTGTCAAACTTAATGGTCACATCTCGTTACTTCGATTAAACACCGTTCTCTCTCAAATTAATTAGTGATTGCATCACAACACAGCGGATTATCTTGATCAACTCCTAACGAGTTCAAGTCACATTGAAATCTACAGGATGACCATGGATCGATGTCGAGAAAGGAAAGTCAATACTGAAATAATCAAGATGCTATAATCACTTGATATATAAGAGTGTTGGTTACATAGTAGTGTAAAACAACTGATTAGAACAATACAAATAGAACTGAAAATTTCCTGTTAAGTGAGGAAATCAGAACTATTGTTCAACTTACTAAAAATCATGCTTCATTTAACAACATAAGAGCTCAAACTAAGTTCACGTGGCTTCGCTCAAGAAAGAGTTCAGTGGTATAGTGATCATGAATTGTTCAGCACAAGAAAAAGAAGTGCATGGCGGTTTTACGAAAACGCGCAGCAACCGCACACACACGCTGATCAGCAGCAGCAAGCACACAACATCGCAGCAATACACGCGATGGCGGGGGCATACCACGCACACATGCGCAACAACAACAATAAACGCGCACATCGGCAAGCAAGCGCGCATGCCAGCGGATATAAAAATCTCAATGGCGGCCTGTTTCCCTCAAACCTCCTTGGCAACCCCATTGAACTTGTCACCTCATGCCCTCCTATCTCTCTCACTCTTCCTTCCATTCAACAACGCCTGCCTTCCAGCCATCGTTCTCGTCTTTCTCGGATTGATACAAAAATAGGGTAAATAATTGGATGCTTACTTAGCATGTTGTACCTGCTTCGTAAGTGACTTGGTAGGACAAGCACACGAAACATTTCAAAACATGCAGTGAAGAGCTGCCAACTGTAGTAATTTTCTTAATGTATGTATTATTAGTTGGCAAAGGAAATTGATTTTGTGCCACCAAATGAATGCACATCATCTCATCCGCTTATTCGGATGGCTAGAGATATGCAATTCTTTTGCTGACCAATTGTCAATAATGGCGAAGCAAGTTTATACAGATACATAGCAATGAATATCAAAAATGATATAAGGAACTAAAGCTAAGAGTACCCCTATTTCTTGGGCCAAATGATTCCTCATCTTGACATCTTGATCATATTTGTCAAGTCATCATCGAGGCCTAAGCTCGGCTCTGTTGTTGGCTTGGCTGCTGCATGCCACAACAATTATATCAATTAGAGCAAATAGAAGCAGGCCCTAATTAGTCCGACAAAAAAAATAGAGGTAACACATACCGAGATAACATATCATGGCAAGCGGATATCAAAAGAACATGATCCACACCGAGGCTCGAGATAGACCAAATGCAGTGACCGTTAACAAATCCAAATTCAGTGCTAACAACAGCTACTTATATATATTTGGATGTACATAGAAATTAGATATTTCCTAATTGTTTGCATAACAAAAAACATGCTGGCTGCAAGAGAATGAAAGACGAACCTATTGATGAGCACAACAGTACATACCATCCCATCATGATGTTGCCATCTCTCACACTTGATGATTACATCTTGTTATTACTAACATGTACACCATCGGGCGATTGCTTTATTAGAAATATATTTACACAATATGATCGAGCAACATCAAGGAGTTGGGATCTTTGGTGCACTGATTCTCCTCAAATTCCACATTCAACCCCAGAGAGAAGAACGACATATTTTCATAGGTGATTTTGATCGAGCTCCTACAGAAAAATTCAAAGAAATCATGAGTAGCATAGAGCCAAGCAAACTAATCAGAGCAAATCATGAGAGGAGAAGCCTCTCAACCTACTACAGGAATCGAGTCAACATTAATTCGTGTAAGAAATAAACCGTAATGTAGATCAACAACCGAGTAGTTGATAAAATAACCTGACACAACCCATTAATACAATATATAGTTACAGGAAGTAGATTGAGATTGTGCAGATATCATGATCTACGAACCGTATCAACGAATATTGATTGCAAAGTCACAAACAGAACCTCCGACATCACAAAACAAATGTTTCATCAACGAAACTCTAGCGAATGCCAATTGGATTATATAAGTAAGATAGAGACATCGAAAAAGAAAAAGATAATTCAAGGAGTATATATTCTATTTTCTTACTTGACATCATAGAGAATGCAAGTCAAAGATATTGTGATACATCTTACCCATCTATAAATTGATTGGAAGGCACAATCCCCACAAAATATCAGAATGAATTGCTCCTATGGTCCAAGTATTGCATAAATAGTTATATACAGAATATTCAACAGTGAGGATAAACACGACATGTACTACCAATGATTTGTGGCTTGTCCGTGCGCGGACCACGGGCCCGCTTCAAGTGCACGTGCAATGCACGTCTTCACAAATATTATAACCACATGTGAGAAATCACATACTAACACGATGTTGCAATCACTTTGTAATTAAAGAAGCCAAAAGTTTTTTCTTAAACCAGAATTCCTTATCTTTGGAGTTTAAACAAACCCCACAATAACATGATCAATTTTTTTTGCTCTACTTATCACCTAATTAAGCAAATGCATGACTTATGAAGCGGATAAGAAATCATGTTAACTTGAACTAAAATTCCAACAAAAGAGTGAGGAACAAACCTTGTTATCATTGCTCAAGTCGAACCTCCCCTATTTGTTAGTGAAATGTGAGTATGCTTGAAGATAATAATTTCTTATACAACATATGCTTTTACATGCGAAAGAGCTACAAAATATGTTGACCTACCTATGTACACTTCCTAAATCAAGCGGATAAAATTATTTCTATCGGTAATATAAGGTACTAAACATTAGTTCGAATTGAATAATACAGCAGAATTGTCATTTCTGACTTTTCATCCATCACTGAATACAAAAGAAAGGGACAATGTCCACTAACCTCTTGGACACTTTGCACTGAAATACCATTGGAGGTTGCAGCAAGGAACTCCTCTCGGCAGCCTCTACCGTGTCCATAACTTTCTCTCACACAGAAGAAGGCCAATGATGTAATGTAACTAAAAGATTTCCTCGTCATGGCGTTAGTGGCGTGCAGTAATCACGGCCCGAATCGCTAAACCAGTTCAGCAATCCAACACGAAATGTTAGCCTCCTCTTATCCAGCGAATAGTAATTCCTTGATACAAAAACCACATTATTTTGCACATCTTTCTCCACAACATACCCGTGTAAGAAAATGACCACTCATTTGATGAATTTATGGATAAATAGATATGTGCTACATGAGGACAGATCTTCCTTGAATTGTAGAATACTTGAGGCTAATATACATTTAATTTAGCTGATCTTATTGTACCATAAAAGAGGCTAGTATCATGTACGAGTGCATACCAAGGTCCTCCGAAAAGTCGCAAACCTTGTTGTTGACCAATCGTATAGAACCAAAACCCACGGTGCATCCCTAAGTAATCTCCAGTTTCAGCCTCAAGAAGTATACCCTCCATTTCTCCTATATGTCTTTGAACAAACTCACTGAATTTGACCTAGAAAGAGTGACTTTTAAGCTTAAAATGAGACAACACAAGGATAAAGAACATAACCATATTTTGCAAAAACATGTGAAATATTAACAACTATATTAAAGCAATAACCTTTCCAAGAAAACATATCCCCGAGAATCCTTTCTAGCTTGGTTAGGAAGGTCCATTTGAACAACCAGATCATGAACTTCATCCGCAAAAGATGAGCTCCATTTACGATAAATACACCGCCAGATCCTGAAAATATATCACCTTTGTTATACACCCCAGTGGAAAAAGAAGCCTTCTAAGTGAAATGAGAGAGATGTGAGAGGAAATAAGTTTGATCCTTGATCTGAAACAACAATCGAGTCCGAAAGGTGGTTTCAACTAACCAATATTTATTTAAACAGAAGAACCATATATTTGTTTCATTGTATCACAACTTTCCTTCTAGGATGAATAATATAACTCAATTGACATCAAATTCAGTAACACTGAAGCTAAGCAAGCTATTTTAAAGCACCTCGTCTTTCAAAAGTTGGAGCACCGATGGCTCTTTAGCGTTCTCAACGTGTGGATGGACTACATGTGCATAATGTCCTGAAGCTATGTAATCAAATCTCAAATTTTCAATTGCTTCTAAGAAAGCTCCTGCAGAAAATGAGTGAAAAAGAATAAGCACATGAACACAGTTCAAAGACTATACCTCGATGCACAATCAAATTTCAGTAATAGAAGTGTGCACATCCATACTAAACTTTATTCTTGTGTTGCAAAGAACATCAGGGTTCGGTGTGCGTCCGTTGTGGTACTCATTAATCATATGAGACACCTAGATATAAAATCCATTATAGTTTCTCGAATGCGAGAAAAACATATGGGATGTCTGCGAGGATCGGTATAAAAGTTTGAAGTGAAGCTTACCACATGGTTCCAGACTCATCACATAGATGTACCACCTCCAATGGCACGTCAATCTACAAAAGACAGCCATTAGATCAGTCAGTTCATGTAGCGAGCTAGTTTACATATCTTTTGCTGGCCATTCAATAAAACAACATGCACGGATGAATTTTACGAAATATACCTTGTCACACACAGCACATGCATACTTCAAATCGTCATCCCCACGGGCACTCGGACCAAAAGTTCCTGAAATCTTCCTCTGATTAATCACGCCGAGCTTATTAAGTGATCCCGTGGCGTAGCATTGCAGAGCATAGCGGCGAAGTGTGTGTATCCAAACCAAACAAAGACCGGGCGTTTGCCAACCAAAGACGTATACTACATACGACACCCCAATCAAATGCAGAGCGAGAGGAGGAAGAAGAAGGGATGAACTCACCATGATAGAGAGGAGGAAGCCGACAGCGCAGCACCATGCCTGAGGCGCCATCCACGAGGCGAGCCGCGGTAAAGATCGAGAAGAGTCGCACGGCGACCGATGACGCCGCGCCAAAACCCTAGCCCGGACACTCATGGAGACGCGCGTCTTGTTGATGGAGACGTTGGTGCGGCGCTTCGGCTGGCGCGGGCCCGACTTGTGTAGGCGTCGGCGATGGCGGCGGCGTTTGAGGAGGAGATGGGGAAGGGATCGGGCGGCGGTGATTCGAGTCTTGGCGAGGCGAACATCGGAGGAATCGCTCGACCGATTCCCCAACCCTGGTTTTTTTCGTGGGTTAAACCGTAGATTTAATTTTCTAGTGGTTTTTCCTCGTCCGGTGGTGTGGGAGTAGGCAATCGATGCTCGAACCGGTGGTGGTTCATTGATCTGACGAGGTAACGGTGAGGACGAAAATAGACCAGGTGGGGTGGGAGGAAGTACCAAAGAAGTACCAAAAAAGACCGGGTGAGGTGAGATAAAAATAAAACCCGGAACGCGATCTACCAACTGAGACATTAGGGGTAGAGATTGCCTTTTTTTTTGAGCGAACCACTGTAAATATGCGCTGTGCACTCTGGTCGGATCGCGGTCTGAAATGGGCCGCTGATATCAATCGACCTATGGGATCCAACGGCCCAACTGCAGCCCTAAACCAAGCACAACGCTAACAGAACCCAACGCCTCTCCTCCTAGGGCTCCACCAGCCGCCGGCTGTCCCGAAGTGTTCCGCTCTGGCTCTGCTGCCGCCGACGGCCGGAGCAATCCCCCAAGTCAGGATCCGACGACTCGGGGGAGCAGAAAGGAAGAAAATCCAACTGCGCGCACCCTGAACTAGGGGAGAGGACGAGGTGCCCTATGAGCGCGATTCACAATTGTCTGATGCGTGGAAGAATCAGCTTCAGATGGATCGAGGAGATGGCCTGAGCTGGGGTGGCGCACAGCGCACGGGGAACAGGTACGCAACCCTAGCAACTCCTGGTAGCGAAGGTAGGAGGGCGGAGGTGCGTGGGGGAAACTCGGCGGAAGCCGAGCGAACAGCAAAGGCGCAAATGCAGTCCAAGATCAAACGCAGAAACACACAAGGGATCACCTACTTCGGTCTCGTATGGAAGAAAAACAAGAGCGACATGAATGCTATCAACGCGGACGATGTTATCCTTGGAAGCAAGGATGGTGTAGGTTCGTCCATGAAACCAATCTGCTGTCTCTGTCGCAAGCGATATTCCCCAGACTTGATGTACATCCGGTGTGAGAGGTGCAGAAGTAAGCTGATTCCACCTTTGACCTGCCATTTTTTAAGCAAGCAATTTTCGTTTTGCGTTATCTTACCGATCTTTTCCGCATCTTGATATTTTCCTGTATACAGATTGGTTCCATGGAGATGCCTTGAGACTTGAGGAGGCAAAGATTGATGAAGTCATATCCTATAGATGCTGCAGATGTCGGAGGAGGGCAATACCGGGATGTCCTCATTCAGATGATTATTATCATAAGAGGCCTGAACCAGAACCTGTCATCCAAGAAAGTGCAGCTAATATTCCCTCAAGTGAGGAAGCTATTGGCGCAGCAGATGAAAATACATCAAGTGCTTCATTTGGTATATTCGAACAAACTGTAGAAGATATTCATGCTGATTCCTCAGTGCACATGGAAACCTTTGTGCTGGGAAGTAATCAAGAGATGAACTTTGTGGATGGTTCTTACAATTCCGCACATCCATTCGATAAAGTAGAAATTAAGCAGGCTATGAAGGTAACACTTGTTCTACCCACAATCTAAAATTGGCATGCTCAGTTTACCCAACTTAAGTTTTTTTCCTCCACAGATTTCTGTAGGTTTTTTTAAACGAAAATCATTGTTTGTCAGTAGTTCACCCTTTTCTTTTTGCACGTTTCAATAGCTCATCATTGTATGGTCTCAATTGAACATAAGAAATATTTGTAGTTGTTTTATTGCCGATTGACAATTCTTGGTCTGCATATCCTATTACTTCGATGTATGCCATAATTTTAAGATTCAAGTGCAACAGTAATGAAAGGTGCTTACAGTTCTTTAGTGCATATGGCTCTAGCTCCAATATGATCATCTATGTGTATGCGAGCAGAGTTGTTAGTATATACGGGAAATATCTAGTGCTCTAAAAGCATTTAGCCAAGTTGGAAATCACAATGTGTGTACATTCATTTATAATGTGTGTCTACTGTCTAAATTGAAATTTGAGTGCAGTTTACTGTAAAAGTGATATTTTATAACAAACACTGGACAAGAGTTCAGTTGCAGTCCTTGATATTTTATTTTTGAAAAATCTTGGTTTATCAATTATTCAGGACGCTCGGCCATATGATGCATGCTTTGCATGGTATACGCCTGGTAGTGGTACCTGCCAGCAATTGGACCCTATGGATCCTGTGGATGATGTCCCCCTGCCAGTTCCCACAGTGGAGACCAACTTTGAGAAAGACCAAACTGCCGCACTTCACAGAGCTGTATGTGTTATCTTGTCTGCGTAATTCATTCATATTGCCGTGTGATGTTTTTATCGTAAATGCACTTCTTGCAGTATGGTGGTTTTCGGGTTGTTGCTGCGGAGACTGGCTCATTATATGAGCGGATTAGACAGGGGGATTATCTCACTAATGATGAGATCATGGGGACCTTGGACAAGCTTCAGAAAATTGCTCTACACCAAATGAAGGATATTGCCAGCCATGGCGTAGTCTACTCTGAGGTCCCAACACAACCAATGCACAACGCAAGCACCTCCACCACCCGGCCATCTGATCACCAGAGTAGCCTCTAAGACTCTAGCACCAAATGTGATTGCTACAGCATCGTAATGGACTATGCTATCAAGTGAGTAAGCTTTTCTATGGTTGCCGAGAATAATGTTCAATTAATAAGTAATCCTTATCATTGAAGTAATTCCAGAACTCTAGAAACCGTGAAGAATTTATTCCATTTTTCTATTTGGATTTTAGCGAACAGGCGTTTACATGAGATTAGTTAAGTAGGTTTGCCTTAGTTGTCTGCTATAAGATAGCCACTTGGAGTCAGATTGCTCTTCCTGGTAGAAAGAGTGACAATGCAGTTTTTGTTAAATAAATTATTAAAACAAGTGCCCCAGTCGGTTTCACAGCAGTTGGAGCCTACTTTATCAGATCAAGTTCAAGTGCTGAACCATGAACAAATTGGTGATTTACTGCAGCCCTGTAGCCAGTTCCACTGCAGTTGGAGTCCACTACTAAATTGGGGCCAACTGCAGCGTGCAGGAGGTTGTTGTGAGGGAGACGGGGGTCATAGGCTGTGTAATTGCATTGGGATCTACTTGTCCAGGGTTCATTGTTTGTTGTTTTAGGTGTATACTGCAGTCTATATGCCCTAGCGGTGCAGACTGTCCATGCCAGGGGGGCCTCCCCCATTTTTTTTAAGGAAAACTGCAAGCAAAGCCCTGTCAGTATTTTTTACTCAAACACGCATCTTCGTGTTGTTTTGTGTTAAAGAAAACACCAAGAAGGCGCAAATTGCCTGCGCCGACAAACAAAAATACTGTACAAAAAGTACCAGCCTGTTAAGAGGATCTCCAACCACAAATAGCTAATTTGGCCCCCTATATGTCCGCGGACAGCATGGGCTCGCCCCTCATTTGTCCGTGTCCGCAACAGCGCTCCCCATTTCCTAACCCTCAAATACATACACAAGCATGTAACGTCGATCAATACACGTACTTCGATTCCATAGCACATAGTTCATACATAGTCTGAAGATAGCATAGGGAAGTTCATCATACTCCCTCCGTCCCAAATTACTTGTCGCAGAAATGGATGTATCTTGAACTAAAAATACGTCTAGATACATCCATTTCTATGACAAGTAATTCAGGACGGAGGGAGTACATGCCATCAGACTACCACAATAACGGCATGTTCTAATAATTCATAACTATATATAGGCTAAAGCATAAAGTAAAGTAGGACTATAGATAGGGGAAGTTCACCGATGGCCCCCTTGCCCTTGTCGTCTTTGTCGTGGAAGTAGAGGTCGAAGGTGAAGTAGGGCTAGCCACCGGTGCTGGAAGTGTTGGAGGCGGTACCAGACATGTTCTTGTCCGATTTCGGGGGCCGGCCGGCGAGGGCACGAACGGCTTGAGTTTGCTCCTTCGTGAGGGCATGGGCGGCACATGCTTGTTGCTTCGCGAGGATCTGGGCACGGGCTTCCTCCGCGCCCTTGTTCTCTGCGGCACGGCACGACTCCTCAATGCCCTCTCCACGAAGGCCTCAATGCCCTCTCCACGAGGGTTTTGGCGTTGATCCAGCGGTGGTGGCGCGCTTCCGACTCTTTGGAGGCCAGGGACCGCTGCTTGACGGCACGGACGACCGGATCCTCCTCGGATCCGGAGGGCACCGGTACCTCAGCGGACAAGCAGAAGCCGCGGCGTGCCTTCGCCTTCTCACGGTGGGCACACTGTGTCTCGACCTCGGAGGAACCACCGCAGCTATCGCATCCGCGACCCTGCGCATTGTTGTTGTTGGCCTCAGACTTCGAGGCCGACGTCGGCACAGGGACAAGCGCCCTCGGCTGGGGTTGCGACGATAGAGCCGACACACGACGCTGCAAGCTTCTGCTGGATGCGGTGCCGCCGTTGGATCTGCATCTGGGCAGCTGTGATGGTGGAGCTCGGGTCTCGACCCGGGACTGGTAGAGCGCGAACCGGACAGCTATCTCCTGCTCGTCCGAGTAGGCACTGAGCTCCTAGTCGATGCCATCATCGGATCTGGACCTGGCGGACTCAGATCCGTTGCTCGCCATACCGGAGATGACCAGAGAGGAGCGAGGCCGAGCAGAAGCAGAGTGGACTGTTCAAAATGGCTAGGATTGCGTCCAGGGCGGCTAAAGCGTGCTGATAATGTCAAGAGAGGTCAGGGTAGACCGAACTTGACATGGGAGGAGTCTGTAAGAGAGATCTGAAGGACTGGAGTATCACCAGAAAACTAGCCATGGATAGGGGTGCGTGGAAGCTTGCTATCCATGTGCCAGAACCATGAGTTGGTTCCCAACTTGTTTGGGACTGCAAGGCTTTGTTGTTGTTGTGTTGCGTCCAGGGTGTGGATTGGGATGGATTTTGTGCTGTCAGGATACTAGGCGGACGCGTCCGGACGGCCCCACATATGAGCTGGGTTTGAGGGGCGCGGAACAGCGGGGACATTTGGGCTAGGTATTGGGGGGTCCGCCCGGACATACGGGGGCGGAATAGGGGGTCCTGTTGCTTACTGTCGTGGGAAGGGGTGCCATGTCAGCTTCCTGCACTCCTGAAGTTGTCGTTTGCAGCCCTAGATCTCTGAATACTGCACCAGACTTGGCGCGCAAACGAGCACCCTGTGAGCAGAGGGGAAATGGTTTCAGGCTCCTGTTCACAGAGAGGGCATGCCCGCCAGGTGACCCACTCCAACATCTGTTCTTCACTTGAAACCAACTGAAATCTTGCATTTCAAAGGAGCCCAGCAATGCTAATTTTGCCGCAAGAGGGGAGCTTCAGTCCGGCCATCAAAGAAAGCATTCCAGGCAGAGTTGGTGGAGTATAACCAGTTCGGCATCAGATAAAGGTATCCTCAATCTTTGGAGCGAGTTGAACGCTCCCAACAAGCTCCCTAGGTGCAAGTACTCCACGATTCCTCGTGTCACAAACCCAGCGATCATCCGCTAGATCATCTGCAACTGGTCTGCTGCGCACTCCGTGCTTGCTGACTGCTGCCACCACCTCCGGAGCTAAGTCAGCAATTGATTGACCGTCGATCAAACCATCTAACCAGAACTTGGTGCCTTTTGCAATTCTCTAGAATGACCTTTTTTTTTGGCATGAAACATCACTGTGGCGTTCCTGTCGTAGTTGAGTTTAAACTGAGCCATGGGCCTGTCGAGGCTGGTGCCGCCACAGCCATGGCCACCTTAGGCGCGGCGCCCACCTCATCTTTTGCAGGTTCTTCACCCCAATGCCTCTGTACTCAGTCTGTTGGCACCATGCACACACAGGACTCTTGACTCCTTTTCGAAAAGAAGCTGCTCTTCTTTTTTATCTATCGCCTCACACTAACCATCTGGGCACATCCACTGCCAGCAGGTTATGAATTGGAGCAGCTGATGTGACTGTTCAACTAGCACCAGTTTACCGCCCTTTATCATCACACCTAGCTGTCCGTCAATCTTGTCCAGAATCTGTTGAAAGCCCTGATAGTCTTAAACCCAAATTCGCATCCATACGGACTCGAACCCGGATGGTGAGATCATACATCTGCTCTTGTGCACTTTTTTGAGAGAAAATCACATCTGGACTTGGGAAAGATGGGGGTAGAATGATCTTTCTGTGCTCTTAACTGATGGATATGCTTACAATCCCTAAAACAAAACCGGTTCTCACGAAAGAGTTGCAATGCAATAAATTCTGTTGGCATAATGAAGAATGAGGTTGCACTTAGTGGCGAAAACAAAACTGCATTTCATATTTTACTAATTTCTCTGTGCCGCTAAAAGGTTGCTGCTTATAAGATTTTATTTTCTGTGGAACTTAGTGAACACAATATTTTATTCCAATCTGTTCGTACATTTTAATTAATGAACAGAAGCAATGTTTCTCTTGGTTTACGTACATGGTTATTGATGCCTATAGAATAGGAATGTGATAATTCAGAAAGGTTCACTTGACAATCGATACTGAAAACCACAATGTAGTCCGTAGAACATCAACTCGCCCTATTTCGTGGAGTAAATCTATGCTGCTTTAGGTTCAAATATGTTTTTACCCTATCAACATGCCCTTTTTATATATTGGTTTTTGTCCGTGTTATCAGATTGCATGTGATCAAGGCATTGTAATTTGGACTCCAGCAAGATTCACCTCAACAGTATCATATTTTTTCTCGAAGCGGATCAACAGTATGATTTAAGCAATTTGTCTGCATTCTTTTTTAGGTGATCTCTCATCAATGCGGCTTGCTCCTTGGGGTTATACTTGAAGCAACAAAGCTGGTTTTTGTGATGATGCTGTTAAGGAACATTTCTTATACTGACGCTGCATAACCCATACTAGCAGCCCATGCCAATATACCCCGTTTTGAGTTTCTGTCACCGATGTCTAATTATCTTGGAAGTTCCTGGCTGTACCGTGTTGCTGCTGCATGTGGCGCTGTCACCACTTACCAGCATTTAAGGAGTATATCTTTTTGTTTCTTGCAAAAAAGTTAAGGAGTTTATTTTTCTTTTTGAAAAAATTTAAGGAGTACATTTTTGGCCTTTATGACCATGATTGCTGCAAGCTGGCATGCTGTGTGGACCGTTCTTGAGTTATATACATGTTCTGGGTCGTCTTACTAGGCATGTACGTTGCGCATTCTGGCAAAAGTTGATTTGTTCGTGGAAATACACCGTGCACCCCAAAATACCTGAGATTGTTTGTTTATATATACAAACAAATTTCAAGAAACCAAGCCATGTGGAATAAACGACGAGCCTCTTGCTGTGAGACAGACTGGTAAAAGTACTTATGATCTAAAGAGGCATGTCCCGAATAGGAAACGATTTGCACCAGCAGGCTAGCACTAGATTGATCTATATGAGGAATGATAGGTCGTACATTGCCCACCCATTCATGGTGACTTTTTTTGTACTACAAAATTCTGCATCAGTTGATAAGAGTCGGGCGTGAATTCTTTTCGATTGTATTGCGCCGATGCGAAGTTTTGGATCAACCCTTTATGAACAGTGCGCGTGATAACGCGGTGTGTACAACAAACATGTTGCTGGTACGCGATAAGCAAAACAGCTGAGAGCAGAGCACAGGCCCAAGCAGAATTGCAACTAGGCGTGTGTGCGTGTGTGTGTGTGGCAGTCGCTGGCACGCCACCACCAGTCTACCCGTAAAAACCTCGAGGAGCAAGTCAAGCCCGGTGCTTGGCGCGCGCCAACCGTTGGCCCGGCCTCCCCCTAGCCCTACTACCTCTACCCCGAGCGAGCAGTGCACCACCCCCTCCTCCCCTGACACCCACGGCGACTCCCTCCACCGTTTTGAATTTGAAAAAAGTGCAGCGCCACCCCGCCTCCATCCTGCTCGCTCGCGTCGCCGGGGCAACGAGATCGAGCGGCCGTCCGTCGTACCACTGCCGCTGCCCTCCCGCTTGCCCGGTTGAGCCGAGCCAGGCGGGCTGGACGGACACGACGAGGGGACCTGCCACGCACGCGGTTCCCCCTACCCGTCCATCCGCACCGGGTCGCGCCCGCCATCCGCCCGCCCCACGTGAGCTGGCCCCGCCCCTCACTCCCACCGCCCGCGTGGCCCCACCTCGCGTCACGTGGATCCGGCTCCAGCAGCGCGAGTAACCCGACCCGTACAAGGCGACACGGACCGGAGTGACGCGACGCGAGCCCGAGTGCGGCCTTGCCTTCCCCTCCTCGTGCTCGCTCGCCTCGCCTCGCCTCGCCTGTGCAGTTCTCGCTCTCCCTTTCCTTTTCCTCAACCCCTTCCCTTCCCTGCCCTCCTCGCCCATTCCTCATCTGCTCCTCGCCTCCACCCCACCTCCTCTTCCTCCTCGCCTCCCGCCGCCCCCGCCCCCGCCCCCGCCGCCGCGCAGCCCTGCGAACCCCCGCCGCCGATCGACACCCGACCGCCCGATTCCCCGCTGTTCCTCGCGCCGGGCCTTGGGCTGTCACGCCGCCGCCAGCGCGTCGCGAGGTTCAGCGGACTCTCCAGATTCGCATCTAACCACACCCGGCCACTCCGTGAGCCCGCCCCTCCGGGAATTCTGCCGGAATCTCGCTCGGGGCGCTCGCGATTCGCGGCGCGGATGCTTGTCTAGGCAGGCGCCGCGCCACTCGGTTCGCTAGGGTTTTCGCGTCCGATGCTATGGACCCCGCGGCGGCTCAGCCCCGGGAAGCTGCTGATCGGACGCCTGCCGAGGACCCTCCTGCCGTCGCCCCGTCCGCGGCGCCACTTGCTGACGAGGTGATGGAAGAGATCGCGGAGGCCAGCGCGGCGGCGGGACTGGGAGAAGAAGAACCCCCTGCTGCGGCGCCCGTGGCCGTCACGAGTGAGCCCAAGGCGGAGGAGACGGCTGGAGGCACCACAACGGAGCAACAGAGTATCGTCTTGGCCTTGGTGAGTGAGGGGAAGATGGATGCGGACGATTGCTGCACGGGGGACGCAGATCATGCTGCGGCCCTTGTGGCGAGCGAAACGAAGACTGTGGTAGATGACATCACCATTCAGGAGCAAGAGCATGCTCTGGCAACTGAGGTGAAGATGGAGGAAGAGGATCAACAGCCCACCCAACCTGCTGGTGCCCGTCAGGTGAAGGAGGAGGAGGGGGAATGCTTGGTGGGCCGCTACATCAGTCAGACTGCTGATGATGGTACAAGGATTCGTCTTGGGAAGGTTGCATCATACAACACCAGCATTGGGACGTACAGCGTGGTGTTTGAGGATGGACAGAGTGAGGAGCTGGGGCATCCTCAGCTCCAGGAGTTACTCATGACTGAGGAAAATGGTGCATCTGGCATGAAAGTCAGTTGCAGGAAGAGGAAGCTGGACCTGGTCGTTTCATCAGGGACCGCCACGGTGCTCAATGGTCCGCCAACTACTAGACAGAAGGTTGATGCATGTCAAATGCCTGATGCATCCCAGCAAAGTGGATCTGGCTCAGATGTATCAGAGGATGTGGAATCTTCCAGCAATTCATCAGATTCTACTAAAGAATTGGCAATCGTGCCGTGCCTGCCAGTTCAGGGCCCAGAGTTGCCTCCGTCATCAGGCGACATTGATGTGCCGGGGGAGTCCATTAGTCACCTCTTTTCTGTTTATAACTTCCTCCGTTCATTCAGTGTGCAGCTGTTCCTCAGTCCATTTGGCATGGATGATTTTGTTGCATCCATTAATTGCTCTGTGCAGAGTACATTGTTCGATGCTGTACATGTCTCGCTGCTGCGGGCGCTGAGGCGGCAGCTTGAGACTAAATCCTCTGAAGGATCAGAGCTTGCTTCAAATTGCTTGAAGTATGTAACCTATCAATCCTCCATTTAGTGGAATCATTATCATTTTAGTGGATCTTGTGTCCTTTTACTTCAATACTGATTTTGTTTCTGTCAATTTTCCTCAAATATTTGCAGGTATCTAGATTGGTCATTGCTAGATGCACTGACTTGGCCAACTTTGTTACTGGAGTACCTCTATGTAATGGGTTGCATCAAGAGTCTAGGGGGGAAGAGTTTTGCTCGAAGCCTCTTGGCCCTTGAATATTATAAGCTTCCTGTTACCATGAAGCTTAGGGTCCTCCAAATACTCTGTGATCATGCCATTGATTCTGAAGAACTCAAAACTGAACTGGAGGCACGGGAGGCCTATAATGAGGAACTGGAATATGAGATGGATTCAAGTAATTTCTCAGAGGCTGGATCACGAGTAGTCCTGACTAGGCCCTCAAGGGTTTCTGCTTGCAGAAAGATTGAAGATTCCCAGAATCTGGAAGCTGCTCCAAATGTAACAAGTCCAGAAGCTGTTGTAGCAAATGCATCCCTGGATGGCAACAGTGACGATTGCCGAATATGTGGAATGGATGGGACTCTTGTATGCTGTGATGGCTGCCCATGGGCATATCACTCAAGATGTATTGGTCTGAACAAAGCATTTCTGCCCCAGGGACTTTGGTTCTGTCCAGAATGTGTGGTTAACAAGCTTGGGCCAACATCTTCAAGGATAGAACGTGGGGCAAGAGGAGCTCAAATGTTTGGCATTGACATGTGTGAGAGACTCTTCCTGGGATCCTGCAACTATCTGCTTGTGTAAGTTCTTGCATCTCAACCCTGCATTATTTGGTGTTTACTAGCGATCCAAGAAATAGAGCAATTATCTTAATTAGCTGTCATTTAGAACTCGTTGGTAGTTTCCGTTTCTTTGGATGCCAGGCTTGCTGTTTGCGCTTGTTGGGTTCGACGAAGCAGTTTTTTTTCCTTGTAAAGCTCGGGCCATTCTTTTGGAAAAGGTGTTTTTTTTTACATATTTTCTGCTACATGTGGAGGCCCCCCTATGGACTTCACTACTTTTCCAACATTGTGGATCATCGAGGTGCCAGATTTCCCTCTGTGGCCCACGAACCTGGAGGGCTATTTCATAGACACAGAGGGTGGTTCTACTTGTGAGAGTTCTTCCGGTGGAGGGGAACCTTCTACTAGAAACCCTTCACCATCCCCTACATTGCTAGTTGATAGACATAGAGCAATGGAATCTCTGTGGCACATTTTCTCATTCACTCTGCATAGCCAGTCCTACATCGATAAATACTGCTATTAATGTTGAATTCTACAGTACATGTTTCCTTTTTTTTTGGTGTGTGTGTGTGGGGGGGGGGGGGGTCGGAAATAAGGGCAAACATGTGAGCTGTATAAGGTTAGGTGGAACTTAATTAATGTAGGGAAAACCATATTCTATTGGACCTGATAACCACAGTTATGAATTTAAGGACAACAAGTCTTCTACTATCATATGCCCTTCCTAATCTCATGTAGTTCAGCCATTTGTTTCGTCTTTCCCCTTTGTAAATTCTGCTTTTGCACCTGTTCACAGCTGACTCCTGATCCGTATTTTTTTTAGTGCATAGTGGTAGTTTGAGTGCTACCCCATAAATACCAGCCTTTCTCTCCGGCCTGTACCTGGAAATATATTTCTGTCCTAAATTTTCTTTAATGGTAATTCTGTCAAATAATGCAGGACTGGAACATCTTCGAATGCAGAGTCTTATGCAAGTTATTACAATCAGTATGATGCTGTCAAGGTCATCCAAGTACTTGCCCTTTCAGATGCATATACAGCTATATGTAGGAGAATAACAGAGTACTGGCCCCACCTGCTAGATGTATTTCAGAACGAGAGGTCAAAAATAGGTAAAAATACTGATGCAAGCTATGCTCTACAATGCAATACATTGGTGAGTGCTACTCCAAGTGAAGCAGTAGATGGATGTGTCCGTTCAATCTTAAAAGATGGTGGTGAGAGTAAAACAGCAGTATTTTCTGAAGTAGATTTGCAGCACAAATTTGTGGCTAATCAATTTACAGTTTGCTCTGCCGATCAACTGGAGGAACAAAACATGGTGACTAGTGTAGATGGTACTGAGAACAACAACCTACAAACTTCTTTAGCTCAGAATGACGTACATACTACACCAATCAATGGAGCTTTTGGATCCTCGGGGTTATCCTCAGTTTCTCATCAGAATGGGTCCATGGTAGCTGGTTTGTCTAACATAACACATGCACAGCCAGCATATCCGTTAATTCGTGCAGACTTGTCCACCTCCTTTTCAGGGATGAAAGATAATGCCATGTCCAGAGAAGATATTGGGAGCGCAATTTCTGTGAAGGCAGACTCATCTTCTGTATCTCAAAATAAACATCCCTTTGGAAACGTGATTGGTGGCAAGGCAGCTAAATTGTCATCATTTAAACCTCAGGCTTACATGAATCTTTACAATCATGGCAATATCGCAGCATCTGCTGCCGCTAATCTAGCTGTTCTTACATCAGATGAAGGAAAAGTTGCAGCATCTCAAGTCATCACAAATCCAAGGAAGAAAATGGCTGCTGACTGCGCTCTACAAGTGAAAGCATTTTACTCAGCAGCTGCTCAATTTGTTTGGCCATGTACTGAAAAGAAGGTTATGGAAGTCCCAAGAGATAGATGTGGCTGGTGCCTTGCCTGTAAAAGTTCGGCAATTGGAAATAAAAAGGCTTGTTTTCTTAATTTAGCCACTGCAAATGCTTCCAAAGGATCTGCTCGAATTTTTAGTGCCATGCATGTAATCAAAGGTTCTGAGAGCCATTTCCCCAGCATCGTTGCTTATCTGACCAACATGGAGGAGAGTTTACGTGGCCTTTTAGTTGGTTCCCTACAAGACATGCAGCAGAGACAACGATGGCATAAACAGCTACAAGAAGCTTCTAATTGCAGAACTATAATACCCCTCTTGCTTGAAGTGAGTTCTAGGATTCAAACTAATTTTTAAGTATCCTTGATACTTGTCAGTAATACTTTGAAGAACAGAATTGTTGGTTTACCACTTTATCTGTGCGTATTTAGGGACAAACTAGTTAATAGTCACGTCATCACGTGGAATCTAGTGTTACTTTCCCGCAAAAAAAATATCTAGTGTTACTTACAAAATCAGGAAACATAGTTAATGCAGCATTTAGTCTCTGCGTGTTTCAATTGTGTCTTCATTACAGGCGTATTTTCTGGGGAAGGGACCAACTCTGAATTGCAGCCCTTGACCCACCTTGACCCAATGAAGGGATGTTCAAGACCTCGCAGCTTTCAAATACACAATAAGGCTGGTCATAGTGGGAGTAACTTAGCTAGTAACATAATGCAGCCCAAGGCAAGTTTGCTTATGTGGCAAGTAGTTAATGAGGAGAGAGGTTTTTGTGGTAACATAATATGTTACTGTAACATAACACACCCCAATGCAAATGAGTCTACATCTAAGTAAATGAAGGCTTGCATGATAGAAACATAGACTAGTAACATGCATATTACTTCCCACTATGACCAGCCTAAGATCACTGAGCCTTCAAATACCCCACCACCTCGCAGCTGCAGTGATCCCAAGCAATTCCGCGTTCACTGGCGAGGCACACAACCACCTCTCTAAACCTTAATAACAACCGGGTGGAAGATTTCACCATGCCATATACACCTCGGTCTCCTGTAATAATGCCACGAGGACTGATCTCATATTCCCTTTCTTGGGTCAGTCGACATCCACCACACAAAATCTTTCCATATATAGCTTGAATTTGAACTCGTACCTTATATGAGTATTTATAGATTTTCTTCAATTGTTTGAGATTGCAGAAATTGCATGGATAACTTGATAATATATTTAGAAGGAGTCTGCCTCTCCTTCTATTTTTGTATTTCTAGTTGGAGTCAAGGGTTAAGATACTGTACTTTCTGCAACTTTACTAAGTTTTGGTCCATCCTAAAGAAAAATATGGTTATGGGAGCTAGTCTTGAAGAAAGGACATGAACAAGTGTGGTTATCAATAGCAGATTGGGGGAGGGTTTCTGCAATGGTAGCAAATAGAGGCGATATACATGGGTAACATAACTAGGCATATTTCTAGAAACAAAGTAACTCAATCTAAAAGGTATATTCCAATAAAAGCTAATATGAATATGTTATTATATGACGCAACTACGCAAGTAAAAAGCAGAAAAGTGTGGGTGGCAATTTCGTCAAGCGCTTCACGGCTCAGCGCTGGATAATCGGATATGCTAAATGGAAAGGTCTTTATTAGGCAAAATAAAATAATATGGAAAATATAATGGCATATTTAGTGCTGTTACATTCGTGCTAGTATCACTTGCTTCTGTGAATCAAGTTGGGTACACAATAAATAGCCGTAACATAATGTTGAGAGCCCTGCAGAAATTATTGCATTAAATAGCAGTAGAAAACAAAATATATTTGTTATCTAATAAAAAGTTGCTACATTTCGTGTGCAGTTGGAGAGCAATATTCGTGGGATAGCATTTTCTGCAAGCTGGTTGAAGCTAATTGATGATTGGCCTGTGAAATCTCCTGGTGTATCTGCTGGACCATCCCGTTCTGCAGCATACCAAAAACGTGGAACTGGTGGAAGGCGGGGCAGAAAACGTTTGTTGGCATCTGAATCTTCTACTGTTACTGATGATGACAAGAGCTGGAAAGAGGTGAATTGGTGGAATGGAGGAAATATTTCTAAATGTATTTTGCAGAAGGGGGTTCTTCCAAGTTCGGCCGTAAGAAAAGCTGCTCGTCAAGGTACTGCTCATCTTTGGCTATTGTTATGACTATCATTCCATCCTCTGTTTGCATTGAGGGTAAGAATAAATTGGCGTGTTATGTTGCTCAATAGGTGGTAAAAGAAAGATAGCAGGTCTATCTTATCATGAAACCTCCAATTTTCCAAGACGAACTCGACAATTTGCTTGGCGAGCATGTGTTGGGTTAAGCCATAATTCATCTCAACTTGCTCTGCAGGTTAGCATCTTGAACATGATTCCTAATGTTTAAAAGAGTTACTCTGACTTAAATTAACAATGATCCTAATATATATATATATCTCAGGTTAGATACCTTGACGCTCATATAAAATGGAAGGAATTCATCCCTCCAGACCAAATTCCTTCAGATGGAAAAAGTTCAGATGCTGACCATTCTGCTTTCAGAAACGCAGTGGTTTGTGATAAAAAAGTAGTCGATGGTAACATAAGATATGCACTGAAGTTTTCAAACCAGAAGCATCTTCCTGTGCGTGTAACCAAGAATATCTTGGAAGCAGAAGATAATCAGGATGAGAATGGCAAATTGTGGTTTTCTGAAATCCATGTCCCACTGTATTTAGTAAGGGATTTTGAGCAGAAAGCTGGGGTTAGCTCCTCGCCTAGTCCAGGAATCATAATCTCTAACAGTTTCACAAATTTCTACCAAAGACGAGTAAAGGCAACCGTCGGAGATATCTTTTTCTATCTCTTTCACAAGGGAGATGTATATCCCTGCTCCTCATGTGAGAAGGATGTGGCCTTCAGGTGTCCTCTTCTTCACATCTCTGTTGCGCTCATTCAATTATTCTTTTCTTGTCACTGCAAAAAAATAAATTCTTGTATAGCAACCGATTTTCTTCACTTCTCATATGTGTTTTGTTGGATGAATCACATGTAGGGATGCCGTAAAGTGTAGCTCTTGTCAAGGTATGTACCAGTTTATTGGCATGTTCTTAAAGTTGTTTCCCCTCCTCATGTGTGGTTAAAAAGATACCTAGTCAATATCTAAGCTGTCCAATACCAAGTCACAATATTGATAACCATGAATATTTTGCAGGCAATTGCCATAAAGAGTGCACATCAGGATCTGTTGGCAGCAAAGGAGGCAATACTGCTCCGAATTTGATGTGCACGTTATGCTTTCAGAAGCGTAATCTCACCCAGACCAAGACAAATGCAAATTCTGCCTTGTCTCAACAAAAGAGTAATGGCCAACTGCCAGTGACTGCTCCCAAAATAATCTTCACGGTTCGTTCTGCCCATTCTTCTGAACCAGCCATGAATGTCGCGGCTAAGGTTGAAGCTCAGCCAGTTGCTAAGGTGGAAACTCAGCCAACGAAGGTGGAAACCCAGACAGTCATGAAGGTGGAAACCCAGCTAATACCAAAGGCAGAATCTGGACCTGTTACAAATGTGGCAACTCAAAATATTGCAGGGGTGCAGGTTCAGCCTAAGGCTAAAACTAAAAAACCAAAGACAGAAAAGCCAAAAAAACCTAAAAAAGTTCAGGTTATCACATACTTTGGTCTTGTTTGGAGGAAACATAAGAATGACATTGGTGGAGAAGATTTCAGGGCCAATGATGTAATCCTAAAAAGCAAGGATGGTATAGGTTCTTCAATAAAACCAGCTTGCTGTCTCTGTAACAAACCTTACAGTCCAGATTTCATGTATGTCCGCTGTGAGAGGTGCCAAAGTAAGTATGTTTCTCATTATTGTTGCTTAAAGATACATGTTTTGCTTTATCTTTTATGTTCTTTTAACATCTTGGTATCCTCCTGCATACAGAGTGGTTTCATGGTGATGCCTTGCAGCTTGAGGAAGAAAGAATAACTGAAGTGGTTCAATACCGATGCTGTAGATGCCGAAGGAGAGCCATACCACAATGTCCTCATTCAGATGATTATAGGGAGCCTGAACCAGAAGTCAGTGAACAAACAGCTACTGTGTCGTCACAATCAACTATGCTCTCTGGTGAGGAGACTTTTGCTATAGCAGTTCAAGATCCACTGCTTGCTTCATATGGAATAGTTGAACCGATTGCGGAGGAGTCAATGAATGCTGATTTGTCAATGAACATGGGGAGCCTTATGCCAGGAAGTAATCAGAAGTTGTCCATAAGAAGGGCACAAGTTAAGAATTCTGAATACCTTGATCAAGCTGGAACACCAGTGAATGGGTATTATGTTCAGAACCAAACTCCAGGGGATGCAAACATTAATTTCAGTCATATGAATGAAATTTCCATGTCAGAGGCTGATGGTGTGGACGCTTCGGAGCTATTAGGGTGGGATTTTACCCAAGGAAACGGATATGCTGCTGGTCCTGATCAGGGCACTAATTCCCAGTGGAATGACACTAGCGGTGGCAGCATTGTGGCTGAGGAATATGAACCACAGACCTATTTCTCATTCACAGAGTTGCTCGAAGCTGATGATACACAGTTTGATAACACATTCGGGATGTCTACTGGTCTGCAAGATGATGGTAACTTTGCAGGAAGCTTTGATCAGCAGGGGGCTAGTTTTGATGAATTGACTTTCATGGTAGAAGAAGAGTCTTCAAATATGCACTTCCCAGCAAATGATCCATCCGTTGACGAGTTAGTGTGCCACAAGTGCAAGGATCCTCAACAGCCACCTGATCTCAAATGTTCTACCTGTGGCCTGCGTGTACACCATCAGTGCTCACCTTGGCAGGAAAGTGGACAGCCTGGTGACAGTGCCAATTGGAGGTGTGGTACTTGTCGGGAGTGGCAATGATGAGCTTTCAACTTCATTACATTGGTTACCTGAGTGCCCGGAGCGAATGCTGCCGATTGTTATGGCAGGTAAGCTTCCATTTGATGACCGCATTATTGCTGCAAACAAGAATTGGGTTTACCGTGCTGATCAGTCTTTCTATTTAGGTTGAATGTATATCCCATGAAGGGTGCCGGGGAATATCAATGGAATTTTTTCCAGTCTAGCTGTTGGTATGCGGTGATGGCGATCCTGTGGAACTGAAGTCTGCGTTGGTTACTGGACATACTCTTAATCATCAGAAAGTTAGACTAGTTATACCGTCTGTGCGAAGTTGACATTGTACATACTGAAGGATGGGTCTCCGGTGGCCGTTTTCCATTCTTTAGGTGGTTTATTTAGGGGGAGAGTTATAGAACTAGTGCTGTTAGCAGCAGGTCATATGGGACTAGAAAGCCAGGTTCCTTTCGGTGTGTCCTCTTGCAGTCTCTCTGTTCTTCCGTTTACCAGATAGAAGTGCCTCTTTCACTCTTCGTTAGAGTGGCTGTTGTTATCCTTGATATCTTGTCAGCCATGTTAAAATGCTTACTCATCTCCATGCCTCTTGCGCTTGCTCGTGCGAACGTGCGGCAGAAGAGGAAAGTGGAAAGTGGGGCATTTAGTGTGTGCTATTGACTTGGGAAATCGCTATCCGTTGTGACTATGCCTAGTTTTCCCCCATCAAGTTTGATTTTTTTCCATGTTTGCTACGTAGTGTGACTATGCCTAGCCAAAATGACTCTTTCTACGTTTACAAAATACCTTTACGAAATGCCCTACAACTCCACTTGGGGCCTACAAAAAAAAATATAATTGAGAAAACTCAAGAACTCCACGTGCATGAATAAGAAAAGAAAAGAAGTTATTTTTATAAACCGTTAGGTGAACCATGGGTTTTGTTCAGGGGAGTAAACTTGAAAATGCCAACTGGAGGCTGAGCTTCATGGAGGCCTTAATTTGAAAACTTTAAATTCAAACTTTTCATTTTCCAAAAAATCTGAAAAAAACCCACATATACATAGAGACATAATGTACATGTGTGTAAATTTTCAGGTCTAAATACGTTAAAATGAGAGCTACACAAAAGGAAAACAAACCCGTGACTTTTTAGCATATATGTACTGTTTATCCTCAAAGCCCATGTTTTTTCGCGCAGCTCGCAATTTAAGGTTTTTGATCCTGAATCTTTGTATGCATGTGCATTTATTTTACAAGATTTTGAAACTATTTTTTATTATGAAAAATTAAGGCCTCCATGGAGCTCAGTCTTCAAAATACCCTATTCGAGTAAACTCGCCTTTTCTTTCTAATAAGGAATAATATATAAAAGTGCCTTATTCAACATGGACGAGAGAAGTTTTAACTTACCCAACTCAACACAACTTCAACTTATTCTTTGTCTCATTGCTTGTTCCGAACCCTTAGCCGATGCGGCTGTCAAAGGTCTCCTCCACGCCACCATCTCGTCCTCCACCATATCTTAGTTCAGTGACAAAAGGAGTGGGGACCCCTTTGTTTTTTTCTTTTACTTAGCTTTTGTTTCCCCGGTGGCATCAACGAGGTGGTGGCAGTGATGGCATGTTGAAATAAGATCTCTGACTTCATAAAATAACGACATCCACGAAAGAAAAACTATTATAGCCAACAATGGTTATTTAAAGTTTGGCTAAAGAGTCACATATATATAAATAACTTACCTACTTCATTGCACATACAAAAGGTGAAAAAAGACAAAGTATAGGGCTAACGCAGTTGGCACCCGTATCAAAGAAACCTAGAAGATCAAATCTGTGCACGCCTTGTTATATCTCTGACAACATAACATTTTGTGTTACCTGATGTGGGGAGTCATGTGAGGAGGCCGATGGCTGAGAAGGGACATGGAGTTAGCGGCACCCATGTTTAGAGTGGTGGAAGGCGACAAAACCCACATGTTGGCACCCTTTTTGTGATATGGATGACTGTGGGGATTGAAAAGAGATGGTAAGAGAGAGATATGTAAAAGTTAAACAAAACTTGGGGTAGGAGGGGTCAAACTATAAAAGATAAGAAGGTTGGACCGGTTGTCTCGTTTGAAGTGTTAGGAAGTGTGTGTGGGACAATGAGAATTTGCTCGAAAACTTGTTCTGAATCGCCTAAAAATTAAGTATGCTACACAAAAATGTACCAACTTTCGTCCGAGCTAAGAGAACCATATATTTGCAACAAAAGAAATCGACATCCACATAAGAAAAAAATATACTATCAAAACTACGTATTTAAAGTTATCCTAAAACAACCACATCCAGAAAAGAAAAACTATCAAAATTATCAATGGTTATTTCGAATTTGGCTACATAACCAAGGATCTACTACGAACTTACCTATTACATTGCATTGATAAAATGGTGGCATAAATAAAGGATAGGGCTAGCGCAATCAACACCTGTATCAAAGAAACCTAGAAATCAGATCCGTGCACACCTTGTGAGATTTGCAACGACATAAGAAAATTAGCGTCGTTAGATGCGGGGATGCCGATGGAGGCGACTGAGAAGGGACATGGAGTCGGTGACACCGATGTTTAGAGTGGTGGAAGGCAATGAAATCTACAGGTTGGTGCCGCTTTCATGATAGGGATGATGATGAGGATTGGAAAGATATGGTAAGAGAGAAAGATGAAAAAACAGAAACAAAACTTGGTGTGGGGTCCAACTATAAAAGATGAAAAGGTAGGGCCTGTTGTCTCGTTTGAAGTGTTGGTTAGTGTGTGTGGGACAATGAGAATTTGCTCGAAAACTTACTATTCTAGATCGCCTCAAAATTTAGTATGTTGCAGAAAAACATACCAACTTTAGTCTGAGGCTAACAAAACCATATATTTCTAACAAAAGAAATCGCCATCGACATAAGAAAAACAATATGCTACCAAAACCACAAAACTACGTGTTTTAAGTTTTCCTAAAACAACCACAACCACAAAAGAAGAATTAACATAACATCAAACATTATTTCAAATTTGACTAAAGAACCACGGATTTGATAAGAACATACCTACTTCATTGCATCGGCAAAAGGAGGACATAGATAGAGGATAGGACAAGCACAATCGGCATCCGTATCAAAGAAACCGGATCCGTGCACGTCTTGTGATATTTGTGATGACACACGCAAATTAGCGTCACCGGATGTGAGGAGGCTGATGGATGCGGCTGAGAAGGGAAATGGAGTTGGCGGCACCCATGTTTAGAGTGGTGGAAGGTGACATAATTATAGGTTGGCCCTGATTTTCTGATATGGATGATGGTGGAGATTAGAAAGAGATGGTAAGAGAGAAAGATGCAAAAAATAAATAACATTCGTGGTGGGAGGAGACAAACTATAAAAGATAAGAAGGCTGGACCGGTTGTCTAGTTTGAAGTGTTGTGAAGTGTGAGTGGGACAATGAGAATTTGCTCAAAAACTTGTAGTTCTCGATTGACTCAAAATTTAGTATGCTGCACAAATCTTCGGAGGCTAACAAAACCATATATTTCTAATAAAGGAAGTCGCCATCCACATAAGAAAAACAATATACTATGAACACTACGCATTTTAAGTTTTTCTAAAACAACCATATCTATAAACTAAAAAATTTAAGGATTAGTAGTTCTTTTTCAAAATAAATTTCTGAAAAGTAAATACTAATATAACTATCAATGGGCATTTCAAATTTGGTTAAAGAACCACATATCTGGTACGAACTTACGTACTTCATTGCGTTGGCAAAAGGGTGACATAGATAGAGGATAGCCCTAGGACAATCAACACATGTTGCAAAGAAACCTACAAACGAGATCCATGCATGCCTTGTGAGATCTATGATGGCATACAAAATTAACCTCACTAGGTGTGGGGAGGCCGATGGATGCGGCTGAGAAGGGACATGGAGTCGGCACCACCTATGTCTAGAGTGGTGGAAGGCAACAAAATCTACAGGTTGACACCACTTTCAGGATTGGGATGAATGTGGGGATTGGAAAGATATGGTAAGATAGAAAGATGCAAAAAAAAACTTAGGGCGGGAGGGGTCCAACTATAAAAGATAAGAAGGCTGGAATGGTTGTCTTGTTTGAAGTGTTGGGAAGTGTGCGTGGGACAATAGGAATTTGGTCAAAAACTTACTATTATCAATAACCTCAAATTTTCATATGTTGAAGAAAAATACACCAGCTTTAGTGTGAGGCTAACAAGACCACATAGTTATAACAAAATAAATCGCCATTCACATTAGAAAAACAATATACTACCAAAACTACGTATTTTAAGTTCTCCTGAAATTACCACATCCACAAAAGTAAACTAATATATCAATCAATGTTTATTTCAAACTAGATGATACCCCGCGCGTTGCCGCAGGAGTTCTTGGCAAATTTTAGAGATGTTATGAATTAAGAAATACAAAATTCAGCTAATAATGTAAGTGTAATAGCTGGAATATATGAAATAATATTTAACCGGCATCAAATATAAATACTAATGTGTAGACATTACACCATATTGGTGAGAAAAAAAGCATAGATAACTGTAGGTCGTGACATGTTATGGAAATTATTACACATGATGATGGCTGTAGCTAGGCATCTAAGGACAATAAACATCAGTTACCCACTGTCCCAGTTGAGAAGGGGACGCTACGTCACACAACGGAAAACATTATCAAGTGGGTGGAAATAAACTGCTATCTACTGACACATATCACTTGGTACCGTAAGGATGACTAAATTATTGCACCAGTAGCCCGACATCAAGTGTTGGGCATGGAAACAATAAAATGGCAACGGTTACTGCTTTCATTTTTGCATGCTTGGGCTTCAGTTATAGCATGCATTGCATGCATGCCGGCATGCACTTGGTGCAGCGGCTCTCCAGTATTGATCAGATGACTATGGTAGTCTGATCTAGGATATCCAATGGCTAAATTAATTTAAGTGATGTGGCTCAAGGAGAAGGCAGATAATTTCTTATAGTGGGGGCTAGCTATTTAGATATAGTAGATTTGGTTAAAGAACCACATATCTGATAAGAACTTACCTACTTCGTTGAATCGACAGAAGGATGACATAGATAAAGGATAGGGCTAGCACAATCGGGACCGTATCAAAGAAATATAGAAACTAGATCCGTGCACGCCTTGTGAGACTGTGACGACACATGAAAATTAGCATCACCAGATGTGGGGAGGCCGATGGACGCGGATGAGAAGGGAAATGGAGTCCGCGACGTACATGTTTTGAGTGGTGATCTACAGGTTGGCACCACTTTTGTTATAGGGATCACGATAGGGATTGAAAAGAGATGGTAAGAGAGAATGATGCAATAAAAGAAACAAAACTTGGGGTGGGAGGGATCCAACTATAAAAGATAAGAAGGATGACCGGTTGTCTCACTTGAAGTGTTGGGAAGTGTGTGTAGAACAATGCAAATTTTCTCAAAAACTTACTATTCTGGATCACCTCAAAATTTTGTATACTGCACAGAAATGTGCCAATTTTGTACAAGGCTTAAAAAAAACCATATCTTTCATAAAAAGAAATCACCATCAAAAGTATGTATTTTAATTTCTCCTGTGAGATCCGTGACAGCATAAGCAAATTAGCATCATCAGATGTGGGGAGCCTGATGGATGCGGCTAAGAAGGGACATGGATTCGGTGGTGCCCATGTTTAGAATGGTGGAACGCGACGAAATCTATAGGTTGGCAGCGCTCTCATGATAGGGGTGGTGGTGGGGATTGAAAATAGATGGTAAAAGAGAAACATACAGAAAGAGAAAGAAAACTATGGTCGGGAGGGAGGGTCCAACTATAAAACATAAGAAGGCTGGACCAGTTGTCTCATTTGAGTGTTCGGAAGTGTGTGTGGGACAATGAGAATTTGCTCCACTATTCTGGAACGCCTCAAGGTTTAGTATGTTTCAAAAAACATATCAACTTTTGTCTGAGGCTAACAAAGTCATATATTTCTAATAAAAGAAGTCGCCACACACAATAGAAAATAGTATACTCTCAAAGCTATGTATATTAAGTTTTCCCAAAACAACCACATCCTCCAAACAAGAACTAATATAACCATCAATGGTTATTTCAATTTTTTCTGAAGAACCACAAATCTAGTTAGAACTTATGTACTTCATTGCATCTGCAAAAGGATGACATATATAGAGGACAAGGCTAGCATAATCGACACTCGTGTCAAAGAAACCTAGAAACCAGATCTGTGCACGCCTTGTGCAGTCAGTCATGACATAAGCAAATTAGCATCGACAGATGTGGGGAGGCTGATCGATGCGGCTGAAAGGGACATGTCAGTGGTGCCCATGTTTAGATTGGTGGAAGGTGACAAAATCTATAGGTTGGCATCACTTCCATGATATGGATGACAATAGCGATTGTAAAGAGATGGTAATAAAAAAATGCAAAAAAAATTGGGGTGGGAGGGGTCCAACTATAATAGGTAAGAAGGATGGACCGATTGTCTCATTTGAAGTGTGTGGGAAAATGAGGATTTGCTCGAAAACTTACTATTCTGGATCGCCTAAAGATTTAGTATGCTGCACAAAAACATACCAACTTTTGTCCGAGGCTAACAAAACCATGTATTTCTAACAAAAGAAATCGCCATCCACATAAGAAAAACAATACACTATCAAAAGTGCGTAGTTTAAGTTTTCATAGAACAACCACATCCACACAAAAAGCTAACATAACTATCAATGGTTATTTTAATTTGGCTAAAGAACCACAGATCTGGTAAGAACTTACCTACTTCATTGCATCGGCAAAAAGGATGACACAGATAGCGATATGGCTAGCACAATCGGCACCCATATCCAAGAAACCTAGAAACCAGATCCGTGCACGCCTTGTGAGATCTATGAAGACATATAGAAATTAGCGTCGCGAGATGCGGGGAGGCCGAGGAATGCTGCTGAGAAGGGACATAGAGTCGGTGGCGCCCATGTTTAGAGTGGTGGAAGCCAACAAAATCTACAGGTTGGGGTCGCTTCCATGATATGGATGCCGGTGGGGATTGTAATAGAGAAAGATGCGAAAAAAGAAAAAAAAATTGGGGAGATTGCTAAAAAACTTATTGTTTTGGATCGCCTCAAAATTTAGTATGCTACACAAAACATACCGATTTTTTGGGCTAACGAATCCATATATTTCTAACAAAATAAATTGCCCTCCACATAAGAAAAATAAAATACTATCAAAACTACATATTTTAAGTTTTACTAAAACAACCACATCCACACAAGAAAAACTAATATAACTATCTATGGTTATTTAAAATATGCTACAGAACCACAGATCTGGTAAGAATTTACCTACTTCCTTGCATCAACAAAAGGGTAACATAGATAAAGGATAGGGCTAGCACAATCAACACCCATGTCAAAGAAACCTAGAAACCATATCTGTGCACACCTTGTGAGATCTCTGACGACATAAGCAAGTTAGTGTCGCTAGATGTGGGAAGGCCGATGGATGCGTGTGAGAAGGGACATGGATTCGGCGGCGGTCGTGTTTAGATGGGTGGAAAGCGACGAGATCTGGAGGTTTGCGCCGCTTTCGTGATAGGGATGACAGAGGGGATTGGAAAGAGATGGCAGAAGACAAAGATGCAAAAGAAAGTGGGTGGGAGGGGTCCAACTATAAATGATAAGACTGGACTAGTTGTCTCGTTTGAAGAGTTCGGAACTCTGTGTAGGACATTGCGAATTTGCAGAAAAACTTCCTATTCTGAATCGACTCAAAATTTAGTATGGTGCACAAAAACGTACCAACTTTCATATGAGGCTTACAAAACCATATATTTCTAACAAAAGAACTTGCTATCCACATAAGAAAAATAATTTGTCAAAAGTACGTATTTTAATTTTCCTAAAACAACCAGATCCACAAAAGAAAACTAATTATAACTATCAATCATAATTTCAAATTTGGAGCCATAGATCTGGTAAGAACATACCTACTTCATTGTATCGGTAAAAGAGTGTCATAGATATAGGATAGGGCTAGCAATTGGCACCCTTATCAAGGAAACCTAGAACCCAGATCCATGCATGCCTTGTGAGATCTGTGACGACCTAAGAAAATTAGTGTCGTCGGATGTGCGGAGGCCAATGGATGCGGCTAAGAAGGGGCATGGATTTGGCGGCGGCCATGTTTAGAGTGGTGCAAGGCAATGAAATCTATAGGTTGGAAGAGATCTGATGATAGGCATGGTGGTGGGGATTGGAAAGAAATGGTGAAAGAGATACATACAAAAAGAGAAACAAAACTTGGGAGCGGGTGGGGGGTCCAGCTATGGAAGATAAGAAGGCTCGACCGGTTGTCTCGTTTGAAGTGCTGGGAAGCGTGTGGGGCATAATTTTCTTGATTAGTTCTTTTTCTTGTGGGAACCTGAGGAGAGGGTTGATCTAGCTCTAGGAATGGCACCCATCGGGTTTGGGTATAGGTGGAGCCACCACATACCCTTACCCTACTCCCTTGAGATTAACCATCTCCCATACCCATACCCACCAACGGGTATAATTTTTCCCATACCCGTCACCGGCATGGTAAACGGGTACTCGCATGTAAAAACAACCACGTTTGCAAAGCATCAATTCGTGCAGCACATAGTCATAGACAACAACATATAATCGTAATTTATACACAACAACAGATCATAACATGAGCATATACTTATAAAAGAGGGCACATAATATATCGCCGATAATGAACAAGAGCACATCATAAACGACATCACTTTCTCATAATCAACAATACATAGTCATAAACAACAGCAGTCAATTAGTCATACTTTTAAGTTAAGAAAACAAGACAAAGTATAGAGGTAATAAGGCGGTGATTGTGAGATTTTATATGGATACATGGGTATGAGGGTATGGGTCATACTATCCCATACCCGTACCCGCTCTACCCGATGAGTTTGAGATTTCCCTGTTTATATACCCATGGGTAACTTTTTGTCTCATACCCTTACCCTAATGGGGTTTTACCCGTCGGGTACGTGGGTAATGGGTACCCATTGCCATCCCTATTTAGCTCATGTATTTCTTGATTTTTCATGTGTTCAAATTTTCTAAAGATGAGTGTGCTACTAGGTCACCTATTCATTCATAGTTTTTGTGGTTCTATAAAGAAAAAATTTACTAGGAACATTTTCTAATTTTGTAGAACAGTTGTGTATTACTACTTGTCTTTCACCATACCACATTTATATCCGAATCTTATTTCTCTAGTCCCTAGCAAACTCATCTACAAAATAGAAAAGAAAAGAAGACCTACTATAGCCATGAATGGTTATTTTAAATTTGGCTAAAGAACCACATATTTGGAATGAACGTACGTACTTCATTGCACCAACAAAAGGCTGTAGTAGTGATGTAGGGAAAACCCTAGCATTGCACCGATGTTCATGTATGGAGGTGGATTTGAGGCAAATCTTAAGAGTAGAAGAGGGACTCGGAAGAACAAGGTTTACATCACATGTTTACTCTAATATCATCCAATGTAAGATACACCTCAAGATCCATAAGCAATAAAGAGACAAATTTGCACTGTTCTTCCCAAAACTCTAGTAGAGATGGGGTCTTTAGATGTAGATCTTCCCCAATCCAAAAGGGTGTGGTATTCTTTTAGTCTTGTGACATTTAGCGACAATGTTAAGGATGTTTAATATTATCATCAAGATTCATAATGTGCACCCCATTCATAATGGAAGTATGGCCTTTATGTTATTCATAACATTGAGCAGCAATTGTTCTCTTAAATGGACAACATTCTTGCAACAAACACTATTCCAAAATAATGCTCTTGCACAAGGCATAGTGTGTAGTAACAATTTACTAAACACTAAAATGAATTATGAAGATAAATAAAGAGGCAATACGCTGATAGCTGATACGTCTATGAAGTATCCATAATTTTTAATTATTTCATGCCATTATCCTACCACTTCCACATATTTTTGGAAACAATTTATACTATTTTATTGGACTAAAATATTAATCTAGTGCCCAATGCAAGTTCCTGTTTGTTGCATGCTTTTTGTTTCACTTAAAATCCATATCAAACGAAGTCCAAATGCATAAAATTTGAAGGAGATTTTTTTGGAATATATGTGATTTTTTGGCGCAAGAATCAATGCTAGGGGGCCCATGGGCTTCACAAGCTCAAGGGGCGCCACTCCCTAGGGACACGCCAGGAGAACTTGTGGCCTCCTTGGAGGTCGGTTGAAGGTATCCTTCGGGCGCAAGGATCTAATATCGAGAGAAAAATCATGTGAGAATTTCAGCCCGATCGGAGTTAGGAATCTCTGGATATATAAGAAATGGTGTTCAGCCAGAAAACAGAGAAAAAAATAGAGAGATATCCAATATAGAGGGGCTCCCGCCCCGAGAGCCCCTCGGGGGCCTTGGCGGCCAAGGACCAGAGGGGGGATCCTTCTCCCATCTAGGGGGAAAACCAAGCAAGAATAAGGAGGGGGACCTCTCCCCCTTTCTTTCGGTGGTGCTGGAGCGCTACCGAGGAACCATCATGACGACGATCTACATCAACAACTTCACCGCTATCAACACCAACCCTAGCCCACTCTATGCGGAGGTGTAAACTCTCACTACTCGTTGTAATCTCTACTTAAACACGATGTTTTATGCTACATATTATTACCCAATGATGTGTTGCAACCCTATGATATTTGAGTAGATCCCTTTTGTCCTATGGGTTGATTGGTGATCATGATTGGTATGAGTTGGAAGTTTTGTTTTGGTGTTGTCCTATGGTACCCACCGTGTCGCGCAAGCGTGTGGGATTCCCGCTATAGGATGTTGCAATATGTTCATGATTTGCTTACTGCCAGGGTTGCATGAGCGACAAAAACACAAACTTGGGTAAGTGGGTTGGTGCTTATGGGATTAAATAGGACTTTACAATTAAAGCTATGGTTGGGTTTTACCTTAATTATCTTTAGTATTTGCGGATGCTTGCTAGAGTTCAGTCATAAGTGCATGTGATCCAATCAAGGAAAGTATATTAGATTACGCCTCTCCCTCATATAAAATTGCAATAATGATTACCAATCCAGTTATCAGTTGCCTAGTGACAAATCCTTCTCATTGTTCTCCAAAAACTCACTAATAAAACAACTAATAATTTTATTATCCTGCTAAGTACTTCTAGTTTTATTCCTGCAAAGTAGTTTTATTTCTTGTTCTAAGTAAAGCAATGGTGAAGGAAATATGCCCTAGAGGCAATAATAAATTTTTTATTTTAGATTTCCTTATTCATGATAAAGGTTTATTATTCATGCTAGAATTATATTGATCGGAAACCTAAATACATGTGTGAATATATAAACAAACACCGTGTCCCTAGTGAGCCTCTACTTGACTAGTTCATTGATCAAAGATGGTTAAGGTTTCCTAGCCATGGACATGAGTTGTCATTTGAGAACGGGATCACATCATTAGGAGAATGATGTGATGGACAAGACCCATTTGTTAGCTTAGCATTATGATTGTTCAGTTTATTCCTTCGACTATGAGATTATGCAACTGCCGGATACCGGAGGAATGCCTTGTGTGCTATCAAACATCACAACATAAATGGGTGATTATAAAGATGCTCTTCAGGTATCTCCGAAGGTGTTTGTTGAGTTGGCATAGATCGAGATTAGGACTTGTCACTCCGAGTATCTGAGAGGTATCTCTGGGCCCTCTCGGTAATACACATCATAAGCTTGCAAGCAAACGACTAAGTAGTTGGTCACGAGGTGATGTATTACGGAATGAGTAAAGAGACTTACCAGTAACGAGATTGAACTAGGTATGAAGATACTGACGATCGAATATTGGGCAAGTAACATACTAGACAAAAGGAATTACATATGTTGTCATAACGGTTCGACCGATAAAGATCTTCGTAGAATATGTAGGAGCCAATATGGACATCCAGGTTCCGCTATTGGTTATTGACCGGAGAGCTGTCTCGGTCATGCCTACATAGTTCTCGAACCCGTAGGGTCCTCACGCTTAACGTTCGATGACGATATTGTATTACATGAGTTATGTGATTTGGTGACCGAATGTTGTTTGGAGTCACGGATGAGATCACGAACATAACGAGGAGTCTCTAAATGGTCGAGAGGTAAAGATTGATATATAGGATGATAGTATTCAGATACCAGAAGAGTTCCAGGGGATACCGGGTACATATCGGGTCACCGGAAGGGGTTCCGGGCACCCCCGGCAGAAGATATGGGCCTTATGGGCCAAGAGGGGAAGCACACCAGCCACAAGGGGCTGGTGCGCCCCCATATGGGTCAAACCAGAGGAGAAGGAAAGAGGGGAAGGGAGAAGGAAAGGAGGGATTCTGCGTCCCCCTTCCTTCCCTCCCCCTCCTCTTTCCTTCCCCCTCCGGTAAATAAGGAAGGGGGCGCCGGCCTAGGAGGAACCCAAGTAGGATTTGGTCCTGCTTGGGGCGCCTACTGGCCTCTCCCCTCTCCTTCCCACCTATATATATATGTGTGTGTGTGGGGGGGGGGGGGCGCCCCTAGCACACCCTAGACAATTGCCTAGCCGTGTGTGGCGCCCCCTCCATCGTTTACACCCCCGGTCATATTTTCGTAGTGCTTAGGCGAAACCCTGCGAGGATCACTTCACCATCACCGTCACCACGCTGTTGTGCTGACGGAACTCATCTACTACCTCGACGTCTTGCTGGATCAAGAAGGCGAGGGACGTCACCGAGCTGAACATGTGCAGAACGCGAAGGTGTCGTGCGTTCGCTACTTGATCGGTTGAAGCGTGAAGAAGTTCGACTACATCAACCGCGTTGAGAAACGCTTCTTCTTATGGTTTATGAGGGTACGTCCCCCTCGTTTCTATGCATCTCCATGGATAGATCATTGCGTGTGCGTAGATTTTTTTTGTTTTCCATGCAACGATTCTCAACAGTGGTATCAGAGCCAGGTCTATGCGTAGATGATATGCACAAGTAGAACACAAAGAGTTGTGGGCGTTGATAGTCATACTTCTTACCACCAACATCTTATTTTGATTCGGCGGTATTGTGGGATGAAGCAGCCCGGACCAACCTTAGATGTCCACGCACATGAGACCGGTTCCACCGACAGACATGCAACTAGTTTTGCATAAAGGTGGCTGACGGGTGTCTGTTTCTCCTACTTTAGTTGAATCGAATTTGACCGCGGCCAGTCCTTGAAGAAGGTCAAAACAGCAAACTTGACGAAACACCGTTGTGGTTTGATGCGTAGGTAAGAACGGTTCTTGCTAGAAGCCCGTAGCAGCCACGTAAAACTTGCAACAACAAAGTAGAGGACGTTTAACTTGTTTTTGCAGGGCATGTTGTGATGTGATATGGTCAAGACATGATGTGATATACATTATTGTATGAGATGATCATGTTTTGTAAAAGTTATCGCCAACCGGCTGGAGCCTTATGGTTGTCTCTTTATTGTATGAAATGCAAATGCCATGTAATTGGTTTACTTTATCACTATGCGTTAGCGATAGTTGTAGAAGCAATAGTTGCCGAGACGACCACGACGCAACGATGGAGATCAAGGTGTCGAGCCGGTGACGATGGAGATCATGAAGATGCTTTGGAGATGGAGATCAAAAGCACAAGATGATGATGGCCATATCATGTCACATATATTGATTGCATTTGATGTTTATCTTTTATGCATCTTATTTTTCTTATTACGGCGGTAGAACTATAAGATGATCCCTTAACTAAATTTCAAGGCAAAAGTGTTCTCCTTGAGTATGCACTGTTGCTACAGTTTGTCGTGTTGAGACACCACATGATGATCGGGTTTGATAGACTCTACGTTCACATACAACAGGTGCAAGACAATTTTGTACATGCAGAATACTTGGGTTAAACTTGACGAGCCTAGCATGTACAGACATGGCCTCAGAACACTGGAGACCGAAAGGTCGAACGTGAATCATATAGTAGATATGATCAACATAGAGATGTTCACCATTGATGACTACTCCATCTCACGTGATGATCTGATCACGTATCGTTTAGATGACTTGAGGGATGTCTATCTAAGTGGGAGTTCTTAAGTAATTTGATTAATTGAACTTAATTTATCATGAACCTAGTCCTGATAGTATTTGCATATATATGTTGTAGATCAATGGCCCGTGCTACCGTTCCCCTAAATTTTAATGCATTCCTAGAGTAAGCTAAGTTGAAAGATGATGGTAGCAACTACACGGACCGGTCCGTAACTTGAGATTATCCTCATTGCTGCACAGAAGAATTATGTCCTTGATGCACCGCTAGGTGGAAGGCCTGCTGTCGGTGTCAAAACCGGCGGATCTTGGGTAGGGGGTCCCGATCTGTGCGTCTAGGCTGATGGTAACAGGAAGCAAGGGACACAGATGTTTACCCAGGTTCGGGCCCTCTCGATGGAGGTAAAACCCTACTTCCTACTTGATTAATATTGAAGATATGGGTAGTACAAGAGTAGATCTACCACGAGATCGTAGAGGCTAAACCCTAGAAGCTAGCCTATGATGGTATGATTGTAATTGTGATCGGCCTTCTAAGGACCAACCTCTCCGGTTTATATAGGCACCGGAGAGGGCTAGGGTTTACATGGAGTCAGTTACAAGGAAGGAAATATAATATCCGGATCGCCAAGCTTGCCTTCCATGCCAAGGAAAGTCCCATCCGGACATGGGTCGAAGTCTTGAGTCTTGTATCTTCACGCTTCAATAGTTCGGATGATGTATATAGTCCGGCTGTCCGGATACCCCCTAATCCAGGACTCCCTCAGTAGTCCCTGAACCAGGCTTCAAGGACGATGAATCCAGCGCGCAGTCTTGTCTTCGGCATTGCAGGGCAGGTTCCTCCTCCGAATACTCCAAAGTTGTTATCGAACACTCAAACCGTGTCCGGATCTACAAGATGACCTTCAAATACCATTGTAGGGAACACATCGCAAATCCGATCTGCGGGCAACCTTTGTACGCCGTGCCTTCGCATCGTGGCCCAGTCCAACACGAACTGGTGCTTCTCGCCCCACCTCGACCCGCGCTGCGAGGCGGTTTTATTGGCACGTCCTGTCAAGGCAGAGATCGTGTCCCCCTTATTACGGGATCTTCCATTAATGCGAGCATGCGTAGCCCCCTGACAACCGTTGGTATGACTCCGTGTGCCATCAGGTAAACCTCAAGCGGTCACCCTAAGGACTCTTGACATTCACCCCCTTTATAAAAGGGGCCGAGGCCTATGCCTCTTTTCCACCTCCCTCGCACCTTTTCGAACCTCGAGTTCTAACACCCGAGATCTAAGCCCCAACACCCCAAATCCTCCAATATGTCCGGATCCGACCCTCAAGGCCGGTGGGTGGCTTCCTCGATTCAAGCGGAGGACATTGCGAAGGTTAGGGAGGTCGGATATCTGACCGCGACATCCAGCACAGGCTTCCTGCTCCAGGGCAGGTCATCCCTACACCGGAGCCCAATGAGTGCATCGTGTTTGTTCCTCACTTCCTCCGTGGCTTGGGCCTCACCCTCGATCCTTTTGTGAGGGGGCTCATGTTCTATTATGGGTTGGATTTTCATGATCTAGCTCCGGATGCTATCCTCCATATCTCGTCGTTCATTATAGTGTGCGAGGCCTTTCTCCATGTCACCCCACACTTCAGCTTATGGCTCAAGACCTTCAATGTGAAGCCGAAGATGATCGAGGGGCGTCTGCGAGTCTTGAGGTGCCGTAATAAGCAGGAACGCTGATGCCCCATGGCCGGAGGGTTCTTTCCCAGAAGTATCCGATGTATGGCAACGGAGGCGGTTTTATGTCACGGCTCCCCGAGGCACAAAGTGGGTGACCGCTCCCGAGTTCCGCTCGGGCCCTCCGTCACAACTAGCGTCTTGGACCGACGTAGGACGGAATTGGGGGCCCGCTAGTGATGTACCAGTATTGCAGAGCCGCATCCGAGAGCTCCTTGAGAGGGACATTAACCTTGTCAGCATAATGCAAGTGATGTTAATCCGACGGATGTTGCCGTGCCAACGCCGGCCTCTCCGGATGTGGGAGTTCAATCCAGAGGGTCCGTGGACTGTTAAGCACTTCTTCGGCCTAAAGCTCGAAGGGATGTGCAAATTATTCTTTGGACCAAAAGTAAAGTGTCCGGACACCACCGAGGATGCGGGCCTAAGCTGCAATCGCCTAGATACCCAAGTAAGTAAACTTGATACCAGACACCGTGTTTTGTATTTGTCATAATTGTTTATTCTGAAAATCATCCGTGGCCAGGAATGGCTCAGAAAGGCGGAGAGAATCAGGTGTCCGGCACCACTTCCCGAAGGCTCGCCTGGTCCCACCATGGCCAAGATGCTCGACCGGTACTCGGCAGAATGCCCTCGAGGGAAAGACAAGGGAAGAACAAAGAAACCGAACTTCACACGCCACGATCCGAACTGGGAATTGTTGCCTCCCACAGGAGGATAGTCGGGAGGGAGACTAAGGCCTCCTCCCAGCGGGAAGAAGAGAGCTGCCTCCGAAGACTCGGAGACGGAGATGCCCAAACCAGGGAAAAAGATATCACCAGGGGGCTCTGCCCTGACGGGCACCCTCACCGCGTCGTGCCCACCAACGGGCCAGCCCTCCACCGAGCTGTTAGTTAATTTTTAATTTGAAGGTACTGCGTTTCTCCTAGATCAATAACCAGGATTTGTCTTTCGCAGTCCGGCTAGCAGCCCTTCTCAACAGAGTTCGTCTTCGGGGGATCTTCCTCCGGAGATGATGGAGAGAGAGACCCCACCCACCTCTCCGGCTCATGAAGCGGGCAACACCGAGGTGTAGTCACAGAGGAGTCCGGATCTGCCGAAGCCGGAAGCCAATGCGTCAGCCCCCCTGAGACCGGAGCATTTGGCTCCCACGAGGGGCGATGGGAAGGGTCCGGCACAGTTCGATGTCCGGCCGGATGTACTGACGGGCCTACTGGAGCGAGCTGCGCTCTCGGAGGAGCACCGCTCATCAATGAGCGTGGTGCTCAAGAAGATTTCGTCCGCTACAAGCGGTTTGAATGAAGCATTTACAAGTCTGCTCAGAGGCTTTGAGGTATGTAGTGAAGAATATACTGTTTTTGGCTGTGAGGCATGCGTTAGGTGTGCTCCATATAGATAGTAGCCCCTGAGACTCTGGTTGCCCGCCCTAGGCGTAAGCGGGGATCATAAATCAATGATTGCGCTGTAAATACGCGGTACTGCGGGTCCGACCGCCGACCAGTCCATTGAAGTTGCCAAACTAACCAGGCAGATTGGATCGATTGATGCCGATATCACGCTGGTGAACGAGCGGCTGGACAAATCGCAAGGTATGTGCTCTGCCTTCCTTTGTATAGGAAAATATGGAGGCGGCATGATATTAATGTAATATGTTCGGACTGCAGATAGTGCTGCTGCCGTGGAGGCCCTGAGGGCAGAACTTGTCCAAGCCAAGGAACAAGCTCGGGTTAGCAATGCGGCTACCCTAAAGGCGGCCGAAGAATTGAGAGCCGAACAGGTTGGTCATCGCCGAAGCGAGGAAAAGATAGCCGAAATAGCTGTGGAGTTAAAAAATGCCGCTGACCGGTATGAGCTCCTTAAAAAGGAGCATAAGGATAGTTTGGCCGAGTTGGACAAGGCACGTAATGCCACCAAGGAAATACGTACCGCGCTCAGGGGTGCAAGGGAGGAACTTCAACATGCCGGTAAAATCGCGGCTGGAGGCTCCTACTTGCTGCCGACGAAGTTTTTCGATCAATCGCTCCCTGGATGGACGCCGGAGTCCTGACGCCACGCGTCTGTGATTTGGCAAAGAGTATGGCTGACGCTGCCAAGTTCTTCGAGGATCAGGGTGATAAGGAAGTGGAGAAGCTTTTCTGGTCGCAATTCAATGCTCCCACTCGCCCGCTGCCGTTAAGTGACAAGATGGCTGCTGCAGCGGAGCTTCACAGGCTGTCCGGTCTTGCAATGCGGTCTGTGATAGACCATCTTTGGCCGAAAGGGCCTAAGCCGGACAGTTACTTTGGCTTGGTGCAGCAATTCCTTGGGGCCGTGCCTCGGATTGACGCCATGAGGAGGTCGGCGTGCATAGAGGGTGCATGAATGGCTCTTGCCCGCGTTAAAGCCTATTGGACGGATATGGAGGCCACCATTATAGCGACCCAAGATCCGGCGGGGGGCCAATATCCGGCCGAGCACTACTTGGCGTAGGTCACAGAAGGCGCCCGCCTAATAGAGGCGCAGTGCTCGAAGAATGTCTTATTTGAGTGATGAATCGAATCATTGTAAGAACAATGTTATTTTGGTTATAAGGCTATATTTATACTTTTGCCCGAAAGTATTATTGTGTCCCCCAGTGCACACACACACACACACACACACACACACACACACACACACACACACACACACACACACACACACACACACACACACACACACACACACACACACACACACACACACACACACACACACACACACACACACACACACACACACACATATATATATATATATATATGAATGTGTAATCCGAAAGATAGCAGTCGTTGGCTTCAGCCCCCACGCAAACAATGCGGGGGTGTTCGCAAAAAATATGCTTAATCACACTTGATCCAACGTCTTGGTCCATGAAGGAGGTGATCGCACGTCAAACTAGGCAACTCGACTATATAGCTGTAACACTTTCGCTTAGCCATGGGAGTCTAATGTTGGGGCTACTATGTAGCCCCTGGTACATTCGCATGCATCCGAATACGGGCGCGTGTGTACATGATCGGGAAACGGTCCTTCGTTAATGCGGAGGGATCCTAAAGATTCCGATAAGTCTTCGAGTGGTTGAATAGTCTCTCGCTGTATCATGACAGTCAGTTTTTGGCTTTCTCTACTGAGGTGCTCGTCCGGAATAACCAGGCACAATCGCAGTAGTTCTCCTTTAGCCACCTTAGCCGATAATAACGGAACGTTAGGCGGCAAACCCAGAGCAGGCGAACCCAACATTTGACCAAAGACATGATTCGGAGCTGATGCATATAAGGCCAAACTCGTGACGCCGAACACTCCCGAAGGTATTTGGACTTTATAACAGATGATGGGCTCAAGGATGCCCATTCATTATAAACACTGTGTTTCCAGGTACGTGCGTTAATCTGTCGTGGCGAAATGCCAATAACGGCAGTATCCTCTGTGGGTATGGAACCCACGGGATGGTTAGACAACAAGAGGCAATAGAAAAGGTTTACACAGGGGTTTAATCTAAAAAGAAACCTGTTGAACGGGGCCCTGCTGCACGTCTGCGCCTTTGTCTCTGTTGTGCCGTATCCTGGAAGGGTATCGCGCGAACGTTGTCTGTGAAAAAAGAAAACTCGTAGAAGAGTACAACGTAAGTATGCGATGGATAATAAAAGTGTAAGATGTTGGCCTGCCAATAAGGTTGAGCCAAGTGTGGGGCTGTATTAAGTATTTATAGCCCCTGGTGTCCGCTATGGGATTGCATATACGGTGCCCTGATTTAATTTTATCCGGGCTACCGGACTCGTCTAACCGTGTCTGTGGTCTTAATGACCAGCGTGTTTTATGATATTGGAGGCTGCTTATAGTCCGGCCACTAAGGCCGTCGCGAGTTCCTCTGCGCGTGAAGAGCGCTCTGTGATTCCACTAACGGTGATGACGCCACGTGGACCGGGCATCTTGAGTGTAAGGTAGCCATAGTGCGGCAATGCGTTGAAGCGGGTGAAGGCCGTTCTTCCAAGCAATGCATGATCGTTGCTTTGGAAGGGTGCGATGATGAAGAGTAGCTCTTCGCTTCTGGAGTTGCCTGGAGAGCCGAATGTTACCTCCAGGACGACGGAGCCCCTGCCGTGGGCTTCAACGCCTGGTATCACCCCTTCAAAGGTGGTGTTGCTTTGGTTAATTCTGGATGGGTCTATCCCCATCCTGCGGACAGTGTCCTCATATATTAAATTGAGACTGCTGCCGCCGTCCATAAGGACATGGGTGAGATGGTATCCGTTGATTATTGGGTCAAGCACAAGGCCTTTGATCCTCCGCACCGAATACTAGTTCGGCCGTCCGAGTGATCGAAGGTGATCGGATAAGACGTCCAGTGGTTAGGTGTGAGTACGATGGGCTCTATATCGAGCGCGTCTCTATGCGCGCGTTCGTGCCTTCTCATGGATGTGTGAGTCGCATGGATCATATTCACTGTTTTAACCTCTGGCGGGAATTTTTTCTGTCCCCCCGTGTTCGGCTGGCGAGGTTCATCCTCGTCTTCACTTGGTGTTTCCCTTCCCTTGTGTTCGGCATTTAATTTGCTGGCCTACTTGAAGACCCAACACTCTCTGTGTGTGTGGTTTGCAGGTTCGTCAGGGGTGCCATGAATTTTGCATAGTCTGTCTAGGACTCTATTCAGACCGGACGGTCCCTCTTTACTGCCTTTAAATGGCTTCTTTTGCTGATCAGGTCGAGAGCCCCTGAATCCGGCGTGAACTGTTGTGTTATCCGGGCTCTCTTCCTTGTTTTGGCGTTTGTGTTTATTACGCCGTGGCTTCCTGTTGCCATCCCTTATTTCAGATGTGCTGGGGTCGCTGGTGCCTTTACGGGCTAGCCAGCTATCCTCACCCATGCAAAAGTGGGTTATGAGGCTTGTTAAGGCTGCCATTGTCCTCGGCTTTTCTTGGCCGAGGTGTCTGGCGAGCCACTCGTCACGGATGCTGTATTTGAATGCCGCTAAAGCTTCGGCGTTCGGACAATCGACAATTTGATTCTTCTTAGTGAGGAATCTGTTCCAAAGCTTGCGGGGGGACTCTCCGGGCTGTTGGATTATGTGACTTAAGTCATCAGCATCCGGAGGCCGGACATAGGTCCCTTGGAAATTGGCCCTTAAAGTGTCCTCGAGTTCCTCCCAACTCCCAATTGAATTTTCGGGGAGGCTTTTCAACCAGTGTCGGGATGGTCCCTTCAGTTTGAGGGGAAGGTATTTGATGGCGTGGAGGTCGTCCCCACGAGCTATATGTATATGCAGGATAAAATCCTCAATCCAGATGCCTGGGTCTGTTGTTCCGTCGTATGCCTATATATTCACAGGTTTAAAGCCCTGTGGGAATTCATGGTCCAGTACCTCTTCGGTAAAGCACAGGGGGCGAGTAGCCCCTCTGTATCTGGACGTGCTGTGGCATGGCTGTTGTTGTGTCCGATGTTTATTCCGAACTAGTATTTGGTTGGCATAATCGTTTTGGTGACCATAGTCCCTCGCCGAGGTGTGTCCTTTAGATCCATAAATGGACCTGGTCGCGCCAGCTTTCTTATCCAGGTGCTCACGTAGATCGTGCGCGGTGTCGCTAGCCGCTTTGTTGCGGTTATGAAGTGGCACGGTGATGCGGAGCATCCCACGCTCATACCCATGTACACTCCGACTACTCCCCAAGTCCCAAGGATACATAAGATGAGACCTCAACTATGCGCCATTGGACACAAGGTGAACCCGTTCCTAAATGCTTCCCCTTTCCATTCATGTGAGACATGGTTGCTACCTATTGCAAGGACACTACGCATGCCCAGGTACCAAGGAGACCCTCTCGGAGATGCTCGGAATGATGGACAAGTCCCCAAGTACAAGGATGAAGGAGCACGACGAGAGGAACCGGAGAAAGGCTACAGGACCCGGACATCCGGCCCCGGCCCGGACATCCGGCCCCGGCCCGGACATCCGGCCCCTGAAGATGTCAACAACAGCAGCATCCCAGCCATCGAAGTGCTACAGGGCCCGGACATCCGGCCAGGCCCCGGACATTCGGCGCCCCGCGACAGCCCGGAAATCCGGCGCCCCATCACAGAACGTCCAGAAGCTGGATCAAGCCAGCCCGGACATCCGGCCCAGCGCCCGGACATCCGGCGTCTCGGGAAAGCCCGGACATCCGGCCTCCCCTGCGTGCCTGCAGTGCATCTGGGCCGAGGCCCATGTACCCCTTCGCCCCTTAGACTATATATACTCCCCCTCCACCTACGTTTTAGGGTTAGCGTTGATTTAGCTCAAGTTAGAGATAGAGCTTCGCTTATCCATCGGATCTCCTCCTCGTGAGAGACCGCGGCCTCTTCGGAGAAGATCCTATCGGATTCAAGACCCCCTCGTGGGAAGATCCCCTTGTGGATTCAAGCCCTCCTCGCGGAGAAGAACGGTTCCTTTGTATCCTCTACCTTTGTTGACTTTGGATCTCGTGTATCTTTTTGTGTTCTTTGATCTAGCATTTGTGTGACCGATTCCTTGTTGGTTGAGTGTTTTCCCTCGTTCCTCCCCGTGATTTCCTCGTGTTCTTCCGTTCGTTCTTCGTGTCTCCCCGTAGGATCCACTCCAAACGTGAAAGATCGACGCTATAGGGTTCCACCCTACATCATCTTGGTATCATGAGCCACGTTGATCACGTTTTTGGAGCCCCTACCCCGTGTTTTCTAGCTTGATTTTGTTGATTTCGTCCTAAATCCGAAAATCCCCACCAAAAATAGCCCCAATTTTTTTTGTGATTTGTTAGTTTTGATGATGTTTTGTTGATTTTGATCCATGGATTTGCTTGGTTTCGAGTGGATCTAACATTTCCCCAAGTTTCCCACTTTCCATCCACGAAATCTCTCAATTTTGACCTTGAAATCATCAATTTCCGCCCCAATTCAAAATTTCCGCCAAACGAGATCTGGATTCGCCGGGCCGGACATCCGGCCTCGGGCGGACATCCGCCATCGGCGGATATCCGGACCAAGCCGGACATCCGCCTCTGGGCGCCAAATCTGCTCGGTTCGGACAGGCACCCCGAAATCCGGGATCCACCCCGACATCCGACCCCTGGGATTTCAGATTTTTCCCGTTTCACCGTTTTGTCCATAACTAATTCATCCGGAGTCCGTTTTTGACATTCTTTAGCTCGTTTTGAAGCTATTGACATCCCCCATCCCATAAAAATACCACCACCACCATTTGACTCCATCAAATTTTTGGAACTTTGGCATCTTTGCCTAGGGCTTCCACCACATCCTCCGCATAACCACCACCGACTTCCGCAACCTAACCAATTTTGTTCCCCTTTGCATTTGAGGTTGTTTGAGTTGTGATTCGAGTCTCCTATGGTGTTTAGGCTACTTAGGGACGGTTGCATCTTCATCAACCACCACCACCACCACCATAACTTCCGCATAGGCTTGCCCACCATACACTTCAACCACCTCAACTTAACCCAATAGTTGTTTGAGCTTGTTTGAGTTGTGGCTTGTGTCTCCTAAGGTGTTTCGGCTACTTAGGGATGACAACTTCAACTCCGACATGTGTATAGCCCATCATTCCACTTCCGCATTGCCAAGTGCGAACCACCACCGCATTCCCGCTACCACCATTTTGACATTTGACGTTTGAGATTTTGAGTTCGCGGTTTTTCCGTTTCCTAAGGTGTTTCGGCTACTTAGGGACGAGTCTCCATCATCTTGGTATCTACGTCAAGAACACTGCTACTCATCATCGCCGGACGGTAACCTCCATATCATCTTGGTATCGTGGTATCCCTCCATTGTATATTCCCCTTGCCATTGCATTGTTAACCCCTAGCCTTACTTTTGCGTTACTTGCCTATCGAGACTAGCCATTTGAGTATTGCCGGCAACGTTACTTGTGCACATTAGTGATCATACTTCCCATAGCATATATACCATATCATTGCGGTGCATATATTGGTATCATATCTTGTGTCACAAGTTTGTTCCCGCGTACACACAATTGCTATCTTGGTTTGTGCATTGTGCAAAGTGGCCATAGAAAAAAAAAGCTTTTAAGCAAAAGAAAGAGAGCCAAGAAGCTTGTAAGCAAGTGCCATAGCATCATACCACATTGCATATAAGATTGTCATATCCGATCATCTTGGATCATCTTGAGAGAAACACCGGGAACCATACATACATAGCATACTTAGGATAGAAGTTTATCCATTTTGCATCTTATAGGTTGTGCACAAGTGTCGTATCCGCCTATTGAGCAATCGTGCTAGCGTCTCTCTTGAGTTGTGCAACATGAGCATTTTCCGTGGATTCCACATTTTGTGCTCATTCCTTGGTTGCACGACCCCATTTATCTATCTGTGTGTGTGTTTCCGTGTGCCATTCTTTGCTATTGGTCCATTTGTTTCACTTGCGAATTTGTGAATCTCTTTCAACATTATTGACTCTTGCTAACATTTTGCATTAAATTTTTGTGCCACTATCCTCACCGAGCTCCTCCATAAGCTTTACTTGTGTAGGTGTGAGAACCGACAAGGATTGGTACCAATAGTGCTATTTCGTTGTCCGCATTTGAGTGAACTTGATTCATTGTCAACATCGGTCAAGGTACATTGGTATAAGTTCTTCTCTTTCTCCCACTCATATTTGCTCGAGTCTTGTGATGGATAGGCAAGGCATTTCCTCTTCGGTCCTCGACAACAACGACGGCGTGAACAACTACATCACCAAAGCGTCTATCTTCGATCTACAACGACAAGTGCAAGACACACAATCAAGATTGCGAGAGCGCATCGAGAACATCTCCATCGACATTCATCACTCCGAAGCAAGGAGAAGGGACTACATCGACAAGAAGCTTGCCCCACATAAAGAGGAGCAAGATGCAAGGATGGAGGAGATTCGGACCTTGCTCAAGTCTACTTCCCCTTTGTCATCTTCAAGGCGGCGATATTCAAGCCACAAGTCTTCGGAGCGCAAACAAGATGCAAGCGCAAGTCGTCCAAGTCAACATCTACATGGCGACCACCATCACGTTCGTGATCAACATCGTCATGAAGGGCAAGTCACCTCCAAGCATCATGTGCACGACGACGACGAACGCCAAGGAGCTCAAGCACGACAACGACATCATCATCATGAAGATGCTCCACAAGCGCAAATGCACAAGTCCCAACAAGCCCTACTTCACGCCAAGTCGAAGCTTCATAAGCACAAGAGAAGACCGCGAGACGAGCACCACCAAGACGGCGCTACGGCTACAACAACCACTTCGGCATCTTCGCCAAGTGCAATCAAGACATCTTCGCCTTTGGACGTACGGCATCTTCGCCTACTTCCCACGTGTACGCCTACATCGACTTCATCAAGTCCAAGGCGACCACCTACGAGCGAGGGCGACACTTCCATCTTCGGAAGCCCCTCAAGGAAGATGGCCGAGCATGGGAAACTCCCTTCGGTCATGGAGGCGAGCTATGAGGTGCCACATCATATGGGCCTCCAACACCAAGACAGTGACAAGACGGTCGAGCAAGGGCCATCCCCTTCGACCACGGCGACGAGCGCGAACCTCTTCAACAACATGAAGACGACGCCCACATTGGACTCATACTCTGAGTCAAGCTACGCGACCGCGCATGGAGACATTTGCACCTACATCTCTCCGGCACCCACATATGTCGAGATGCCCCAATTGACATGTGAGGAGAGCCACCACCCCATGAGTGACATGAGTGACTCCACCATACGTGACATTGAGAGCATTTCCTATGAGAGGATGAGTGTGACCACCACTAGCCCCACACATGAGAGCATGCCACACATCCTATGTGAGGTTGAGCGCCATTTGAGTGACTCCACCCACCATACGAGTGAGAGCTTCCTTGAGGGAGTGAGTGAGCCACAACACTTAGTGAGTGAGGTAGTTGACACGACACATGAGGCCACTATGATTTCTAACGACTTAACCTCTACTCCTAGTGTGTTTTCTTCTTTGGTGCTAGGTCTCCTACATGACGACATGCCTATCCTCGACGAGTCCATCCCTACATTGGAGACGACGATGGCCATGGTGGACGATGATACACCCCCACATGGTTCCATCAAGATGAAGATGACAACGAATGGATCGTTGACACCTCACCTACAACACATGAGCGATGCTCCAAAGGTAACATAGGTGATGGTACTTCTCTTGTCCCACTAGCGGACCATCTTGAAATTGATTGCTCCCATGACGTCGACCCACCTATTACCATGCTTCATGCTAGTGAAACTTCTTCATGCCTTGACTTACCTATTTATGATGAATATGATGATGAGCATGTTGAGTTGCCTAGTTGTGATGTTATGCTCCATAGGATATCATGTGAAAATTCTTTTGGTCACATCATATTTGACAATCCATTGAACTTGTCATATGCTATGAGTGAGATCTCCCATATTGCATCTTCACAATCTCAACATAGTAACTATGCATGCCCCATTAAAATAAATCCCATTTGCACTTATGTCATAGATGACGAGATGATGGTCATAGGCTTTTGCTTCTCTTGTGATGATATTTCCATGCTTCCTTTACATGATTTGCGCAATTCATCTACTATTACATGCCATGATCACATTGTTCCAAATATGCATTGTTTTGGATGTTGTCAATATTCTCCATGTGATGTTTCCATTAATGCTCATGAGGAGACCCCCATAGTTTCCTCATACATATTAGGAGATCTTGATGCATTTCATACTTTGCATGATTCCCATGATTGTGTACACCATATGCATTCCATGAACAACAATGCTCTAGACATTTATCATGATGCATTACACAATTTGAGTCTCCATTATGCAATACATCATAACAAACCTCTCATGATGGATGACATGTTTCTATATCACACATCTCATTTATTTGAACATTGGATATTTTGTGCTAACAAACACACGCACATATGCGTCATGATGGATCATGCGTACATCTACCACGCACACACAATTTTTCCTTTGTCTTTGTTTTGTGTAGGTACGCACGTATACTCGTCAACATCTCAATCCCATGAGTTGACGAAACGAGCTCTTGAGAGCAACGATGCTTTGGGATCCCGTGGACTATCCTTACCACCGTTCCCTTCGCACAAGGACTACGCACATCTCTTCTACTTGGCTCTCACACGGCTATGGGCCATTTACCACTTGTCACCTTATGCTCATTTTCCCGTGTTCACTTTGCATGTTATGCTTGCTCCTATGCATTTGCCATGCAATTGTGACCCTTGCTTGCATCTACCCATGTTTCATCATTATGCCACTTCTATGCGTATTTGCATGCTTGGTGGAGATCCTTGTTACTATTGCCATGTTTATCATGTGCCCCATGCTATTGATGCTTATTGTGTTGGGAGAGTCATGATGCCCCATTGCTATTTACACATGGCCTCTCGCCAATACATTCATGCCATTCTACTCATATCTTGCTTTAATGCGTGTGCTATGTCATGTGCATTATTCATGCCCACTATTTGCACACACGACATGCTTGTCATGATTCCTTCTAGTACGTTGCATCTTCGCACTACTAGCTTGCTTGACTTGATCTCTATGATTGATTGCTTTGATGCATCACCCATGTTCCATTACTTGCTTTATTGGGTTGATGACATATATGTTCATGCCTCTCACATGATATATCTTGATCCTTGTCACTTGTCTCCAATAGTTGCCTCTATGCTTAATGATCTTGGAGACTTGGACACTTCACTTGTGATGCATGCTTGGTTGATTGAGCCTATTGTATTTGGTTGTTCTCGCATCATATGCCTCCATACTATGACACACTCCCTTGTACTTTCTTATAATGAGCATGATGCATACACTTGTTGGGTATCTTACCACTCGAATGATAGGTTTTGCATTTCCGCTAACCTCATTTGTTTTTGCGAGTGTTTGTCATGTTCTTTCATTTTGAAGGATTCACAAGGCATTACCGTCATGAGACATATTGGTTATGTGAAGGCATACATGATGTGCAACTCCAACATCTTCCGGAACATTCATAAGGTGTACTCCTTCCCTTTGAGCCATCCTCAAATACGCATATTGGATGGGTCACTCTTTCATTGTTGTTTCCTTCTTGTTGTCTACATGATACATCTCACGGACGGAGGAGCGACATTGGATATTGGCTCTATGGACCTTTACATTGAGGAGCGCTTGGACTTGGATGCACCTTCGGAATTCCACTCTTGCCACGACATCGAGCATTGGTACACCAACACCTCCATATTTGTTGATTGTGCTCATACATGTCATGCTCGATGGACATATCATACTCACCACAAGTTCGTACCCTATGCATGGATTGAATCACATTATGATTGCCTTGTTGCATCTTATATTCCAATGTCATCCATGATATATGAGCTTGTGCACTTCCTTAGCACATTTGTTGTGATCTTCCTTGATGGCATATTCATACATAATATCGCCCATCATCAATTGCATGACAACATAATCACATTGAGCACCAATTACCATGTTCATGCTCTTGATAAAGCATCCCATTATGACATCATTTTGCACAATGGTAAAATTTTTCGCTTTGTGCACCATGCTAATTACCCCATGAATGCTTTGCATATCATTCTAGATCATCTTGATAAGCATCATGTGTCTTGCCACGCACTATCTTGCCGCACGGACTCATTCTTACATGATGGACACTTTGTGTGCGCTAACCATTGTATTTCCAAGTGTACTTTGTGTTTGTTCCTTTTGCATGTATACCACTCCGGAGACACCTTGGAGTACTTGGATTGTGCCATGCCTTCAACTTCGTCCAACTACATGTCCGTCCACGACAACCGTTTCCATGGTGATGAGGATCACGATCCGTGGTCGGATCTTTCCCAAGGGGTGGGGGGGAGATGATGCGGAGCATCCCACGCTCATCCCCATGTACACTCCGACTACTCCCCAAGTCCCAAGGATACATAAGATGAGACCTCGACTATGCGCCATTGGACACAAGGTGAACCCGTTCCTAAATGCTTCCCCTTTCCATTCATGTGAGACATGGTTGCTACCTAATGCAAGGACACTACGCATGCCCAGGTACCAAGGAGACCCTCTCGGAGATGCTCGGAATGATGGACAAGTCCCCAAGTACAAGGATGAAGGAGCACGATGAGAGGATCCGGAGAAAGGCTACAGGACCCGGACATCCGGCCCCGGCCCGGACATCCGGCCCCTGAAGATGTCAACAACAGCAGCAGCCCAGCCATCGAAGTGCTACAGGGCCCGGACATCCGGCCAGGCCCTGAACATCCGGCGCCCCGCGACAGCCCGAAAATCCGGCGCCAGCCCGGATATCCGGCGCCCCATCACAGAACGTCCAGAAGCTGGATCGAGCCAGCCGGACATCCGCCCAGCCGGACATCCGGTGTCTCGAAAGCCGGACATCCGCCCGCTGTTCGACATCCGCCTCCCCTGCTGCGTGCAGTGCATACGGCTGAGGCCCATGTACCCTTCGCCCTTAGACTATATATACTCCCCCTCCACCTCGCTTTAGGGTTAGCGTTGATTTAGCTCAAGTTAGAGATAGAGCTTGCTCATCCATCGGATCTCCTCCTCGTGAGAGACCGCGCCTCTTCGGAGAATATCCTATCAGATTCAAGACCCCTCGTGGGAAGATCCCTTGTGGATTCAAGCCCTCCTCGCGAGAAGAACGGTTCCTTTGTATCCTCTACCTTTGTTGACTTTGGATCTCGTGTATCTTTTGTGTTCTTTGATCTAGCATTTGTGTGACCGGTTCCTTGTTGGTTGAGTGTTTTCCCTCGTTCCTCCCCGTGATTTCCTCGTGTTCTTCCGCTCGTTCTTCGTGTCTCCCGTAGGATCCACTCCAAACGTGAAAGATCGACGCTATAGGGTTCCACCCTACATCACACGACTTCGTCATCGAATTCTGGCAGTAGCTTGTGTTTTGGATAGCTCTTTGTATGGCGATCATTGCCGTATCTTTCTTCAGTGTCTAGCACTTTGTTCCATCTACGGTTGAGCGTTTCCTATGCGGATTTGAGCCGTTGCTTCTGCTTCTTTTGACTTCTGGCGGTGGCCATAAGCTTTCTGTAGAGGTTATCTCATTCCACGTGTTTTTCCGGGATTGCATCATTATCCGGACGGTTTTCCTGTGCTGGTTTGGTTTGATGACCTCGTCCGTCGGGATCATTGTCCTCGGACGTCAGCTCCGAACTGTGTTCAGGGTGACCTGGTTCGTCCCGCTCCATCGCTGGGTCCGTATGGTCGTTGTTGCCTTCGGAGTTGATTGTAGTATCGATCCCTCTGGCGCTCTTTTCGCTATTTTTACTGTTGCTGGACTTAGAACGGTGTCTGCGCCGTCGCTTTGGCTTTTGTCCGGGGGTTTTATCGTCCGGATTGTCGCCTTTGTCTTCTTTGGGCGTATCCACCATGTATATGTCGTGTGACGAGGGAGAAGTCCAGCGCCCCATAGATTCCGAATATTCTCCTGCATCGTCATCCATACCGTCGATGTCTTCGGAGTCGAAGTCAGGCATGTCGGTTAAATCATCGACCGTGGCTATGAAGTGGGTGGTGGGTGGGCAACGAATTTCTTCGTAGCCTGCTTCCACTCGAGCCGGACATAGTTTGGCCCAGAATTTTCTGTGAAAGAGAGAGTTTTTAACAAGTTTCAGCATGTCGCCAAAGGGCGAGTGCTGAAAGATATCCGCAGCGGTGAACTCCATTACCGGAGCCCAACCTGGCTCGGGAGTACGCGGACCGGAACCAACATCCGGATACGAATCGGGGGGTCCGGAGTCACAGGCCACCACAGAGGTAAGGCCCGTGTTCGGCTCCATCGCCGATGAGTGTGCGACCTGCGGGGCGGGGTCCAGCCCTCCGTCCTCAGGCAACGCAGCCTGCTCCGGATTTAGGTCCGAGGCTACTGCGGGGGTGATACCCCAAGCTTTGTTCGACAACAGGTCTAAGCCGTGCTCGTCGTGACTGTCCGGTGCTCCAGGCATAGGCCCGAATCCGTCGAAGATCAAGTCTCCGCGAATAAACCGCCGTGCGCTTCAGGTTTCGAACCTGATCCGTGGCTGGCGGCGGTTGCCGATCTGCTCGGATGGCTGCGAGTTGGCCCGTAGGGCGAAGCAGCCGAACACAAAGATCTATCTCGGGAAGGAAGGTCTCACCGGGATCGTGTTGTTGGCGATGATCGAGGAGCCATCGAGCCTCATGGCGACGACATACGCAGGAACTCTCAATGAAAGCACCAATGCCGATGTCAAACCGGCGGATCTCGGTAGGGGGTCCCGATCTGCGTCTAGGCTGATGGTAACAGGAAGCAAGGGACACAGATGTTTACCCAGGTTCGGGCCCTCTCGATGGAGGTAAAACCCTACTTCCTGCTTGATTAATATTGAAGATATGGGTAGTACAAGAGTAGATCTACCACGAGATCGTGAGAGGCTAAACCCTAGAAGCTAGCCTATGATGGTATGATTGTAATTGTGATCGGCCTTCTATGACCAACCTCTCCGGTTTATATAGGCAATCGGAGAGGGCTAGGGTTTACATGGAGTCGGTTACAAGGAAGGAAATATAATATCCGGATCGCCAAGCTTGCCTTCCACGCCAAGGAAGTCCCATCCGGACACGGGTCAAGTCTTGAGTCTTGTATCTTCACGCTTCAATAGTCCGGACGATGTATATAGTCCGGCTGTCCGGATACCCCTAATCCAGACTCCTCACCGCTGCGAGGAGCAGATCTTGATGTTTTGAATGTCCGCAAGCTTGATCGATGACTACTCGATAGTTCGGTGTGCCATGCTTTATGGCTTAGAATCGGGACTTCAAAGACGTTTTGAACGTCATGGAGCATATGAGATGTTCCAAGAGTTGAAGTTAATATTTCAAGAAAATGCCCGAGTTGAGAGATATGAAGTCTCCAACAAGTTCTATAGCTACAAGATGGAGGAGAAAAGTTCTGTCAGTGAACACATACTCAAAATGTTTGGGTATCATAATCACTTGACTCACCTGGGATTTAATCTTCCAGATGATAGTGTTATTGACAGAGTTCTTCAAACATTGCCACCATGCTACAAAGGCTTAGTGATGATCTATAATATGCAAGGGATGGAAAAGACAATTCTCAAGCTCTTCGCAATGCTCAAAACTGCAGAGGTAGAAATCAAGAAGGAGCATCAAGTGTTGATGGTTAAGAAGACCACAAGTTTCAAGAAAAAAGGCAAGGAAAATAAAGGGAACTTCAAGAAGAATGGCAAGCAAGTTGCCACTCCCGGGAAGAAGCCCAAAGCTGGACCCAAGCCTGAAACTGAGTGCTTCTACTGCAAAGGGACTGGTCACTGGAGGCGGAACTGCCCTAAGTATTTGTCGGATAAGAAGGATGGCAAAGTGAACAAAGGTATATTTGTTATACATGTTATTGATGTGTACCTTACTAATTCTCATACTAGTGCCTGGGTATTTGATATTGGTTCGGTTGCTCATATTTGTAACTCAAAACAGGCGCTACGGATTAAACAAAGTTTGGCTAAGGACGAGGTGACGATGCCCGTCTGGAATGGTTCCAAGGTCGATGTGATCGCCATCGGCACGCTACCTCTACATCTACCTTCGGGATTAGTTTTAGACCTGAATAATTGTTATTTGGTGCCAACGTTGAGCATGAACGTTATATATGGATCTTTTTTAGTGCGAGACGGTTATTCATTTAAATCAGAGTATAATGGTTGTTCTATTTATATGGGTAATATCTTTTATGGTATGCACCCTTGAAGAGTGGTCTATTTCTGTTGAATCTTGATTGTGGTGATACACATATTCATAATATTGATGTCAAAAGATGCAAAGTTGATAATGATAGTGCAACATATTTGTGGCACTGCCATTTAGGTCATATTGGTGTAAAGTGCATGTGTAAACTCCTTGCAGATGGACTTTTGGAACGACTTGATTATGAATCATTTGATACTTGCGAACCATGCCTCATGGGCAAGATGACTAAAACTCCGTTCTCCGGAACAATGGAGCGAGCCAATGACTTGTTGTAAATAATACATACCGATGTATGCGGTCAGATGAGTGTTGAGGCACACGGCGGGTATCGTTATTTTCTGACCTTCACAGATGATTTGAGCAGATATGGGTATATCTACTTAATGAAACTCAAGTCTGAAACATTTGAAAAGTTCAAAGAACTTTAGAGTGAAGTGGAGAATCATTTTAACAAGAAAATAAAGTTTCTACGATCTGATCACGGAGGCGAATATTTGAGTTACGAGTTTGGCCTTCATTTAAAACAACGTGGAATAGTTTCACAACTGACGCCACCTGGAACACCACAGCATAATGGTGTGTCTGAACGTTGTAACCGTACTTTATTAGATATGGTGTGATCTATGATGTCTCTTACCGATTTACCACTATCATTTAGAGAAAGCTGCATTCACGTTAAATAGGGCACCGTCTAAATCCGTTGAGACGACACCATATGAACTATGGTTTGGCCAGAAGCCTAAGCCATCATTTCTGAAAGTTTGGGGATGCGACACTTATGTCAAAAAGCTTCAGCCTGATAAGCTCGAACCCAAATCGGAGAAGTGCGTCTTCATAGGATGACCTAAGGAAACAATTGGGTACACCTTCTACCACAGATTCGAAGGCAAGATCTTTGTTGCCAAGAATGGAACATTTCTAGAGAAGGAGTTTCTCTCGAAAGAAGTGAGTGGGAGGAAAGTAGAACTTGATGAGGTAATTGTACCTTCTCTCAATTTGGAAAGTAGCACACCAGAGAAATCCATTCCCGTGATGCCTACACCAACTAGAGAGGAAGCTAATGATGATGATCATGAAACTTCAGATCAAGTTACTACTGGACCTCGTAGGTCGAACAAAGCACGTTTCACACCAGAGTGGTATGGTAATCCTATTTTGGAAGTCATACTATGAAGAAGCTATGATGAGCCCAGATTCTGATAAATGGCTTGAGGCCATGAAATCTGAGATAGGATCCATGTACGAGAACAAAGTGTGGACTTTGGTGGACTTGCCTGATGATCAGCGAGCCATAGAGAATAAATGGATCTTCAAGAAGAAGACTGACGCTGATGGTAATGTTACTGTCTACAAAGCTCGACTTGTCGTGAAAGGTTTTCGACCAGTTCAAGGAGTTGACTATGATGAGACTTTCTCACCCGTAGCGATGCTTAAGTCTGTCCGAATCATGTTAGCAATTTCCGCATTTTATGATTATGTAATCTGGCAAATGGACGTCAAAACTGCATTCCTTAATGGATTTCTTAAAGAAAGTTGTATATGATGCAACCAGAAGGTGCTAACAAAGTGTGCAAGCTCCAGTGATCCATCTATGGACTGGTGCAAGCATCTCGGAGTTGGAACATACGCTTTGATGAGGTGATCAAAGCATATGGTTTTAACAAACTTTCATAGAAGCCTGTTATCGGTGTCAAAACCGGCGGATCTCGGGTAGGGGGTCCCGAACTGTGCGTGTAGGCGGATGGTAACAGGAGACAAGGGACACGTTGTTTTACCCAGGTTCGGGCCCTCTTGATGGAGGTAAAACCCTACGTCCTGCTTGATTAATATTGATGATGTGTGTTACAAGAGTGGATCTACCACGAGATCAAAGAGGCTAAACCCTAGAAGCTAGCCTATGGTATGATTATTGTTCCTCCTACGGACTAAAGCCATCCGATTTATATAGACACTGGAGAGGGCTAGGGTTACACAGATTCGGTTACAATGGTAGGAGATCTACATATCCGTATCGCCAAGCTTGCCTTCCACGCCAAGGAAAGTCCCATCCGGACACGGGACGAAGTCTTCAATCTTGTATCTTAATAGTCTTGGAGTCCGCCGATGATGATAGTTCAGCTATCCGGACACCCCTAGTCCGAACTCCTCAAGAGCCCTGAACCAGGCTTCAATGACGACGAGTCCGGCGTGCATGTTGTCTTCGGCATTGCAAGGCGGGTTCTTCCTCCGAATAATTTATAGAAGATTGTGAACACCAGGATAGTGTCCGCTCTGCAAAAATAAATTCCACATACCACCGTAGAGAGAATAATATTACACAAGATCAATCTGCGACGATTCGTGGCGTGACGTCGCACCACTACCAAGCCTTTACTCAAATTGTTTTTATTGTTCCACCTCGGTAGCGTTTTAGCGGCGGTTTCCTTGGCACGCCTTGTCGAAGCAGAGATCGTGTTCCCCTTATTCGGGATTCCCATCAATACGGACGTGGGTAACCCAACCGCGCCATTGATTGTGACGCTTGGGAGATAAGCGAGTTTTACCAGGGGGTGGGGACACATGTTTTGTCCGCCCATATAAGGGATAAAGATCCAACCCTTTACCTGCGCCTTCTTCCTCCTTGGCTTATCTATCTCCGCTGAACTCAAGCTCCAGCGCCCAAGTCCGCACTTCTCACCTCAACCTTCTCCAACTATGTCCGGAGCGGGAGGCAGTGGGTGGCCTCCTCCATCACGGAGGGGCAGATCCAGAAGCTGCGCGACGCCGGATATTTGTCCAAAGAACATCGCAGATCGGCTCCTCGACGAGGGAGAGCTCGTCCCCAACCCCAGCCCCATGAGAGGGTAGTATTTCTTCCCCATTTCCTCCGCTGACTGGGCTTCCCGCCCATCCCTTTGTCCGGGGCTCATGTTCTACTACGCCTAGATTTCCATGATCGGCCCCAATTTCATCCTCAACATCTCGGCGTTTATCGTCAGGTAATGCGGGCCTTCCTCAGATCCAGCCCCACTTGCTTGGCTCAAGACCTTCATGTCAAGTCAAGGTTGTGAAGGGCAGCCAAGCGGAGTGCGGAGGCGCCATGGTGGGCATGATGTCCCACGTTACGTGGCCGGAGGGCACTTTCGTGGAAACCATCAAGGGTGGCAATCGGGTGGTTCTACATCACCGAGCCGCGTGACCTGATTGGGCGGCGCCCCGAATTCAGATCCGGCATCCCTACACGGCTCACCTCCCGGAAAGAGAGTGGCCGGATATGGGGATTCGGAGGAGCTGACCGACTCCAAGCCTGTATCCGTAAGCTGGTGGACAAGAAGCTCAAGCTTGTCAACGTAGTCCAGTCATGCTCATCCGCGGATTCTCCCGTGCCGACGGGCTTTAACATGTGGGAGTTTGATCCGCGTAGCACCGCACCTGAAGCGGGCTCTTCGACACTACGCACGAAGATGTCCGGAAGGTGCTGTTCAAGGCGCCAAGCTCCCACATCCGCCATCAAGATCGTGGATTCCGCCACAGCGTCAGTGACGAGGTAAGTGATTTCACCACTTGTTTTCCATAGTTTGGCTCTATGCGGATCTAAACTCCTTTACCTTTGACAGAATGGCTGGCGAAGGCGAACGGATTATCTGTCCGCCCCATTGCCGAGGACCCAGCGGATGCCCGCCTAACGGGGCTAAAGGTTCGCACCCCACGTGGTGCCGGAGAAGAAGGCCAAGAAGACGGCCACGGGACTCGGAAGAGTTCCGCTTTCAGGTGCTATCGGATGATGAATCCGAGGCCGACTCCTCCCACCAAGGCGAGGAGGAGAAGAAGAAGCCTCTCCCGGGGGAGGGAAGAAAGGAAGGCCTCCCCAACAAGGGAGGCCAAGGGTCCAAGAAGGAAAAACTCTTCCCCGGACTGCTCCGCCAACGCCAAAGGATTTACGACGAGCGGATCGGCCTCCAAGGGCCAAGCCTCGGCGAGATCGTAAGTATCCGGACTCCCGAATAACTCCAAGGTTTTTATTTTCGCCACATAATGTCTTTCTAATGCCGCATACAACCCTGCAGTCCGCCCAAGGATGATCTTCCCGCTTGCCGAAGGGTCCTTGGGTGCGCCGGATATGGATTCCCTTCCGATCGCTTCTCCACCCCGCGTCATGGACGACACCGAGGTGGGATCCCAAAGGACCCACCAGGAGGAGGAGGCCCGGAGGTGTCACAGACACCTCCCGGACTGTGCACCGGACTCAGCCCCGGAGGCCACAAGAGTCTCGAGTCCGGCGGGCGACCCTTCGTAAGAAGGGAAAGACCACGACGCCGGCTGCCTCCGGCCCAACCGGAGGTGCCGGATATTTGCCGGAGGCGCCAACGGCGCCCATCGAAGAGGAACACCGCACCGTTATGAGCGCGTGATTCAAGGTTCTGCCGCCAAGAGCGGGCTGACTGAAGCTCGCAGCAGCCTTCTAACAGCTTTGAGGTAAGAATTTCAATATATGTAAAATGGTACCGCATAGACAAGAGCCCCGATGCTCGGTTCGTTGTTCGGAAAGAAAAGCCGGACCGAGGATCTTTAGAAAGATAAACGCAGGAGTCATAAATAATATGTCAATATGGGATTGCAGGTCAGGTTGCCGACCTCCGCCAGACCGATCATGGAGGTAAATACTTTGAAGGAAAACCTCGAGCGGTCCGAGAACGAGCTCGGTCATGCCAAGAAGCAGCTCGAGGAAAAGAAGGTGAGTAATACCTTATGAAAATTGTACCTTGTAAAAGGATTTGGTTGCAAGAAAATGACAAGGATAACGTGGTATTGTAGGGGCCACTAACGAGGTGGCGACCTCAAGGAGGCGGTGGCAGCGCCGAACGCATAATCTTGCCATGAGCGCACCGAGCGAGAGAAGCAGAGGCGCGGGTGGCGGAGGTACAGCAAGAGCTCCAGATCCCGTGAAAAACATGAGAGCTTGAGCGTGACTCAAGACTCGAGAGTCTGAGCTTGCAACGGCTCTTGAGAGTGCCAAAGCCGCTAAGGCCGAAGCCTACAAGGCCCTCCAGGAGATTGAGGCGGTGAAGAAAATAGCAGCGGGTAAGGCATTTTTCATGCAAAGTAAGCATGTGAGTGTTAATTACATGTTGCTTACCCGAATTCAGAGCTCTCCAGGAGCGTTCGCAGATCTTCCTCGCAGCGTGTCCGATGCTGCCGCATTCTACCGGGCCGAGGAGGGGAGCTCGACGGAGAAGGTCTTCGGTCTCAAGATGTCGAGGCCGGACATCCGTGTTTCGCTGACCAGTGAAGCAGCTGGTCGAGCTCCACAAGGCGGCCGAACAGGCCATGAAGGGCCTCAGAATTGGTTGTGGCCTAAGGAGGCCATGCCTGGAGCTACTTCGGCCCTGGTGCGGCGGCCGATGGATGCGTGCTGTGGGTTGAAGTCATCAAGCATTCCGCTTTTATTGAGGGTGCCTGTCGGGCCCTTGCCCGCATAAAGGTGCACTGGGCAAGATGGATGCCTGTAAGCTCGTGACGGACCCGCCACCAGAGGGCAAGGAGCATCGCACACCCGAGATGTATTATAAGAGTGTGTTTGAGGGCGCCCGCACTATTGCGGTGAGTGTTCCAAAGATGTAATATTTGAGTAGACTCGCATTTTGTTATCCCGCGCGCTGAAAACTTAGTTCATATCGCTAAGCAACGCTTGTTAATTTAAAATATTACCTTCAGTGCGGCTGTTTATCAAATCGAGAGATGGCAAGTCGTCGGGTTTCAAATTTCATGCCACGAAAGTGGGGTGTTCGGGATAAACTTGAGCGCTCTTGTTCCCATTTTTGGGTCCATCTAGGAGGCTCTCAACACAGTGAACAAGGCAACCGGACTTATAATGCTTGAACACTCTCACTTAGCCATAGAATTCTATAATTTTAAATTTCGCGAAGCCCTAGTCTTCGAAGGTCAATTTGGGGCGCTATCCACGCTTGGCTGGACAAGATCCGCTCCTCGCCTAAGCGACATAAGTCTTTAGGACTCGCAAAAACCTCTCGAACAGCGACCGCTCTCGCCTCATCATGACGGTCAGTTTTAGCTTTCCATCGAGGCGTTAACTCCAGCTCAACTGTGGCGGAATCGCAGTGGTTCTCCCAAAGCTACCTTAGCCGATATAACGGAACGTAAGGTACCAAAACATGGGAGCCGGCAAACCCAACTATTGACCCAAGACATGATTCAGAGCCGATGCATATAGTGCTATAAGTTCGGGTGCCGACTTGTGAAAGTGTTCGGACTCATCATACCATAATGCGGGAAACATAAGCCCTCGTGTATATTAGCTGCACTAAAGTGTACGGACGCAACATGCCGTGAATGAACATATGTATGAAAAAGAAATGCAATTATAAGCAAAAAGGTGATGCATTGTTGTATTCAATAAGTGCTGCTACTGAATGCGTAACGATACAAATAGTGCGATAAGCAAGGTATGGGACTGTTAAACATGTCCTCTCCGTGGGTAGGCTGCAGATTGGTGTATAAAATGCTCGTAATGGAGACCACCAGATATTCGCTGTAGCCTTTATCCTTCCCTGGCTGTTGCATCGTGAGTTCGGCAGGTCTCGCGCCGGACAGGCTTCGACAAACGGAGTCCTGTGGGAAAAAGTAAAAGGTAAAAAGAAAAGAAAAGGAACGACACACTTGAGAGCCCTGGTGTGGTTGAGCCGCAGATCTGGTTTATCGTGGTCGTGCCCTCTCCCCATGCCCATGGTATCTTCAGAGCATAATGGTGTATGCGGCGACCTGCTTTGACGCTTCGCAGAGCTGGGTTGGGGCCGCATCGCTACACGTGCTCGGACGTGCTGTGGTCTTGTTGTAAGTTACTCCGGCGCGCAGATAGTGTCCGCCGCTTAACGGCCGGACTCAAGAATTGCCTTAAGAGGCTGCATTGCACTTCGCCGCGAGAGCATTGTATGTTCCTCCGCGCGGAGAGAACGCTCAGTATTTCCGCTGACCGTGATGACTCGAGGGCCTGGCATCTTGAGCTTGAGGTATGCGTGGTGCGGCACCGTGTTGAACTTTGCAAACGCGATACGTCCGAGCAAGGCATGATAGCCATCATGAACGGGACTATGTCAAGATTAACTCCTCGCCGAAGTTATCCGGGATCCAAGACCACTTCCAGTAATTGAGTCTGTATAATTGGCTTTACACCTGGTATGACGCCTTTAAAGGTCGTTTTGGTAGGTTTAATCCTTGAGGGTCTATGCCCATTTTGCGACTTTGTATCCCGGTAAAGCAGGTTCAGGCTCTTGCCGCCGCCCATCAAGACTCGTTAGGTGAAATCCATCGACGATTGGGTCTAAGACCGGTCGGCGAATCCGCCGTGGCGGATGCTTGTGGGGTGGTCCTTCGGTCAAAAGTGATCGGGCAGGAGGACCATGGATTAAACTTCGGGCAACGGCTCCATTGCGTGACATCCTCGAGTGCACGCTCGCTCCCTTTTGGGTATGTGCGCTATGTATATCATGTTCACCGTCTGCACTTTGGGGGAAACCCTTCGTCCTCTATTGTTCGGGCGGTTGGGTCTCGCCCTCGCCATCGCTATGCAGCCCTTGTCACTGTTTTCGCAATTAACTTGCCTGCCCGCTGAATACCCAACAGTCCCTGCTGGTGTGGTTAGCTGGTTTTCGAGGGTGCCGTATCCGCACAAGCGGTCAAGTATTCGGTCCAAATTGGACGGACCCGAGTAGTTCTTTTGAATGGCTTTTTCCGCGACCGGTTTAGAGCCTCTGAATCCGCATTGACCGTCGATCCTCAATATTGTCGCCAACGCGGCGTTTGTTTTGTTACGACGCTGCCTGCCATTTCGGTCCTTGAAGTCCGGACTGCCAGAATTTTTGTTGAGGTTGTTGCTGCGTGCTAGCTAGCTGTCCTCACCCGCGAAGCGGGTCATGAGTGATGTGAGGGCTGCCATGGATTTCGCTTTTCCTGTCCTAGGTGCCGGGTAAGCCACTCGTCATGGATGTTATGCTTGAAGGCCGCGAGGGCCTCCGTGATCCGGACGATGACGATTTGGTTTTTCTTGGTTAAGAACCATGTCCGAATTGTCCGCCGATTCGTCTGCTGCTGAATTATGTGGCTTAGGTCATCAGCGTCGGTGGTCGCATATAAGTGCCCTAGAAGTTGTCGAGAATACGGCTTCAGTGTCCTCCCAGCTCCCAATTGACTCTCTTGGCAAGCTGTTGAGCCAATGCCGGCTGGTCCTTTAAGTTTGAGGGGAGGTATTTGATGGCGTGAAGATCGCCACCGCGGGCCATGTGGATGTGAAGGAGATAGTCTTCGATCCAAACCGCGGGTCTGTTGTGCCATCATAGGATTCAATATTGACGGGTTTAAACCCTTCGTGGATTTTATGATCCATTACTTCGTCTCGTGAAGCATAGTGGGTGTCTGGCGCCTCAGATCGGGCGATATCACGACGGAGCTCAAAAGAGCTTTGTTCTGCTTTGTTCGCCCGGCCGGACTTATCGTGTCAGCGCGACGGTTGTCGCCACGCATCGTACGCGCCCACGCGATCCATAGATCGATCTTGATTTTCTTGCCTTGTCCTCCAATATATCTCGCAGGTCCGGAGCGCCTCCCGTGGGCCATGTGCTTTTGAGCGATGCCGGTGCGGTTCTAGCGAAGGGCCTAGAGGCATCTCGTCGCGACCACGGGTGGTTGGTCACCGTATTGTCTCCTGGTGATGCGGGTTCGTAAGCCTCCTCCTCTAATCGAGGGAGCAGCTTGCGCTTAGGGTAGCTTTTGAGGGCGCTCGAGCTCATGCTCTTCGCCGCGAGGACTTCACCATCCGTCGGCTAGCGATCTCGATCAGCTCTAAGATGTTGCTGCTTTTTCTTGAGGCTGTTCGCCGTGGCTATAAGCCCGCGTCTAAAACGCCTTGTTCGACGGGATTCTCGTGCACGATTTAATTCATCATCGCCGAGGCTTGCTTCGCCTCCAGAGGGAGGCGATAATTATCGCCCTCGACCTCTCTTTCTACCGCCTTGTCGTGCGGACTTGCTTCTCCTCCTCCCGCGCCGAGTCCCGCCGAGGGGGTTTTCTTCGCACCGTCCGTGTTATTATCTCCGTGCGGAATCACCATTTTTGCTGTGGCGGATTTAGAGCGGCGCCGATGACGCCGGTGCTTTTCGTTGTTTCTTGGAGGGTCATCCTCCGTTGTTCCATCGCTGCTCCCATCTTTTGGGATGTCCACCATGTATATGTCGATGACGAGGTGGCCTTCCAAAGCCTCTGTAGGCGCTGGGTCTTGGTCGCCTCCGCATCGCCGTCCATACCGCCCATGTCTTGGAGCGAATTCTAGCATGTCGGTTAAATCATCGACAAGGGCTACAAAGTGGGTGGTGGGTGGGCGTTGAATTTCTTCGTCGTCCGCATCCCAACCTTCTCGACCGTAATCCGCCAGGCTCTCTCCGGATAAAGAGAGAGACTTTAGTGAATTCAGGATGTCGCCAAAGGGCGAGTGCTTTGAAAGATGTCCGCGCAGTGAACTCCATGACGGGCGCCTAATCGGATTCGATTGGCGGGCGCTGGGGTTCGGAGTCCGGAGAGGAGTCCGCACCACGGAGTCGAGGTCTTCGCAGCGACAGGGATAGAGTTCGCTCAATCGCCGAGGGATTGTCGCCCCGGGCGGTGTCCAACCACTTGTCCTAGATCGGGAATCCGCCCGGATTAAGGGTCGGAGCAGATGTCGGTGCGGCTTCGTGGCACCGCTCGCAGCAGAGCTAGATCATGCCCATCGAACAAGGCGGCACGCTTGGTTGCGGCTCGAATCCGTCAAGATCAAGTCTCCGCGATATTGGCCGATAGTTCAAACTTCCAAATCTGACCGATGGCTGTGGGCGAGCTTTTGATCTGCTCCAGATGGCTGCTTAATTGCCCGCAGCAAAGCCGCCGAATACAAAGATCTGTCCGGGAGAAAGGTCTCACCGGACTGCATCGTTGATGATGGTCGAAGAAGCCATCGAGCCTATCGGTGACGACACACGAGGAACTCTCAATGAAAGCACCAATGTCGGTGTCAAAACCGCGGATCTCGGTAGGGGGTCCCGAACTGTGCGCCTAGGCGGATGGTAACAGAGACAAGGGACACGATGTTTTACCTGTGTTCGGCCCTCTTGATGGAGGTAAAACCCACGCCCCGCTTGATTAATATTGATGATGTGTGTTACAAGAGTGGATCTACCACGAGATCAAAGAGGCTAAACCCTAGAAGCTATCCTATGGTATGATTGTTGTTCCTCCTACGGACTAAAGCCATCCGGTTTATATAGACACCGGAGAGGGCTAGGGTTACACAGAGTCGGTTACAATGGTAGGAGATCTACATATCCGTATCGCCAAGCTTGCCTTCCACGCCAAGGAAAGTCCCATCAGGACACGGGACGAAGTCTTCAATCTTGTATCTTCATAGTCTTGGAGTCCGGCCGATGATGATAGTTTGGCTATCCGTACACCCCCTTGTCCGGAACTCCCTCACATGTATTTATAAGAAAGTGAGTGGGAGCTATGTAGCATTTCTAATATTATATGTGGATGACATATTGTTGGTTGGAAATGATGCAGAATTTCTAGACCGCATAAAAGGATACTTGAATAAGAGTTTTTCAATGAAAGACCTCAGTGAAGCCGCTTATATATTGGGCATCAAGATCTATAGAGACAGATCAAGACGCTTAATAGGACTTCCACAAAGCACATATCTTGACGAAGTTTTGAAGAAGTTCAAAATGGATCAGTCAAAGAAAGGGTTCTTACCTGTGTTGCAAGGTGTGAAATTGAGTCAGACTCAAAGCACGACCACTGCAGAAGATAGAGAGAAAATTAATGTCTTTCCCTATGCCTCGGCCATAGATTCAATATGTATGTTGTGTTGTGTGCCAGACCTGATGTGTGCCTTGCCATAAGTCTGGCAGGGAGGTACCAAAGTAATGCAGGAGTGGATCACTGGACAACGGTCAAGAACATCCTGAAGTACCTGAAAAGGACCGAGGATATGTTTCTCGTTTATGGAGGTGACACAGAGCTCGTCGTAAATGGTTACGTCGATGCTAGCTTTGACACTGATCCGGATGACTCTAAGTCACAAACCGGATGTATTTATATTGAATATTGGAGCTGTCGGTTGGTGGAGTTCCAAGCAGAGCGTCGTGGCAGGATCTACATGTGAGGGGGAGTACATGGCTGCTTCGAAAGCAGCAAATGAAGGAGTCTGGATGAAGGAGTTCATATCCGATCTAGGTGTAATACCTAGTGCATCGGGTCCAATGAAAATCTTTTGTGACAACACTTGCCTTGGTGAAGGAATCCAGATTTCACGAAAGAACCAAACACATCAAGAGACGCTTCAACTCCATCCGTGATCAAGTCAAGGAGGGAGACATAGAAATTTGCAAAATACATACGGATCTGAATTTAGCAGACCCGTTGACTAAGCCTCTTCCACGAGAAAAACATGATCAACACCAAGACTCCATGGATGTTAGATTCATTACAATGTAATCTAGATTATTGACTCTAGTGCAAGTGGGAGACTGAAGGAAATATGCCCTATAGGCAATAATAAAGTTGTCATTTTATATTTCCTTATTCATGATAAAGGTTTATTATTCATGCTAGAATTGCATTGATCGGAAACCTAAATACATGTGTGAATATATAAACAAACACTGTGTCCCTAGTGAGCCTCTACTTGACTAGTCCGTTGATCAAAGATGGTTAAGGTTTCCTAACCATGGACATGAGTTGTCATTTGATAACGGGATCACGTCATTAGGAGAATGATGTGATGGACAAGACCCATCCGTTAGTTTAGCATTATGATCGTTCAGTTTTATTGCTATTGCTTTATTCATGGAAAATACACATTCCTTCGACTATGAGATTATGCATCTCCCGGATACCGGAGGAATGCCTTATGTGCTATCAAACGTCACAACGTAACTGGGTGATTATAAAGATGCTCTACAGGTATACCGAAGGTGTTTGTTGAGTTGGCATAGATCAAGATTAGGATTTGTCACTCCGAGTATCGGAGAGGTATCTCTGGGCCCTCTCGATAATACACATCATAAGCTTGCAAACGAACGACTAAGGAGTTGGTCATGAGGTGATATATTACGGAACGAGTAAAGATACTTGCCGGTAACGAGATTGAACTAGGCATGAAGATACCGACGATCAAATCTCGGGCAAGTAACATACCGATAGACAAAAGGAATCACGTATGTTGTCATAACGGTTTGACTGATAAAGATCTTTGTAGAATATGTAGGAGCCAATATGGGCATCCAGGTTCCGCTATTGGTTATTGACCGGAGAGGTGTCTCGGTCATGTCTACATACTTCTCGAACCCGTAGGGTCCGCACGCTTAATGTTCGATGATGATATTGTATTATATGAGTTATGTGATTTGGTGACCGAATGTTGTTTGGAGTCCCGGATGAGATCACGGACTTGACGAGGAGTCTCGAAATGGTCGAGAGGTAAAGATTGATATGTAGGACAATAGTATTCGGACACCGGAAGTGTTCCGGGGGGTACCTGGTACATATCGGGTCACCGAAAGGGGTTCCGGGCACCCCCTACAAAAGATATGGGCCGTATGGGCCAAGAGGGGAAACACACCAGCCACAAGGGGCTGGTGCGCCCCCCATATGGGCCAAACCAGAGGAGAAGGAAAGAGGGGAAGGTAGAAGGAAAGGGGGGATTCACCCTCCCCCTTCCTTCCCTCCTCCCTCCTCTTTCCTTCCCCCCATAAATAAGGAAGGGGCGCTGCCTAGGAGGAACCCAAGTAGGATTCGGTCCTACTTGGGGCGCCTCCGGGCCTCTCCCCTATCCCTCCCACCTATATATGTGTAGCGACCAGACCTCAAATAGTCGATCTCTCGTGCTCGATGTCATCCTGGATCAAGAATGTCGACACCACACAAGACTCAAGGATTTATAACAGAGTACCAATCACACACTTATTACAATCGAATGTCTCAAGAGAGAACTTAATAAAATAAATATGGCTTAAGGCCATCTAATAACGATAACAGCGGAAGGCTTGGAAGAATAAGCGAGTCCATCAACTCCGACGGCATCACTGAGTATAGAACCACGACCTATGCACCTTACTCGTCGTCTGAAAAGTCTGCAACATGAAACGCTGCAGCCCAAAACGGTCAGACATGGAATATGCCGCAATGTAACACATAGAGAATAATGGAATGAATAGCCTATACTACATGCATATATGGCTGGTGGAAAGATCTATGGTTACAATTTTGCATAAAGCCAATTTTTCCCTACTGCAAAGGAATAAATTTATTTAACTATCATGGTGGTTGTGAAACATTGAGAATGGTTGACAGCATTCTCAACCCCAATTAAAAATACTCATTAACAAACCCAACAATATTAATTAGAAGTAACATGATGAGATTCACATGATAATCCAAGTACTAGATACTCAAGATGTCCATAACAGGGGACATGGCTAACCATGATTAGTTTATACACTCTGCAGAGGTTTGCGCACTTTTCCCCACAAGACTCGATCACCTCCGTTTGGTTTCTCGCACTACATGGTGTTTGAGAGACGGATGACCGAGACATAGTCTTTCAGAAGCGCTAGCACCTTACATGTGGGTAGACCGTACCAACCTACATCCCCTACATCAGCTAGCCTACCCGTAAGAGTTCGCACAACTTAGTCAACTACGCCAGAGCCCATAATGGCTTGTGGCTGCACACGGAAGTTTCTAGTTTGAATAATCTCATGATCCCTTTGAGCCCAGGGTGGCGGTCCAAGAAATACAGGCAAGTCCTGATAGAAACCAGGTGCCTCAATCCACCCAGATGTGTGTTTAAGTTGCCACCTTAAATAAACCATTAATTAACAATCTCACATCTGTCATGGATACACTCACCCAATCCACGTCTACTAGCATAGCATGGCATGATAAGCAAACGTAGAACTAACTCCCAAAGGTTTATAATAAAACAGGAAATAGGTACTACTTCAATCTACTTCCCAAAACCCACAATTTAATTAGACCCTAATCATGAAAGTGTTTGGGGACAGATCTAATGCATAAAAACTGGGTATGAGAAAAGTATGATCAAAGTGTTACTTGCCTTGCTGATGATCTGCGAAACCTAGAGACTCGAAATAACAAAGTAGCGCACTCGGTATTCTATCACGCACAAACAAACAAGCATACAATAAGTACTCATCTAATGCACAGGTAAAACTCAAATAGCTCTAACCAGATAGTTCAACTTAAGAACTCCGGTTTGCAAAAAGAATCAAATCAAACGAAGCAACGAAAGTCAAACGGCGGAAGAAAACAACTTCGTTTTACTAATCTGGATCTAGGTCAAATTTTACAGAAGCAAAAACTTGTTTAAGTAGATTATTTGGAAAGTGGGTTTCGAGACGAAACTCCAAGCGCTTGAATCGCCTGATTCCGATAAACGAGCGAAAAGTTATACTAAAACGAAAATCGAATCTGGAATCGCGATCAGACAAATCGCGGATTAAATCCGAGAAAAAGAAAAAAACGACGAACATATTCGAACGGAAAAAATAAATAAAAAATAATGAATAAATAAATAAATAAATAATAAAATAAAAACCGAAAAACCGAAGAAAAACCGCTCGGTTTTTTAAAAAAAAACCGACACGGAAATCGAGGCGGCGGCGAACCTCAGGCTAGCAGGCTCCAGCTCAGCAGCATGCAAGGGGGCTCGAGGCGGCTAGGGTTTGGCGGGGCGGGCCGGCTCGGGTGGGTGACGGGCCAGGGGCGGCCGGGGGTGGCTATTTATATAGCGCCCCCTTGCGGTGTCCCGCTCGGGTACGGCCCGTAATGCGGTTCACTTTTTTTTTATAAATAATTACGCGCAGAAAAAAAATCAAAAGAAATACTAAAGGGACTCCAAAAATCCCGAAATAAATTTTTCCCGGCTTCTAAAATCAAGCCGGATTTAATGAACATTTATTTAGGGCCTAAATGCAATTTTGAAAAACGCGCATTTTTCCTAAATTCAAATAAAAAGGCGAAAAACTCCAAAATAAAATCTTATTTGATTTTATTATTAAATCTTCATTATTTCTTTACTTTGGGAAAGTCATTTTATTCCCTCTCTCATATTTTGATAGTACAAATAATTGAAGATAAAATAATTAAAATCAAATGATCCTATTTTCAAAATTTGAGAAAACTCAAATATGAAAATAACGAAAATCCCCAACTCTCCCCGTGGGTCATTGAGTTGTGTAGAATTTCTAGGATCGAGCAAAAATGCAAATGAAAAATATGATATGCAATGATGCTCTATGTATAACATTCCAAATTGAAAATTTGGGATGTTACAAACCTACCCCCTTCAGATGAATCTCGCCCTCGAGATTCGGGTTGGCTAGAAAATAGGTGAGGGTGGTCCTTAAGCAAATCTTCCTCTCGTTCCGAGGTGGCTTCATCCTCAGTGTGGTGGCTCCACTGAACTTTGCAAAACTTAATGACCTTGCTGCGGGTGACTCTGCTGGCATACTCCAAAATCTTAACTGGTTTCTCCTCATAGGTCAAATCTTCATTCAACTGAATCGCTTCCAGTGGCACGGTATCTTTTAGGGGTATATCAGCCATCTCTGCGTGACACTTCTTCAACTGAGATACATGGAACACATCATGAACTCCTGACAATCCTTCGGGTAATTCCAACTTGTAGGCAACTTCTCCCATACGTTCCAAAACACGATAAGGTCCTACAAATCGGGGTGCTAACTTTCCTTTAACTCCAAAACGCTTAACTCCTCGAACTGGCAATACTCGAAGATAAACTCGCTCCGACTTCAGATTCTCATCTCCTTGCGCTTTGAATCCGCATAGCTTTTTGTCTTGACCGGGCTACCTTGAGCCTATCGCGAATCAACTTTACTTTCTGCTCGCACTCCTTAATCAAATCTGGTCCAAACAATCGGCGGTCTCCAACTTCATCCCACAACAATGGGGTCCTGCACCTCCTTCCGCATAAGGCTTGAAAGGGCCATCTTCGATCGGTTTGGTAACTGTTGTTATAAGAAAACTCCGATACGGTAAATTGTCATCCCAACTTGATCCATAATCCAAAGCACAAGCTCTAAGCATATCCTCCAAAATCTGGTTGACTCTCTCGATTTGTCCATCTGTCTGTGGATGGAAAGTTGTGCTAAACTCCAGCCTGGTTCCTAAAGTCTCGTGCAACTGCTTCCAGAACTTTGAGGTGAATTGGGTTCCTCTATCTGATACGATACTCCTCGGAACTCCATGCAAGCATACAATCCTGGTCATGTATATCTTAGCCAATTTGGCATCGCTAAGTAGTCTTTTTGGAATGAAATGAGCTACCTTTGTCAAGCGATCGACTACAACCCAAATCGAGTCATAGCTCGAACGAGTCCCGGCAATCCGTGATGAAATCCATACCTAGTTTATCCCACTTCCATTCGGTATAGGCAATGGTCTGTAATAATCCTGCCGGCTTCGATGTTCCGCCTTCACCCTCGACATACATCACAAACTGCTACGTACTCGCAATATCCTTCTTCATTCTGGTCTACCAGAAAGTATTCTTCAAATCCAAATACATCTTGGTATTTCCTGGGTGAATCGAATATGGTGAATCACGTGCCTCTTGTAGAATCAACTTCCTGATCTCCGGGTCATTGGGCACATAAACACGGTCCTCAAACCATAGGGTATCATGCTCATCCTCATGAAATCCCTTAGCCTTTCCTTTGCTCATTCTCTCCTTTATAGAGGCAATCTCTTTGTCAGTCTTCTGAGCTACCCTGATTTTGTCCATCAAAGTTGACTGAATCTCCAATGCTGCTACATAGCCTCTCGGAACTATTTCCAAAAATAGCTCTCGAAGATCCTCGGCTAACTCCTTTGGTATTTCTCCCGTCATTAGTGTGTTGACGTGACTCTTACGGCTCAACACGTCTGCTACAACGTTAGCCTTTCCGGGGTGGTAATGCAATCTCATATCGTAATCTTTGATGAGCTCCAACCATCTCCTATGCCTGAGATTTAGCTCCTTCTGCGTGAAGATGTATTTCAAACTCTTGTGATCCGTATACACCTCACAATGATTTCCAATGAGGAAATGTCTCCATGTTTTCAAAGCATGCACTACGGCTGCTAACTCCAAATCGTGTGTAGCATAATTTAGCTCATGAGGCTTAAGCTGTCTTGAAGCATACGAAACAACTCTCCCCTCCTGCATAAGCACTGCTCCAAGTCCTCGACGTGAAGCATCGCAATACACCTCATAATCCTTGGTCTGATCTGGCAGAATTAATACTGGTGAGGTAACCAAACGTTTCTTCAACTCTTGGAAACTAGCTTCACACTCCTCAGTCCAAATGAACTTGGTATCCTTCTTCAACAATTCTGTCATAGGCTTCGCAATCCTTGAGAAATTCTCAATAAATCTCCGGTAGTATCCTGCTAGTCCAAGGAAACTCCGGATCTCTCAACTGTTGTTGGCGCTTCCCGATTGTTACAAAGGACAACTTTAGTGGGGTCTCTTGCTATACCTTCTCCGGATATAACATGTCCAAGAAATCCAACTTCCTTTAACCAAAACTCACACTTGCTGAACTTGGCATATAACTGGTGTTCTCTGAGCTTCTCGAGTTCCAAACGCAAATGCTCCTTATGTTCCTCTTCATCCTTCGAGTAAACCAAAATATCATCAATGAACACCACGACGAACTTATCCAAAAACTCCATGAACACTTTGTTCATCATGTTCATAAAATAGGCAGGTGCGTTAGTCAGACCAAATGATATAATGGTGTACTCATACAGCCCGTACCTGGTGGTAAAAGCCGTCTTAGGTATATCCTGCTCTCGAATCTTCAACTGATGGTACCCTGATCGCAAATCGATCTTGGAAAACACCTTAGCTCCTTGCAACTGGTCAAACAAATCATTTATCATCGGTAGTGGGTACTTGTTCTTAATGGTCACTTCATTCAATCCTCGATAATCAACAACCATTCTTAATGATCCATCCTTCTTCTCCACTAGAAGTACTGGTGATCCCCAAGGCGAAGAACTTGGGCGAATGAAACCTTTATCTAGTAACTCCTTAATCTGCTTCTTGATTTCCTCCAAATCTTGGGCTGGCATCCTATACGGTCTCTTAGATATCGCCCAAAGGCAGCAAGAGTTCAATCGAAACTCAATGTCTCTATCCGTGGCATGCTCAGCAACTCTTCCGAAACACGTCCGGAAATCCTTACCACCGGTACTTCCTCCGCACAACTCCTGTTAAGGAATTTACATGTGCTCTCCTCGGCTCATGCCGTGATACATACCTGATTCTTCTTCCTTCTGGGGTGGTAAGAAAAATTGACTTACTGGCGCAATCTATGTTCCCTCCATACTTCGATAACCAATCCATGCCTAATATCACATCCAATCCTTGGGATTCCAGAACTATTAGGTCCGAGGGGAAAACATAGTGTCCAATCCTTAATGGCAGTCGATCACACCATATACTAGCCATGTATTCTGCTCCGGGTGAGGTTACTAGCATGGGTGACCTAAGGGCTTGGGTTGGTAGTTTGTACTTATCCACAAATCCCCTTGATATGTATGAATGCGATGCACCAGTATCAAAAAGAACAACTGCAGTAAATGACTTAACCAAAAACTTACCTATTACTGCGTCTGGCTGAGCTTCAACCTCCTCCACGGTAACGTGGTTCACTTGTCCTTTGTTGAAAGGATTCGGCTTCTTTCCTGAGCTTCCATTGCCATTTCCATTCTGGCCTTCTGGACAATCGTTTGCATAATGCCCAGTCTTGCGGCACTTAAAGCAAGTTATGTGGCTCAGGTCTACCTTGGATGGTGTTGACGGGTTGGTGCGGTTTTGTCCATTGCTTCCTCCATTCCCATTCCCATTCTTGGTGCCATTATGGTTGTACGAGCTACCCCCTCCATGGGTATGCTGAAATTGTCCTCCTGGCTTCGGGGTAAAGCGAAGTTTCTGCTGAGCACCAGAGTTATTCTTCCCCTGTCCATACTTCCTCTTACGATTGTCAATCTGCTGCTGCTTCCCTTCAATCGAGCACGGTCTACTAACTCCTGGTAGTTGTTGAAGGTGGCTACCATCAACTGCATGCTCAGCTCATCATTCAGTCCTTCTAGAAACTTCTCACCTTAGCATTGCGTCCGTAGCTACGCTATCCGGGGCATAACGTGCTAGCTTATCAAATCATCTACATCTTGCCAACTGTCTGTCCTCCTTGGCGCAAGTTGCGAAACTCACGCTTCTTCATGGCCATAGCTCCTGCTGAAACATGGGCAGACGGAAAGCTTGTTGAAACCGATCCCATGTGGCGGTGTCTCTGTGGTAAGTGGTCTGTAAAATTCTCCCACCATGCTGCTGCGGGTCCTTCAAGCTGGTGTGCGGCAAACTTCACCCTTTCTCCATCTGTACATCCTGCAGTGGTCAACTCCCTCCCTATCTTACGGAGCCAATCATCTACAACAATCGGCTCGGTGCTCTTTGGAAAACACCGCGGATTCAGCCTTAAGAAACGGGTCAAATGGTCAACAGGTGGTGGTGGCGGTGGGTTGTTGTTGTTGTTGTTGTTGCCTTGGTTCTGTACCAATGTTTGAATCAAGGCATTCTGCTGCTGAATCAACTGAGTGATCTCTGGCGGAAAAACAAATCCGGGGTCGCATCTCGGAGGCATCTGAGGGGTTTAAAGAAAAGACGAGAGTTTAGAATAGAATGAGGTCTAGGGAGAAACACTACCCATATGCACATGAGACAAATCACACAATATCACTCCAATCAATTCAAACAAGGGCATACAACTGTCTATCTATCGTTACAAAGTGCTGAAAACTAAAACCAATATAACATGGGGGTAATCTACTACTGTTATGGTGGTCAACTAGAAAAACTGCTCCGATGAAGACTCCATGATATCTGCTCCAGCTTCATCTTTGTAATCATCATCACTAGGATCGGAATCGGTGTCGTCGATGATGTAGTTCTCTGGACAGGTACTATCTTCATCTTCTCCTCCGGGTGCTGAATTTCCCATGAGTTCTTCAATCTTCTCCTTAAGATCGCCGTTTTGTCCCACTAGAGCTACAATCTCCTCCATGTAGTCCTTGCGAGTGGCCTTCAGTTCTCCTTCTAGTTCAATAATCTTGGCTTTTGCTGTGTTCAACTCCATCATGTCTGCGCACATCTGGTTCTCCTGGCGTCGAATGTGCTGGTTTAACTCCTAGATGAAAGCTGCAATGGATCGATCCTTCTTAGTGCCAACTATCTCCCATTGTTCATCTCGGTGTCCGCAAATCTGGTTGATAGTATCCTTGAGGTCTTCTTTGTAAACTTCTCCAATGCGTCCCATGGTTATGTGAGCTGCCATGCTCTTTCCTGCACTCTCGTGTTGGTGCATTGAAAACACACTCTATGGGCTCCGTGATTGGCGCAAATGTCCTTCCGGAAATTGAGCTTGAATCTTCCAGCGCTCTTCTTCGGGTAAAGTGGAATTGTAGGTCCCGGTGAAGCTTGGTAATCCGATGTTAAGGTACCTAGTGATTTCCTTCAGGTGTCATCCAAAGGGTGTATCCTCATCCGACTGAGTGAACTTGATCCTCGCTTCCGTCATCCTAAAAGAGTAGAAAAGATGAGGAGTCAGAAATGAGAAGAGAGAGTAGTGATCTAGGGCTTTAGCTTAGTGGTCGTGTCCTACGGTCGGTGTGCTCGATACCATCTTTGTAGCGACCAGGACCTCAAGCGATCGATCTCTCGTGCTCGGTGTCATCCTCGGATCAAGAATGTCGACACCACACAAGACTCAAAGGATTTATAACAGAGTAGCAATCACACACTTATTACAATCGAATGTCTCAAGAGAGAACTTAATAAAATAAATATGGCTTAAGGCCATCTAATAACGATAACAAATGGAAGGCTTGGAAGAATAAGCGAGTCCATCAACTCCAACGGCATCATCGAGTATAGAACCACGACCTATGCACCTTACTCGTCGTTCGAAAAGTCTCGCAACATGAAACGTTGCAGCCCGAAAACGGGTCAGCACATGGAATATGCTAGCAATGTAACACATAGAGAATAATGGAATGAATAGCCTATACTACATGCATATATGGCTGGTGGAAAGATCTATGGTTACAATTTTGCATAAAGCCAATTTTTCCCTACTGCAAAGGAATAAATTTATTTAACTATCATGGTGGTTGTGAAACATTGAGAATGGTTGACAGCATTCTCAATCCCAATTAAAAATACTCATTAACAAACCCAACAATATTAATTAGAAGTAACATGATGAAATTCACATGATAATTGTGACGCCCGGGTATTTAAGCTACAGTAAACCTCTGCTAATGATGCCACGTCACCTCCATTACTGTTGCTAATCTCGCATTAGTTCAAAACCGGTTCGAATTCAAATTTAAAACCAAGCAAACAATAAAAGTTTTCAAATATTAAAACTAAAATGTTCGGAGTAAGCCAAATAATGCATAAGTAAGTATGGTGGAGAAACCACACTTTTATAAAAGTGTAAAATATTCTAAAATGTTTTAAACAAGAGCAAAGACAATTAGTTGAATGCCTTTTACAATAAATAAAATATTAAACTAATTTATTTTGTTGCCCAAACTTATGTGGCAAGAGCTAATTACTAACACTAAATTAGGGACTACTTTTATAGTTTATAAAACTAAGATAAAAGAGGAACTAAAATAAAACAGAAAATGAAAAGGAATAATAAACAAAAATAGAACAAAAGAAATAAAAGCAGAAAAGGCCTCCCCACTGGGCCTCGCCCACCCACATGCCGACCGCCCACCCCACTCCCCATACCCTCCCCGTCGGCCGAAACCCTAGGGCAGCCACTCCCACTCCCCGACGCCACTCCTCTTCCTCCCGATCCAATCGGGATCGAGGCGAAAGCCTCCCACCCCACGATCCCCTTCCCCCACGTTCTCTCTCTCCCACTCCCGATCCAATCGGGACCGGGATCGATCCCGCCCGGCGCTACCCATCACCGCCGCCCAAAGCCACCTCGCGGCACCCATCCCCGGCGCCTCCCGGCCCTGTCACCGCCTCCTCCTCACCTCACCCCCGAGTCGCCCCCGAAGCCTCCTCGCTCCCTCCATCTGGATCGTGGCAGGCGACCCGTCGCCGCCGTCGCCGCGCTTCCACCTCGTCCAAGGCCTGCGTGCGAGGGACCGCCGCCTCCCGCCGGGCTGTTCGTCTCGACCTCCTCCTCGCCGACCTCCCTCTCCCCCCCCCCCTCGCCTGATGGACCGGAGGGGCTGCCCCACGCCGCCGGCGCCCGACAACACCACCGCCGCCGCTTTGACCCCACTGAGCCGCCTCGCCGAACGCCTCGCGGATCTCCTCCCGCCTCCGTGGTCGCCCCGTCCTCCCCACAACGCTCCGCCGAGCCTCGCCGCCCCGGTCTCTACTCAACGTGAGGCCTGCCTCCCTTCTCTTCCCTCTCCGACCGGCGCCACCTCCCTTTCGTCCCTCAAGCTAGCACGAGCCGCTCCACCGCTGACCTTCCCCTCGTGGCGCGCCAGTGTGCGACGCTACCAAGCCGCTGCTGCCGTCGATCACCGACGCTGGCCGTGCCTCACGGCTCGTCCGAGGCCGCCAGCCGCTCCTCCCATCCATCCCATCGCCCCGAGCTTGTCCGTCCACCTTTGGCGCCGGCGCCCATCCGCGCCCGCCCGGCGCGCTCATCGCTCCGTAGCCTCGCCACGCCTCGCGCGACTATCGCCCACGACGCCTCGCCGACCTCTCCTTGCTGCGCCACCGTTCGCGAGCCCCTCCTGCCTCGCCGTCGATGGCCTCGGCCGCGCCACGCCTGTGGCTGCCCCCCCCTGTCGATCTGGCGTTACCAAGGCGGTAGACGCCATGCCAGCACTCCACGACACCATTAAATACCAAGAAACCCACTAGGCCCCCGGCCAATGACAATGGCCCCCACCCTGGAATGTATTTAGAAAATAAAAATAAAAATGGTTTAACAAATTAATTATTAATTAATTAATTAAGTTAATTAATCCGGTTTAATTAATTTAATTAACTAGTTAATTTTAATTAAACTGCAGTTAATTTAACCTAAACCCTAATTAACCTAATTAGAGGATGACGTGGGTCCCCCGACCCACATGTCGTTGACTAGGTCACGTCAACGCCGATCGCCGACGTCAAGATGACCTCATGCCGACGCCATAAATCCATTTTTCGAATTAATTAATTAATTAATTAAAATTCCAGAAATTAATAAAATCTTTAGAAAATCATATCTTTTAATCCGTAACTCGGATTAAAATATTTTCAACATGAAAGTTGCTCAGAACGACGAGAAGAATCCGGATACGCAGTCCGTTCATCCACCACACCCCCTAACCTATCGAACTCGCAACTTTCCCCCTCCGGCTCCTCTGCCCGAAAACACGAAACACCGGGAATACTTTCCCGGATGTTTCCCCCCTTAACCGGTACCACCTCATACCACGTTAGGGCACGCCTAGCATCGTTACTTGTCATGTCCTGCATCGATATGCATCTGTTTACATGTTATTCATTGTTTCTTCCCCTCTTCCTCCGGTGACTACGAGACCGACGCTGCTGCGCCCGCTTCGACTACGGTGTTGTGACGACCTCTCTCTTGCCGAGCAACCGTGCAAGCCCCCTTGATCACCAGATATTGCCTACTCTCCTCTTTACTACTTGCATTAGAGTAGTGTAGCATGTTACCGCTTTCATTATACCTATTCGATGCATAGCCTGTCCTTGTTACTATCAAGTTGTTACCTTTACCGCAATCCTATATGCTTAGTATAGGATGCTAGTACTTTCATCTGTGGCCCTACATTCTTGTCCGTCTGCCGTGCTATACTATCGGGCCGTGATCACTCGGGAGGTGATCACGGGTATATACTATATACTTTATACATGATACATGGGAAGACTAAAGTCGGGTTAAACTTGTGGAGCACCAGCGAGTGATTCACGGATTGGGGCTGAAAGGACCTTTGTCCCGACGGCCCTCTGGATGGATCTTTGTGGCGGAGCGACAGGCAGGTTGAGACCGCCTAGGAGAGAGGTGGGCCTGGCCTGCTCGGCGCTCATGGATACTTAACACGCTTAACGAGATCTTGGTATTTGATCTGAGTTGGCTACGAGCTTATACGCACTAACCATCTACGCGGGAGTAGTTATGGGTATCCCGCGTCGTGGTATCACCAAGCACTTCAGACGTCGTGGCCGGAGCGGCGCCACGATTGACCGGAACGCCTGCTAGGCTAGGTCTGCTTCCGGAAAGTGTGTCCGCCAAATGGGATCAAGCGTGCTGGGTAAGATGGTGCACCCTGCAGGAAGTTAATCTATTCAATAACCGTGATCTTCGATAACAGGACGACTTGGAGTTGTACCTTGAGCTTATGACAACTAGAACCGGATACTTGATAAAACACACCCTTCCAAGTGCGGATACAACCGGTGGTCGCTCTCTCTCGTGGTTACGAGGAGGGATCGCGGGTAGGATTATCGCTATGTGATGTTACTTGGAGGACTTCAACCTGCCCTCTTCTACATTGCAAGACAGTGACCGAAGCGTAGTCTTCGATAAGACTAGCTATCCCCTCTTATTCGGCTTTCTGCAGCTCACCCTTGATATGGCCCTTTACACATATATCCATGCATATGTAGTGTAGCTCCTTGCTTGCAGTACTTTGGATGAGTACTCACGGTTGCATTGTTTCCCCTATTTCCTCTATCACTACTCGATTGCTGCAACTGACGATGGAGCCCAGAGCGACGCCACCGCCGATGACGACTACTACACCGGAGGTGCCTACTACTACGCAGCCGCCCGGCGATTTACCGGGAGTAGCTTAGGAGGATCCTGCGGGAGGCCTGCGCTTCTTCGATCTGATCCTGGTTTGTGCTAGCCATCTTATGGCGACTTGTTTAACTTATGTCCAGACTCAGATATTGTTGCTTCCGCTGACTCGCCTATGATCGAGCACTTGTATTCGAGCCCTCGAGGCCCCCGGCTTGTATTATGATGCTTGTATGACTTATTTTATTTGTAGAGTTGTGTTGTGATATCTTCCGTGAGTCCTCGATCTTGATCGTATACATTTGCGTGCATGATTAGTGTATGATTAAATCGGGGTGTCACAAGTTGGTATCGAGCCGATTGCTGTAGGAATCCCCTTCCACACTCCTTGGCGAAGTCGAGTCTAGACATTGCAAAACTTTTACTAACTTGGCTGTGTGCCTTACGGGCCCACGCCGCCATCGGGTGGTACTAGGATCTTTTACTCCTCGACCTTTACTCGGGACTCAACTCTCTTCTATTCGGGTTAAATGAATTTGCTAACAACAAAACTAAATTTAGGTTCTCGCAAGTACTTTCTCCCGGAGAGCCCTCACTTCGATGATCGTCGCTAATCAAGATTCGAAGATACTCTCGATGTTCTCTCGAGACTTTGTGCCCATCACTTTTGCTATTCCCGACCACCGATAAATCCGTATGGATAACTACTTACACTTGCCATTCATACGATCATCCCCATTGATCTTGTTATTACAAGATACCTCAAGTTTTCTATTGTTCCAAGAATACTTTGTGCCTACCGCCTAGCAGTTCTTTGCCACATGAATACCCCTTCAAATAAATCCTCGCGACTTGTCGAGTATCCGCCAACCCAGCTTGTTCATGTGTTTCACAAAAGTCTTCAAAATACTATTCGATCTTCCGAAAATCCTCTGGAGCCTTTGGCTCTTGAAATTCTTGCTTGCTTGCATTATGGTTAATCCCATAAGGTTCGTAGTCATATTGACATTCCTTGTCATTATCATTTTGAGTCTGTTGACTCAATATGTTTGCGAATACCCGCAATCATCATTGATCCTTATAAATTACCTTTCCGGCTGAGCTGCCATTCTTTTCAATCGAATTGGTTCTCGATCAATCCAATTGTCGTTGATTGTACCCTAAGGCTATTCAACTTATCCATCCCTAATCGAGCATTGCTTCGATCCCTTGAATTGGGAATCATAATTCCTTTGCATTTGACAATTGAGTTAGTCATTGTTTCTATAATTTGATCTCCTTGCATTCTTCTACCTCTAGTTGAGTACTGATGCTCACGTCAGATCCCTTGTGGACCACCAGGTCCTTTGTTGGATTTTATCTGACAACGCCCTTCATATTCAATAACCTTGTGAGCCTTTCCTCCGATACATAATGCCTTTGGTAAATTGTATCCTCTCGCTTTCAACCATGCTCGCCTTGAGCTTGAGTTAATTATTTCTAAAGATTCGGTATATGATTCCAAGAAGCCCTATGGGTTGAACATATGCCTTCACCAAACCATATGAACCCGAAAGTTTTCACGAATCATACTCTTCTGGTGCTTCGCCAGATAAAATTTTCAACACTGCAACTTCATTGAACGTGAGAAGTGAATGAAAGGTTATGCATTGGAGAAGTGGAGTCGACCTTTAACGGTGTTCATGCCCATGGACACGATGTAGATCTTATCATTAAAGCTTCTCTTAAATTAATTATTCCTTTGGTATAAGTTCATCTTATATCGTGGATCCGCCTTTTGCAATCGTGGTTCCACCATGTTCTCTTTTAAATACCATTTCTCGTGCAAGTTATAGCACTTGTCTTCGTAGAGCAATACCCCGTCCAACCTCTACTTTGATATGTCATCGAGTATTACCCCCTGGTATCTCGAGATTATCATGGAACTGCATAACTTCTTATGAGTTCTTCATCAAGTGCTACCTTCCCACGGATTCCAATTTTTCACGGGCTTTGATTTATTAAACACTCAAAGACACCGATAACTGAACCGAGTCCGCACTACGGTTCAACAACTCTTTAGTAAGCTTCTATAAGTACGAGTTTGTATCCGACCACGCCATTCCTAGCCTGTTTGGCTATATCATTGTCGAGATGATTTTAACTGTGCTACCCGGTCCTTCTTCTCGAAGCACAATTTTCGATGATGAACTAACCTTACGTCAATCCTCATCGTCATATCATTTCGCCTTGAACAACAAGCTTGGTTTCGAGTTTGTGTCGTACCCTTGGTTCCAATAACCTTTCACTTCATCATTACGTTGACTTGATGTCGTCCGCCGATCGATTACATCTTCATGAACTCTCGCGACAAAGGTGTCGTGATCATCAACATTCTGAGCTCATCCAGATATCAATTGAATTCATGATGAGAAATACCATCCTTGCCCTCGATGAATTGTATTATCATCGACCACTTTATTGCCTTCCCACCAACACAAGCTTGTTCATGTTTGGTGTTATACCTTGAGTTCCTTGCTACCCAGCAATTGTTCTTCTTTACCTTGAGTATTACCATCCTTTATGTCAAGGATGTTCGAGATTTGTTCCACCTCTTGAGAATTCTTGACATAGAAATACTTCTCACCATCACCATTCTTTCTTGGTCCCCGTGTTAATTCCAACAAGTGAACGGTGTTGTTTGGATTCTTTCCTTCTAGCAACCCTATTTTTTTTTTGAAGTTGATGGTCGAAGGTTCATTCTTAGGCTATCGATTATTGAATCACCATTCTGACATTGGTCGTGCAACCCAACCCATCGGGCGCACCTTTCAACCAATGTTTACTTGTGTATGTTTTCCTCGAGCATACTTCCTTATATCATTTGATCTGACAAATGTTATCTCCTTGTTCACTTAATTGTGGGAGTCCATCTTTTGGGAATCTCGGTGAATTGCCGTTGAGTTCACCAGACACCTCCTTGTCCTCTCCTTGGTTTAATGATGAACTATTGCTTCAGAAACCCGCTCCCATAGTTCATTTCTCGAGAATCTTGCAATGTCATTTCGTCGGTTTGTGTTGCACCTTTTCCTCTCGGACCCCCTGAGTTTGAGGTATCATGACACCAATTGGATATGAATCTCGGTCAGATATGATGGTTGGGACAACTTTCCAAGAGTTATGATGTTGATCCTTTGATGACCCGGTAGCATGATGTCATGCCTAGCCCCCCCCCCGGCTGGAGGACCTATCATTATAGATTCCTTTTCAGCAAGGTTATCCGTTCATCCATGAGGAAATTGTAAGACTTATTCTACAAGTTATTCCTAATGGATCCTTCGTGTTTCCAAAGTCTGATCTTCACCTGAAGACCATGTCAATGCTATCTCGAAGCATGTCAATGGTACTCTGATTTTTAACAGGATCATTTGAAGCCCAATGCTTAATGTTTCTTGCTCAATTACCCCAAACACCGTTGTATGGGTAATGTCATGATATTCTCTCCCTTTCCTAAAGGGTTTTCACGTTATATCCTATCATGGATATCATGCTCGCTTGTCCGTGGGAAGGATTTACCTCAAAGATGTGTTTAAACACATTCTCCTTTCCATTGTTCTGCTTTAAGCATAATAATCACTTGTCCTTTCCATTGGTTTGTTTAAACCTTCTTGTGATCTATATAATATAAGCAGTAATATCCTCGCTTATGTAAACACCTCGAGGTACAACTCACAAGAAGACCTGTTATTATTGTTGATGACATTCCGGTAGCCACCGATGGACGAGAACTTTGCCTATTGGTCCGCCTCGCTCAACAAGCGTGAAAATGGTTCTCTTAGCCCTCGCCCTTGGTACCTATGTTGTTGCCGACATGACCCTCGACTCTCCTCGACATGCCTTGCTTACATGATCGTGCAAGATGTCACCGACCTTCCTACTTTTAACCACATGGTGGGCCCATAACCCACAATTTCACAGGATCGAAACCTGACTCTCCTGTACACCCCTGTTGCCCAAGTTATTCCTCGTGCTTGACTTCGTATGTAATTCACGGGGTCACCTTCCTAGTAATCTATTCTGGTATCAGACACAAGACTTGTTACCATTACTCTGGACCCCTTTTACACTTTGTTCCAGGCATCAAATGATTGCCTACCCGCTCGAAACTTCTCATGGTACCTTCTTACTCTGCTCTCGATATTTTCTTAAGTTCCAGTTCGAGAGTTACTTTCCGCCACCTTCCCCGATGTTAGCTACCAGATAGTCAACCTTGCAAAGGTTCGTTCTGCCGGAATAACCCCTTACCTATTCGTAAGTACGTTGGAGTCCCCGAGAAAAGGGGCGGCATCACCATGATGACTTGTAGCAGAGAAATGAAGATGTCAAGGTAATGGATCGACCTCTTCAAGAAGATCAACCAAGACTGAGAAGATTCGTTAGGATTTCGTAACCAGACCTTTCCCCCTTACTCCCCTATTAAATCTCGGGACGAGATTTCTTGTAGTGGAGGAGAATTGTGACGCCCGGGTATTTAAGCTACAGTAAACCTCTGCTAATGATGCCACGTCACCTCCATTACTGTTGCTAATCTCGCATTAGTTCGAAACCGGTTCGAATTCAAATTTAAAACCAAGCAAACAATAAAAGTTTTCAAATATTAAAACTAAAATGTTCGGAGTGAGCCAAATAATGCATAAGTAAGTATGGTGGAGAAACCACACTTTTATAAAAGTGTAAAATATTCTAAAATGTTTTAAACAGTAGCAAAGACAATTAGTTGAATGCCTTTTACAATAAATAAAATATTAAACTAATTTATTTTGTTGCCCAAACTTATGTGGCAAGAGCTAATTACTAACACTAAATTAGGGACTACTTTTATAGTTTATAAAACTAAGATAAAAGAGGAACTAAAATAAAACAGAAAATGAAAAGGAATAATAAACAAAATAGAACAAAAGAAATAAAACAGAAAAGGCCTCCCCCACTGGGCCTCGCCCACCCACATGCCAGACCGGCCCACCCCACTCCCCATACCCTCCCATGTCGGCCAAACCCTAGGGCAGCCACTCCAACTCCCCCGACGCCACTCCTCTTCCCTCCCGATCCAATCGGGATCGACGCAAAGCCTCCCCACCCCACGATACCCTTCCCCCCACGTTCTCTCTCCCACTCCCGATCCAATCGGGACCGGATCGATCCCGCCGGCGCTACCCATCACCGCCCCCAAAGCCACCTCGCGGCACCCATCCCGGCTCCGCCCGCCACATCACCGCCTCCTCCTCACCTCACCCCCGAGTCGCCTCAAGCCTCCTCGCTCCCTCCAATCTGGATCGGGGGCAGGCGACCCCGTCGCCGCCGTCGCCGCGCTTCCACCTCGTCGGGGCGCTCGTGCCCGAGGGACCGCCGCCTCCCCGACGGGCAGTTCGTCCTCGACCTCCTCCTCGCCGACCCTCCCTCTCCCTGGCCCCCTCTGCCCGATTTGGATCGGGAGGGGGCCGTCCCGACATCGCCGGCGCCCTCGACAACACCACCGTCGCCTCGCCTGGACCCCATTGGAGCCGCCTCGCCGGAACGCTCCCTCGCCGGATCTCCTCCCGGTCTCCGTGGTCGTCCCCGTCCTCCCCCACAACGGCTCCGTCGATCCTCGCCGCCCCCCGGTCTCTACTCGAACGTGAGGCCTGCCTCCCCTTCTCTTCCCTCTCCGACCGGCGCCACCTCCCGCTCGTCCCCGCGCGCTAGCACGAGCCGCTCCACCGTTGACCTTCCCCCTCGTGGCCGCGCCGTGTGCACGCGCTACCAAGACGCTTCGTCGATCACCGACGCTCGGCCGTGCCTCACGGCTCGTCGGAGGCCGCCACCCGCTCCTCCCGCCCATCCCATCGCCCCGAAGTTTCTCCGCCACCTTGGCGCCGGCGCCCATCCGCGACCGCCCGGTGCCCCATCGCTCCGTAGCCCGCCACGCCTCGCGCTCATCGCCACGACGCGCCTCGCCGACCTCTCCTTGCTCGCCACTGTTCGCCGAGCCCTCCTCGCCTCGCCGCCGATGGCCTCGGCAGCGCCACGCCTGTGGCTGCCCCCACTTGCCGATCTGGCGTTACGCCCGATCGGCGCCAACGCCAGCGCCTGCACCCACGACACCAGCCCCCAAGCAAACCCACTAGGCCCCCTGGGCCAATGACAATGGCCCCCACCCCTGAATGTATTTAGAAAATAAAAATAAAAATGGTTTAACAAATTAATTACTAATTAATTAATTAAGTAATTAATTAAGTTAATTAATCCGGTTTAATTAATTTAATTAACTAGTTAAGTTTAATTAAACTGCAGTTAATTTAACCTAAACCCTAATTAACCTAATTAGAGGATGACAGGTGGGTCCCCCTCGACCCACATGTCGAGTTGACCAGTCAACGGTCAACGCCGATCGCCGACGTCAAGATGACCTCATGCCGACGTCATAAATCCATTTTTCAATTAATTAATTAATTAATTAAAATTCCGTAAATTAATAAAATCTTTAGAAAATCATATCTTTTAATCCGTAACTTCGGTTAAAATATTTTCAACATGAAAGTTGCTCGTAACGACGAGACGAATCCGGATACGCAGTCCGCTCGTCCGCCACACCCCCAACCTATCGAACTCGCAACTTTCCCCCTCGCTCCTCTCGCTAGAAAACACGAAACACCGGAATACTTTCCTGATGTTTCTTAACCGTACCACCTCATACCACGTTAGGGCACGCCTAGCATCGTTACTTGTCATGTCCTGCATCGATATGCATCTGCTTACATGTTATTCATTGTTTCTTCCCCTCTCCTCCGGTGACTACGAGACCGACCGCTGCTTTGCCTATTCGACTACGGTGTTGACGACCCTCTCTCTTGCCAGAGCAACCAGGCAAGCCCCCCTTGATCACCAGATATTGCCTACTCTCCTCTTTACTACTTGCATTAGAGTAGTGTAGCATGTTATCGCTTTCGCTTATACCTATTCGATGCATAGCCCGTCCTTGTTACTACTTGTTGTTACCTTTACCGCAATCCTATATGCTTAGTATAGGATGCTAGTACTTTCATCTGTGGCCCTACATTCTTGTCCGTCTGCCGTGCTATACTATCGGGCCGTGATCACTCGGGAGGTGATCACGGTATATACTATATACTTTATACATGATACATGGGGAGACTAAAGTCGGTCGGCTTGTGGAGCACCATGAGTGATTCACTTGATTGGGGCTGAAAGGACCTTTGTCCCGACGGCCCTCTGGATGGATCTTTGTGGCAGAGCGACAGGCAGGTTGAGACCGCCTAGGAGAGAGGTGGGCTGGCGCTGTTCGGCGCTCATGGATACTTAACACGCTTAACGAGATCTTGGTATTTGATCTGAGTTGGCTACGAGCTTATACGCACTAACCATCTACGCGGGAGTAGTTATGGGTATCCCGCGTCGTGGTATCACCAAGCACTTCAGACGTCACGACGAGGCGGCTACGCGGATTGGACTGGAACGCTGCTAGGCTAGGTCTGCTTCCGGCCGCCCTCGCAACGTCTTGAGTGTGCTCAGGCGATGGGCCCGGACCATCTGCGCTTAGGTTTAGACCGCGTCTTGGCCTCTCTGTTGTGCCTAGGTGGGGCTGTGACGTGTTGATCTTCCGCGGCGGGCATGACCCAGAAAGTGTGTCCGCCAAATGGGATCAAGCGTCTTTGGGTAAGATGGTGCACCCTGCAGGAAGTTAATCTATTCAATAGCCGTGATCTTGATAATGTGACGACTTGGAGTTGTACCTTGAGCTTATGACAACTAGAACCGGATACTTGATAAAACACACCCTTCCAAGTGCCAGATACAACCGGTGGTCGCTCTCTCTCAGGGTTACGAGGAGGGGATCGCCGGGTAGGATTACTGCTATGTGATGTTACTTGGAGGACTTCAACCTGCCCTCTTCTACCTGTTGCAAGACAGGTGACTAGAAGCATAGTCTTCGATAAGACTAGCTATCCCCCTCTTATTCTGGCTTTCTGCAGTTCAGTCCACTCATATGGCCCTTTACACATATATCCATGCATATGTTGTGTAGCTCCTTGCTTGCGAGTACTTTGGATGAGTACTCACGGTTGCATTGTTTCCCCCCTATTTCCTCTATCTCTACTCGATTGCTGCAACCAGACGATGGAGCCCAGGAGCCAGACGCCACCGTCGATGACGACTACAACACCGGAGGTGTCTACTACTACGCAGCAGCCCGACGACGACCGTGAGTAGCTTAGGAGGATCCTGGCGGGAGGCCTGCGCCTCTTCGATCTGATCCCGTTTGTGCTAGCCATCTTATGGCAACTTGTTTAACTTATGTCTGTACTCAGATATTGTTGCTTCCACGACTCGCCTATGATCGAGCACTTGTATTCGAGCCCTCAAGGCCCCTGGCTTGTATTATGATGCTTGTATGACTTATTTTATTTGTAGAGTTGTGTTGTGATATCTTCCCGTGAATCCCTGATCTTGATCGTACACATTTGCGTGCATGATTAGTGTACGATTAAATCGGGGGCGTCACAATAATCCAAGTACTAGATACTCAAGATGTCCATAACCGGGGACACGGCTAACCATGATTAGTTTATACACTCTGCAGAGGTTTGCGCACTTTTCCCCACAAGACTCGCTCGCCTCCGTTTGGTTTCTCGCACTACATGGTGTTTGAGAGACGGATGACCGAGACATAGTCTTTCAGAAGCGCTAGCACCTTACATGTGGGTAGACCGTACCAACCTACATCCCCTACATCAGCTAGCCTACTCGTAAGAGTTCGCACAACTTAGTCAACTACGCCAGAGCCCATAATGGCTTGTGGCTGCACACGGAAGTTTCTAGTTTGAATAATCTCATGATCCCTTTGAGCCCGGGTGGCGGTCCAAGAAATACAGCAAGTCTGATAGAAACCAGTGCCTCAATCCACCCAGATGTGTGTTTAAGTTGCCACCTTAAATAAACCATTAATTAACAATCGCACATCTGTCATGGATACACACACCCAATCCACGTCTATTAGCATAGCATGGCATGATAAGCAAACGTAGAAGTAACTCCCAAAGGTTTATAATAAAACAGGAAATAAATACTACCTCAATCTACTTCCCAAAACCCACAATTTAATTAGACCCTAATCATTCAAGTGTTTGAGGATAGATCTAATGCATAAAAACTGGGTATGAGAAAAGTATGATCAAAGTGTTACTTGCCTTGCTGATTATCCGCGAAACCTAGAGACTCGAAATAACAGGCGGCGCACTCCGGGTATTCTATCGCAGACAAACAAAAAGCATACAATAAGTACTCATCTAATGCACAGGTAAAACTCAAATAGATCTAACCAGATAGTTCAACTTAAGAACTCCGGTTTGCAAAAAGAATCAAATCAAACGAAGCAACGAAAGTCAAACGGCGGAAGAAAACATCTTTGTTTTACTAATCTGGATCTAGGTCAAATTTTACAGAAGTAAAAACTGGTTTAAGTAGATTACTCAGAAAGAGGGTTTCGAGACGAAACTCCAGGCGCTTGAATCGCCTGATTCCGATAAACGAGCGAAAAGTTATACTAAAACGAAAATCGGATCTGGAATCGCGATCAGACAAATCGCGGATTAAATCCGAGAAAAAGAAAAAAAACGACGAACATATTCGAACGGAAAAAAAATAAATAAAAATAATAATAAATAAATAAAAAAATATAATAATAAAATAAATAAATAAATAATAAAATAAAAAACCGAAAAAACTCGAAGAAAACCGCTTAGTTTTTATAAAAAACAGCATGGAATCGAGGCGGCGAACCTCGGGCGTGGCAGCTCAGCGGGTCAAGGCGGCTAGGGTTTGGCGGGCGGGCGGCTCGGGTGGGTGACGGGCCAGGCGGCGGGGTGGCTATTTATATAGCGCCCGAGCGGTGTCCCGCTTCGGCACGCCCAAAAGCGCGTTCACGTTTTTATAAATAATTACGCGCAAAAAAAATCAAAAGAAGTACTAAACTGACTCCAAAAATCCCGAAATAAATTTTCCCTGGCTTCTAAAATCAAGCCGGATTTAATGAACATTTATTTAGGGCCTATATGCAAATTTGAAAAACGCGCATTTGTCCTAAATTCAAATAAAAAGGCGAAAAACTCCAAAATAAAATCTTATTTGATTTTATTATTAAATCTTCATTATTTCTTTATTTTGGGAAAGTCATTTTATTCCCTCTCTCATATTTTGATAGTAGAAATAATTGAAGATAAAATAATTAAAATCAAATGATCCTATTTTCAAAATTTGAGAAAACTCAAATAACGAAAATCCCCAACTCTCCCCGTGGGTCCTTGAGTTGTGTAGAATTTCTAGGATCGAGCAAAAATGCAAATGAAAAATATGATATGCAATGATGCTCTATGTATAACATTCCAAATTGAAAATTTGGGATGTTACAGTATGTATGGGGGGGGCACCCCTAGCACACCGCAGACAATTGCCTAGTCGTGTGCGGCGCCCCCCTCCACCGTTTACACCCCCGGTCATATTTTCGTAGTGCTTAGGCGAAGCCCTGCGAGGATCACTTCACCATCACCATCACCACGCCGTCATGCTGGCGGAACTCATCTACTACCTCGACGTCTTGCTGGATCAAGAAGGCGAGGGACGTCACCGAGCTGAACGTGTGCAGAACACGGAGGTGTCGTGCGTTCGGTACTTGATCGGTTGAAGCGAAAAGAAATTCGACTACATCAACCGCGTTGAGAAATGCTTCCACTTACGGTCTACGAGGGTACGTAGACACACTCTCCCCCTCGTTGCTATGCATCTCCATGGATGCATGACTGCGTGTGCGTAGACATATTTTTGTTTCCCATGCAACGATTCCCAACAAAAGGTTGGTGTGCATAGAGTTATATTGGTGGTTGATAGAACTTGAATAGAATATAAATCCTACCTTTAGCTCCTCGTTGGGTTCGACACACTTATTTATCGAAAAGGCTACAAAACATCCTCTATACTTGTGGGTTATCAAGAACTTTTCTGGCGCTGATGACCCACAAGTATAGGGGATCAATCGTAGTCCTTTCGATAAGTAAGAGTGTCGAACCCAACGAGGAGCAGAAGGCAATGACACTAAAATTGTTGGTAACAGATAGATTGGTAGCAAGGTAATTTGTAATGAGCAAGTAATAGTAGTGGTAACAAAAGTGCAGCAAGGTAGCTCAATCCTTTTTGTAGTAAAGGACAGGCCGGAATGGTCACTTACAATAAGCAAAGCATTCTTGAGGACACACGGGATTTCATCTAGTCACTTTCATCATGTTTATTTGATTCGCGTTTGATACTTTGATAATTTGATATGTGGGTGGACCTATGCTTGGATGCTGTTCTTACTTCAACAAGCCTCCCACTTATGATTAACCCCTCCCGCAAGCATCCACAACTACGAAAGAAGAATTAAGATAAAATCTAACCATAGCATTAAACATATGGATCCAAATCATCCCCTTATGGAATATCGCATAAACTAGGGTTTAAGATTCTGTCACTCTAGCAACCCATCATCTAATAACTACTCCACAATGCGTTCCCTTAGGCCCAAAGATGGTGAAATTTCATGTAGTCGACGTTCACATAACACCACTAAGGGAATCAAAATTCACATGATTACTTATGGCAAGACTTCTCCCATGTCCTCAAGAACAAAAGTAACTACTCACAAAACATATTCATGCTCAAGATCAGAGGGGTGTTGAATAGCACAGTAAATCAGAACATATGATCTTCCACCAAATAAACCAACTAGCATCAACTACAAGATGTAATCAACACTACTAGTCACCCACAGGTACCAATCTGAGCATTTGATACAAAGATTGAACACAAGAGATGAACTAGGGTTTGAGATGAGATGGTGCTGTTGAAGATGTTGACGAGGATTGACTCTCCCATGATGGGAGGGTTGTTGGTGATGACGATGGCTTCAATTTCCCCCTCCCGGAGGGAAGTATCCCCGGCGAAATCTCTCCGCCGGAGAGCAAAAGTGCTCCTGCCCAAGTTCGGCCTCGAGACGGTGGCGCTCCATCCCGAAAGTCCTCTCCTGATTTTTGCTAGGGCAAATGGGCTTATATACCAGAAGATGGGCACTGGAGGCTGGCCAGGGGCCCCACTACCCACCAGGGCGCGCCAGGGGGTAGGCACGCCCTGGTGCCTAGTGGGCACCTGGGTGGCCCCCTCTGGTATTTCTTTTCTCCAATAATTTTTATATATTCCGAAATAAATCTTTGTAAAATTTCAGCTCATTTGGAGATGTGCAGAATAGGTATCTCTAACATAGCTTTTTCAGGTCCACAATTCCAGCTGCCGGTATTCTCCCTCTTGGTGTAAACCTTGAATATTATGAGAGAAAACACATTAGGATTGCTCCACAAAGTGTTATATTGATTGAAAATACTATAAATAACAGTAGGAAAACATGATGCAAAATGGACGTATCAGGCGCCGTTGCCGGGAAGCAATAGCATGGGGTCAATATTTTCATGTGACCTTCTTAGCTTCATCATTAAGTAGATTTTATGTTCTTTAGTTGTTTATATATTTAATTATGGACATGGAACATGAAACACCAAAAAAATTAGTTATACTTGCTACTCATGGAGAACGGGAACCTCCTAAAACCCTCGATGCTGGTTATGTAGAAAACATTAAATACTACTTTGATAATCTTGATAAATCCCCATTCAACTTGATAATGGGATACACTTTGGATCACCGGGAATACTTTAGGGATTATCACTTGTCTTGAAAAGGGAAACACTTATGGAATTAAATTAAAATGTTGCGTTGGCATGCTTTGAATGTGTGCTTAGTGTATGATTATACTTGTTGTTCAAAGATGGAGGCTCCACACCTTCCCTTTCAATGTGAATTTAATGATAATGAAATCTTGGCTTCTTATGCTAATGGTATATATGATTGCTATAATGTGGAGCAAATAGAATAATTTGTTGCTTTTTAGGGTGCTCATGAAATTGTTTCTTTGTTTGAAATATATGAAAAGCATGATGATGCCCTTTACAGATCTAATTTTTGCCATACTTAAATATTGCTATGAAAACTATGATTCTAATGCTTATATTAATGATAACATTAATAAAGTCGCCGATGTCCAAGAGACTAATATTTTGCAGGAATCTATGGAAGAAGAAATTGTTGAAACTAAGCGCTCATTAGATGAAAAATATGAGTAGAGCGAAGAACAAAAGGAGGAAGAGTGGGTTGATCAACCATGCCTACCTTCTAACGAGAGTAACTCATTATCTCATACATTGTTTGATTTTCCTTCTGAAATGATCTATATGGTTGACTAGAGGGGGGATGTGAATAGGAAACTACCAATTTTTAGCTTTTCTTAACAAATTAGGTTTAGCAAAAAAAAGGTTTTCTAGATATACAACTAAGTGAACAACCTGTATGATGCTAACAACAACAACACAAGCAAGCAAGCAAGCAAGCAAAGGATACAACAGAATACAAGCTTGCACAAAGTAAAGGTAAGAGATGACCACAAGTGGAGCTAGTGAAGACGAGGATGTGTTACGGAAGTTCCTTCCCTTTAGGGGGAAGTACGTCTGCGTTGGAGCGATGTGGAGGCACAATGCTCCCCAAGGAGCCACTAGGGCCACCGTATTATCCTCATGCCCTCGCACAATGCAAGATGCCATGATTCCACTAGTGGTGCCCTTGAAGGCAGCAACTGAACCTTTACAAACAAGGTTGGGGCAATCTCCATAACTTAATTGGAGGCTCCCAACACCACCACAATGGGTTGTGGCTCCGAGGTGAATTCTTCTGTCTAGGGTGCTCAAACACCCAAGAGTAACAAGATCCACAAGGTATTAGTGGGGGGATCAAATATCTCTGGGTGGAAGTGTAGATCGGGGCCATCTCAGCTAAACCCTATAAAATCAACAAGTTTTGTTGGCTAGGGAGAGAGATCGGGCGAAAATGGAGCTTTGAGCAATAATGGAGTTTGGGGGGGGGGGTGATAAGAGGTGAGTCTTCTTGGGGAAGAAGACCCCCTATATATAGTGGGGACAGATCCAACCGTTTTTGTGTCCACAGCCCGCACACAAGTGGTACTACAAATGATGTGTGTACCTCTCAAAAAGGTGTGTTCAACAAAGATGATTGTGACAAACTAAAAAGCAAACAAAGCAAATACTCATATCATACACGATGCTCCAAGCAAAACTCATGTCATGTGATGAATAAAAATATAGCTCCAAGTAATATTACTGATAGTTGGTAGAAGAAAGAGGGAAGCCTTTCGGGGCATCCCCAAGCTTAGATGCTTGGGAGTCCTTGAATATTACCTTGGGGTGCCTCGGGCATCCCCAAGCTTAGGCTATTGCCACTTCTTATTCCTTCATCCATCGTGATCTCACTCAAAACTTGAGAACTTCAGCACACAAAACTCAACAAAAACCTTCGCGAGATCCGTTAGTATAACAATGCAAATCACTACTTTAGGTACTATTGTAAACCCATTCATATTTTACTATTGCATTATACCTACTGAATTCTAACTTCACCATGGCTTTTACCCCCAATACATTCCATAGATTCATCAAAACAAGCAAATAATGCAACAAAAGCAGAATCTGTCAAAAACAGAACAATCTGTAATGATTGGAACATTTATCATACTTCCGTAACTCCAAATATTCTGAAAAAATAGTAAAACATGGGAAATTTGTTTATCAATCATCTATAAACAATTCAAAATTTTATCACACTCAATAAATTTTAACAATTCTTCTATTAGACGCAAAAGTTTCTGTGTTTGCACATAATCAAAGCAACTATCATCCAAATCATCCCAAAGGCTTTACTTGGAACAAACACTAACTAAAACACAAAAACACAATCATAACAGTAGCATAATTGTGTACACACAAAAAAGCAAAAAAAAATAATTAGAAAAAATAAGATAACTATTGGGTCCCTCCCAACAAGCGCTATTGTTTCACGCCCCTAGCTAGGCGTAATGCATAGTTTCAAGTGTTATCATCCTTCAAATTAATTCCATAGGTGACCCTCATAATAGATTAATATGGTGGCTTAATTCTCTTTCTAGGGAAGTGTTCCGTACCCTTATTTAACGGAAATTTAAATTTATATTCCCTTCTTTCATATCAATAATAGCACCTATGGTTCATAGGAAAGGCCTACCAAGTATTATGGGACAAGACGGATTGCAATCAACACCAAGCACAAAGAAATAAATAGCCACATAATTACTATTTGTAATAATAAGGACATCATTTATTATACCCAAAGGTTTCTTAATAGTGGAATCCGCCAAGTGCAAATTAAGAGAACATTCATCCATATTGGTAAAACCTAGCACATCACATAGAGATTTTGGTATTGTGGAAATACTAGCACCCAAATCACATAAAGCATTGCACTCATAATTTTTAATTTTAACTTTAATGGTAGGTTCCCACTCATCATATAATTTCCTAGGTATTGAAATATCCAATTCTAGCTTTTCTTCTAAGGCTTTCATCATCGCTTCTACAATATTTTTAGTAAAAGCCTTATTTTGTTCATAAGCATTGGGTAAATTTAGCATGGATTTGTAGCGATCCGACCTCAGCAGGTCAAATCTCTGTGCATAAGTGTCATCCCTGGATCGGTAATGCTGACACACACACAGTACTCGAAGGATTTATAACAGAGTGCAATCACACACTTATTACTTCGAATGTCTCAAAGGAGAACTTATTACAATAAATATGGCTTAAGGCCATCTAAATAAGATAAGAACGGAAGGCTTGGAAGATAAAGTGAGTCCATCAACTCCAACGGCATAGCTGAGTGCACGACAACGACCTAACCGCTTCCTTACTCATCGTCTGAAAAGTCTGCAACATAATACGTTGCAGCCCGAAAACGGATCAGCACATGGAATATGCTGGCAAAGTAACACAGTAAAGCAATGAACATAATAACTTCTATCACTACATGCATATATGGCTGGTGGAGGCTATAATGGTTAATATGTTTTGCGAAAAGCCAATTTTTCCCTACAACAAAGGAATAAATTTTATTTAACTATCATGGTGGTTGAAACATCATTGAGAAGGTTCCTCCAACTCAATCCCAATCAAAGGTAATCATTAGCAACCCAACAAATTAATTTAGAGTGATGAGATACAATAGGATAATCCAAGTACTAGATACTCAAGATGTCCATAACCGGGGACATGACTAACCATGATTAGATTGTACATTCTGCAGAGGTTTGCGCACTTTTCCGCACAAGACTCGATCTCCTCCGTTGGATTTCTCGCACTACTTGGGGTTTGAGAAACGGATGACTAAGACACAGCCTTTCAGAAACATTAACTCTTTACTCCGGGTGGAGCGGTACACCTACTTTCCCCTACATCTGCTAGTCCACCTCTTCAAGAGGTCATGTAGCATACTAATGACCCACAAGTATAGGGGATCTATCGTAGTCCTTTCGATAAGTAGGAGTGTTGAACCCAACGAGGAGCAGAAGGAAATGATAAGCGGTTTTCAGTAAGGTTTTCTCTGCAGGCACTGAAATAGTAGGTGATAGATAGTTTTGTGATAAGATAAATAGTAATGAGCAAAAAGTAAATAAAGTAAATAAAGTGCAGCAAGGTGGCCCAATCCTTTATCTAGCAAAGGATAAGCCTGGACAAATTCTAATAATGAAGAAGGAGCTCCCGAGGACACATTGGGAATTATCGTCAAGCTTGTTTTCATCACGTTCATAAGATTCGCGTTCGGTACTTTGATAATTTGATATGTGGGTGGACCGACACTTGGGTACTGTCCTAACTTGGACAAGCATCCCACTTATGATTAACCCCTATTGCAAGCATCCGCAACTACAAAAAGGAGTATTAAGGTAAACCTAACCACAACATTAAAAATATGGGTCCATATCAGCCCCTAACGAAGCAACACATAAACTAGGGTTTAAGCTTCTGTTACTTTAGCAACCCATCATCTACTTATTACTTCCATATGCCTTCCTCTAGACCCAAATAATGGTGAAGTGTCATGTAGTCGACGTTCACATAACACCACTAGAGGAAAGACAACATGCATCTCATCAAAATATCGAGCGAATACCAAATTCACATGACTACTAATAGCAAGACTTCACCCATGTCCTCAGGAACAAACGTAACTACTCACAAAGTATATTCATGTTCATAATCAGAGGAGTAATAATATGCATAAAGGATCTGAACATATGATCTTCCACCAAGTAAACCAACTAGCTTCAACTACAAGGAATAATCAACACTACTAGCAACCCACAGGTACCAATTTGTGGTTTTGATACAAGATTGGATACAAGAGATGAAGTAGGGTTTTGAGAGGAGATGGTGCTTGTGAAAATGTTGATGGAGATTGAACCCCTCTCGATGAGAGGATCGTTGGTGATGATTTCCCCCTCCCGGAGGGAAGTGTCCCCGGTAGAACAGCTCCGCCAGAGCCCTAGATTGATTCCGCCAAGGTTCCGCCTCGTGGCGGCAGAGTTTCGTCCCGTAAGCTTGCCCACGTTTTTTTCCAGGGTAAAAGTGATGATATAGCAGAAGATGGACGCCGGAAGCCCACCAAGGGGCCCAGGAGATAGGGGGGCGCGCCCTATAGGGGGGTGCGCGCCCCCTGTCTCCTGGACAGGGTGTGGGCCCCCTGGCCTATTTCTTTTGCTCATAAATTCTTATAAAATCCAAAAAGTTGTTTCATGGAGTTTCAGGACTCTTGGAGCTGTGCAGAATAGGTTTCCAACGTTTGCTCCTTTTCCAGCCAGAACTCCAGCTACCGGCATTCCCCCTCTTCATGGTAAACCTGGTAAAATAAGAGAGAATAGCCATAAGTATTGAGATATAATGTGTAATAACAGCCCATAATGCAATAAATATTGATATAAAAGCATGATGCAAAATGGACGTATCAACTCCCCCAAGCTTAGACCTCGCTTGTCCAATATGTCCACATGTTTAGAGATAGAGGTGTCGATTAAAATAAAATACGGACACGAGGGCATCATGATCATTCTAATAACAGCAACATATATGGATTTTGTCATATGATTTCCTATGCTCAAGTAATAAGCAATTCACAATGTCAAGTATGGTTCAAAAACTTCATTGGGAACTAACAAACTATAATCTCAGTCATTGAAGCAATTGCAATTTATCGTAACATCGCAAAGAGTCAATAATAGAGCTTTTCAGCAAGCTCACATACTCAACTATCTCGTAGTCCCCTATGATTATTAACATTCACGCAATACTTGTGGTTATAGAGTTTCAGCCGGACACTGAAAAAGATAGGGGCTTATTGTGTTGCCTCCCAGCGTATTCACCTTTGGGTGATGTCAACAATAATAGCCTATGCCAACTTACATCCAATTGGATATATGTATCATGATCTTTCAAACACGAGGAGCTTGCCGAAGGATAAAAATAAAAAGGGAAAGGTGAGCATCACCTTGACTCAAGCATAAAGTAAAACATAAAGTAAAAGATAGGCCCTTCGCAGAGGGAAGCAGAGGTTGTCATGCACATTTAGGGTTGATGCATAAAGTCTTAGTGCAAAAGAATGTCACTTTATATTGCCCCTTGTATGTGGACCTTTATTATGCAGTCTGTCGCTTTTATTACTTCCACAACAAGTTCAGTACAAAGTTTATTTTCTCTGCACTAATAAGTCATACATATTTAGAGAGAAATTTTTATTGCTTGCACCGATGACAACTTACTTGAAGGATCTTATTCAATCCATAGGTAGGTATGGTGGACTCTCATGGCAAAACTGGGGTTAAGGATATTTGGAAGCACAAGTAGTATCTCTACTTGGTGCAAGGAATTTGGCTAGCATGAGGGGGAAAGGCAAGCTCAACATGTTTGGAAGGTCAATGACAATATACTTTAACTGAGATCTCGGAAAACATAAACCATTACGTTGTCTTCCTTGTCCAACGTCAACTCTTTTAGCATGTCATACTTAATGAGTGCTTCACAATCATAAAAGATGTCCAAGATAATATATTTATATGTGAACCCATCTTACCTTATCACTTCCTATTAATTGCAACGATGACCAAGGCTACGTTCATCAACTCTCAACAATTTTTGTGCCTCATACTTTCTATGTGTGAAGTTATCACTATCCATAAGATCAATATGAACTCTTTTGTTCTTTCTACCTTCTCAAGATCATAGTAACATAGCAAATCCCTTGACTCAACACTAATCTTTATTATAGATAGCACACGGACTAGCTTACATAAAGAGATCACAAAGCAAAACTCAAAACTACTTGATATCAAAACTTCAATCTACTAGATCAAGATACTACTAAAAGGATCGAACTAGATAAAGTGGTAAAAATAAGGGTGTGATGGTGATACGATACCGGGGCAACTCCCCCAATCTTGGCAGTTTCCAAGGGAAGTGCCCATACCCATGTGATTATTTCTCCTTCTTCACGGTTGGTGTTATGATCTTCTTGGTGATTATGCCCTTCAAGATACGGTTCTCCTCCTCGAGCTTATTAACTTGTTGTTTGAGGTCCATATTTTATTTACGGAGCTTGCCCGTAACGGACAAGGCTCCTTTCACCCAAGGATGCTGCATAGCTTCTGGAGAACAAGTGAAACTCTTTTTCATATTTTCATAAGAAAGAAATCTAGAGTCAGAAGGAGTGACCGAAGTAGGGACAGCCAGGCTAGGTAGTTCTTCCATAGTGAATTTTGCTCGAAGACGAGAGGTAACTTCTTGATCCTCCTCCATGGCGTCTATCCTTTTCAAATCAGCCTCCATCTCATCCTCCGTTGATGTTCCAAAGTGACAAAGGCCACTATTTGCTCTGGACTGGCGCTGGGTGAGACACCCGCCTCCCTAACCGACTCGAGAAGACATCTTGCTTTATTCTGCAACAGGAACAGCTCGAAACGAAAACAGAGGATATTTGCATGATACAGTGGTCAAAACCTTCGGGAGTATATATAGTGAATTTTCACCGACTAAAATACATAACATACAAGAAAACAGAGTCCGGGAGGCACACGAGATGTCCACGAAACAGGGGGGCGCGCCCTACAAGGGGGGCGCCCTCCTCTCTCGTGGGAGCCTCTCGTCCCTTTCAGACTACTTCTTTCTTCCTAAAATTCTTAAATAATCCAAAACTGATAAAAATTGCCATTAGAGTTGTTTTGGAGTCGGTTTACTTACCGTACCACGTACCTATGCCTTTTCGGAGTCTGGAACGTTCTGGAAAGTGTCTCTTATGTATTCCTCAGGAGTTATGGTTTCAATAATATTAGTTTCAACATTGATAGGATTACCTGAAATATAATTTTTAATTCTTTGACCGTTTACCACCCTCGGGTTTGTGCCTTCGAAGTTGTTGATTTTTATAGCACCAGAACGATAGACCTCCTCGATAACGTAGGGACCTTCCCATTTTGAGAGAAGTTTTCCTGCAAAAAATCTTAAACGAGAGTTGAACAATAACACATAATCTCCTACGTTAAACTCACACTTTTGTATCCTCTTATCATGCCAGCGTTTGAATTTTTGTTTGAAAAGATTGGCATTCTCATATGCTTGGGTTCTCCATTCATCAAGTGAGCTAATATCAAACAACCTCTTCTCACCGGCAAGTTTGAAGTGATAATTGAGCTCTTTAATAGCCCAATATGCTTTATGTTCAAGTTCAAGAGGTAAATGACATGCTTTTCCATAAACCATCTTATATGGAGACATACCCATAGGATTTTTGTATGCAGTTCTATAGGCCCATAATGCATCATCAAGTTTTTTGGACCAATTCTTTCTAGATCTATTCACAGTCTTTTGAAAAATTAATTTGAGCTCTCTATTCCTCAACTCTACTTGACCACTAGACCGCGGGTGATAAGGAGATGCAATTCTATGATTGACATCATACTTAGAAAGCATCTTACGGAAAGCACCATGAATAAAGTGTGAACCACCATCAGTCATAAGATATCTAGGGACTCCAAACCTCGGAAAAATAACTTCTTTAAGCATTTTAATAGAAGTGTTATGATCAGCACTACTAGTTGGAATAGCTTCTACCCACTTAGTAACGTAATCAACAACAACTAAAATATGTGTATAACCATTAGAGGCAGGAAAAGGTCCCATATAATCAAAGCCCCAAACATCAAACGGTTCAATAACAAGAGAATAATTCATAGGCATTTCTTGACGTCTACTAATGTTACCTATTCTTTGAAATTCATCACAAGATAAGACAAACTTACGAGCATCTTTGAAAAGAGTAGGCCAATAAAAACCAGATTGTAATACCTTGTGTGCAGTTCTATCTCCAGCGTGGTGTCCTCCATAGGATTTAGAGTGACACTTGCGTATGATTTGTTCCTGTTCATGCTCAGGCACACAACGTCTAATAATACCATCTACTCCTTCTTTATAAAGGTGTGGATCATCCCAGAAGTAATGTCTTAAATCATAAAAGAACTTTTTCTTTTGCTTGTATGTGAAACTAGGCGGTATATATTTAGCAACAATGTAATTAGCATAATCAGCATACCAAGGAGCAGTACGAGAAGCATTGACAACCGCTAATTGTTCATCAAGAAAACTATCATTAATAGGCAGTGGGTCATCAAGAACATTCTCTAACCTAGATAAGTTGTCTGCAACGGGGTTCTCAGCTCCCTTTCTATCAATAATATGCAACTCAAATTCTTGGAGCAAGAGGACCCATCTAATGAGTCTAGGCTTAGCATCTTTCTTTTCCATAAGATATTTAATAGCAGCATGATTAGTGTGAATAGTAACTTTGGAATCAACAATATAATGTCTAAACTTATCACATGCAAACACAACTGCTAAGAACTCTTTTTCAGTAGTAGCATAATTTCTCTGGGCAGTATCAAGAGTCTTACTAGCATACTGGATAACATTCAATTTCTTAACGACTCTTTGGCCTAAAACATCACCTACAACATAATCACTAGCATCGCACATAATTTCAAAAGGTAAATTCCAATCAGGTGGCTGAACAATAGGTGCAGTGATCAATGCTTTCTTAAGTGTTTCAAATGCTTCTACACAATCATCATCAAAGACAAAAGGAATATCTTTTGCAAGAAATTAGTCGAGGCCTAGAGATTTTAGAAAAGTCCTTAATGAACCTCCTATAAAAGCCGGCATGACCAAGGAAACTTCTTATACCTTTTATGTCCTTGGGACATGGCATCTTTTCAATAGCATCAACTTTGGCCTTATCAACTTCAATACCTCTCTCGGAGATCTTGTGCCCCAAGACAATGCCTTCATTAACCATAAAGTGACAATTTTCCCAATTCAGGATGAGACTAGTGTCTTCGCATCTTTGCAAAACTCGATCAAGGTTGCTCAAACAATCATCAAAAGAGGATCCATATACGGAGAAGTCATCCATGAATACCTCACAAATCTTTTCACAAAAATCAGAGAATATAGCCATCATGCATCTTTGAAAGGTAGCAGGTGCATTACATAAACCAAAAGGCATACGTCTATAAGCAAAAGTACCAAAAGGGCAAGTAAAAGTAGTTTTAGATTGATCCTTTGCTGACACAGGTATTTGAGAGAAACCAGAATAACCATCTAGAAAGCAAAAATGTGTGTGTTTGGATAGTCTTTCTAGCATTTGATCAATAAAAGGTAAATGGTAATGATCTTTCTTAGTAGCTTTATTTAACTTACAAAAATCAATTACCATCCTATAAACTGTAATAATTCTTTGCGGGATCAATTCATCTTTATCATTAGGAACAACGGTAATACCTCCCTTTTTAGGGACACAATGGACAGGGCTTACCCATTCACTATCAGCAACGGGATAAATAATACCTGCCTCAAGCAGTTTTAGAATCTTCTTTCTTACCACCTCCTTCATTTTGGGATTTAATCGTCTTTGAGGATCTCTAACTGGTTTGGCATCTTTCTCCACTGAAATTTTGTGTTGACATAATGTGGGTCTAATGCCCTTAAGATCATCCAGAGTATATCCAATAGTAGCTCGGTGTTTCTTCAGAGTTTTCAATAATCTTTCTTCTTCTTTCTCTGAAAGGTTAGCACTAATAATAACAGGATATATTTCTTTTTCATCAAGATAAGCATACTTAAGATTATCAGGTAAAAGTTTGAGTTCAAACACGGGATCACCCTTGGGTGGAGGGGATCCCCAAGAATTTCAACGGAAGGTTATGTTTCAAAGATAGGTTCTTGTTTAAGGAATACTTCATCTATTTCTTCCCTTCCTTCATAAACATATCGTTTTCATGGTCTAACAAATAATGTTCTAACGGATCAGTTGGAGGAACAGCAATGGAAGCAAGACCAATAATCTCATCCTTACTAGGTAATACCTCTTCACGGTGTTGTCTACGAAATTTAGAAAAGTTGAACTCATGAGACATATCACCTAGACCAATAGTAACAACATCCTTTTCGCAATCTATCTTAGCATTAACGGTGTTCAAGAAGGGTCTACCAAATATAATGGGACAAAAGCTATCTTGTGGGGAGCCAAGAACAAGAAAATCAGCAGGATATTTAGTTTTCCCACACAAGACTTCAACATCTATAACAATTCCCATTGGTGAAATAGTATCTCTATTGGCAAGTTTAATTGTGACATCAATATCTTCTAACTCAGTAGGTGCAATATCGTGCTTAATTTCTTTGTATAAGTCAATAGGTATTGCACTAGCACTAGCACCCATATCACATAAGCCATGATAACAATGATCTCCTATTTTAACAGTAAATAACAGGCATGCCTACCACAGGTCTATGTTTATATTTAGCACAAGGTTTGGCAATTCTAGCAGTTTCATCACGAAATAAATAACATGCCCATCAATATTATCAGACAAGAGATCTTTAACAATAGCAACATTAGGTTCAACTTTGATTTGCTCAGGAGGTGTATAAGTTCTAATATTGCTCTTACGAACAACAGTCGAAGCTTTAGCATGATCTTTTATCCTAACAGGAAAAGCAGGTTTTTCGACATAAGCAGTAGGGATAATAGGATCACTATATGTAATGGTATTTTCTTCGACTTTAATAGGTGCAACTACTTTCACTTCAACAGGAGGATTATATTGAAACCACTTCTCTTTAGGGAGATCAACGTGAGTAGCAAAAGATTCACAAAAAGTAGATACTATCTCAGAGTCAAGTCCATACTTAGTGCTAAATCCACGGAAAGCATCGGTATCCATAAAAGATTTAACACAATCGAACTTAGGTGTCATACCTGACTCCTTACCATCGTCGGAACCCCAATCTTCAGAGTTGCATTTAATTATTTCCAATATGTCCCATTTGAAATCAATAGTCTTCAGAATATAAGAACCAAAGACAGAAGTATCGAGCAGGTTGCGATTATTAAGAGAAAGCCGAGCATAAAAATTCTGAATAATCATTTCCTGAGAGAGCTCATGATTGGGGCATGAATATAACATTGACTTAAGCCTCCCCCAAGCTTGAGCGATGCTTTCTCCTTCGCGAGGCCAGAAATTATATATGTAATTACGATCACGATGAACAAGATGCATAGGATAGAACTTCTGGTGAAATTCCAGCTTCAATCGCTTATAATTCCAAGATCTCGTATTATCACATAGCCTATACCATGTCAATGCATCTCCCTACAAAGATAGAGGGAAGACCTTCCTTTTGACAACATCATCAGGAATACCTGCAAGCTTAAATAATCCACAAACTTCATCCACAAAGATAAGGTGTAAATCGGGTTGCAATGTTCCGTCTCTTGCAAAAGGATTAGCTAGCAGTTTTTCTATCATACCCGAAGGAATATCAAAGTGAATATTTTCATAAAGTTCAGTAGGTTGAGGAGCATCTCTTTGCTCTTCTGGTTGGGGTGAAGATACCCCAAACAAGCCCTTCAAAGGATTAGTTTCCATCGTGACAAGTAACAGAAAATTTCAGCACACTATATAAATGTTTCCTTACCAAGTTCCACTCACCAAAAGCGCTACACTCCCCGGCAACGGCGCCAGAAGAGAGTCTTGATGACCCACAAGTATAGAGGATCTATCGTCGTCCTTTCGATAAGTAAGAGTTTCAAACCCAACGAGGAGCAGAAGGAAATGATAAGCGGTTTTCAGTAAGGTTTTCTCTGCAGGCACTGAAATAGTATGTGATAGATAGTTTTGTGATAAGATAAATAGTAACGAGCAAAAAGTAAATAAAGTAAATAAAGTGCAGCAAGGTGGCCCAATCCTTTATGTAGCAAATGATAAGCCTGGACATATTCTAATAATGAAGAAGGAGCTCCCGAGGACACATTGGGAATTAAAGTCAAGCTAGTTTTCATCATGTTCATAAGATTCGAGTTCGGTACTTTGATAATTTGATATGTGGGTGGACCGACACTTGGGTACTGTCCTAACTTGGACAAGCATCCCACTTATGATTAACCCCTATTCCAAGCATCCACAACTACAAAAAGGAGTATTAAGGTAAACCTAACCACAACATTAAACATATGGGTCCATATCAGCCCCTAACGAAGCAACGCATAAACTAGGGTTTAAGCTTCATCACTCTAGCAACCCATCATCTACTTATTACTTCCTATGCCTTCCTCTAGGCCCAAATAATGGTGAAGTGTCATGTAGTCGACGCTCACATAACACCACTAGAGGAAAGACAACATACATCTCATCAAAATATCGAATCTAATACCAAATTTTCACATGACTACTAATAGTAAGACTTCACCCATGTCCTCAGCAACAAACGTAACTACTCACAAAGCATATTCATGTTCATAATCAGAGGAGTAATAATATGCATAAAGGATCTGAACATATGATCTTCCACCAAGTAAACCAACTAGCATCAACTACAAGGAGTAATCAACACTACTAGCAACCCACGTGTACCAATTTGTGGTTTTGATACAAGATTGGATACAAGAGATGAACTAGGGTTTTGAGAGGAGATGGTGCTGGTGAAGATGTTGATAGAGATTGACCCCTCTCGATGAGAGGATCGTTGGTGATGACGTTGGTGATGATTTCCTCCCGAGGGAAGTGTCCCTCGGCGTAACAGCCCGCCAGAGCCCTAGATTGATTCCGCCAAGGTTCCGCCTAGTGGCGGCGGAGTTTCGTCGCGTAAGCTTGCCCACGATTTTTCCATGGTAAAAGTGATGATATAGCGAAGATGGACGCCGAAGCCTACCAAGGCCCAGAGATAGTGGGCGCGCCTATAGGGGCGCCTGCCTCTGGATAGGTGTGGGCCCCCTGGCCTATTTCTTTTGCTCATAAATTCTTATAAAATCCAAAAAGTTGTTTCGTGGAGTTTCAGGACTCTTGGAGCTGTGCAGAATAGGTTTCCAACGTTTTCTCCTTTTCCAGCCAGAACTCCAGCTGCCGACATTCCCCCTCTTCATGGTAAACCTTGTAAAATAAGAGAGAATAGCCATAAGTATTGAGATATAATGTGTAATAACAGCCCATAATGCAAAAAATATAGATATAAAAGCATGATGCTTGTATCACATACTCAACTATGCCAGAGCCCATAATGGCTTGTGGCTGCACACGGAAGTTTCTAGCATGAAATATCTCACGATCACTTTGAGCCTGGGTGGCGGACCGTAGGAGGATCACACGGTATATCCCCGGGATCTCCTAGGACAACACTGGATTCCCCAGGTGCCCAAAATAAGCAATCCACCCAGATGTGTATTAAAGTTGCCACCTTAAGTTGAGCCATTAAATAACAATCTCACATCTTTCATGGATTCACTCACCCAAACCACGTCTACGAGCATGGCATAGCAATAATAGCATAACGTAGAAGTAACTCCCAAGGTTTGATAATAAACAGGGCAATAGGTTCTACCTCATCATCTACTTCCCAATACCCACAAGTTAATCACATCCTAATCATGTAGTGTTTGAGGACGGGAACTAATGCATAAAAACTGGGTATGAAAAGAGTATGATCAATGTGTTACTTGCATTGCTGACGATCTGCAAAACCTAGAGACTCGTAGTAGCACGCTTCACACTCCGGGAATTCTATCGCAAACAAACAATACCAAGCATAAGCAATCAGGCAAAGATGCACGGGTAAACTCAAATAAGAAGATCGAATCTGAAAACACAACTGAAGAGATTCGATTTGCAAAAATAATCAAATCAAACGGAGCAACGAAACTCAAACTATGAAAGAAACGAGATCCGTTTACTAATCTGGACTAAAGTCAAATTTTACAGTACCAAAATCTTGTTCAAGTTGGTTAAACAGAAAGAGGGTTTCGAGACGAAGATCTAGGTGCTTGAATCGCCTGATTCCGATAAACGAGCGAAAAGATGAACTAAAACGAAAATCGGGCCAGAAATCGCAATCGGAAATAATCACGAAAAACCCTGAAAAAAGAAAACTGACGAACAGGCTAATGAACGAACATTCGCTGTCTGCGACTAACGGACGAACAACATTCTTTAAAATGAACGTACGGACGAACATCCGCTAAATAAATAAATCGACGAAAAAATCGATCTAATAGAAAAAAACGAGATCTAGGGTTTCGAAAGAAAACCGAACGGTTTTCTCAAGAAAAACCGCGGCGGCGGCGGCTACCACCGGCGACGGACGGTGGGTCGGCGGCGCGGCGGCCCGAGGTCGGCACGGGCGGGCGGCGAAGGGGTCGGGCAAGGCAAGGCGGCGGGCGGCGGTGGCAAGCAAGGTGCTAGGATTTCGGGGTCAAGCGACTTGGGCCTCGAAGTGCGGCTTATAAAGCCCCGGGCTAAGTGTCCTAGCCGGACACGGCCCGGTAAATCGGTTGCATTTTTTAAATATTCCAACGCGCAGAAAAACGAAGAAAAGAAATACTAAACGGACTCCAAAAATCCTGAAATAAATTTTCCCCGTCCTCTAAAAATATTCCGAACAAAGTGAACATTTATTTGGGCCTCTAATGCAATTTTGAAAAACGCGTATTTTTCCTAATTCAAATAAAATAGTAATAAAATCCAAAAAAATGTTTATTTGTTTTTAATACTTTTCTTCCAATATTTCATTATTTTGGGGAAGTCATATTATCCCCTCTCATATATTTTGATATGAAATATTTTCGAAGAGAAAAATAATTAAAACAAATGACCCTTGTTTCAATATTTGATAAAATTCAAATATGAAAACGATGAAATCCCCAACTCTCTCCGAGGGTCCTTGAGTTGCTTAGAATTTTGAGGATCGCGAAACGAAAAGCAATAAAATATGATATGCATGAATGACCTATGTATAACATTCCAAATTGAAAATTTGGGATGTTACAAACCTACCCCTCTTAAGATGAATCTCGCCCTCGAGATTCGGGTTGGCTAGAAGATAGGTGTGGGTGGTCTTTGAGAAGCTCATCCTCTCGTTCCCAGGTGGCTTCATCCTCGGTATGGTGGCTCCACTGGACTTTGCAAAACTTGATAACCTTACTGCATGTGACTCGGCAGGCAAACTAGAGAATCTTGACTGGTTTCTCCTCATAAGTTAGATCACTGTCCAACTGAATCGCTTCCAGGGGCACTGTATCTCTCAGAGGTATATCGGCCATCTCAGCATGACACTTCTTCAACTGAGAAACGTGAAACACATCATGAACTCCTGACAATTCTTCAGGTAACTCCAATTTGTAGGCTACCTCTCCCATACGTTCTAGAACTCGGTATGGTCCTACAAATCTCGAGGCTAACTTTCCTATAACTCCAAACGTTTAACTCCTCGCAAAGGCGACACTCGCAGATATGCTCTGTCTCCGATTTCATAGACTACCTCCTTGCATTTTGAGTCCGCATAACTCTTCTACCTTGAATGAGCTACCTTCAGTCTGTCTCGGATCAACTTAACCTTCTCTTCGAACTCCTTGATCAAATCTGGTCCAAACAACTGTCAGTCTCCAACTTCATCCCACATCAACGGTCTTTTGCACCTTCGTCCATACAGGGCCTCGAACGGTGCCATCTTCAAACTGGCCTGGTAGCTATTGTTGTACGAGAACTCTGCATAGGGTAAATTGTCATCCCAACTAGATCCATAATCCAGCGCACAAGCTCTCAACATATCCTCCAGAATCTGATTGACTCTCTCTGTCTGTCCATCTGTCTGCGGATGAAAGGCTGTACTGAACACTAGCCTCGTACCCAAAGTCTGGTGCAACTGATGCCAAAACTTTGAAGTAAACTGTGTTCCTCTATCTGATACGATGGTCCTCGGAACTCCATGCAGACATACAATCCTGGTCATATATATCTTGGCCAACTTCACACTGGTATAGGTGGTCTTCACTGGGATAAAGTGAGCCACTTTAGTCAAGCAATCAACTACTACCCAGATAGAATCATATCCCGATCGGGTCCTGGGCAATCCGGTGATGAAATCCATGCCAACCTTATCCCGGTTCCATTCGGGTATCGGCATAGGCTGCAGTAATCCTGCTGGCTTCTGATGTTCTGCCTTCACTCTCTGACATACATCACATACGGATACATACTCGGCAATATCCTTCTTCATACCAGTCCACCAGAAACGCTCCTTCAAATCCGAATACATCTTGATGTTTCCGGCGTGAATTGAGTATGGTGAGTCATGAGCCTCCTGAAGTATCAGCTTCCTGATCTCTGCATTATTGGGCACATAAACGCGGTCCTCAACCCATAAGGTGTCGTGCTCATGCTCACGAAAACCTTTGGCTTTTCCTTCACCCATTCTCTCCTTTATCTCGGCAATCTCCTTATCATCCTTCTGAGCTTCCCGAATCTTTCCCAACAATGTAGACTGAACTTCCATAGCTGCAACATAACCTCTAGGAACAATCTCCAAACAAAGTTCCCTGAGATCCTCGGCTAACTCCTTTGGCATCCCTTCACTTATGAGGGTGTTAACATAACTCTTACGGCTCAAGGTGTCTTCTACGACATTGGTCTTTCCTGGATGATAATGCAGCTTCATGTCATAATCCTTTATGAGTTCTAACCATCTCCTCTGCCTGAGGTTCAGCTCCTTCTGTGTGAAAATGTACTTCAAACTCTTGTGATCCGTGTACACATCACAACGGTTTCCAATCTAAAAGCGTCTCCAAGTCTTGAGTGCATGCACCACGGCTGCTAACTCCAAATCATGCGTGTCATAATTCAGCTCATGCGGTCGAAGCTGTCGTGAGGCATACGAGACAACTCTTTCATCCTGCATAAGTACACCTCCAAGTCCTAAGCGTGAAGCATCGCAATACACCTGGAAGTCCTTACGATATCCGCGTAATTAGCATCGGGCTGTAGTCAAACGTTTCTTCAACTCCTGAAAACTGGCCTCACATTCTTCCGTCCATTTGAACTTGGTGTCTTTCTTCAACAACTCCATCATGGGCTTCGCAATATTGGAAATATTCTCAATGAATCTCCGGTAATATCCCGCGAGTCCAAGAAAACTGCGGATCTCGCTAACTGAATTGGGTGCCAACCACTCAGTGACTGGCTGAACCTTGGTGGGGTTTACTGCTAAACCTTCTCCTGATATAACATGTCCAAGGAATCCAACTTCCTTCAACCAAAACTCACACTTGCTAAACTTGGCATACAACTGATGTTCCCTGAGTTTCTCGAGAACTAAACGCAAATGCTCCTTGTGCTCCTCTTCATTCTTTGAGTATACCAAGATATCATCTATGAACACCACAGCAAACTTATCCAAGAAATCCATGAACACTTTGTTCATCATACTCATGAAATAGGCAGAGGCATTAGTCAATCCAAATGACATAACCGTATACTCATACAGCCCGTACCTTGTGGTGAAAGTTGTCTTAGGTATATCCTTCTCCCGAATCTTCAACTGGTGGTATCCTGATCGCAGGTCGATCTTTGAAAACACTTTAGCTCCTTGCAGTTGGTCAAACAAATCATTGATCATCGGCAGTGGGTACTTGTTCTTAATCATCACTTCATTCAATGCCCGATAATCAACAACCATCCTCAACGATCCATCTTTCTTCTCAACCAAGAGCACTGGGGCTCCCCACGGTGATGAACTTAGTCGGATGTAACCTTTCTCCAATAACTCCTTAATCTGCTTCTTAATCTCCTCCAGATCGTTTGCGGGCATCCGGTATGGTCTCTTCGATATAGGCCCGGTGCCTGGCAATAGTTCTATTCAATGTCTCGATCCAGTGGCATGCCTGGTAATTCCTCTGGGAACACATTTGGGTAATCCTTCACAACAGGTACTTCCTCCTGAACAACTCCTGAGAGGGGATTTACTTAGGTTCTCCTTGACGTATGCTTGGATACATACTTGATCATTTTTCCCTCCGGGGTGGTGAGATAAGTCGACTTACTGGCGCAATTGATGTTCCCTCCATACATCGACAGCCAATCCATGCCCAATATCACATCCAACCCTTGTGACTCCAGAATTATAAGGTCTGAGGGGAAAGTATGACTACCTATGGTTAATGGCATCTGAAAACATCCTATACTTGCCATATACTTAGCTCCGGGTGAGGTTACTAGCATAGGTGTCTTAAGAACTTTAGTGTGCAACTTATACTTATCCATGAATCCCCTTGATATGTATGAATGCGATGCACCAGTATCAAAAAGAACGAGTGCGGTAAATGACTTAACCAAAAACTTACTGATAACGGTGTTTGGCTACTCTTCAACCTCCTCCACGTTAACATGGTTCACTTGTCCTCGGTTGAATGGGTTAGGCTTCTTCCCCGAGCTTCCATTTCCATTGCCATTCTTCAACTCAGGGCAATCATTAGCATAGTGTCCAGTCTTCCCGCACTTGAAACAAGTAATGTGACTCTGGTCCTTCTTAGCGGGTGTGGCTGGGTTAGAGCGGTTCTGATTGTTGCTTGCTCCATTCCCATTCCCATTCTTGTGGCCATTGTGGTTATGAGAACTTCCTCCATTGTGAGTGTGGCCTCCATGGTTATGGGTAAATCCTCCCGAGTTCGGAGTAAAGCGAGGCTTCTGCTGAGCTCCTGAATTGTACTTCCCTTGTCCGTACTTCCTCTTGCGGCTATCAATCTGTTGCTGCTTCCCTTCAATCATAAGAGCCTTATCTACCAACTCCTGGTAGTTGTTGAATGTTGCCACCATCAACTGCATACTCATCTCATCATTCAGCCCTTCCATAAACTTCTCCTGTTTTGCAGCATTTGTGGCCACATCATCTGGGGCATAACGAGATAGCTTACTAAACTCATCTACGTACTGAGCCACAGTACGATTTCCCTGGCGTAAGTTGCAAAACTCACGCTTCTTCATGCTCATAGCTCCAGTTGAGACATGGGATGTGCGGAATGCTTGCTGAAACTGATCCCAAGTGACATTGGCTATAGGGAAATTGGTTGTGTAATTCTCCCACCATGATGCTACTGGTCCATCCAATTGATGTGCGACAAAGTGCACCTTCTCAGCATCGGTGCAACCTACGGTTGTCAACTCCCTTCCAATCCTGCATAGCCAGTCATCAGCAACTATTGGCTCGGTGCTACTGGAAAACACCGGCGGCTGCAACCTCAGAAAACAGGCTAAGTTGTCAACTAGAGGTGGTGGCGGTGGGTTGTTGTTATTGTTGTTGTTGTTGTTGTTGCCTTGGTTCTGAACTAACAATTGCATTAAGGCATTCTGTTGCTGGATCAACTGAGTGAGCTCCGGTGGGAAGGCAAATCCGGTATCACGTCTCAGAGGCATCTGATGGGTTTAGAGGGAAGAGATTTAGAATAGAATGAGGCCTAGTGAGAAAGCACTACCCATATGCACATGAGACAAACACAATCATATCATATCACTCAATCAATCAAGCAAAGGCATACAAACGGTCTAACTATCGTTACAGTGCTCGGACTATACTATATACATGGGGGAATACTACTTGATCATATGGTGGTCTACTAGAAATTTTGATCGGTGGAAGACTCCATGATATCTGCTCCAGCTTCGTCTTCATAATCATCATCACTGTTGTCGGGATCGGAGTCGGTGTCGTCGATGATGATGTAGTTCTCCGGACAAGTGGAAACGTCGTCCTCTCCTCCTGGCGCGGGGTCTCCCATGAATACTCCGATGTTTTTTATCAGGTCATCATTCTTCTCCAATAGTATTGCGATTTCCTCCTCATATCCGTCGTGCGTAGACTTGAGTTCCTCTTCTAGCTCCGTGATCCTAGTCATTGCCTTCTTCAGATCCATCATGCCTGCGCACATCTGGTTCTCCTGGCGTCGAATGTGCTGGTTTAACTCCTGGATGAAAGCTGCAATGGACCTGTCCTTCCTGGTGCTGACCATCTCCCATTGCTCATCTCGGCGCCCACATATCTGGTAGATAGTGTCCTTCAGCTCCTGTTCGTAGACTTCTCCAATACGTCCCATAGCAATGTGGGCTGCCATGCTCTTGCCTAGACTCTAGGTGGGTGCATCGAAGGAAAACTCCGTGGGCTCAGTGACTGGCGTGAATGTCCTTCCTGGAATATGAACTCGAACACTCCAACGCTCCTCTTCTGGTAAAGTGGCGGTGTAGGTCCCGGTGAAGCTTGGTATTCCGATGTTCAGGTACCTAGTAACCTCCTTTAAGTGTCGTCCAAAGGGTGTGTCTTCATCCGGTTGTGCAAACTTGTTCCTCGAGTCCGCCATCCTAAACAATAGAAAATGGAGAGAAGTCAGAAATGAGTAGAGAAGAGTGACCTATGGCTTGTCTTAATGGTCGTGTCCTACAGTCAGCGTGTGCTCTGATACCATCTTGTAGCGATCCGACCTCAGACGGTCAAATCTCTGTGCATAAGTGTCATCCCTGGATCGGTAATGCTGACACACACAGTACTCAAAGGATTTATAACAGAGTGCAATCACACACTTATTACATCGAATGTCTCAAAAGAGAACTTATTACAATAAATATGGCTTAAGGCCATCTAAATAAGATAACAACGGAAGGCTTGGAAGATAAACTGAGTCCATCAACTCCAACGGTATAGCTGAGTGCACGACAACGACCTAACCACTTCCTTACTCATCGTCTGAAAAGTCTGCAACATAATACGTTGCAGCCCGAAAACGGGTTAGCACATGGAATATGCTGGCAAAGTAACACAGTAAAGCAATGAACAGAATAACTTCTATCACTACATGCATACATGGCTGGTGGAGGCTGTAATGGTTAATATCTTTTGCGAAAAGCAAATTTTTCCCTACAACAAAGGAATAAATTTTATTTAACTATCATGGTGGTTGAAACATCATTGAGAAGGTTCCTCCAACTCAATCTCAATCAAAGGTAATCATTAGCAACCTAACAAATTAATTTAGAGTGATGATATACAATAGGATAGTCCAAGTACTAGATACTCAAGATGTCCATAACCGGGGACATGACTAACCATGATTAGATTGTACACTCTGCAGAGGTTTGCACACTTTTCCCCACAAGACTCGATCTCCTCCATTGGATTTCTCGCACTACATGGTGTTTGAGAAACGGATGACCGAGACACAGTCTTTCAGAAACATTAACTCTTTACTCCGGGTGGACCGGTACACCTACTTTCCCCTACATCTGCTAGTCCACCTCTTCAAGAGGTCATGTAGCATACTCAACTATGCCAGAGCCCATAATGGCTTGTGGCTGCACACGGAAGTTTCTAGCATGAAATATCTCACGATCCCTTTGAGCCTGGCTGGTGGACCATAGGAGGATCACACGGTATATCCCCGGGATCTCCTAGGACAACACTGGATTCCCCAGGTGCCCAAAACAAGCAATCCACCCAGATGTGTATTAAAGTTGCCACCTTAAGTTGAACCATTAAATAACAATCTCACATCTGTCATGGATTCACTCACCCAAACCACGTCTACGAGCATATCATAGCAATAATAGCATAATGTAGAAGTAACTCCCATGGTTTGATAATAAACAGGGCAATAGGTTCTACCTCATCATCTACTTCCCAATACCCACAAGTTAATCACATCCTAATCATGCAATGTATGAGGACGGGAACTAATGCATAAAAACTGGGTATGAAAAGAGTATGATCAATGTGTTACTTGCCTTGCTGACGATCTGCAAAACCTAGAGACTCGTAGTAGCACGCTTCGCACTCCGCGAATTCTATCGCAAACAAACAATAGCATGCATAAGCAATCAGGAAAAGATGCACGAGTAAACTCAAATAAGAAGATCGAATCTGAAAACACAACTGAAGAGATTCGATTCGCAAAAAGAATCAAATCAAACGGAGCAACGAAACTCAAACTACGAAAGAAACGAGATCCTTTTACTAATCTGGACTAAATTCAAATTTTACAGTACTAAAATCTTGTTCAATTTGGTTAGACAGAAAGAGGGTTTCGAGACGAAGATCTAGGCGCTTGAATCGTCTGATTCCGATAAACGAGCGAAAAGATAAACTAAAACAAAAATTGGGTCAGAAAACGCGATCGAAAATAATCGCGAAAAACCCTGGAAAAAGAAAACTGACAAACAGGCTAACGAATGAACGTTCGCTGTCTGTGACTAACGGACGAACAATGTTCATTAAAATGAATGTACGGACGAACTTCCGCTAAATAAATAAACCGACGGAAAAACCGATCTAATAGAAAAAAACGAGATCTAGGGTTTCGAAAGAAAACCGAACGGTTTTCTCGCGAATACCGGCGGCGGCGACGGCTACCTCCGGCGATGGACGACGGGGTCGGCGGCGGCTCAATGGTCGGCGGCTCCGGCAGGTCGGGCGCGGGCAAGGCAAGGCGTGGCGTAAGCGAAGCTAGGCGGCGGCGGCGAAGGGGTCGGCGGCGGCGGCAAGGCGGGCGGCGGCAAGGCGCTTAGGGTTTTGGGGGTGGGGCGACTTGGGCCTTGGGGGTGCGGCTTATAAAGCCCCAGGCTATGTGTCCTAGCCGGACACGGCCCGATAAGTCGGTTGCGTTTTTTTTAAATATTCCGACGCACAGAAAAACAAAAAAAAGGAATACTAAACGGACTCCAAAAATCCTGAAATAAATTTTCCCCATCCTCTAGAAATATTCTGGAAAAAGTGAACATTTATTTGTGCCTCTAATGCAATTTTGGAAAAACGCATATTTTTCCTAATTCAAATAAAATAGCAATAAAATCCAAACAAAAATGTTTATTTGTTTTTAATATTTTTCCTTCAATATTTCATTATTTTGGGGAAGTCATATTATCCCCTCTCATATATTTTGATATGAAATATTTTCAAAGAGAAAAATAATTAAAACAAATGACCCTTGTTTCAATATTTGATAAAATTCAAATATGAAAACGATGAAATCCCCAACTCTCTCCGAGGGTCCTTGAGTTGCGTAGAATTTCGAGGATCGTGAAACGAAAAGCAATAAAATATGATATGCATGAATGACCTATGTATAACATTCCAAATTGAAAATTTGGGATGTTACAGGATTGCAACAAGGAAATACACTCAATTAAATAAAACCTATCATAATTAAAGTCCTTGAAATCCAAAATAGTGGGCACATTGCTATTTAAAGTTTTTACTTCTCCAAACCCACTTTTATCAGTTTTTTCATTAAGATTTTCACCCTCTGAACTATGGGGACGCCTTCTAGATAAAATTGACTCTTCTTCGGTCCCCTTTTCATCAAGTTTAATATCACTAAACAAAGATTCAATGGGCGTAATACCAATCATTTAATATCTTCATCATTACTATGATAAAAACCGGGCGGAATCACTTTTTCTAAGAGTTCTCGCTTAGCCCTCAACCTAGCATTTCTTTCTTTACTTTCATCCATGGAGACATAAAGAGCTTTAATTGATTCGTTATTATCAATAGACTTCAGATTTTCCACATCTTGAACAATTCTATCCAATCTCCTAGACATATCATCAAGTTTACTCAATTTTTCTTCTACCGTAGTAGTGAAAACCTTTTGAGCATAACTAAATTATTTAATCTTAATAATAATAATTATCGTAGGAATTGCCATAATTATTAGAGGAACTAGATGATACCCCGCGCGTTGCTGCGGAAACTGGTTGCAATATATGGAGATGGTGTTTGCTTGTAAGGAATATGTACATTGGATTGGATTAATAAAATGATAATTTGCTTTTTAGTTTTGGAATATCCGTTACATATAAGTAGCATAACATAATGCATGGTCGTGTTTATCCATGCATGGATCTTCTAAACTCATTTTAGAAAAACCAAAGCCAATAGTTGGCATAACATAGTAAGGTGTAAGGCTGAATTGAGAGATCATCTCGCATCTATTATTCCTTGACGGCTTGTATTGGTAGCTAGCATTATCCATGGAATTAATAGCTTGCATGGACGCTGAAGATAAATTGCAATCCTGGAAATTCATGATCAAAAAGCTTATCTGCTAATGTGATTAATCACTTTGTTCTACTTAGTTGCAGTTGTCTAAATGGTTGTATAAATTTGATGTTTCATGTTCTCTTTATAGAGCTACGACAATCACGTAAGGTCTTGCTTCCCTCTTGGTCAGACGTCAATTTACCTAAACTTGGATACTATTGATAACTTATCATAGTTTAGAAAATATTAAAGGATAAATCATTTTGCTATATGAATTTTGAACATGTACTTACGACTCAAATGAAAAATTGGCAAATACTCTTAATTTGTCAGAAACACATTATATGGTACGCGAGATACCAATTCAAGAGCAGAGAATGATGTCATATTTCACTGTTCTCTAAGGTCATATTGTGTTCTATGAGGTCATACTGATTTGGGTAAATATAAAAGAATGCCTACAATGCATGTATACCTGCAAGCATAAATGATCAGATCATGTTATTGCTATAACATGTAGATTATAGTATAAACATAATCACAAAGTGACTACGTTAACCATAAGAAATATTGAACGGACTTTCTCATCATACAATGATACAATGGACAATGTTAAATTGGCAGAAGAATAAAACAGTAAAACTGCAAACTGTCAAAAATTAAGTGCGTACTTCTATGGGGTATAATTGCTGACTATCAAAAGCATGAACATAAATCAAGAGTCATGTAGGTCAAACACATGAAGAAGCATCAGCCCTTACATCCGTGGGGTAGTAGAAGTAGGAATTGACGAATTCCACCCGGTGTGTGGCCTACTGCTAAATCAAGACAGGCACGAAGCCATCTTAGAAAATAGATGAAAAAGAAATCGCGGAGGAATAAAAGGATTATAAGAATCGGAAGAGAAATTGCGACACTAACGAACAAATCTTGATTACTCACGATGGGATCTTGATTACTCTCGAAGGGCTCTTCATAGCACTTTGCACAATGCTTCGTTACCTGATAGTAATAATAGTCCAAAGGAAAAAACTCAACTTAGCTGTTATATGTAGTCATCTCTTCACGGTGGTTGGAGGCATGCGACGGCTAGGGGTTGCGGCGAGGTAGCCGTAGTGTCATCGCGCTGCTTCCGATGTGGGTTGCTGGTGGTTGTGCAGCTGGCCGGGGGAGGTAGGTGATGCTTTTGTGGATGCACGAAGAGGCTGCGGCTGGGTTGCGCCAGGGTATATGGCTGGTGGAGGAGCAGCACTAGAGATAACTGGACCAGAAGAGAGGCAGAGGGAGGAGGGGAGGACCATGCCATCATCGACACCATCTCAACAATGCACGCACCACACAGGAAGGGGACACAGCCCACAGGATTCCCGTTGTGACGAGGAGGCGAGCTGGATCGGTCATCGTGCCGGAGGAGCGGCTGACGGAAAGATGGGATCCCAGCCTCCGCGCTGTACTGTAGTGTACACAAAGATACGATTTCTGAAGTATGGCTTTGCTCTTTTGCAAGGGCAGTTTTTCTAGGGAGAGAGAGAAGGGTGTCGATCGGTTGCTTTGTTTACTGCTGGAAACAGAAGGGATTAATCTGTACACCGGTAACTGAAGGCACTACCTAGCATTATGCATTGACTGGTTGCTTCGTTTACTGCTGGAAACGAAACCATGCAAAAAAATACTACTGGAAATGGAAGGGCTTAATCTGTATGCCGGTAACTAAAGGAACTACCTAGCATTATGCATGCCAAAAAATGCTGATGTGGCACTTCTGTTGATGCAGACAGCCTGCATGTGTAGATAACTAAGGTAGTGGGGGTGAACTTCACAGTTATATAGGATTTCTAGGATGAAAACCAAGTTTTAGCATGATCTCATAGTGAGAACGGAAATAATTTTAATTTGACAATATCATTATCCACATCTTTTTTCTTTTGCATATCACACAATTCAACGAAAGTGTTAAGATGGGATGCAACATCTTCATTATGACTACCGGAAAACTGTCTTTCATAACAAGATTTAGCAAATCGGCATTAATATCACAAGACTCCGCACTAGCAATCAAAGTACTAATAAAATGATTATTATTAGTATTGGAAAAGTCACACAATTTTGTATTTTCTTGAGACGTCGTGACTAGGAAAACAAGATAACAAGCAAGCGATGAAACAAACACGAAAAAGGAAAACGAAAAATATTTTTGTATTTTTGTGAAACGTTTTAGAAGTGGGGAAGATGAAAACAAGAGGCAAATGGCAAATAATCTAAATGCAAGGATATGAAAGTTTATACGATGGTACTTTATAGATGTTGATGATGTCTCCCCGACAACGGCGCCAGAAATTATTCCTGCTACTTGTGAGCTGTGTTGGGATTTCCCCGAAGAGGAGAGGATGATCTAGTACAATAGAGATAAGTATTTCCCTTAGTTAAGAACCAAGGTTATCAATCTAGTAGGAGAACCAAGAAACACCTCGTCAACAGTACCTACACACAAAAATAACAAATACTTGCACCCAACGCAAATAAGGGGTTGTCAATCCCTTGGCGGTGAATTGTAAGGATCAAATCTCGTAGTGATAGATAGAAATAAGACACAAAATAAAATAAAGTAAATAAAATTGCAGCAAAGTATTTTAGGATTTTAATATATGATTAAAATAGACCCGGGGGCCATAGTTTTCACTAGAGGCTTCTCTCTTGAAAATAGCATACGGTGGGTAAACAAATTACTTTTGGGCGATTGATAGAAAAGCGAATAATCATGACGATATCCAAGGCAATGCTCATTTATATAGGCATCATGTCCTAGAAAAGTAGACCGCTCCTGCCTGCATCTACTACTATTACTCCACATATGGATCGCAACCCAGCATGCATCTAGAGTATTAAGTTCATAAAGAACGGAGTAATGATGTCTACTACGCAACCTTCTTCTTGAAGACGTTGTTGGGCCTCCAAATGCAGAGGTTTGTAGGACAGTAGACAATTTCCCTCAAGTGGATGACCTAAGGTTTATCAATCCGTGGGAGGCGTAGGATGAAGATGGTCTCTCTCAAGCAACCCTGCAACCAAATAACAAAGAGTCTCTTGTGTCCCCAACACACCCAATACAATGGTAAATTGTATAGGTGCACTAGTTCGGTGAAGATATGGTGATACAAGTGCAATATGGATGGTAGATATAGGTTTTTGTAATCTGAAAATTTAAAAACAGCAAGGTAACTAATTATAAAAGTGAGCACAAACGGTATTGCAATGCTAGGAAACAAGGCCTAGGGTTCATACTTTCACTAGTGCAAGTTCTGTCAACAATAATAACATAATTGGATCATATAACTATCCCTCAACATGCAACAAAGAGTCACTCCAAAGTCACTAATAGCGGAGAACAAACGAAGAGATTATGGTAGGGTACGAAACCACCTCAAAGTTATTCTTTCCAATCAATCCGTTGGGCTATTCCTATAAGTGTCACAAACAGCCCTAGAGTTCATACTAGAATAACACCTTAAGACACAAATCAACCAAAACCCTAATGTCACCTAGATACTCCAATGTCACCTCAAGTATCCCTGGGTATGATTATACGATATGCATCACACAATCTCAAATTCATCTATTCAACCAACACATAGAACCTCAAAGAGTGCCCCAAAGTTTATACCGGAGAGTCAATACGAAAACGTGTGCCAACCCCTATGCATAGGTTCATGGGCGGAACCCGCAAGTTGATCACCAAAACATACATCAAGTGAGTCATGTGATATCCCATTGTCACCACAGATACGCACGACAAGACATACATCAAGTGTTCTCAAATCATTAAAGACTCAATCCGATAAGTAACTTCAAAGGGAAAACTCAATCCATTACAAGAGAGTAGAGGGGGAGAAGAAACATAGGATCCAACTATAATAGCAAAGCTCACGATACATCAAGATCGTGCCAAATCAAGAACACGAGAGAGAGAGAGATCAAACACATAGCTACTAGTACATACCCTCAGCCCCGAGGGTGAACTACTCCCTCCTCGTCATGGAGAGCGCCGGGATGATGAAGATGGCCACCGGTGAGGGTTCCCCCCTCCGGCAGGGTGCTGGAACAGGGTCCCGATTGGTTTTTGGTGGCTACAGAGGCTTGCGGCGGCGGAACTCCCGACCTATTATGTTCCTCGAAAGTTTTAGGGTATATGGATATATATATAGGAGGAAGAAATACATCAGGGGAGCCACGAGGGGCCCACGAGGGTGGAGGGCGCGCCCAGGGGGGTGGGCGCGCCCCCGCCTCGTGCCTCCCTCGTTGCTTTCCTGACGTGCACTCCAAGTCTCCCGGGTTGCTTTCTTTACAAAAAATAACTTCTCCAAAAGGTTTCATTCCTTTCCCACTCCGTTTGATATTCCTTTTCTTCAAAACACTGAAACAAGGGGAAAACAGGAACTGGCACTGGGCTCTGGGTCAATCGGTTAGTCCCTAAAATAATATAAAAGTGCATAGTAAAGCCCATAAAACATACAAGATGGATAATATAATAGCATGAATACTTCATAAATTATAGATACGTTGGAGACGTATCAGCATCCCCAAGCTTAATTCCTGCTCGTCCTCGAGTAGGTAAATGATAAAAGAAAGAATTTATGAAGTGTGAATGCTAGCAGGTGCATAAGTTTGATCAATGATAATTTCAATCACCTTTTCTAGCATCATTATGTGTCATAACAGTAGCTCATATCATAAAACTTTTCATGATCAAGTAACAAACTATTCACATGTTAAAGTATAGATCATAAACTTTCTTGAAAACTAACAAACCGTGTTATTAGTCATCAAACAATTACAATTCATCTTATTTTCAGGAAGAGTCTATGTCAGAGCTTTGATTCAGCAAACTTCACATACTCAACTATCATTTAGTCTTCCATGATTGATACCACTATAAGCATATTTTTAGAACAAATAGTATTCATCGAACACAGAGAAAGATAGGGGCTTAATGTTTCGCCTCCCAACCTTTTACCTCAAGGGTAATGTCAACAATAATAATTCATGCTCAAATGTATTTGAATGGCCATATATGCTTAGATCTTTCCATCACATGATGCTTGCCAACTAAAGAGTAGGTTGGAATGAGGAGGAATACTACTGACTCTTGCATAAAAGTAAAAGATAGGGCCTTCGCTGAGGGAAGCAGGGATTTGCAGAGGTGCCAGAGCTCGAAGCAAAAACAGAGATGAAAATAATTTTGAGGGGTATGCTTTCATTGTCAACATAACGACCGGGAGTTCCCAATATCTTCCATACTACATACATTATAGGCAGTTCCCAAATAGAAAGGTAAAGATTTTACTCCCCCTCCACCAACAATCATCAATCCATGGCTTGCCCAAAACAACGGGTGCCTCCAACTAACATCAAACCCGGGGGAGTTTTGTTTGCAATTATTTTTTATTTGATTTCGATCTTTTGATCATGGGACTGGGCATCCCAATTACCAGCCATTTTCTCGTGAATGATGAGCGGAGTCCACTCATCGTGAGAATAACCCACCTAGCCTGGAAGATACTGCTAGCCCCTAGTCACTACATGAGCGATTCGGGCATACAAAACAGATTATTATTTGAAGGTTTAGAGTTTGGCACATGCAAATTTACTTGGAACGGCAGGTAAATACCGCATATAGGTAGATATGATGGACACTCATGGAAGAAACTTGGTTCAAGGAGTTTGGATGCACAAGCAGTATTCCCACTTAGTACAGATATTTTGGCTAGCAAAGGATTCTAAATAGCAAGCACCGCATGTTAGAGGATCCATAACAATATAACTTCTATACAGATATACCCAAGCATAACTCATTATGTTGTCTTCCTTGTCCAACTTCAACTAATTTGCTCAGGTTTGAAAATAATTAATGGGGATCACAATCATAGAAGATGTCCAAGATAGTATATTTATATGTGAAATCTCTCTTCCTTCAATATTCTTTCATGAATTGTTCAAGTGACCAATACAATGTTTGCTAACCTTCAAAAAATTTACCACCTCTACTTCTTATATGTGAAGGCATTACTCCCCATGGGATAAGCATATGAAAGATATATAATTTCAGATTTATGACATTCAAATCATTCAACCATTTACTCATAGGATATAAGTGAAGCACACGAGTAAATGACAAACTACTCCAAAAAGATATAAGTGAAGATCAATGAGTAGTTAAATAATTATGTAGCTATGTGAAAACTCTCTCCCATTTAAGAATTTCATATCTTGATACTTTATTCAAACATCAAGCAAGGCTAAAGAAAATAAAATGACGCTCCAAGCAAAACACATATCATGTGGTGAATAAAAATATAGCTCCAAGTAAAGTTACCGATGAATGAAGACGAAAGAGGGGATGTCATCCGGGGCATCCCCAAGCTTAGGCTCTTGGTTATCCTTGGATATTACCTTGGGGTGCCTTGGGCATCCCCAAGCTTAGGCTCTTGCCACTCCTTATTCCGTAATCCATCGAATCTTTACCCAAAACTTGAAAACTTCACAACAGAAAACTCAACAGAAAACTCGTAAGCTCCGTTAGCGAAAGAAAACAAAACACCACCTAAAGGTACTGTAATTAACTCATTATTAATTTATATTGGTGTTAAACCTACTGTATTCCAACTTCTCTATGGTTTATAAACTATTTTACTAGCCATAGAATCACCAAAATAAGCAAACAACACACGAAAAACAGAATCTGTCAAAAACAGAACAGTCTGTAGTAATCTGTAACTAACGCAAACTTCTGGAACTCAAAAAATTCAGCCAAAATAGGACGACCTAGAAAATTTGATTATTGATCTATGGAAATTGGAATCAGTGTTTTATCTTGTTCTGGTGATTTTTCACAATTGTTTTCGTGAACATAAAGTTTCTGGAATTTTCAGCAAGATCAAATAACTATCATCCAAGAAGATCCTATAGGTCTTACTTGGCACAAACACTAATTAAAACATAAAACCACATCTAAACAGAAGCTAGATGGATTATTTAGTGCTAAACAGGACCAAAAATCAAGAAACTAAAATAAAATTGGGTTGCCTCCCAACAAGCGCTATCGTTTAACGCCCCTAGCTAGGCATGATGATTTCAATGATGCTCACATAAAAGATAAGAATTGAAACATAAAGAGAGCATCATGAAGAATATGACTAGCACATTTAAGTCTAACCTACTTCCTATGGATAGGGATTTTGTGAGCAAACAACTTATGGGAGCAATAATCAACTAGCTTAGGAAGGCAAAAAAGCATAACTTCAAAACTTTAAGCACATAGAGAGGAAACTTGATATTATTGCAATTCCTACAAGCATACATTCCTCCCTCTAATAATTTTCAGTAGCATCATGAATGAATTAAACAATATAACCAGCACCTAAAGCATTCTTTTCATGATCTACTTGCATAGAAATTTTACTATTCTCCACATAAGCAAAATTCTTCTCATTCGGAATAGTGGGAGTATCATAAGAAACTTGAATACTATAAATTGTTTCCACATTAAAAGAGTAATGTTCAGAAAAAGGATAACCATAATCATGACAAGATTTATAAATACAATCATCACTACTTTTTATAGCATAAGTTTCATCACAATAATCATCATAAGTAGCAACTTTGTTCTCATGATAATCAATTGAAACCTCTTTCGAAATAGTGGATACATCACTAAATAAAGTCATGACCTCTCCAAATCCACTTTCATAAATATTATAAGATTCAACATCCTCCAAAATAGTGGGATCATTACTTCCTAAAGTTGACACTCTTCCAAACCCACTTTCATCAATATAATCATCATAGGTAGAAGGCATGCTTTCATCATAACAACTTTGCATATCAAAACTTGGGAGGCTAAAAAATATCATCTTCATTAAACATAGCATCCCCAAGCTTGGGACAAACATTAATTTCAGCAAATATATTCTCAAAAACATCATCTTCATCAAATATAGCATCCCCAAGCTTGGGCCTTTTCATATCATAAGCATAATCACTCTCATCATTAATAGTATGGATAGCACCAATAGTATAGCAATTATCATATTCTTCCAAGCAAGTGCCAAAAAGATTTTCAAGATCATAAGAAGTATCATTATCTTCCCAATCATAATCCTCACAACAAGCAATAGGCATAACGAGATCATCATCAAGCGCATCATCTTCCACAATTATTTTTGATTCATTTTCATGAGGCACAACAATAATAGGAGCAACATTATTTGGGAGAGATATCTTCTTACCTCTCTTCCTTTTCCTTTTCTTCTTCACCACATCATGTGTGGGTTCAATCCTCTTTTTGAAGCTCCTTATTAATGAAATTGGTTGAATAGAAGGCTCCTCCTCGTTACCTGATTCATCATAAGAAATAATAGGAGAATATTGGGAAGCCTCTTCCCTTTCGTTAGCATTCTCTTCATCTTCTATTTGTTTTCTTTTCTTTATGTAATTGGCAATATAAGGATTTTCAATGCAATTCACCGCACAATACATATAAATTTCCTCTAGATCAAAACCAAGAAGTTTGTAACGGGCAAATTCTGGAAGATAGTTAGTTATACGTTTCATTTCTTCATAACCCATAAGCAAACTAAGTTCATTATAATGTGCAAGGGAAATCAAGTCATCACAATTTTTGGACATGATTAGATCGTGAAACAATTTGCATCGGATAGTTAAATGACCCCGTTCATTGCAAAGTCCACAAGTATGGCCAAGAAAATTTAAATTTTCAGCACAAACATCTAGCCTTTCTTGCAACAATTTAGTTTCTAAATGCCTATGCCTCTTGCAATATCTATCTTCCCTATTTGGTGTGTACTTGCAAACCCAATGCACTCCACAAAAATTGACATGTTTATACGAGACATTTTCATCATGACTAGTGCAATCATCGTTACTACCATGGATATTCAAGGAGTTCATACTAACAACATTGCAATCCTGCTCATCATTCAAAGATTTAGTGCCAATCATTTTAATGCATTCTTCTTCTAACACTTTGGCACAATTTTCCTTTCCATCATACTCACGAAAGATATTAAAAATGTGAAGCGTATGTGGCAAACTTAATTCCATTTTTTTGTGGTTTTCTTTTATAGACTAACTAGTGATAAAACAAGAAACAAAAAGATTCGATTGCAAGGTCTAAAGATATACCTTCAAGCACTCACCTATCCGGCAACGACGCCAGAAAAGAGCTTAGTTGACGGGGTGTGAGTGCCCCTTACCTAGCCTCCCCGGCAATGGCGCCAGAAAAGATCTTGATGTCTACTATGCAACCTTCTTCTTGTAGACGTTGTTGGGCCTCCAAGTGCAGAGGTTTGTAGGACACTAGCAAATTTCCCTCAAATGGATGACCTAAGGTTTATCAATCCGTGGGATGCGTAGGAAGAAGATGGTCTCTCTCAAGCAACCCTGCAACCAAATAACAAAGAGTCTCTTGTGTCCCCAACACACCCAATACAATGGTAAATTGTATAGGTGCACTAGTTCGGTGAAGAGATGGTGATACAAGTGCAATATGGATGGTAGATATAGGTTTTTGTAATCTGAAAATTTAAAAACAGCAAGGTAACTAATTATAAAAGTGAGCACAAACGGTATGGCAATGCTAGGAAACAAGGCCTAGGGTTCATACTTCACTAGTGCAAGTTCTCTCAACAATAATAACATAACTGGATCATATAACTATCCCTCAACATGCAACAAAGAGTCACTCAAAAGTCACTAATAGCGGAGAACAAACGAAGAGATTACGGTAGGGTACGAAACCACCTCAAAGTTATTCTTTCCAATCAATCCGTTGGGCTATTCCCATAAGTGTCACAAACAGCCCTAGAGTTCTTACTAGAACAACACCTTAAGACACAAATCAACCAAAACCCTAAGTCACCTAGATACTCCAATGTCACCTCAAGTATCCGTGGGTACGATTATACGATATGCATCACACAATCTCAAATTCATCTATTCAACCAACACATAGAACCTCAAAGAGTGCCCCAAAGTTTATACCGGAAAGTCAAGACGAAAACGTGTGCCAACCCCTATGCATAGGTTCATGGGCGGAACCCGCAAGTTGATCACCAAAACATACATCAAGTGAGTCACGTGATATCCCATTGTCACCACAGATACGCACGGCAAGACATACATCAAGTGTTCTCAAATCATTAAAGACTCAATCCGATAAGATAACTTCAATGGGAAACTCAATCCATTACAAGAGAGTAGAGGGGGAGAAGAAACATAGGATCCAACTATAATAGCAAAGCTCACGATACATCAAGATCGTGCCAAATCAAGAACACGAGAGAGAGAGAGAGAGAGAGAGAGAGAGAGAGATCAAACACATAGCTACTGGTACATACCCTCAGCCCCGAGGGTGAACTACTCCTCCTCGTCATGGAGAGCGCCGGATGATGAAGATGGCCACCGGTGAGGGTTCCCTCCCAGCAGGTGCCGAACAGGTCCCGATTGGTTTTTGGTGGCTACAGAGGCTTGCGGCGGCAGAACTCCCGATCTATTCTGTTCCTCGAAAGTTTTAGGGTATATGGATATATATATATAGGCGGAAGAAATACATCAGGGGAGCCACGAGGGTGGAGGGCGCGCCCAGGGGGAGTGGGCGCGCCCCCTGCCTCGTGCCTCCCTCGTTGCTTTCCTGACGTGCACTCCAAGTCTCCCGGGTTGCTTTCTTTCCAAAAAATAACTTCTCCAAAAGGTTTCATTCCTTTTCCACTCCGTTTGATATTCCTTTTCTTCGAAACACTGAAACAAGGGAAAAAAACAGGAACTGGCACTGGGCTCTGGGTCAATCGGTTAGTCCCAGATATAATATAAAAGTGCATAGTAAAGCCCATAAAACATCCAAGATGGATAATATAATAGCATGAATACTTCATAAATTATAGATACGTTGGAGACGTATCAAGTAACGCCTTAAGCAAGATGACATGATGTAGACAAAGTAAACTCAATCATGAATAAATCTCGTCGTTTTATCCTTAATGGAAACAATACAAATACATGTCTTGTTCCTTCTTTCACTGGGATATAGATCACCGCAAGATTGAACCCATCACAAAGCACCTCTCCCATTGCAAGAAAGATCAATCTAGTTGGCCAAACCAAATCAATAGATCGAATTGGAATACAAAGCTATAATAATCATGCATAAAAGAGTTTAGAGAAGACTCAAATAATATTCATGGATAATCTGATCATAAACTCAAAATTCATCGGATACCAACAAACACACCGCAAAAAGAGATTACATCGAATAGATCTCTAAGAACACCAGGAGAACATTGTATTGAAGATCAAAGAGAGAGAAGAAGACATCTAGCTACTAGCTATGGACCCGTAGATCTATGGTAAACTACTTACACATCATCGGAAGGGCAGCAAGGTTGATGTAGAGCTCTTCATGATCGATTCCCCCTCCGGCAAAGTGCCGAAAAAGGCCTCCAGATGAGATCTCACGAGATCAGAAGCTTGCGGCGGCGGAAAATGTATTTTGGGTGGCTCTCTGTTGGTTTCTGATTTTAGAGAATTCACAGAGGCGGAGTTAGGTCAAACGGAGCGAAGGGGGTCCACCGGGCACCAGGGCGCGCCCTGGTGGCTTGTGGGCCACTCCTTCATCTTCTGACCCTCTCATGAAGCTTCAGGGTCTCATATGTCCAGGAAAAATCATCAAAAAGTTTCGTGGCATTTGGACTTCGTTTGTTATTGATATCTTGGAAAACCAAAAACAAGTAGAAAACAACAACTGGCACTTGGCACTAAGTTAATAGGTTAGTCCTAAAAAATGATATATATAATGACATATAATTGCATATAAAACATCCAAGACTGATACTAAAATAGCATGGAACAATAAAAAATTATAGATACATTGGAGACATATCACCCATGTTTCCTCAATGAGCTGCATCAAATAAGGGCCATAAATGGGACACTTGCGCTCAACGACGACAGAGTGAAGCTCAGACCACATGACGTGAGAAACATCCAACACCTACTGCGTGTTCTTCTCCTTCTGGCATATAAGCAGCATGTCCACAAGGTAAGAGTGAACCTGATCCAAATTCCCAATCCTAGGGAAAAGTGTGTTCCTGATGATACGATGCATAATGTCCAGGAATGGGCACAACTCATAAGTCTTCTTGCCAGTGGTGGTAGAAATCTTTTTCTTACAGTAGCGATATAGCTTGGACTTGTGTGTGGCCGCCTTCTCCTTGTGAGGGTGCAAACGAAGGGGGTTCTCGAGCCCCTCATCATTGTAGCTCAAGCTAGCCAAGAAATCCTTCCACTTTGCAGTCAAAACTCTTCCATTTTTCATCCATTTGATAGTCCTCTCATCATCAGTGCCGAAGTGAACCGTGGCACAGAACTGGGCCACAAGCTCGGCATCGAAGTCTTTGTTGAATGAAATAATCCTAAGGATGTCAAGCTGAGCACAGAGAGCTAGGGCTTCTCCAACGTATCTAGGATCCTTCTCGAAATGACCAAGATCAATAGACCCAACATTCACAAACAGATTCTTCTTGCCCTTGAGCACATCAAGATAGATGGAGCGTTGTTGCTTGTTCTAGAAAGGACGGTTGATAGGATTTGGATCTTTCTCATGGCAATATGGATTGCGGAGGCGAAGAACATTGAATTCATTGGCAGATAACTCGCTAATGGAGTTGACTTTCTCCTTCTGCTTGCTGGCAACTTGCTTGGACCTCCGCTTAGGCTGCGCACTGGAAGTGGCACCGGCATCATATGCGGTGCGAAAGCACTGGATCCACCTTGGCCATCTGGATTCTTGCAGCAGGCACGATGACCGCCACTACTACCCCCTGGAACCCACAAAATAGCACGAGGGAAAAGCAGGTGTAAAATATTGCATAAGCCAAAAGGAATACACAATAAGAATTGAAGTCGGATTTGAGGAAAGTTAAAGTTGACAACTCAGAGTGGTAGTAGGACTACCTTGCAGTTGTAGTACTGCTCCAGGGGAGCAATAGTACCACTCAAGGCGGAACAACTACTACCGTGGCAAGACCCAACACTACCGGAGGTGTCAAATTCAAATTTTCTCCAACATAACTTTGATTCTCCTACTCTAGCAGTCTTCCACATCCTACTCATGCCCGATTTGTCCAAAAATTGATGAATACAACAAGTATTTCCCTAGAACCTAGATTCAAAATAGAGAACCATAGGAGAGGAAAACGGGGACAATACCAGCATCCATGGCAAGAGGAGAGGGTGGGGATTGATCCCACCAGTAGGAATCACGAAAGACAACCCTGAATCGGCGGTCTGGTGGTGGCCACCTGAGCAAGTTTGTCGCTTGGAGAGAGGAGATCATGGGGGAAGAGATAGAGAGGGATGAATGGTTATGGGGGAGTTAAAACTCCCCCTGCCCGACTCATAACCCCCCATGAAAACCGCAAAGCGGTAGTACCACTGAGGGAGCAGTAGTACCGCCCTGGTAATACTGCATGGCAGGAGGCCGGCTAGTACCGCTCCAGCGATAGTACCACAGGAGGTAGGTAATACCGCCCTTCCCAATGGTAGTACCACTTTAGGGATAGAGCTTGATATGAGAGCATCAAGGATGGTGGCTTGTGTAAGTATGAGAGGTTGTAGGTGAGAAGGCCTGGGTTAGAGACATAGACACCAGCAAATGGGGAGAGACACTCCAAGTTCAAAAGAGATAAACAGAGGAGAACAAACTTGGAGTGACTCAAAGCACAAAGAAAGTCCTTAAGACTAGATAAGACCAAATAAAATCACCTCAAACGAACACCTGTTAAGGAGAGGGTCGTGGCCAAATCCACCTATGTTTGAGTCAATTGGTATGGCACCACGAAGATTTTAACCTTGGGCCCATGACCAAAACTCATCTTTGAAGCACAAGTACATCAACAATTGCTAATGTGAAAAGTTTGATTTATTTATGCATAATGGGGGGAGGGAGAGTTCATTGAGGGAACAACACTCCTCCTATGTACATGTCTACATCTAGAACAAGATAACATGATGAATGCAGTGGGGTGTGCCTAGTGTCAAGCCACATTGCTCGAATCAATGATATTTAGCTCATGCCTTAACTCACAAAATCTTGCTTCATCCAATGGCTTTGTGAAAATGTCGGCTAGTACCTCTTGAGTGTTGAGTAGATAATATCAATCTCTCCATGCTTGTTGTGATCCCGGATGAAATGATGATGAATCTCAATATGCTTCGTCTTGCTATGTTGCACTGGATTGTAAGAGATCTTGATAGCACTTTCATTGTCACATAGAAGAGGCACTTTTTCACAAGTGACACCATAATCCTTTAAATTTTGTCTCATCCATAGCAATTGTGCACATCAACTTGTGGTGGCTACATACTCGGCTTCGGTGGGGGAGAGAGATACACAATTTTGCTTCTTTGAAGACCAACTCACCAAAGAGCGACCAAGGCATTGGCACCCTCCGGAAGTGGACTTCCTATGCACACGGCCTCCCGCCCAATCCGAGTCTGAATATCCCATGAGATCAAAGCTTGCTCCTTTGGGGTACCATAAGCCAAAGTTTGGGGTATGAGCCAAATACCGAAAGATTCGCTTGACAGACACATAGTGACTTTCCTTAGGTGCGGCTTGAAACCATGCAATCAACATGATATCCATCCTAGATGCACAAAGGTAAAGCAAGGATCCAATCATGGAAAGGTATACCTTTTGATCCACTGCTTTACCATTGGGATCAATGTCAAGTTGGCACTTGGTTGGCATGGGGGTCTTGGCCGGCTTGGCATCATCTACTTTGAATCTCTTGAGCATGTCTTGGGTGTATTTGGTTTGGTTTATGAGTGTTCCTTCTCTTCTTTGCTTGGCTTCGAACCCCAGAAAGAACTTCAACTCTCCCATCATAGACATCTCAAACTTCTCGATCATTAGTGTGGCAAACTCATCATTGAAAGATTTGTTAGGTGAACCAAATATAATATCATCAACATATAGTTGGCATATGAACAAATCCCCTTTGACCCTCTTAGTAAAAAGAGTGGGGTCGTTTTTCCCAATTTCAGATCCACGGTCTTGCAACAACTCGGTAAGGTGCTCACAACAGGCACGCGGGGCTTGTATAAGGCCATAGAACACCTTATTGAGTTTAAACATGATTGGGAAACTTTGGAGCCTCGAACCCCGGGGATTGTTTGACATACACCAACTCATTCAAAGGGCCATTAAGAAATGCAATCTTCACATCCATTTGTTGCAAGTTAAAATCATGATGAGATGCATATGCAAGCAGCACGCGAATAGATTCAAGATGAGCAACAGGAGCAAAGGTTTCATCATAGTTGATACCCCCGACTTGGGAATAGCCTTGTGCTACCAATCTTGCCTTGTTTCAAATGACCACACCATTCGCATCTTGCTTGTTCTTGAAAATCCATTTGGTTCCAATGACATTACGGTTCTCCTTTGGCATTGGCACTAACTCCCATACTTTTTTGCGCTCGAAGTTGTTGGGTTCATCATGCATGGCTTCAAGCCAATCCGTGTCCTCAAGCACTTCATGTACCTTTTGGGGTTCAATACAAGAAACAAACGCGTGATGCTGAAAAAGTTTGTTGATTGTTTACGAGTTGTTACCCCTCTCCTTAAGCTTCCAAGCACATTCTCTATGACATGTTCTTGATGTTTAGTGTGGAAGAAATCTTGGTGGCACGGTGATCCAATAGCTCTTCAATAGGCATTTGAGGAGTATCATCTCGATCATCTTGAGCGCCATCTTGATCTTGTTGTTGATCTTGAGATTGCTCGGAGTCTTGAACTTGATCTTGGGCATCATTTGGTGCAACACCATCATCATGAGATTGATCTTGCCCTTGATCATGTTCATTTGGTTGAGGGCCTTCACTATGTTCTTCGGAAGCGTGTGGGTCTAGCATTGGTGATGGTTCCACTTGCATAGAACATTGTCCTTCTCCTTCGGCCACAAGGGGTTCCTCAATGGGAGGATTTTACCAACACCCATTCTTCTTATGGCTTGGGGAGGAATTTCATCACCTACATCACAAAGACCACTTTAATCCACTTGGAAGCCATTATTTTCATCAGACTACATGTTACACGTCTCCTCAGTGAGTCCATTGGACTTATTGAGGACACGGTAAGCATGAGAGTTTGTAGCATAACCAACAAATATGCCATCTTGAGCTCTAGGTTCAAATTTAGACAAACGAACACCTTTCTTGAGAATGAAACACTTACAACCAAACACCCGAAAGTACTTGAGGTTGGGATTGTTACCGGTAAGCATCTCACATGGAGTCTTGTTAAAGCCTTTGAGGGGGTAGAGCGGATTGGATGCATGACATGCGGTGTTGATGGCTTCGGCTCAAAATTTGTATAGAGATTTGAATTCCTCCATCATGGTCCTTGCCACATCCATCAACGTCCGGTTCTTCCTCTCCGCAACACAATCTTATTGTGGGGTATATGCTGCAGAGTATTGGTGCTTGATCCCCTCATCACTAAGGAACTCATCCAAGGTGTAGTTCTTGAACTCGGTGCCATTGTCACTTCTAATCATCAATATCTTTGCATCATGTTTATGTTGAGCTTCATTTGCAAAGTCTATGATGGTTTGTTGGGTCTCACTCTTCCTCTTGAAGAAGCATACCCACATGTATCTTGAATAGTCATCCACAACCACCAAGCAATATTTTCTTCCCCCAACTATCAAAGTATGGAGGACCAAACAGATCCATGTGAAGGAGCTCCAAGGGCCTCTTCTATAAATGATAATCATGGGTTGGTGAGTCGTTTCATGTAGTTTTCCTTCAATACAAGCACTTCAAGCATGATCTGTGGCAAAACTCACATTTGTTAGTCCACAATCATGATCCCCTTTGAGATACTTTGCAAAGATCTCATATTGACGTGGGCTAAAGGCGATGCCAAAGCCACCACACGTTAACTTTAGCCATTTGGCAAGTCACGGTCTTAGTGGGTCGCTCCGAAAACTTAACCACATAAAGACTATTCTCAGCATGCCCAACAAAATCTACTTTAAGAGTCTTCCTCCACAAAAGGGATACGATATCAAGATCAAAGAATGTTGCAAAGCCCATGAGTGCAAGTTGACCAACAAAAATTAAATTGTATGCAAGGGTCTCAACAAGCATGACTTTCTCAATAGATAAATCTTGAGAAATGACAACCTTGCCAAGACCCAATACCTTAGATGTTGAAGCATCACCGAATTGGACATGGGTGGGCATAGATGGGCTTGGTTGCACATCCACCACCAAGTTCTCGCTCCCGGTCATATGATTGGTTGCTCCACTATCGAGCAACCATGACACCCGCTACTTGTGAGCTGCGTTGGGATTTCCTCAAAGAGGAGAGGATCATGCAGTACAGTAGAGATAAGTATTTCTCTTAGTTATGAAACCAAGGTTATCAATCCAGTAGGGGAACCAAGAAATACTATGTAAACAACACCTGCACACAGACAATAATACTTGCAACCCAACGCATAGAGGGGTTGTAAATCCCTCAACGGTATTGAGAAAGATTAAATTGTATAGGTTTTAATAAATAGATCTAACTAAAATATAAAATAAAATAAATAAAAGAAAATTGCAGCAAGGTACTTTTGGTTTTAATATATGATAGAAAATAGACCCGAGGGCCATAGTTTTCACTAGAGGCTTCTCTCGAGAAAATAGCATACGGTGGATAAAAAAATTACTGTTGGGCAATTGACAGAAAAGAAAATAATTATGACGATATCCAAGGCAATGATCATGTATATAGGCATCATGTCCAAGATTAGACTAACTCCTGCCTACATCTACTACTATTACTCCACACATCAACCGCTATCCAGCATGCATCTAAGTTCATGGAAAACAGAGTAATGATTTGAGCAAGATGACATGATGCAGACAAGATAAACTCACGTATGAATAAACCTTATCTTGTTACCCTTAATATCAACAATACATGTGTGTGATGTCTCTTTCTATCACTGAGATTGAGCACCACAAGATCGAACCCATCACAAAACACCTCTTCCCATGGCAAGATAAATAAATCTACTTGGCCAAACCAAACCAATAAATTGGAGAAGAAATAAGAGGCTATAATAATCATGCATAAAAGAGTTCAGCAAACTTAAATAATATTCATATACAGATCTGATCATAAATTCACAATTCATCGATTCCCAACAAACACATCGCAAAAAGTCATTACATCAAATAGATCTCCAAGAACATCGAGGTGAACATTGTATTGAAGATAAAAAAGAGAGAAGAAGCCATATAGCTACTAACTATGGACCCATATGTCTGTGGTAAAGTACTCACGCATCATCGGAGGGGCAGCAAGGATGATGAAGAACCCCTCCGTGATCATTTCCCCTTCCAGCAGAGTGTCGGAAAAGGCCTCTAGATTGGATCTCGTGGCTTTGGAACTTGCGGCGGCAGAAAACGTTTTTCGTGGACTCCCTTGAGGGTTTGGGGGTTTTAGAGTATTTATAGAGGCGGAGGTAGGTCAAAACGATGCTCGTGGGCCCCACTACCCCCAGGGCGCGCCAGAGGCCCCTGGCGCGCCCCGGTGCCTAGTGGGCGCCACTTTCATCTTCTCATGGCCTCCAGAAACTTCGAGGGTCTCTTATCACCAAAGAAATCTCCAAAAAGTTTCATGGCATTTGGAGTTCGTTTGGTACTGATATTCCACAAAGTAAAAAACAAGCAAAAAACAGCAACTCGCACTGGGCACTAAGTTAGCAGGTTAGTCCCCAAAAATGATATAAAGTTGCTTGTAAATGTATATGAAACATGCAAGATTGATAATATAATAGCATGGAACAATCAAAAAATTATAGATACGTTGGAGACGTATCAAGCATCCCCAAGCTTAATTCCTGCTCGTCCTCGATTAGGTAAACGATAAAAATAGAATTTTTGATGTGGAATGCTACCTAAAATATTCTTCATCTATTCTTTTCTTTGTAGCATGGACATTTGGACCTGAATGATTCAAAGCAATAGTCTATAATTTGACATGGAAATATCAATACTCAAGCATATCAACAAGCAACTATGTATTTCAAAATATCAAAACTAAAGAAAGTTATCCCTAGCCCATTATGCTCAATAATTAATTCATTCATGAAACACACCCAAATATTAACTATATCCAATGCACAATTATGACAATAGTGTTCCCTAGTTGGTGCTTTATAAGAGAAGATGGAGACTCAACATAAAAATAAGAATTGCATAAAAGTAAATAGATAGGCCCTTCGCAGAGGGAAGCAGAGATTTGTAGAGGTGCCATAGCTCATGGCTTAAATTGAGGGATACAATTGTTTTGAGAGGCATGCTTTTCCTGTTAATGAAAACAACAGAGAATTCCCAATATCTTCCATGCTAGATAAATCATAGGCGGTTCCCAAACAAAAGTAAAGTTTATTTCCTTTTCACCATTCTTTCACAACCCATACCTAGCCGTATCCACGGGTGCCTTCCATACCAACACTTTCCAAGGAATTTATTATCATAGTATTTTTTTTCATTTTGGGACTGGGCATCCCTATTACCTGCCACACTCTCATGCAATGACAAGTGAATAAACACTCATCGTGAGAATAAATACCTAGCATGGAAAATATTGTCCACCCCCTGCTGCTTCATGAGCGATACTGGCACACAAACGGACATTCATTTTAAAATTTAGAGTTGGCACATACAAATTTACTTAGAACGGCATAGAAATACCTCATATAGGTAGGTGTGGTGGACTCATTTGGCACAACTTTGGGTTTAAGGAGTTGGATGCACAAGAAATATTCCTTCTTAGTACAAGGGAAGGCTAGGAAATAGATTGAGAAGCAACCGACCAAACAAACGAAAATGGTCATAAACGAGCATTGAACATAATTACACTGAGTAATGCACCACAAGTAGGATATAATGTCATTCCATAACTATTCACTTTACGTGCATGCATAGGGAATCACAAACCTTAACACGAATATCCTTACTAAAGCATAATTACTCACCAACATGACTCACATATCACTATCTCCATATCGCAAAACTATTGCAAGGAATCAAGTTTATAATATCCAATGATATTCATGAAAGTTTTTATTATATCCCCCTCGGATATCGATCACTTTGGGACCAAATTCATATCTCATGCAAATTACCATTACTATTATTAACTCTCAAAAAGATCGAAGTGAAGTGATGCGTCTCCATCGTATCTACTTTTCCAAACTCTTTTGCCCTTGTTTTGGACTCTAATTTGCATGATTTGAATGGAACTAATCCGGACTGACGTTGTTTTTAGCAGAATTGCCTTGGTGTTATTTTTGTGCAGAAATAAAAGTTCTCGGAATGACCTGAAACTTCACCGAGAATATTTTTGGAATAAATAAAAAATATTGGTGAAAGAATCAACAGAGGGGGACCCACCTGCTGTCCAAAAGGGTGGAGAGCACCCCCTAGGGCGCGCCTCCTGCCTTATGGGTCCCCTGGACCTCCACCGACCTCAACTCCAACTCCATATATTCACGTTCGGGGAGAAACAAAAGAGAGAAGGATTCATCGCGTTTTACAATATGGAGCCGCCGCCACCTCCTATTCTTTCTTGGGGGGCAGACTTGGAGTCCGTTCGGGGCTCCGGAGAGGGGAATCCATCGCCATCGTCATCATCAACCATCCTCCATCACCAATTTGATGATGCTCACCACCGTGCGTGAGTAATTCCATCGTAGGCTCGCTAGATAGTGATGGATTGGATGAGATTTATCATGTAATCGAGTTAGTTTTGTTAGGGTTTGATCCCTAGCATCCACTATGTTCTGAGATTGATGTTGCTATGACTTTGCTATGCTTAATGCATGTCACTAGGGCCCGAGTGCCATGATTTCAGATCTGAACCTATCATGTTTTCATGAATATATGTGTGCTCTTGATCCTATCTTGCAAGGTGTAGACACCTATTATGAGTTATGATCCACAAACCCCAAGGTGACAATAATTGGGATTCTTCCGGTGATTACCGTAGTTTGAGGAGTTCATGTATTCACTAAGTGCTAATGCTTTGTTCCGATTATGTATTAAAAGGAGGCCTCAATATCTGTTAGTTTCCAATAGGACCCCGCTGCCATGGGAGGGTAGGACAAAAGATGTCATGCAAGTTCTTTTCCATAAGCATGTATGACTATATTCAGAATACATGCCTACATTATATTGATGAATTGGAGCTAGTTCCGTGTCACCCTAGATTACAACTGTTGCATGATGAATGCCATCCGACATTGTCGTCGTTCTGGGAACGTGGGTCCCCAGACTTGCCTGCCTGCGGCCCACGGCGTGGCTAAGCCAGTAGGCCATACGGCTCATCTTCATCGACAAAGCATCCAAGACCCTCGCGAGGGGCCAAGCCTCGCGAGGCGGACGACACAAGATCTCCTCAAGAGTGGTCTAGTCAGGCAGGCTCACGAGGAGCGGAGATATCAAGGCGAGGCAAACCTCATGAGGCTCTCGTGACGTGAGCCATGACGATCGACACCAGGTGGGTGCCAGGCGTGCGCCAGCGCGCGTCTTGTTTCCTCTTTGGTGCTAAGGAGGCCAGCGCAGGCGAGGAGTACCGAGACAGCATGCAAAGGTTGCCATATCGGTGCAACGAGACCAAGACTAGAAGGACGGCAAGACGGAGGTCATCGTGGATCCCAAGACGGCGTCACCACAGAGCTTTTCGTTGGCGAATACCGCTTTTGTCAGGATAGCTCGCCATTGTTGGCTCCCTTCCCGCTCGATATTTGGGAAGAGGACCAGTGCCTATATAAGTAGAGCTAGCCACCACAGTAGGGGCATCGAGCAGTTCACCCAGCTCTCACCCGCTAAGTTCACCAAACACAAGAACACCTCAACCTCGGGAGGCTGTTCTTCCCTTTGTATTGTTCACCATCAGCCCAAGAGGCAATCCACCATCACCACACTGGAGTAGGGTATTACACCACAACGGTGGCCCGAACCAGTATAAATCTCGTGTCTTTCTATGTTGCAAGTTCATCGAGTTCGTCCGCGAGATCTTAGCGAGCTAGGGCGTAGATCGGTAGGAGGGAAAGACTTTGCGCGCACCCCAGAGTTCGAACCTTAAGGGTTTGCCGGAACCCCACATCCACATTTGGTGCGCTAGGTAGGGGTGCGCCGGAGCTCCTCTCCACCAACCTGCGCCCCGCGCCGCCGCACTTCGCCCCCATGGCAGGTGCCCCGCCATCCACCTCTGTGGCTGGCATTGACAGCGGGGCGTCTGGGTACCGAGCCCTGGCCCCCGCCCTACGGCAAGTGCGGTGGCAAACCAAGTTCAAGCCAGAGATGCCGCCGCGTTACGACGGCGAGGCAGACCCGTCACCGTTCCTGCTGGCGTACGAGGAGGCTGTCCTCAAAGCCGGAGGCAACGGCAAGATCATGGCCAACTGGTTCCCCATGGCCCTCGCCGGCGAGCCACGCGCCTGGCTGCTCAACCTCCCTAGATCCACGGTGGGCTCCTGGGGGAACTCCGCGACCTCTTCACCGCCCGCTACGCGGTGCCGGCGCACCACGCAGTAGCGGCCCTGCTGGGCGGCTCTCAAGCACCGCCTTCGGATCGCCACGTCAAGCCACCCGGGGGCTCCGCCGGGTTGGGCTGCACCGGAGGCCGATCTTACTTTCGGCTCAGAAGACCACCCCGGCTCCACCGCGGGCTCGGGCAAGCTCCCAATGCTCGCACGCCCACCATCTGCAACGTGATCGTTACTAAGACCTCATCGATGGCGGTGCCGCCTCAACTTGCTCTCCGAGAAGCCTTCAGCCTTCTTCACGAATCGCTCGAGCGGCTTAGCCTCAGCAAGCCCTTCTCGGGAGTTGGTGGCGGAGCTGCCCACTCTCTGGGGTAGATCCGTCTCCCCGTCACCTTCGGCACATGCGACAACTACCGCACCGAGCTGGTGGACTTCGACGTCGCCCACATCGGTCTCCCGTACAACGCCATCCTCGGGTACCCAGCTCTCGCTCAGTTCATGGCGGCAACTCACCCGGCCTACAACCTTATGAAGATGCCAGGAAGCAAGGGTGTCCTCACCATCAAGGGGGACACTAAGGAGGCCATGAAGGCACTCAAGCTTGCCTTCAAGGCCGCGGCGGCGGCACAGCTTGCCGGCGCCGGTACCCCCGAGGCCAAGGAGGTCGCGCCTACCAAGAAGAAGCAGTTGTTCATCCAAGATAAGGCGAAAACCAAGCAGGTGCCGGTCAATGAGGACGGGCCTTCCGGAGCCACCTTTACCATAGGCGCCGGCCTTGACCCGGGTCAAGAAGAGGCCTTGGTGAGGTTCTTGCACGCAAACAAGGAGATATTCGCGTGGGAGCCCAATCAGCTGGTAGGGGTCCCGAGGGAGGTGATTCGGCATCATCTGAGGGTATGCCCCAACATACGCCCCGTGAAGTAGCGAGCGAGACGGCAGTCCACTGAGAAGCAGGCCTTCATCATCCAGGAGACACGCAAGCTGGAGGCCGCAGGTGCCATTCGTGAAGTTTGATATCCCGAATGGCTGGCGAACCCCGTCGTGGTGCCGAAAAAAGGCGGGAAGGAACGGATGTGCGTCGACTTCACCAACCTCAACAAGGCCTGCCCCCAAGATCCGTTCCCGCTCCCGCGCATCGACCAGATAGTCAAATCCTCCGCCGAGTGCGACCTTCTGTGCTTCCTAGATGCATTCTCCGGGTATCATCAAATCAAGATGGCGGTGGAAGATGTGGAGAAGACAGCCTTCCCGACACCATGTGGGGTGTACTGCTACACCTGCATGCCCTTCGGGCTGCGCAATGCGGGCGGACTTTTCAGCGACTGATGCACATCGCCCTGGGGCGGCAGCTCGGGAGAAACACTGAGGCCTACGTCAACGACATAGTGGTAAAGTCTCGCGAGGCGGGGACATTTATCCAAGACTTGGAGGAGACCTTCGAGAGCCTGCGCCAAGTGAACTTGAGGCTTAACCCGGAGAAGTGTGTGTTCGGCGTCCCCTCCGGCAAGCTGCTGGGATTCCTCTTATCCCATAGAGGGATTGAGGCGAACCCGAAGAATATCAAGGCCATCAAGGACATGAGCCCACCACAGACCCTCAAAGAGATGCAGAAGCTAGCAGGGCGGGTGACCGCATTAGGGCGTTTCATCTCCAAACTGGGAAAGTGCGCCTTACCCTTCTTCAAGCTCATGAAGAAGAAGGGCCCGTTAGAGTGGACCCCGGAGGCCGACCAGGCCTTCCGATACCTCAAGAAATACCTTACCAGCCCTCCGGTGATGGTGGCACCACGGCCTCTCGAGCCCCTGGTACTCTACCTTGCCACCACCCCGTCCTTTGCCAGCGCGGCGCTGGTGGCGGTTCGGGAGGAGCGCCAAGCCAAGGGTGCGCCGCGCCAAGTCGAAGCTGAAGTGGCGCAGGGTCATGAGGGCGCAGCAAGGGCATCAGCAGTGGAAGACCAAGCTCGGCAGGACAACGTCGTAGAAGCTCCTGAGGACAGTCAGGTCTCAGGAACCCCTCCACCTCAGGAGATGCCCCAATCTCCACAGGACCCGGGCCTCGACAGTGTGCTAGCACTCGTCGAACACCCGGTGTACTTCGTCAGCACCGTGCTGCGGGACGCAAGGGCATGCTACCCCATGCCTCAGAAACTCCTGCTCGCACTCTTGGTGGCCTCACGCAAGCTGTGACACTACTTCCAGGGCCACCCCATCATGGTCGTGTTAGCCTACCCATTGGAGAGGGTGCTCAGGAGCCCCAACTCAGCTGTAAGGATCGCTGAGTGGAATATAGAGCTGCAAGCATTCCAGTTGGAGTTCAGCACTACCAGGGTCATCAAAGGGGCCGCGCTCGCTGATTTTGTGGTCGAATGGACGGAAGCCCCGACACTTGAGGAAGGCGAAGACCGATCCAGCTTGCCAGGGAGCGAAGCTCCAGACGGTTGGGTCATTTATTTCGATGGCGCTTTCGTGCACCAGGGCGCGGGGGCTGGAGCAGTGCTCATTTCTCCCACTCAGGACAAGCTTTACTACGCCGTGCAGCTCTGCTTCCAGCACGGCGAGAAGGTCTCCAACAACATCGCAGAATACGAAGGCCTCATAGCTGGCCTGAAGGCTGCAGCGGCTCTAGGGGTGAAGCGCCTTACCATCAGAGGCGACTCGCAACTCCTCGTCAACTTCTCCAACAAGGTATACGAGCCAAAGGACAAGCACATGGAGGCATACCTCGCGGAGGTGCATAAGATGGAGAAGCAGTTCTCGGGCTGGAGCTGCAGCACGTGCCCCGGGGCACCAATAAGGAAGCCGAAGACATCGCCAGGAGGGCATCCAAGCGACAACCGCAAGAACCCGATGTCTTTGAAGAGCGGCTCTTCAGGCCATCAGCTAAATCGCCACTTTCAAGCATGACTCAGCCTCGGGAGGAGCTCCCACAGCCTCCAGCCACGGGAGCCCCAGCCTGTGGCCCAACCTCAGGAGCTCGGCTACTATTGGCGCTCGAGCCCCAGGAGGAATGCTGGACCAAGGAATTCAAGGAGTATCTAATGCAGGGGACACTGCCGGAGAAGGAAGAGGATGCCGAGCGCGTAGCCCGGCAAGCCATGGCTTACTGTATCCAAGACGGCGAGTTGTACAGGAAACGACCGAACAATGTCACGCTAAGCTGCATCTCCAATGATCAAGGAAGGGAGTTGCTGATTGACATACACGGCGGGGACTGCGGACACCACTCGTCGTCACGGACCCTCGTTGGCAAGGTGTTCTGCAGCGAGTTCTACTGGCCTACAACACTCAACGACGCGGCCGAGCTGATGAAGTCCTGCGAAGCTTGCCAATTCCACGCCAAGCAAATCCATCAGCCAGCTCAGGGCCTCCAAACCATCCCGCTTACATGGCCGTTCGCGGTCTGGGGGCTGGACATCTTAGGCCCGTTCCCTCGGGCGCCAGGGGGCTGCCGCTATATCTACGTCGCCATCGACAAGTTCACCAAGTGGGCGGAAGTGGAAGTCGTCCGTACATCCCGGCCGGCTCTGCTGTCAAGTTCATCAAGGGCCTCGTGAGCCGCTTCGGGGTCCCCAACCGCATCATCACACATAACGACTCACAGTTCACTAGTAACCTCTTCAAAACCTACTGTGCTAACCTTGGAACGCAGATCTGCTACGCTTCGGTGGCCCACCCCAGGAGTAATGGTCAGGCTGAACGCGCCAACGCGAAGGTCCTGAGGGGCCTCAAGACCAGGACCTTCAGGAAGAAGCTGGAGGCCTGCGGCAGGGGTTGGCACGACGAGCTCTAGTCCGTGATGTGGTCCATCCGCACCACCGCCACCAAGCCAACGGGCGAGACTCCATTCTTCCTCGTCTACGGAGCTGAAGCAGTTCTCCCTCACGAGGTCAAGCATCGCTCCGCACGGGTCCTGGAGTTCGACAAAACGCAGCAGGACGCCACACGGGGGATGGATCTCGTGTTGGGGGAGGAACGTCGTCGCGAAGCTGCACTGAGGGCGGCAAGGTACCAGCAAGCGCTGCGGCGATACCATTGTCGCAACATCCGCTCCAGGACCCTCGAGACGGGTGACCTAGTCCTGAGGCGGGTCCTCTCCAGGGAAGGGCTGCATAAGCTTTCACCCATGTGGGAGGGCCCGTTCAAGGTCGTCCACATCTCCAGGCCTGGCGCCGTGTGCCTGGAGACGCAAGACGGGATACCTATCCAAAACGCCTGGAACATCCAGCACCTCCGGAAGTTCTACCCATGAAGCAAGGCCCAGAGCCTGTGAAGAAAGGCCTAGATCCTGTGAAAAAGGCCCGGTGCCTGTGAAGAATCGCCGCCCGTGACACTCTCACGTAATAATGAGTTGGGGTTGTACATGCCCCAGAGTCTCAGGAGCGCCGACCTCAGGCCCTGGGGCTCCCATCCACGCCTAGTGGCAGCACTTAGCTCCGCGCTGGTGAGAAGACTTGAAGACTAGATTAGGTGCCGGGCGCGGCTTTTCATTTGCTTTCTGTAACTGGCTCGTTTTTCTTTAAATCAAAGTTTGCTTTTGGCGTTCCTTGCTGATTTGATTCCCTCGCCTCTTACCGCATTTTCTGGCTCTGGTTTGCTCGTGTTCTCTCTTTCGCATACCTCACGAGGGGGCTTGGCAGGTGTCGTGGTTCTAAGTCTGACAGTAGAATAGGGGGTAGGAATGGAGAGGCAAGATCCTAGCTATGGAGTAGTTGTATACGCAAGATGTTTACGAAGTTCAGGCCCTTCTCGGAGGAAGTAACAGCCCCACGCCTCGGAGCCCGGAGGCGGTCGATCAGATATGCGCGTATGAGTTACTGGGTGCGAACCCTTTACACCGAGGAGGGGGTGGCTTATATAGAGTTCGCTGCACCCTCCAAATTCGCTATGCAGGATTAAGGTACATTAAGATCGGGGTTACTGGTAACGCCCCACATAAAGTGCTATGATGACCATAAAAGCTACTTAATGACCGACCGTTTGTTTGCAGACTGACTTTAGATCTCCTGGCGGTCGAGTGGTTGGCTTCATGGTCGAGTGTCTTTAAGTCCGTCGAGTGGAACCCTTCCAGGTCGACTGAAAGGTGTTTTCTTCTAGAGATGTCCTTGGGGAGGGTATCTTGGACAGGTCCATGACCCTACCCTAGGTACATGACTTCATCATTAGCCCCCGAATGGATCGAGGTTTGAGTGGGGAAGAAGTTGAACATACTTCTGACCCACTCTTGTGTTGCGAGTGTGTCTTGTTTTGGATCAATGAACTAAGGTGACGGCATCAACTTCTTTTTCAGTCGCCTTGATCCATTCCTTGTATCCGTCGAGTGTGTTTTCCGTACTTGGAGAACTCCGAATGACAAGACGGAGGATTCAAATTTCGGGAAGCGAGGGGGGCGGAGGAGGCCGCAGTAATCGGATGGGATAAGGCAGGGACACCTCGATCTCCGCGCCACCTTTTTCGCCACGTGACGCTTCAAAGCGATCGCTATGCGGGTTTTGACAGATCGCCTGGCCTACCAAATACCACTCGGAAGCAACCTCATATAAGGCCCCGGACGGGGGTTTTTGAACAGTGCGCTCCCATTTTCTCCTCCCTTCCCCAGATTTATCCGCTGCGTCCGCCTCCATCTCAGCGCTGCTGCTCCGTGCGCGTTTCGCCGACGACAATGGTGAAAGAGAAGACGGCGGCTTTGGAGCGGGCGAAGAAGGCGACGGCGAAGGCGAAGGGAAGAGCGACCAGTCGGGGCGGATCTTCGTCAAGGGCTGGCTTGCCGCAGGGCTGGATCCAGGGCGACTGGATCCGCTCGACGATTCGTCAGAAGGATCTTGACGACATGCCAATTAAGGAAGGATCCCTCATGGATCAGCGCGGCTCCCGGGGAAGGAGTCGGAGCCGCAACCTCAGGAGGGTGAGTGTGTTCTCTTGGCCACCCATGTTGACCGCGGGTTTTCTCTGCCGCCTCACCCTTTCTTTCAAGGATTTCTGAACTTCTTTGGGGCACAACTTCACCACTTCACTCCCAACTCCATCGTGTATCTCGCTGCTTTCGTGTCTTTGTGCGAGAATTTCTTGGGTTGTCGGCCTCATTGGGGTCTTTTCAAGCACATTTTCACTTGTCGCCCCTGACGGTGAAAAGGCCAATCCGAGTGACGAGAGAACTCAAGTGATTCAGATGTGGGGGTCTTGGGGTTCAAATGAGAGGAAAAGTTCTTTCCAGCCATGATCTTACCCGAAGTCAGTCCGTGGATGGCAATGACTTGGTTCTATCGCAAGGACCAGCAGACGCCAGGCGGTCGACCGACTCCTCCTTTTCCATGGACCGAGTGAGCAAGCCATCCTCTTTGAAGGTGATCCAGAAGAGAAGGCGCAGTGAAGGTGTTGGTCGAACGCGTTGTCCAGCTCATCCGAGACGGAGGATCGCATGGATCTCTTGGAAGTCTTCCTCCAACGACGCATCCAGCCGCTTCAAGCTCGAGACCATCCGATGTGGTTGTACTCGCATCGACGACACCACTGGATCCACCCGAGGAGGTCGAGGACGCCATGCTGGAAAGGTGTCTGGCGAGCATCACAGGAAACAAGGACAACCCTCGAGGAGCCAGGAGGATTCCTCCACTCGACCAGTCATACGAAGTAGACAAGGTCTATTCCTGCATCTTTGAATGTGATCCCGCTTTCTCCATCTTGTTTGCTTTAAATCGGTCGACTGACTTTGGTCTTGTTTGTTGTCTTCCAGGCCACTACTGAGATGTACTCGATGCCCAACGGGGCGCAAGAGCAGGTCGAGGAGGAAGAGGGGAGCGGAGGTGAAAGTCAGGAGGAATGGCAATCCGATGGTGAGGAGGACGAAGATGACGATAGCGCCAGTGAAGAGGAGGAGGAGGAAGAGGAGGAAGAAGTCGACCCTCCTTGCACGGAAAGGCGAACCAAGCTCACCTGACCCCGCGGTCAAGCGTGGCAAGGCTACCGCGCCTGTCGGGTAGTCGACGAAACGCCCTCGGACTACCTCTCCGGCGCCGACTGAAAAAGCGCCGAAGCAACCCCGAGCGACGCCATCAAAGCCGACGAAGGCTCTGCCCAAGATGAGGATGTCTATTCCCACCATTTGCAGGTAACAGCAGAACTTCTGTTTTTTTTGTTTAGCATGGACATACTCTTGATCGACTTGTTGACTGATCAACTGGTTTCTGACATCTGCAGCGCTGCTACCTCCGAGACCTCAGCCAGGAACGAAGACCAGGAAATGGAAGATGCTGCCACCTCTAACCTTGGTACGATCTCTGTAGTTTCGCTTGTGGTCGATTGGACTTCCGTTTTTAACTTTGAATCTTTCCTGTAGTCCCACCTCATGTCATTGATCTCCCTGATGATGACGATGAGGCACCGCTGAGGCGGAGGAGGACTAAAAAGGCGCCTGCTAGCAAGATCGCCAGTTGTATCGGTGCTCGAGACGCTGGTTCATGAGGGTGGGAACATCACTGACTTCGTGTCTTTCTTTGCGTGCGCACCGACGAGTGTCCGACCTTCATCGTCGACTATTGATCCGCCCTCCCTTTTCGCCACACACCACGTCCCAGAGGACCTAGTGGGTGCTGCTAAGCAAGCTATACGCCAGGCGGGGATCATGATGGAGCAAGTGAAGGTGGTCAGGGAAGCCAGCCAGGCGGCCTATGATGCTAGCTCAGCTCTTCAGAGAAACGTCCAGGTTAGTTGGTCACCACTTGTTCTGTTAGGATATGCTACCTGAAAACTCTTCTTTCTGAAGATCTTCGTATCTGTGCACCCACTGGGTGTGTCGATTGAATTTTTGGATTGGTGGGGGCACGCTAAGTGCACCCACTGGGTGTATTCCCCGAGACTATGTTGGACTGTTGGCAGTCGACTGTAGTCTTTATACTTTGAATTTCTTCGCTAACTTCTTCACTCGGTCTGGTCGGACCATGTTGAATGGAGTCTTGAAACCGGTGGGGGCACGCTGAGTGCACCCACTGGGTGTAGTCCCCGAGACTATGGTCGATCACGGCGAATGACTAAAGTCTCAAGAACTCTCTTTATCGTGATGATACTGCGGCTAATCACGACAGTTAGCTATGGTTTAGGATCATAACCTTTTTGTCTCTTTCGGTCGACTGATCAAACCGAGTCGGTAAAACCAGTGGGGGCACGCTGAGTGCACCCACTGGGTGTAGTCTCCGAGACTACTGTTGAATATTTTGATTCGGTTGTAGTCTTAGAAACGCTACGATTTTTCTTAGTCACTCGGAAGCAACCTATCTTTGATGTCTGTCGATTGACTCTTCGCAGAAATCCTGTGAGCTTGTGGCTCACTATACTGAATTGGAAAACAAACAGATCCAACTCAACCTTGACTTGAAGCTTGCTCAGGAGAACTTGCAGAAGGCGAGAGACAAAGCAAAAGGTATGGTTGGTGAGAACTTGACGACTGTCTTTGTCTTTCTGCCCATTCCTAATTCTGATCTCATTGTCATTTTGCGATAAAATGGAGGAGGCTCAAGAAAAGGACCATGACCTTGCTGAGAGCGCAGAAAAGCGGCTTTGGACAAAACAAAGCTCATGGAAGAAAAACTGGCTTCACCGGTAAACTTGAAGAAGAGAACGCCAATCTGAAAGTTGCTCTCAACGCGCCAACAAGGAGGTTAGCCGATCAAGAATGACAAGATAGCTCGAGTGACAAGGTCGGGCGAACTGGCAGGAAGAGGAACGATCCGAGGCTTATCCGGGAGGGCTCGCCAAGAAGTTATTTCTCATGCTTGAAGGTAATCCCTCCTATCCGACTGACTTGTTATCACCGACTCATCATAGAACCATTAGCTTGAACTTGAGTTGCATTTACAGAATTCTGTCAGAACTTCTAGGAGGAGACTGGTCGAGTGGAGACAATCTCGACCCCATTAACTCTCCCGTGAAGGATGAAGCCGCTATGAACGTGTTCGACCGGAGTCTCGTGTTGCCGGTGTGGTGGACTACCTCGCCGATCAAGGTTGCGGTGTTGCGAATCGACTCGACACTGCCAAAGCGAGACGCCTAAAATGACCTCGAGTCTTTAATGACTCCAGCGAATGACGCCCAAGTCAAGTGCAGGAATGGAAAAAGTCTTCGCCAGTGTGGTGCCGATGTTGCTCTGTCCCTGGTCCGTGTTCACTGCAAGGAGGCACGAGAGGAAAAGCTGGCGTCCATCAAAGTTGCCAATACCAAGAAGTACGACTTCCAATCTTTCATGGAGACTTTCATTGCTGCTGCCACCCGGATTGCTGACGGAATCGACCTGGACCAGTTTGTCGCGCCTTCCAGTCCTCCACCTGAGGAGTAAAAACTTCTATGCTTCATCTTAAATTTGCCTCGGAATGCCAAGTGGTTTTGTAACCGATAAACTTTAACAGGTTTGACGCCTGAGCACTTCTAAATCCGTAGGATGTTATCTGAATTTGGCTTATCATCGAATATGCTTTCATTTGCCTTCGAGCGAACTTTGTTCTTCACTCGGAATATACTTCAGTGCTTGAGATGCAGCTCTGAGGTGAAAAATCCAGTCGACCTACACTTCATCGTTCTTGCATGTAGGGATGGAGCACAAATTGCAATCGACCTGTGTCCTTGCAGATCGGGATGGAGTGCTCGTTGTACTTGTGGCTCAGCTCCGAAGGAGAAGGTAGCAGTCGACCCGCACCTCGTCGTCCTTGCGGATCGGAATGGAGCGCACGTTGTACTTGTGGCGTAGCTCCGAAGGGGAAGGTAACAGTCGACCTGCACCTCGTTGTCCTTGCGGATTGGAACGGAGCGCACGTTGTACTTGTGGCGCAGCTCCGAAGGAGAAGGGTAGCAGTCGACCTGCACCTCGTCGTCCTTGCGGATTGGAGTGGATTTCATACTTAGGCGAGTACTGGACTGTAGCTAAGCCTCCGAGTGGGAGGGTTGCTCTCCACTCGGTAGGATTTTCAGATACTTAGGCGAGTACTGGACTGCAGCTAAGCCCCCGAGTGGGAGGGTTGTTCTCCACTCGGTAGGATTTTCAGATACTTAGACGAGTACTGGACTGCAGCTAAGCCCCCGAGTGGTAGGTTCGCTCTCCACTCGGTAGGATTTTCAGATACTTAGGCGAGTATTGGACTGCAGCTAAGCCCCCGGGTGGGAGGTTCGCTCTCCACTCGGTGGGATTTTTCAAACTTAGGCAAGTCTTGGACTGCAGCTTAAGCCCCGAGTGGGAGGTTTGCTCTCCACTCGGTAGGATTTTTCAAACTTAGGCGTAGCATCGGACTGCAGCTAAGCCTCCGAGTGGGAGGTTTGCTCTCCACTCGGTAGGATTTTTGTGTCGTAGCTCAAGGAGAAGGCAGCAATGACCTGCACCTCGTCGTCCTTGCCAAGCACACATTGTATTAAATACTTAGGCGAGTACTTGGACTACAGTTAAGCCCCGAGTGGGAGGCTGGCTCACCACTGACAGGATTTTAAACGCTTAGGCGAGTACTTGACTGCAGCTAAGCCCCAGTGGGAGGCTGGCTCACCACTCGTAGGATTTTAAACACTTAGGCGAGTACTTGGACTGCAGCTAAGCCCCGAGTGGGAGGCTGGCTCACCACTGTAGGATTTTAAACACTTAGGCGAGTACTTGACTGCAGCTAAGCCCCGAGTGGGAGGCTGGCTCACCACTCGTAGGATTTTAAACACTTAGGCGAGTACTTGACTGCAGCTAAGCCCCAGTGGGAGGCTGGCTCACCACTCGTAGGGATTTTCAAGTACTTAGGCTAAATGGATTCATAGCTAAGCCCCGAGTGGGAGGCTGGCTCACCACCGATAGGGATTTTTTACAAACTTAGGCTAAATGGGTTCACAGCTAAGCCACCCACTGGGGGGGGGGTTCTCATGTAAACAAAAATTAATAATAATCACTGGGAAAATTATAACATTCTTGTCTTTGATAAACAAACTACAGAGGTACTTTTATTACATCTCATCCGAGTGAGTACTTAAGTATAAAAGGGGCAGAGCAGCTCCGCATTCCAAGCTCGAGGCTCATCAATCTAGCGATCGACGTTGTAAAGATGGTATGCTCCATTGTGGAGAACTCTGGTGACGATGAAGGGACCTTCCCAAGTTGAGCGAGCTTGTGTGGTTTTTGTTGATCCACTCGGAGGACCAAGTCTCCTTCTTGGAAGCCTTGACTCTTCACATTTCTAGCATGGAATCGACGCAAGTCCTGCTGATAGATAGTCGAGCGGATCAGGGCCATCTCTCTCTCCTCTTCTAGGAGGTCGACTGCATCTTGCCGGGCTTGTTCCGCTTCATCTTTAGAGTAGAGTTCGACTCGAGGTGCATTGTGAAGCAGGTCACTCGGCAAAACTGCTTCAGCTCCATAGACCAGAAAGAATGGAGTTCTCCCAGACGACCGATTAGGAGTGGTCCTCAATCCCCAAAGAACTGATGGAAGTTCGTCGACCCACGCTCCTGTTGCATGCTTGAGATCACGCATCAGCCGGGGTTTCAGTCCTTTGAGAATTAGACCGTTTGCTCGTTCTGCTTGTCCATTCGACTGGGGGTGAGCAACTGAAGCATAGTCGACTCGTGTGCCTTGAGAGGCGCAAAAGGCTTTGAATTTGTCGGAATCAAAGTTTGACCCATTGTCAGTGATGATGCTATGCGGAACTCCATATCTGAATATCAACTCTCTGATGAAACTGATAGCAAAGGCACGACGAGATTCTTGATAGGCTTAGCTTCGATCCACTTAGTAAACTTGTCGACTGCCACTAGCAAGTGAGTGAAGCCGCTCCTGGCAGTTCTCAGTGGTCCGATCATATCCAATCCCCAAACAATGAAGGGACAGACGAGTGGAATGGTCTTCAAGGCTGAGGCGGGTTTGTGTGACATATTGGAATAGAACTGACATCCTTCACACTTGTCGACTATTTCCTTCGCCATTTCATTTGCTCTTGGCCAGTAAAATCCCGCTTGGTATGCTTTAGCCACAACGGTCCGAGAGGACGCATGATGACCACAGGTACCCGAGTGGATATCATCAAGAATTATCTGACCTTCTTCCGGTGTTATACATTTCGGCTGACTCAACAAGCTTTTCTCAGACAACTGTCCCTTGATCACAAGAAGGCCTTGGATCGGCGGACGATCCGTCAAGCCTCTTCTTCGCTCTCCGGAGCTCTTTCCTTAGGATATACGTGATGTATGGCACTCGTCCACCGGGAGTGATGACCACGACTTCCATGATCAGGTCGACCATAGCCGGGACCTCAACTTCACGGATCGCTGACACTTTTTGGGTGTGGGGCTTCTTCGTGAAAGGATCCTCTTGAATCTGGCGGTGTGTGGATGTGCTCCAAAACACATTATCGGGAATGGCTTCCTCTTGGACCCTATTTTCGCCAAATCATCAAGAGTTTGATTTTTCAATCGGGTATATGATGAAGCTTTAACCCTCGAATTTCTTCTCTAGCTTTCTCATCGCATTGCAAGAATCAAATATGGTGGACTTGACGCCCCACTCCTTCATCACTTGATTAACCACTGACCTGAGTCGCCATAGATCATGAGGCGACGGACGCCGAAAGTGAAATGGCCATACGCAACCCATACAAAAGTGCTTCAGATTCGCTTCATTGTTGGAAGAATCAAAGTGGATCTGAGCACATATCCGAGCTTATCTCCTCGGGGAAACCAACACTACCCCAAAGACCGTAACCATTCAGCATCTTGGAACCATCAAAGAACATGCTCTAGTGCTCTGAGTGAACTTGAGTTGGTAGTTGCTGTTCAATCCACTCGGCGATGAAATCTGCTATCGCTTGGGACTTGATGGCTTTTTTGCCTCAAACTTGATATCAAGGGAAGGAGCTCAATCGCCCATTTCGCCACTCTGACCAGCTTGCATCTCACAGCGTAATCTCGACAATGGGGCGTCACGACGATCGTAATGGAATGGTCGAGAAGTAATGAGCAACCTTCTTCGTGGTCATATAAATCCCATAAACAAGCTTCGATAATGAGGGTATCTTTGCTTTGATGGGGTCAATACTTGAAAAGATAATATATCGGGCGCTGAACTTTGAAGGCTTTTCCTTCTTCTTCCCGCCGACCGTAAGTATCAGGCCGACGATTTGTCCTGTGGCTGCAATGTAAAGCAGCAAAGGCTCTTTGCTGATTGGGGCAGCAAGCACCGACTGGGTGGAGAGCAGAGCTTTTAGCTCTGCACATGCTGCATCAGCTTCGGGAGTCCACTCGAACTTGTATGACTTCTTCATCAGTCGGTAAAGAGGCAATGCCTTTTCACCGAGACGAGAGATGAATCGACTTAAAGCGGCCAAGCATCCAGTAAGCTTCTGGACATCATGCACACGCACAAGGCGTTTCATTCGGAGTATAGTACCAACTTTTTCTGGGTTGGCGTCGATTCCTCGTTCGGAAACGAGAAAACCGAGTAACTTTCCGCCAGGAAATCCGAGTGTGCACTTTGATGGATTAAGCTTGATATCATACCTCCTGAGATTGGCAAATGTTTCAGCAAGGTCAGTCAACAGGTCGGAACCTTTCCGTGATTTGACCACAATATCATCCATGTATGCTTCCACATTCCGACTGATTTGAGTGAGCAAACACTTCTGAATCATCCTCATGAACGTGGCTCCGGCATTCTTGAGGCCGAATGGCATGGTGACATAGCAGAAGCACCCGAATGGAGTGATGAAAGCTGTTTTGATCTCGTCGGGTCCATACAGACGGATCTGATGGTAACCGGAATAGGCGTCTAAAAAAGACAACTGCTCACACTCCGTAGTCGAGTCGACTATTTGGTCGATGCGGGGGAGAGGAAAATGATCTTTCAGGCAGGCCCGATTGATATGTTTGAAGTCGATGCACATGCGAAGTGACTTGTCCTTCTTGGGGACCATGACAACATTGGCGAGCCACTCGGAGTGGTAAATCTCTCGGATAAACTCTGCTGCTAAGAGCCGAGCCACCTCCTCGCCAATGGCCTTTCTCTTATGTACGGCGGACCGTCGAAGTTGTTCTTTGACAGGTTTAACTTTTGGGTCGACTCGTAGACGATGCTCAGCCAACCCCATGGGAACACCCGGCATGTCAGCAGGCTTCCATGCGAAGATGTCCCAGCCTCACGGAGAAACCGGATGAGCGCTTCTTCCTATTTGGAGTCGAGTGTTGTTGAGATATGGGTCGGAGCAGCATTGGGGTCGGTCGGGTGAATGTGAATCGGTTTCGCCTCACCGGACGACTGAAATGCTGATTCCAGAAGCGGCTTCTTGGCTCGCAACAAATCACTGGTCTCTGCAGTTTTCGGTATTCTTGCAGCTCTACCACTGCCATCCGAGCATCAGCGATCTTAGAGCCTTTCGAAAACACTCTTCGCTTTCTTCCGATTGCCGCGATGTGATCACACCTTTGGGACCTGGCATCTTCAGCTTGAGGTATACATAACTTGGTCGAGCCATGAACGCGTGCATACGCCGCCTTCCCGAATAGCGTGATAAGCACTCGAAATCCACGACCTCAAAGGTCAACTTTTCTTTACGAAAATTCTTGGAATCACCAAAACCACATCGAGAGCAATTTGGTCGAGTGACTCAGCCTTCTTTCCGTGAATGACCCATGGAAGCTCATGTTGTCGGTGCCGAGTCCGACATTGGAATGCCCATCCTTTCAACGCTTCTCGATACAAGATGTTCAGGCCACTGCCACCATCCATCAAAACTTTAGTTAATCGAGTGACTTCAACGACTGGGTCGACCACCAAAGCTTGCCTCCCAGGGGTGGCTATGTGCATCGGGTGATCAGACTGGTCGAACGTGATGGTGGTTTGAGACCATTTCAAATAATTGGGTGTCGCCGGAGCGGCCATATTCACTTCTCGGTTGATAACTTTCAATCGACTTTTGCTTTCAACGTCAGCAAAAATCATCAGGGTGGAATTGATCTGGGGGTATCCACCATCACTATCATCCTTGTCCTCAACTATGTCCGACTCCTTTTCCTTACCCTTGGGCTGCTTCCCCTGGAACTGCTGAATCAAGAGCCGACACTGTCGAGTGGTATGCTTTGGGTAAATGAGTTTACCCTCTTCATCTTTCTCCGTATGAATGTGACATGGCAAGTCCAATACATCATTTCCATCTTGGTCTTTCACCTTTTGGGGGTTCCAAGGCCCTTGGTTTCCCTTGAACTTTCCTCGAGTCACGCCAAGGCTTCTCCAGAGCAGCTGGCTCGGCTTTCCGCTTCTGCTTCCGACTGGAGTTCCCTCCCCCGGCTTCATTAGCGGCTGACTTGTACTTGCCACTCCGGAGCCGATCCTCTTCTTCACCATTGGCATACTTGGTGGCAATCTCCATCATTCGACTCGTGGTCATGTCTCCGGTCCGACCAATTTCAAATTTAGCTCTCGTTTTAACGCCTTCCTTGAAGGCACAGATCGCTTGGTGATCGATACATTTTCTCTTGTGTGATGTAAAGTAATCCACCTCTGGATGTAATCCCTTAGAGTCTCATTCGACTTTTGCACACAAGATTGCAGTTCTCAAACCCTGTTGGTCGCTTGCAAGTTCCTTCAATGTTCGACAAACACTCAAGCGAGATCTTCCCAAGTGTAAATGTTGCTGGGTGCCAATTGATTCAGCCATGCTCGCCGAGCCCTCCAACATAAGAGGTAGGTGTTTCATGGCCACCTCATTATTGCCGCCGCCAATCTGAACAGCCACTCGGTAGTCCTCAAGCCAAGTATCGCTTGGACTCACCAAAGAACTTATCGACTCGATCGCCAACCCGAAGTTGGGAGGAATCACCGCGCCCCGATGGCTCGCTAAAACACTCGTCCCGAGACGTGAACTCGCTGCTGGTGGGCACATCTCTATCATGGCCTTCTCGGTGAGCTCTGCTCGCCGACTAAACCTTGAACGATAATGGATCTCGCATCAAAGCCTCGGTTCTCGGGGTCGATCAAATCCTTCGCCCAACACCGTCTCAAGGCGTCTCACATCCTGCTATCGAGGAGCGATGATCCACCCCTTGGGAGGGGTGGGCACGACGCCGATCATTGCGATCGAATCGGTGCTCATACTGCCACGGCTCTTGTATCGATCATCACGCCGCCCCCACGCCTCACGCCGGGGCGATCTCGGACTATGGGCCGATGGACTGAATTCGCAGTGACGGATCTGCTGTGAATCCTATTCCGTGACTGCGATACGGCTGAATTTTGATCTCCTGCTGCCCGGAGTAAATCTCTGATCTGTAGCAAACCTCTACCCGCCTCTGACTAGGAAGGCTAAATCGATTCTGCTATACGGGCCGCAGCTGCAAGATTCTGAATCGGAGTTCTATATACCTGAGTCGGTTGTGGAAAGAGTTGACATCGACTGGAGTCTGGAACCCGTTGCCGCGCGCGCTCGTCGAGCACTCGCTGGAGATTCTCCAGTCGAGCGCGCTCAGCCAGGTTGGCCAAGCGCGCGTCCTCTAAGGCACGAGCCTCGGGGGTTTCTCCAACGATAGGAGTGTGTAATGCATCCATGTTCCGGCAGCGAAGTTCTTCCCTCTGCAACGAAGTGAGGGGCTCGGGTTGATGCTCTTCATGAACTTGCGCCGGATCGCCTCTGCCGTCGCCTCCGTCGGCGCGGGGGAAACCAGGAGGATTGCATGGTCCATCGACCATCGGAACATCCACCGCTAGATCACTGCTGTCGCACTCGGATGCAGTCTCTGCGGAGCCACTCGACAGATCGAACAGGCCGTAGAGAGATTCGTCGGGCTCGATCGCCGAGACTTGGGGAGTGGCCGACTGGCGGGCCACCGCGTGCCTCACCCACCGCTGAAGCCTCGACCGACCGGAGCGCTTGCGCCGACGGGAGACTGGGAGGGAGGACCGCACAGGAGCCGGCCGATACTGGGTCGACGGTTGCCGCAGGAGGACGCCGCGGACGCACGCGCGAAAGTGTGTTGCCCCGCGGACGGGGAGCGTGTCGACGTCGAGTGGAGCCTCCTGAAGCCAAGCGGAGTCATCGGCGATGAACGTGAGCGCGCCGAGACGGATCTCGCAGCCCTCAACCAAAACTCCACCTGAAACCATGATGAAGGAAATCGGAAAAATCCCAACTTCTCCAATAAATCGCTAAGACACCTGCCCCAAGGTGGGCGCCAACTGTCGTGGTTCTAAGTCTGACAGTAGAATAGGGGGTAGGAATGGAGAGGCAAGATCCTAGCTATGGAGTAGTTGTATACGCAAGATGTTTACGAGTTCAGGCTCTTCTCGGAGGAAGTAGCAGCCCTACGTCTCGGAGCCCGGAGGCGGTCGATCAGATTATGTGTGTATGAGTTACGGGTGCGAACCCTTTACACCGAGGAGGGGTGGCTTATATAGAGTTCGCTGCACCCCTCCAGCCCTCGCCAGCCAGGTATTAAGGTACATTAAGATCGGTGGTTACTGGTAACGCCCCACATAAAGTGCTATGATGACCATAAAAGCTACTTAATGACCGACCGTTTGTTTGCAGATAACTTTAGATCTCCTGGCGGTCGAGTGGTTGGCTTCATGGTCGAGTGTCTTTAAGTCCGTCGAGTGGAACCCTTCCAGGTCGACTGAAAGGTGTTTTCTTCTAGAGATGTCCTTGGGGAGGGTATCTTGGACAGGTCCATGTGTAACGCCCTCGATGCGGCTATATCTCCCACGTGTCGAAGCACGACTTAGAGGCATAACCGCATTGAAAGCAATGTCGCAAGTGAGGTAATCTTCACACAACCCATGTAATACATAAGGGAAAGAGATACATAGTTGGCTTACAATCGCCACTTCACACAATACATGAGTAAAGCATTACATCATACATATACAATCAAGGTCCGACTACGGAACCAAAATAAAAGAAGACTACCCCAAATGCTACACAGATCCCCGATCGTCCCAACTGGGCTCCACTACTGATCAACTGAGACGAAACAACACAATGAACAAGATCTTCATCGAGCTCCTCCTTGAGCTCGGATGCGTCACCGCACGGTTTCATCGGCACACTGCAAACTGGTTTGAAGTATCTGTGAGTCACGGGACTCAGCAATCTCACACCATGAGATCAAGACTATTTAAGCTTAAAGGTAGGACAGGTTAGTGAGGTGGAGCTGCAGCAAGCGACTAGCATATATGGTGGCTAACATACGCAAAAGAGAGCAAGAAGAGAAGGCAAAAGCACGGTCGAACAACTATGATCAAGAAGTGATCCTAGAACAACCTCGTCAAGCATAACTCCAACATCAGTGTTCACTTCCCGGACTCCGAGAAGAGACCATCACGGTTACACACGCGTTGGTGTATTTTAATTAAGGTCAACTTCGGGTTTTCTACAACCGACATTAACAAATTCCCATCTGCCTCATAACCGCGGCACGGCTTTGAAAGATAATACCTGCAGGGTGTCCCAACTTAGCCCATTATAAGCTCTCACGGTCAACGAAGGATATTCCTTCTACCGGAAGGCCCGATCGACTCGAATCCCGGACTACAAGACATCTCGACAATGGTAAAACAAGACCAGCAAGACCACCCACCAGCCGACAAATCCCGATAGGAGCTGCACATATCTCGCTCTCGTGGCACACCGGATAAGCTAAGCGTACAGTACCGACGTAATCCAAGTTGCCAAGGAATGGTCCCGACGGTGCTTAGTTTGGACCAACACTGGAGGAGCACCGCCCGGGGTAAAATAAAGATGACCCTTGAGTCTGCAGAACCCAAGGGAAAAAGGCTTAGGTGGCAAATGGTAAAACCAAGGTTGGGCCTTCTTTGGAGGAGTCTTATTCAAAGCGAACTGTCAAGGGGGTCCCATAAATCACCCAACCGTAAGGAACGCAAAATCCGGGAACATAACACCGGTATGACGGAAACTAGGGCGCAAGGGTGGAACAAAACACTGGGCATAAGGCCGAGCCTTCCACCCTTTACCAAGTATATAGATGCATTAATTAAATAAGATATATTGTGATATCCCAACAAGTAAACATGTTCCAACAAGGAACAACATCTCCATGTTCCAACAAGGAACAAACTTCATCTTCACCTGCAACTAACAACGCTATAAGAGGGGCTGAGCAAAGCGGTAACATAGCCAAACAACGGTTTGCTAGGAAAGGATGGTTAGAGGCTTGTCATGGCAATATGGGAGGCATGATATAGCAAGTGGTAGGCATCGCAGCATAGGCATAGCAAAAGAGCGAGCAACTAGCAAGCAAAGATAGAAGTGATTTCGAGGGTATGGTCATCTTGCCTGAAATCCCGCAAGGAAGAAGAACGAGTCCATGAAGAAGACAAACGGACGTAGTCGAACGGATCCTCACAACTCCGGAAGGAAACCGAAGCTAACGAGAGAAGCAACCCGGAAAGAAACAAACAACATAGTAAACACACAAGCATAAACATGGCATGATGCACAACCAAGTATGATGCATGTCCGGTTTAATGACTCATGGCATGGCAATATGCAACGAGTTGCATATTGACGAAACACCACATCAATTATTTAGTTCTCTCTCGGTTATGTACCCAACAATATTAAATGTTATTAAACATGGCAAGGGGTGAAGCAAATGAAAACTAACTATTTAGGCAAGTTTAAATGAGGCCGGAACAACAAACAACAATTCCGAAAAATCCCCATGTTATTTAGCAATTTAATGCAACAACAATTTTAAACATTTAAATGTTGTTATCATGATGCGGATGACATGCACAAGTTTATGCAATTTTATGAAAATGTTGACATGAGCATGTTATGAAGCATTTGGTCACCATGGCGGAACGAAAAGGGTGCCACGGCGGCGAAACTAAAATGGTGCCACGGCAACATTCCGGTTCCGATAACTCGATTGAGATGCCGGTGCAAAAGGAGGCGTGACGTGAGCGAGTCATGCAAGATGGTGGGGTGCTCCCGGATTCCGGGTTCCCACGGGACGGTGGCATGGCAAAAGAGGGGCATCGCAAGGACAAATGGGCACGGTGCAAACACGAGCATCTCAGACAACATGCATTCGTTCACGGGCGTCGTCTCAGCGTTATACCTTCGAAGCGTTCAAACGGGACGGTGCAATGTAGAGGAAGTAGTTGTTCTCGTGACGGTAGGGGAAGTAGGGGTACACGTTCATTTTCGAAGAGGTACTTGACGGGTCCGAATCCCTTCGGGGTTGTCGTGGTACTTGCGATCTTGGCAATGGTAGTCATACACGTTCGGAGAGGAACTTGGCGAATCTGCGTAGTCATACACGTTCAAGAAGAAACTTATGCGGCGTCGTGGAACTTGGTGCATCCAAAGGGTACTTGACGGATCCGAGGTCTCCGGCCGTAGTGGTACTTGCTGTTACATGTAGTTGAACTTGAGGTGCTCCTGGCGTCGGACTTGCGGCGTTGGACAGAACAATGGCGAGGTTCAGCAGCTACCCCACGTCCATGACGAAAAACGAAGCTCGGGCAGGGAGTCGAAGGCCAACGAGGGACGAAGTGGACGCTGTTGTTGCATGGCAGGAGGCGAAGCAAGGCGAAGACGAGCTCGAGGCGGCGCTGGGAGGACGGCGACGAGGCGGACCAGGCCGGCGGAGCAGGAGGATTGCCGGGGAAGATCCGGGCGCGGCGTCGGCGAGAGGGTGCAGTAGCTGCTGCTACTGCCGGCGGCGAGGTCGAGGCGGTTGGCGCAAGCGAGGATGGGGCCATGCGCGGGTGGCCCTCCTGGTGGTCGTCGACGGCGGCGGGTGGCGATGGGGTGCAGTGGTGCTGGCCATGGCGATGGGGAGACGAGGCGGCAGCGCTACGAGGAGGGGAGGCGCCATGGAGGAGGAGAGGAAGGAGGCCGGCTGATGCGGGCGCCATGAGAGGCGTGCTCGAGAGGAGGGGATCGGGCGAGGAGCAGGAGGGAGAGATGGGATCGAGCGAGGAGAGGGAGAGGGGGATCGAGGGGATGGGTCTGGCGGCGCGCACGGGAACGAGAGGGAGAGATAGGAATCGAGGGAGAGATGCGGGCTAGGGTTTAGGCGCTGCTGGGCCTTGGGCCGGCTTAGATGGTCGGGCCTAAGTGGCCTGGCTGGTCTCTCTCTCTCTCTCTCACTAAACTCTTCCAAAAACAGAAAAGCAAAGAAAGAAAGGGAGAGAAAAGAAATGAGTGGACAAGAATTAGGGTATGGGGATAATTTTCCGGACTCACAAAATGTGAGGAATTTGACAAAATAGACCGAGGATTTTAGAGGGAGTAAAATCCACACTTGTTGGATTTAACTCAGACAAGTTTGAATTTCAAAACCCTTCAATGAACTCCAAATGGGTTGAAATTATAGGGGTGACCCTACACACCGATGTGATTTATGGGCAGATTTGGAACATTTATGAAGAAGTAAAATTGCAACTCAATTTTACTAAAAGGTCGAAAAGGAAGGATAGAAAGTTGAGTCGGATAAAAGTAGAGTTGACAAATAATGCAAAAGTGTTATGGGTGATTTCCAGTTAATGGAATATTTATTATAGCTCCCGAATAATATTGGGAGTATATGTTCTAAAGAGAAATCACCATTGTGAATATCCCTCGATTTAAATAGATCAAAATATCTATGCAGTTTATTTAGTTGAGGTTTTTAAAATTAAATGACATGCTGGCATGATGACATGATGCAAAGCAAAAATAAAAGAGCAAGCACACAAGAAACACACGGCGAAACTCGGAATAGCTGGAAGTCTTCTGGAGCGTCGGTCTCGGGGCGTCACACCATGACCCTACCCTAGGTACATGACTTCATCAGCAGGCGCCCTCGTGAGCGTTTTTTCTCCTCTCTGCCTTCTCGCGAGCCACCCTCGTTCGAGCCCAAAAGCTGGCGCATCCCTCCTGGTCCGTGCCCCTCGGGTACCGCGATACAAAGCGCCAGGTCAAGGCTTGGGTGAACGCAAACCTGTTAGCTCACTTCCTAACGAATTTTTGCAGTTCCTAAGCGAATGCAGGCCACCAAGGCAAGATGGACACGAGGAAACAAACACCTCGTGAGGAAGAGGGCGGTCCGAATATACCAGGTGAAGTTATCTTTGCGCAAAGTAACGACACGTCACAGGAACAACACGCATAGTGCAACAACCAAGGAACCATAGTTCGATACACGCCCCCCTGGGCCCATACTGGTTTAATTCTTGATGCAGGAAAAAGAGCGAAACAAAAGCGGTGTTGCAGCGATCCATGGAGGCAGGCGCCTAGCAACATCCCGAGCCTAGCCGGATCCCTCCTCGCGCTTCACGGTGGCGTGGCGACGAGACGACCCACTGCCGCCTTCAAAGCAGGCGTGGCGGCGCGGTGGCTGGTCGTAGCCACCACTGAAGGAGCTGTCGCCGGAGGAAGAGCCCCCGTAGCTGGGCGAGGCATGGTCGCCGCCAGGGGCAGGCTCGCCCTCATCCTCATCATGACCGTCGCCAAGGCCGAGCACCTCCTCGTCGTCGTTTGCCTCGGGGCAACATCCGGCACGGTGACCATCTTCCCCGAACACCCTCATGTAGAGGGTCGCGTCGCTATCGAACTTGAAATGGAGGGTGCACCGCCTGCCCAGGCCGCACGCGTGAGCGAACGTCTGCCATCCGTGGGCCAGGGCTAAGTTGCCCGTGGCGGAAGTCTTGACCGCGGCCCAAGAAGCCTTGCTGCAGCAGCCATCCGCCTGCAGCCAGAGCCCGCCTGGACCAAAGGTCGGTAGTTCACTGATGAAGAAACGCGGAAGCTGGAGCCAGTTGCCGGCCGGGTTCTCCGACCAGACGACGTACTCCGGCGACACTTCCGCCGAATGGAAGCGCGGACGGGGAGGCCGCGCCACCATGGCGCGCCTCCCTTCGTTAATTGGCCCGCCGTGGCTGGGACGACCCCCTCCGCATGCCGCGGCGCCGCCACGACAGTGGGCCAAAACGGGGGTCGCGGCGTGCTTGCGCGGACGGCCGTGTCCACGCTTGGGCGCCGGGGAGCTGGGTCCTTCGCGAGGGGCCTTCCCCTTCTCGGCGGCAGAGAACTTCCTTCATGGCGCCATTGGAGGCACTGGTAGCAACGGAGCGAGGAGGAAGAAACAAGCGAGCGAGGAAGAGATAGGCGACGGGGGCTCCGCCCCTCCCCATTTATAGAGGAAGAAGGCCAACCGGCGTCTCCCATGATCGCAGGTAATGATGGTTTTCCTCGCATGTCGCGGGGACTTGTCAAGTCGAGTAGTTGCCGAGGCAGCATGGGGAAGCGGAGACGCCCACGTCCAATCAATCGCCACGCGTCAACCGAGGCCGATAGCCTGGGCCCAGGGCGCCCAGATTGACCCTTGGCTTGCCATGGCCAAGCCCAAGCGCACCTTGGGCCTGGGGGCTAATGTCGGCGTTCTGGGAATGGGGGTCCCTAGACTTGCCTGCTTGTGGCCCACGGCGTGGCTAAGCCAGCAGGCCGTACGGCCCATCTTCATCGACAAAGCATCCAAGACCCTCGCGAGGGGCCAAGCCTCGCGAGGCGGATGACACAAGACCTCCACAAGAGTGGCCTAGTCAGGCAGGCTCACGAGGAGCGGAGATATCAAGGCGAGGCAAACCTCACGAGGCTCTCGTGACGTGAGCCATGACGATCAACACCAGGCGGGCGCCAGGCGGGCGCCAGCTCACGCAGCATCCTTGTTTCCTCTTTGGTGCTAAGGAGGCCAGCGCAGGCGAGGAGTACCGAGGCAGCAGGCAAAGGTTGCCATATCGATGCAACGAGACGAAGACCAGAAGGACGGCAAGATAGAGGTCATCGTGGAGCCCAAGACGGCGTCACCAAAGAGCTTTTCACAGGCGAAGACCGCTTTTGTCAGGATAGCTTGTACTAGTTGTCCCCCTTCAAATTCGCCCGCCGTTGTTGGCTCCCTTCCCGCTCGATATTTGGGAAGAGGACCAGGGCCTATATAAGTAGAGCTAGCCACCACAGTAGGGGCATCGAGCAGTTCACCCAACTCTCACCCGCTAAGTTCACCAAACACAAGAACACCTCAACCTCGGGAGGCTGTTCTTCCCTTTGTACTGTTCACCATCAGCCCAAGAGGCAATCCACCACCACCACACTGGAGTAGGGTATTACACCACAACGGTGGCCCGAACCAGTATAAATCTCGTGTCTTTCTGTGTTGCGAGTTCGTTGAGTTCGTCCGCGAGATCTTAGCGAGCTAGGGTGTAGATCGGTAGGAGGGAAAGACTTCGCACGCACCCCAGAGTTAGAACCTTAAGGGTTTGCGAGAACCCCACATCCGACAGACATAATTATCCATCACTGATCCATTGCCTACAAGATTTTCACATATTGATCTCTGCTACGTTATTTTGCCGTTGGCACTGTTACAATTGTTACAAAACTGGTACTGTTACTTTTGCCACCGTTACCATTACTTCCATACTACTTTGCTATTAAATAGTTTGCTGCAGATATTAAGTCTTTCAGGTGTGCTTGAATTGACAACTCTGCTGCTAATACTTGAGAATATTCTTTGGCTTCCCTTGTGTCGAATCAATAAATTTGGATTGAATACTCTACCCTAAAAAACTTTTGCAATCCCCTATGCTTGTGGGTTATCAAGACCTTTATCTGGTGCCGTTGCCGGGGAGCATAGCTCTATTCTCTAAGTCACTTGGGATTTATATCTCTTGATCACTATGAGGAATTTGAAAGATACTAGAACCAAGATCTATCCCTCAACTACAAGGGGAGGTAAGGAACTGCCATCTAGCTCTGCACTTGAATCACCTTCTGTTTTGAGTAAGCTTGTGACACCTACACCTGCTATTGGTTCTGATATGTTGCATGTTATTGATGATGCTGCCTCTACTATGAATGATGCTTATGATGCTACTACTTTGCTTGATAAAATTGTGCCACTGGGTAAATTACTTGATGAACATTTTGCTAGAGTTACAATTACTGATTATGCTGAAGATGATGATATTTCTGAAACTGATGAAATTATTGAAACTGAAAACTTTGAAACACCTGTTATACCTATCTCTCCTAGATATGAACTTCCTGTTATGCCCGAGGGTTATGTTATGGATGGAGAGGTAGCTAGGGACTTTCTTGCTTACAAGGATAGAGATGATCTTAAGAAATTATTATGCAAGTGGAAAGAAAAGTCTTTGAATGCTAGAATGGAATATGATCCTAAGTTTGCTATTTCACCTATCTTTGTTACTGATAAGGATTATGAATTCTCTGCCGATCCTGAGTTAATTACTTTGGTTGGATCTGATCCTTTCTATGGTTATGAATCCGAAAATGTTGTGGCACATCTTACTAAGTTGAATGGTATAGCCACCCTATTTGCTCATCAGGAAAAAAATCGCTATTACTACATTCTTAAGTTGTTTCCTTTCTCGTTAGAGGGTGATGCTAAGTTATGGTTTAATTCTCTTGCTCCTGGTTGTGTGCGTAGTCCCCAGGATATGATTTACTACTTCTCTAAAAAATATTTCCCTGCTGATAAGAAACAAGCTGCTTTAAAGGAAATATTTAACTTTGTGCAAATTGAAGAAGAGAGTATCCCACAAGCTTGGCGGAGGCTTCTCCAATTACTTAATGCTTTGCCTGATCATCCTCTCAAGAAAAAAGAAATACTTGATATCTTTTATAATGGACTAACCGATGCTTGTAGGGACCACCTAGATAGTTGTGCTAGTTGTGTTTTCAGGGAACGAACTGTTGAGCAAGCTGAATTGCCATTGAATGATATATTTAGTAATGATAACGATAGGACACTTCCCGAACCAACTCCTAAGCCAACTCTGAAGAAAATAGGTATTATATTTCTCAGTCCTGAAGATATGCAAGAGGCAAAGAAATCTATGAAAGAAAAGGGTATTAAAGCTGAAGATGTTAAGAATTTACCGCCTATTGAAGAAATATATGGTCTTGATAACCTGACACAGGTAGTAGAGGTAAATTCTCTTTATAGATTTGATGAAGGTGATATTCCTCATGATAAGTCTGCTAGTCAATGTTTGGATGAGTTTGATAATTTTATTTTTAAACAAGAAAACTTCAATGCTTATGTTAGTAGACAATTGAAACGTAATGCTTACATGCTTGACTGCTTGGGTAATTATATGAGTAGAACTGTTAGTGATCTTAAGCTTATTAGTAAGCATGCTTCCATGGTTAAACCTCAAGTAGAACAAGTACTTAAGGCACAGGATGATTTGCTCAATTAGATTAATAGTAAGAACAATGATAATGTTGTTAGAGTTATGACTAGAGGTGGTAAAATGACCCAGGAACATTTGTATCCTGAGGGCCGTCCTAAGAGATTTTAGCAAGATTCTCAGAGAATTAATAGTGATGCACCTAGTCCTAGTAATAAAAAGAAAGAGAAAGGTGATATGATTTTGCATGCTTCTAGTGAACCTGTTATTGACACACCTGAGAATCTAAATGATATTTCTATTTCTGATGCTGAGGTACAATCTGGTGATGAGCATGAACCTAGTGCTAATGTTAATGATGATGCTCAACCTAGTAATGATAATGATGTGGAGATTGAACCTGTTGTTGATCTTGGTAACCCACAATCAAAGAATCAACGTTATGATAAGAGAGACTTCATTTCTAGGAAACATGGTAAAGAAAGAGAACCATGGGTTCAGAAACCCATGCCCTTTCCTCCTAAACCATCCAAGAAAAAGGATGATGAGGATTTTGAGCGCTTTGTTGAAAAACTTAGACCTGTCTTTTTGCGTATGCGTTTGACTGATATTCTGAAATGTCTCCTGATGCTAAGTATATGAAAGATATTGTTACAAATAAAAGAAAGATACCAGAAGCTAAAATTTCCACCATGCTTGCTAATTATACTTTTAAGGGTGGAATACCAAAGAAACTTGGAGATCCAGGAGTACCAACTAGACCATGCTCCATTGAAAGAAACTATGTTAAAACTGCTTTATGTGATCTTGGAGCCGGTGTTAGTATTATGCCTTTCTCTTTATATCGTAGACTTGAATTGAATAAGTTGACACCTACTAAAAACTCTTTGCCAATGGCTGATAAATCAACTGGTATACCCATCGGTATTTGTGAGGATGTGCCTGTTGTGGTTGCAAACGTTACTATCTTAACGAACTTTGTTATTCTTGATATTCTCGAGGACGACGGTATGTCGATCATCTTTGGTGGACCTTTTTTGAATACTGCAGGGGCTGTTATTTATTGCAACAAGGGCAACGCCACTTTTCATGTTAATGGTAATGAGCATACGATACACTTTCCAAAGAAACAACCTCAAGTTCATAGTATCAATTCTATTGGAAAAGTTTCAACCATTATTATTGGAGGTTTTGAATTCCCTCTCCCTACTGTTAAAAAGAAATATGATATTCTTATTGTTGAGGACATGCATATCCCCGTTGAGGTAACCTAGTGTTATTCGAAAATTCTCCGGTTCATGTTATTCGAAAGAAGTTTGTTAATAAGACTTGATCAACCTTGTTAATGGATTCCTTTTGATGGGCATGAGATGGATGAATTTAGAAAGCACAACTTTCTGTACCCACTTTTTACTTTCTGTTATTTAGAATAAGTAAAGCAAAAATAGTATTATCTATCTATTTTCTGAATTATCCGTGCAATAAAAAATGTCCCGAAAATAAAAGTTATTTAAATGCTCTGAAACTTTAGTATGATTTTTTATAGAATATTTTAGAATTCTGGCACTGAACATGCACCAGGGGGATGCACCAGTGGGCCAAAGGGTGGAGGGCACACCCTACCCCCTGGGCGTGCCCCCTGCCTTGTGGGTCCCATGTAGGCCCTCCTCACTTATTCCAGCACCCATCCACTTCGTCTTCCTCCAGAAAAAATCATCTCGTTGCTCAAACCCGTGTTCTTGCTCATCTTGCTACCATTTTCGATCTCCTTGTGCAAAGCTCCATTTGCAAAACTGTTTTAGGGGATTGTTCTTTGGTATGTGACTCCTCCAATGGTCCAATTAGTTTTTGTTCTAGTGCTTTATTTATTGCATTTTTTTGCTGCTGTGGTGACCTTGTTCTTGAGCTTGCATGTCAAATTTATATGGTCCAAAGTAGTTTTGATGCATGATATAGCCTCTAGACACTTGTAGGAGTAGTTTCTATCAATTTTGTTGAGTTTGGTTCACTTTTATTTTGAGTCACTAAAAATTACAGAAAATTTTCAAAGGAAGAAAAATGTTTAGGAAAATTTACCAAGGTGGTTCCTCAAGGAAGCAACCCCCAAGGCTCGCGATACGTGAGTCGGATCTTGAACCACCAAGAGAAGCTCAAGTACGGCCTTGCGAATGGCCGTTGGATCAATTCATGGTTCATGCAGGTTTCAAAGAGGAATTTGATGCGTATGTACGGAATGCTGATCTTGAGGACTTCGTATCAGATAAGTGTCCTTAGTACTATCAACTCACTGATTCATTTGTGCGAAGGTTTAAGTTTACATCTTAGTGCAATACCCATACTGTTTTATTTGATCTTTATGATGAATCGTATACCATGGACATTTAAGATTTTAATACTGCATGCAAAATCCCATAATGGGGCATTCATAGCGAGCCTCGTAAAACTAAGTATAGTGATTTCCTTGCTAGCATAAACTAGACATATTACACAGGCCTCCATGGGGAGCATTCATTTTCCTGCCATACATTATTTTGCTCTATTCATAGGAAGATGCATTAATTGTAAACATGATCATAGCCACATTTTTGCATCAAATCTTAGTGTCCTCAAGTGTGCCGTGTTGGGTGATAAACAATATAACTTGGGGGCCATTATTGCGAGGAGGTTACATCTTAATGCTAAAGATGGAGATTTATTTGGTGGGATTTATGCAACCCGTTTAGCTAATTATCTTGGAATACCCATCAGAGGGAATGACATTGAGTTACCACCTGCTTTTCTTGATTATAATACTATGGTACGCTACCAGTTTCTTGAGAGGAATGAACGGTCCCCCCAGTACCGACTAATCTTTGACCGGCAGTGTGTTGTCCGTATTACCCTTCCTGCTCCTGCCTTCTTTAACTTTCATATAAAAGGGAGATATTTTATAACTAGAGAGGAGGCGGACGACTACGAGAGAGAGAGAGAGAGGTGGAGGCCGCTCGCCTCCATGTTGCAGCCCTTCAGGCAGTAGCTGCCGCATCCCAGTACAACCCTGATTATAACTTTGGATATCCTCCAGGCGGGCCATGGCCCTAGACCAACTTAGGCCAAAAATCCTAAGCTTGGGGGGTACGTATTTCTCACCGACATTACATTCATGTTCACACACTCATTCCAGTTGTCGGTGTTCATGCTAATTCATTGTATTATCCATGTTAGTCTATTTCTTTTTCTCTCTTTCTTCTTGTGTGTTTGAAAAAACTTTAAGAAAAAAATAGTTGTAGCTTCTTTTTAGTTTCCTTTCCATGTTTATTTAGTAGTACTATTAAAATAAAACCCAAAATGATTTCTCGTTCTTCTTTTGCTTATTGGGAGCTTTCTCGTGTAAATAGTTTTTCTCATTCTTGTTTTACTTTCTTCACAAAACCAAAAACTCCAAAAACATTTCAGTGTGTTTCATTGAAATTCTTTTCTTTTCTTTGGGGGTCGAGAGGATAAGACCACGATGAAAATGTTGAGTGGCTCTCATATGCATTATTGTTGATCTAACAAAGAGCCCATATTACCTTGTCTTTTCCTTTGAAATAAATGTTTGCAGATTCCAGCTTAGTCCAATGCACGTGCACTATGATTATTTATCCACACCGTTCGGTCGTGCAAGTGAAAGGCAATAATGAAGATATATGATGAAATGATTGAGATGAGAAAAAGCTAGTATGAACTCGACCTATCTTGTTTTTGTAAGTATGATTAGTTCATCGTTCTTGATTCAGCCCATTATGAATTAAACATGTTTGCAATGGCAATTAGAGATTATAGTTACTCATGCCATGCTTAATTAGCTAGGAGTTTATAATGGTTTACCTTGCATGCCAACATGCTTTTAAAATGGTTGTGATGTAGTATGATAGAATGGTATCCTCCTTTGAATGATTCAAGTGGCTTGACTTGGCACATGTTCACGCATGAAGTTGAAACAAAATCAACATAGCCTCTACGATATTTCTGTTCATGGTGATTTATATCCTACTCATGCTTGCACTCAATGTTGGTTAATCTCAATGCATGTTCATGACTGTTGTCGCTCTCTAGTTGGTCACTCCTCAATCCCTTGCTAGCCTTCACTTGTACTAAGTGGGAATACTGCTTGTGCATCCATCTCCATAAACCCAAAGTTGTTCCATATGAGTCCACCGTACCTACCTATATGTGGTATTTACCTGCCATTCCAAGTAAATTTGCATGTGCCAAACTCAAAACCTTCAAATGATTATATGTTTTGTATGCCCGAAATGCTCATATAGCGACTGGGGGCTGTCAGTATATTCCATGCTAGGTGGGTTATTCTCACGATGAGTGGACTCCACTCGCCATTCACGAGGAAATGGCTGGTAATTGGGATGCCCAGTTCCATGCTCAAATCAAATAAAAATATAACTTCAAACAAAACTCGCCCAGGACTGTTGTTAGTTGGACAGTACCCGTTGTTTCGGACCAGCCGTGGAATGCGCTTGTTGGTGGAGGGGGAGTATAAAATTTACCATTCTGTTTGGGAACCGCCTATAATGTATCTAGTATGGAAGATACCAAGATCTATTGGTTTTTATGTTGACAATGAAAGCATACCGCTCAAAATATTATTCATCTCTTTTTCAAAAAGCTCAAGCTCTGGCACCTATGATCCCTCCTTCCCTCTGCGAAGGGCCTATCTATTTACTTTTATTGCCGAGTCATCATCCTCTTATAAAAAGCACCAGTTAGAGAGCACCACTGTCATTTGTATGCATTGTTATTAATTGATATTGAGTATGACTATGACTGGATCTCTTTTACCATGAATTACAATGTCTAGTTAGTCCTTGATCTTCAGGGGTGCTCCACATTTATGTTTTGCGGTCTCAAAAAGGGCTAGCGAGATACCATTCTGTTATATCATATCATGATTTTTTTGAAAAAGTGTTGTCATCCGAGATTTATTATTATTGCTCGCTAGCTGATTATGCCATTGATATGAGTAAATGTGAGACCTGAATGTTATTGTGAATATGGTTAGTTCATAATCTTTGCTGAAAACCTGAATGCTGGCTTTACATATTTGCAACAACAAAATCAAACAGAGTTTGTAAAAGTTTTTCTTTATCACTTTCAGTTTGTCAACTGAATTGCTTGAGGACAAACAACGGGTTAAGCTTGGGGCAGTTGATACGTCTCCATCGTATCTACTTTTCCAAACTCTTTTGCCCTTGTTTTGGACTCTAATTTGCATGATTTGAATGGAACTAACCCGGACTTACGATGTTTTCATCAGAATTGCCTTAGTGTTATTTTTGTGCAGAAATAAAAGTTCTCGGAATGACCACAAACTTCACGAAGAATATTTTTGGAATAAATAAAAAATATTGATGAAAGAATCAACAAAGGGGGACCCACCTGATGTCCACAAGGGTGGAGGGCACGCCCCCCTGGGTCCCCTGGACCTCCACCGACCTCAACTCCAACTCTGTATATTCACGTTCAGGGAGAAAAAAATCAAAGAGAAGAATTCATCGCGTTTTACGATACAGAGCCGCTGCCACCTCCTGTTCTTCCTCGGGAGTGCAGATCTGGAGTCCAGGGGAATCCGTCACCATCGTCATCATCAACCATCCTCCATCGCCAATTTCATGATGCTCACTCCCATGCGTGAGTAATTCTATCATAGACTTGCTGGACGATGATAGGTTGGATGAGATTTATCATGTAATCTAGTTAGTTCTGTTAGGGTTTGATCCCTAGTATCCACTACGTTCTAAGATTGATGTTGCTATGACTTTGCTATGCTTAATGATTGTCACTAGGGCCCGAGTGCCATGATTTCAGATCTGAACCTATTATGTTTTCATGAATATATGTGTGTTCTTGATCCTATCTGTAACATCCCAAATTTTTAATTTGGAATGTCATACATAGATCATTCCTGCATATCATATTTTATTGCATTTTCGTTTCGCGATCCTCGAAATCCTAAGCAACTCAAGGACCCTCGGAGAGAGTTGGGGATTTCACTGTTTTAATATTTGAATTCTATCAAATATTGAAACGAGGATTTTGGTTTTAATTATTTTTCTCTCCGAAAAACATTTCATATTAAAATATATGAGAGGAGATAATATGACTTCTCCAAAATAATTGAAATATTGGAGGAAAAATATTAAAGTCAAATATTGGATTTTATCCGGAGTTTATTGCTATTTTATTTAAATTAGAAAAATTGCACGTTTTTCAAAGTTGCATTTTAGGGCCAAGAAGATGTTCATCTTGTTCTAAATATTTTAGTTAGACGGTGAAAAATTGTTTTGGCATTTTTAGATTCTTATTTTATTTTCTAGGATTTATTTAAGTTTCAGCGATATTATGTTAAAAAACTTTAGCGCCCGACTGGGCCGAAGCCCAGCCGAGGCATGCAGGCCCACCCCGCTGCCACCGCCTTTCCCCGCGCGCCCCGTGCCCGCACCGGACTCCGCCGGAGTCCGGGAGTTCGCCGCCGCCCCGGAGCCCCTTCCCCAAGCCGACCCTGCCCCTCCCCCTTTACATACCGCCCCACCCCGCCGCCACCACCCCGTCCCGCCCACCGCCTGCCGCCTGCAGCAGCAGCAGCAGATCGCCGCCGCTTAGCGCCGCCGCCCGCCGCCTCGCCACCCAGCCCCGCCGGAGCCCCGAGCCCCGCCGGATCCGACGAGGTAGCCGCCGCCGCCGGTTTTCTTTAGAAAACCGATCCGGTTTTTTTAGAAAACCTAGTTCGTTTTTTATAGACTGGTTTTTTTCTCAGTTTAGTTATTTAGCGGACGTTCATCCGTACGTTCGTTTTAACGAACGGTTTTCGCTCGTTAGTTACAAAAAACAAGCGTTCGTTCGTTAGCCTATTCGTCAGTTTTCTTTTTCTCGGGTTTTTCGTGATTATTTTTCTATCGTGATTTCTGATCCGATTTTCGTTTCAGTTTATCTTTTCACTCGTTTATCGGAATCAGGTGATTCAAGCGCCTAGATCTTCGTCTCGAAACCCTCTTTCTGCTTAATCAACTTGAACAAGATTTTGGTATTGTAAAATTTGACTTTAGTTCAGATTAGTAAACGGATCTTGTTTCTTTCGCAGTTTGAGTTTCGTTGCTCCGTTTGATTTGATTCTTTTCACAAACTGGAGTTCTTAAGTTGAACCTTCTGGTTAGTTCTTCTTATTTGAGATTTACCTGTGCTTCTTTGCTTGATTGCTTATGTATGCTATTGTTTGTTTGCGATAGAATTCCCGGAGTGCGAAGCGTGCTACTACGAGTCCCTAGGTTTTGCGGATCATCAGCAAGGCAAGTAACACATTGATCATACTCTTTTCATACCCAGTTTTTATGCATTAGCTCCAATCCTCAAACACTGCATGGTTAGGATATGATTAACTTGTGGGTATTGGGGAGTAGTTGATGAGGTAGAACCTATTGCCTTGTTATATTCAAACCCTTGGGAGTTACTTCTACGTATTGCTTATATTGCTATGCTATGCTCGTAGACGTGGTTTGGGTGAGTGAATCCATGACAGATGTGAGATGATTAATTAATGGTACAACTTAAGGTGGCAACTTTAATACACATCTGGGTGGATTGCTTGTCGGGCACCTGGAGAATCCAGTGTTGTCCTAGGATATCCCGGAGTACCCATGTGATAATCCTAAGGTCCGCCACCCAGGCTCAAAGGGAACTGAGATATTTCATGCTAGAAACTTCTGTGTGCAGCCACACGCTATTATGGGCTCTAGCATAGTTGAGTAAGTTGCATGAGCTCTTGAAGAGGTGGATCAGCAGGTAGAGGGATGTAGGTTGGTATGGTCTGCCCGGAGTAAAGAGTTAATGTTTCTAAAAGACCGTATCTCGGTCATCCGTTTCTCAAACACCATGTAGTGCGAGAAATCCAACGGAGGAGATCGAGTCTTGTGGGGAAAAGTGCGCAAACCTCTGCAGAGTGTACAATCTAATCATGGTTAGCCGTGTCCCCGGTTATGGACAGTCTTGAGTATCTAGTACTTGGATTATCATATGTATCTCATCACTCTAAATTAATATTGTTGGGTTGATAATTACTTCTAATTGGGATTGAGTTGGAGGATCCTTCTCAATGATGTTTCAACTACCATGATAGTTAAATAAAATTTATTCCTTTATTATAGGAAAAATTGGCTTTTCGCAAAACTATAACCATAGAGCTTTCCACCAGCCAAATATGCATGTAGTGATAGCATTATTCTTTTCTTGCTCTACTGTGTTATATTGCCAGCATATTCCATGTGTTGACCCGTTTCGGGCAGCAACGTATTATGTTGCGACTTTTCGAATTTACGAGTAAGGTTTGTTAGGTCGTTGCCGTGCAGCTCAGCTATGCCGTTGGAGTTGATGGACTCACTTTATCTTCCAAGCCTTCCGCTGTTATCGTATTAGATGGCCTTAAGCCATATTTATTGTAATAAGTTCTCTTTTGAGACATTCGATGTAATAAGTGTGTGATTGCTACTCTGTTATAAATACTTCGAGTACTGTGTGTGTCAGCATTACCGATCCAGGGATGACACTGAAGCACAGAGACTTGACCGTTTGAGGTCGGGTCGCTACACTATCTTGCAAGTTGTAGAACCCTAGTATGAGTTATGATCCGCATACCCCAAGGTGACAATAACTGGGATTCTTTCCGGTGATTAGCATAGTTTGAGGATTTCATGTATTCACTAAATGCTAATGCTTTGTTCCGGTTCTCTATTAGAAGGAGGCCTTAATATCCCTTAGTTGTCATTAGGGCCCCGCTGCCACGGGAGGGTAGGACAAAAGATGTCATGCAAGTTCTTTTCCATAAGCATGTATGACTATATTCGGAATACATGCCTACATTATATTGATGAATTGGAGCTAGTTCTGTGTCACCCTAGATTATAACTGTTGGATGATGAATTCCATCCGACATAATTATCCATCATTGATCCATTGCCTCCGAGCTTTTCACATATTGATCTTTGCTACGTTACTTTGCCATTGGCACTATTACAATTGTTACAAAACTGCTACTGTTACTTTTGCCACCGTTGTCGTTACTTCCATACTACTTTGCTACTAAATACTTTGCTGCAGATATTAAGACTTCCAGGTGTGCTTGAATTGACAACTCAGCTGCTAATACTTGAGAATATTCTTTGGCTCCCCTTGTGTCGAATCAATAAATTTGGGTTGAATACTCTACCCTCAAAAACTATTGCGATCCCCTATACTTGTGGGTTATCATGAAGCACGAGAGCATAATTATTTCTTCAAAAACTTCATCTCTCAAAATAATATAAGTGAAGCAAGAGAGTAAATTTCTTTAAAATATGACCACCGTGCTCAAAAAGATTTAAGTGAAGTACTAGAGCAACTGCCTAGCTCAAAAGATTTAAGTGAAGCACGTAGAGTATTCTAGCAAATCATGATATGCGTGTGGCTCTCTCAAACAAGTGTGTTCAGAAAGGATGATTGTGACAAACTAAATAATAAAAAAGCAAATACTCATATAATACAAGACGCTCCAAGAAAAACTCATGATATGTGACGAATAAAAATATAGCTCCAAGTAAAATTGCCGATGGTCGTTAGAAGAAAGAGGGGATGCCTTCCGGGGCATCCCCAAGCTTGGTTGCTTGGGAGTCCTTGAATATTACATTGGGGTGCCTTGGGCATCCCCAATCTTAAGCTCTTGCCACTCCTTATTCCTTCATCCATCATGATCTCACCAAAAACTTGAAAGTTCAATCACACAAAACTTAACAAAACCTTCCCGAGATACGTTAGTATAATAAAGCAAATCACCACTTTAAGTATTGTTCCCAACCCATTCATATTTTTTTATTGAATTATACCTACTTTATTCTAACTTTACCATGGCTTATACCCCCCGATACAATCCATAGATTCATCAAAATAAGCACACAATGCAACGAAAACAGAATCTGTCAAAAACAGAACAGTCTGTAGTAATCTGAACTTCGACCATACTTCTGTAACTCCAAAAAATCTAAAAAATTAGGAAAATATGGGAAAATTTCATATCAATCATGTGTAAAAAATTAAGAATTTTATCATACTCCAGGCAATTTTAACTATTCTTCGACTGGATGCAAAAGTTTCTGTTAATGCACATAATCAAATCAACTATCACTCAAATCATCCCAAAGGCTTTACTTGGTACAAACACTAAAACACAATCATAACAGTAGCATAAATGCATATTTATTGAAAAACAGAAAAGGAAAAAAAGATAACTATTGGGTTGCCTCCCAACTAGCGCTATTGTTTTACGCCCCTAGCTAGGCATAATGCAAAGTTTCAAGTATTGTCATCTTTCATTTTAGAAATCTTTGTAGGATTTTTCTCAAACCCAGGAGGCTCTTTATGCTTCCCATTATTCTAAGGGAATGAGACCATTTTGAGATCTAAAATATCCATTCGCTTATTACACAGAGTAATCAAAGTATTCATGCGATTGAGGTTCCCACTAATATTTTTGAGAGGTTCATTAGACTTTTGCAACTCAATCAAATTTTTCTATATATCGCCCAATTTATCTAATATTTGAATCCCCTCTTTATTAAAAGTAAATCCCTTTTGTGGTGGTGGAACTCCCAATATTCCCTCTATTAGTTCATAGGCAACATTAGCATCAATCTCAACAAAATTCCCTTTCACAGCAAAATTCAAAAGTTGTCTATGATGCATGGTTAAACCTTTATAAAAATTGTGAAGCAAAATTTTTGCATCCCTTTTTATGGAGCAAACACAGTAAGATTCCATTAACCTATACCATGCATTCTTAAGATTTTCTCCTTGTTTTTGCTTGAAGTAAAGAACTTCAAAATCCGGTGATAAAGGAGGGATAGTTATGCTAGTCATGATGACAAGATAACCAAAAAGGGAAAACGGAAAATATTTTTGTATTTTTGTAAAACCTTTTTAGAAGTGGGGGAGATGAAAATGAGAGGCAAATGACAAATAAAGTAAATGCAAGGAGACGAAATTTGATGCGTATGTACTTGATAGATGTTGATGATGTCTCCCCCGCAACGACGCTAGAAATTCTTCCTGCTACTTGTGAGCTGCTTGGGATTTCCTCGAAGAGGAGAGGATGATGTAGAAAAGCAAATAATTAGGAAGATATCCAAGGTATGATCATGTATATAGGCATCACGTCCAACATTAGTAGACCGACTCCTGCCTGCATCTACTACTATTACTCCACACATCGACCGCTATCCAGCTTGCATATAGTGTATTAAGTTCAAGGAAAAATAGAGTAATGCTTTAAGAAGGATGACATGATGTAGACAAGATAAACTCATGTATGAAAACTCCATCTTGTTACCCTTAGTAGCAACGATACATGCGTGTCACGTCTCTTTCTGTCACTGAGATTGAACACCGCAAGATCAAACCCATCACAAAGCACCTCTTCCCATGGCAAGATAAATCAATCTACTTGGCCAAACCAAACCAATAAATCGGAGAAGAAATGCGAAGCTATAACAATCATGCATAAATGTGTTCAGAGAAAACTCGAATAATATTCATGGATAGATCTGATCATAAACTCACAATTCATCGGATCCCAACAAACACACCACAAAAATTCATTACATTAAATAGATCTCCAAGAACATCAAGGAGAACATTCTATTAAATATAAAAAAGAGAGAAGAAGCCATCTAGCTACTAATTACGAACCCATAGGTCTGTGGTAAACTACTCGCGCATCATCGGAGGGGCAGCAAGGATGATGAAGAACCCCTCCATGATCGTTGTCCCCTCCGGCAGAGTGCCAGAAAAGGCCTTTAGATTGGATCTCGAGGTTCTGGAACTTGCGGCGGCGGAAAAAGTATTTCGTGGACTCCCCTGAGGGTTTTGGGACTTTAGAGTATTTATAGAGGTGGAGGTAGGTCAAAACGATGCTCGTGGGCCCCACTACCCACCAGGGGGTGCTAGAGGCCCCTGGCATGCCCTGGTGCCTAGTGGGCCCCACTTTCATGTCGTGGCCCCCATAAGCTTCCAGGGTCTCTTATCACCAGAAAGAATCTCCATAAAGTTTGGTCACATTTGGACTTCGTTTGATACTGATATTCTGCAAAGTAAAAAAACAGGCGGAAAACAGCAACTGGCATTGGGCACTAAGTTAATAGGTTAGTGATACGTCTCCGTCGTATCTATAATTTTTTATTGTTCCATGCCAATATTATTCAACTTTCATATACTTTTGGCAACAATTTACATGATTTTCTTGGACTAACATATTGATCCAGTGCTAGTTCATGTTTGTTGCATGTTTTTTGTTTCACAGAAAATCCATATCAAACGGAGTCCAAACGCGATAAAAACTTATGGAGATTTTTTTGGAATATATGTGAATTTTGGGAATTGGAATCAACACGAGACGATGCCCGAGGGGGCCACAAGGCAGGGGGCGCACCCTGGACCCTTGAGGCCACCCCGTAAGGCGGTTGGTGCCCTTCTTTCGTCGCAAGAAATCTAATATCCGGGTAAAAATCATGTTAAAATTTTAGCCCAATCAGAGTTACGGATCTCCGGGAATTTAAGAAACGGTGAAAGGTCAGAATCTGGGAGCGCAGAAACAGAAGGAAACAGAGAAGGAGATCCAATCTCAGAGGGGCTCTCTCATCTAGGGGGGAAGGTCATGGACCAGAGGGGAAACCCTTCTCCCATCTAGGGGGAAGGTCAAGGAAGAAGAAGAAGAAGGAGGGGGGCTCTCTCCCCCTCTCCCCCGGTGGCACCGGAACACCGCCGGGGCTATCATTGTGACAACCATCTACACAAACAACTTCGCCGCCGTCATCACCAACTCTCTCCCCCTCTATGCAGCGGTGTAACACCTCTTCTCCCCGCTGTGATCTCTACTTAAACATGGTGCCCAACGCTATATATTATTTCCAATGATGTATGGCTATCATGTGATGTTTGAGTAGATCCGTTTTGTCCTATGGATTGATTGATGATCGTGATTGGTTTGAGTTGCATGTTTTATTATTGGTGCTGCCCTATGGTGCTCTCCGTGTCGCGCAAGCGTGAGGGATGCCCGTTGTAGGGTTTGCAATATGTTCATGATTTGCTTATGGTGGGTGGCGTGAGTGACAGAAGCACAGACCCGAGTAAGTAGGTTGTTTGCGTATGGGTGTAAAGAGGACTTGATACTTCAATGCTATGGTTGGGTTTTACCTTAATGATATTTAGTAGTTATGGATGTTTGCTAGAGTTCCAATCATAAGTGCATATGATCCAAGAAGAGAAAGTATGTTAGCTTATGCCTCTCCCTCATATAAAATTGCAATAATGATTACGGTCGAGTTATCGATTGCCTAGGGACAAATAACTTTCTTATGACAAAAAACTCTCTACTAAAACTAACTTAGTTGTTTCTTTATCTAAACAGCCCCTATCTTTTATTTACGTGCTCTTTATTATCTTGCAAACCTATCCTTCAACACCTACAAAGTACTTCTAGTTTCATATTTGTTCTAGGTAAAGAGAACGTTAAGCGTGCGTAGAGTTGTATCGGTGGTCGATAGAACTTGAGGGAATATTTGTTCTACCTTTAGCTCCTCGTTGGGTTCGACACTCTTACTTGTCGAGAAAGGCTACAATTGATCCCCTATACTTGTGGGTTATCAAGACCGTTTTCTGGCACCGTTGTCGGGGAGCAATAACGTGGGGTGAATACTCTCATGTGTGCTTGTTTGCTTTATCACTAAGTAGTTTTTATTTGTTGTACTTAGTTGTTCTCTATATTTTAGTTATGGATATAGAACACGAAGTACCTAAAAAATTAGGTGTACTTGCCACTCATGGAGATGGGGAACCTCCTAAAACCCTCGATGCTCGTTATATGAAAAATATTGGACACTATGATAATCCTGAGAAAACCCCGTTCAAATTGATAATGGGAGACACGTTGGATCAACGTGAGTACTTTAGGGATTATCGCTTGACACAAAAAGGGAAAATATTATGGGATCAAATTCATATGTTGCATTGGTATGCTTGGAATTTATGCCAGAGATATGATTATACTTGTTGCTCTAGGATGAAGGCTCGACACCTTCCCTTTTCTTGTAGATTTAATGATCATGAAACCTTGGCTTCTTATGATAATGGTATATATGATTACTATGATGTGGAACGAATAGAAGAATTCGTTGCTTTTAAGGGTGCTTACGAAATTGAATCTTTGTTTGAAAAGTATGAAGCTTTTGATGATGATGTTTATAGGCCTGAAAATTTTGCAATACTTAAATATTGCTATGAGAATTATGAATACAATGTCGATATTGATGTGTTTATTGAGAAAGTCTCCACTGTCCAAGAAGAGACTAATATTTTGCAGGAATCTATGGAAGAAGAAATTGATGACACTGTGAGCTCATTGGATGAAAAAGATGATGAGGAGAGCGAAGAACAAAAGGAGGAAGAGCGGATTAGCTACCTGTGCCCACCTTCTAATGAGAGTAACTCTTCAACTCATACATTTTTTAATTTCCCATCGTGCTTATTGAAGGATGAATGCTATGATGATTGCTATGATCCCTTGGATTTGTTTGAAATATCCCTTTTTGATGAACTTGATGCTTACTATGCTTGTGACCATAATGCCAATATGAATGATGCTTATGGAGATGAACTTGATATAGTTCCTTATGTTAAGAATGAAATTTTTGCTATTGCACCCACACATGATAGTCCTATTATTGTTCCGTGTCAAGTAGACCGAAACGATTCTGCATCTACTACTATTACTCCACACATCGACCACTATCCAGCATGCATCTAGAGTATTAAGTTCATAAAGAACGGAGTAACGCATTAAGTAAGATGACATGATATAGAGGAATTAACTCAAGTAATATGATGAAAACCCCATCTTTTTATCCTCAATGGCAACAATACAATATGTGCCTTGTTGCCCCTACTGTCACTGGGAAAGGGCACCGTAAGATTGAACCCAAAGCTAAGCACTTCTCCCATTGCAAGAGAAACCAACCTAGTTGGCCAAACCAAACCGATTGTCCGAAGATAATTACAAAGATATCAATTCATGCATAAAAGAATTCAGAGAAGATTCAAATAATATTCATAGATAAGCTGATCATAAATCCACAATTCATCGGATCTCGGCAATTGCGGTAGTGGAAAAGTGTTTTTGTGGATGCCTCTGGTGGTTGGGAATATATGTGAATATATAGGCGAAAGAATTAGGTCAGGAGGGTCACCGGGGGCACAAGACAGGGGCGCGCCCTACCCCATGGGTGCGCCCTCCACCCTTGTGGCCGCCTCGTGGCTCCTCCGACTTCATCTCCTAGTCTCATGGGTGGTCTTATGGTCCAATAAAAATAATCACGAAGGTTTTGTTTCGTTTGGACTCCGTTTGGTATTCCTTTTCTGCGAAACTCAAAAAACAAGGAAAAAAACTGGCACTGGGCTCTAGGTTAATAGGTTAGTCCCAAAAATAATATAAAATAGCATATTAATGCATATAAAACATCCAAAACAGATAATATAATAGCATGGAACAATAAAAAATTACAGATATGTTGGATATGTATCAATAACTTGTCAAACTCGTTCTGATCCACCTTTACCTCATCATGTTCATCCACACAATCAAACAAACAAGGATTAGTAGTGATGGAAGTTTGGATGGGCGCAAGTGAGCGAGCTCTTCGGGAGGCACTACGACTTGAAAAATGAACAAGGTGAAGTGGTTGTATTGATTGCCCACTTCTTGTCTTGGAGTGAAGTTGTTTGGATCATGCGGATAGAAGCCTTATTCAATGATTCTCCAAAGATGTGTTGAATTGTGATTCAAATGAGACTTGATATGAAAAACCCCAATTAGGAAAATCATTTAGCACAAGCTTAGGAGGAGGACCAAGGTCGTTGACGTCGGTGTTATGGGATCGGGGATAACCAGATCTGCCTACCTGCGGCCCACGGCATGGCTCCCTCGACGGCCTGGTATGGCCCAACGGTGAGGCCTTCAAGACAAGACCCTCGCGAGGGCCCCGACCTCACGAGGAGGACAACACCAAGACCTCCAAAGGAGCGGCCTCCCCAGGTTACCTTCCGAGGAGCAGAGATTTCTATGCAGGTACCCAGCCTCCCGAGGCTGCGATGACATGAGCCGTGACGACCAAGGCCAAGCGGGTGCCAGCGGGCGCAGAGGAGACAGTTTCCCTTTCAGTGCTAAGGGAGCAAGGCCAGACATGGGTTCCCAAGGAATCCCCAAAGCTTTCCATTACGGTGCAACTAGACCAAGACCACGGGCTCGGCAGGACGGATGTCATCACCGAGCCCACCGCTGCATCACGACCAGAAGCTTTGCATGATAAGACTTATAGTCACCCAGTTACGTTGCGACGTTTGGTACACACAAGGTACTCCTCAGTGTCAGTGAGTTGCATGATCTCATGGTCATAGGAACATATACTTGACATGCAGAAAACGATAGCAATAAACTTGACAAGATCATATGCTACGTTTATAGTTTGGGTCTTGTCCATCACATCATTCTCCTAATGATGTGGTCCCGTTATCAAATGACAACTCATGTCTATGGCTAGGAAACCATAGCCATATTTCATCAATGAGCTAGTCTAGTAAAGGCTTACTAGGGACACGTTGTTGTCTATGTATCCACACATGAATCTGAGTTTCAGATCAATACAATTCTAGCATGGATAATAAACAATTATCATGAATAGGAAAATATAATAATAACCAATTTATTATTGCCTCTCGGGCATATTTCCAACAGATGTGACCTTGCCGGAGATGGTAGCTCGGAAGCATGTGCACTTGAGTGTCTTCTCGAAGATGAGGAAGATCTCTTGTAGGACTTGATGAGGGCTTTGATCTCCTCCATCTGAGCATCCATCTTGGCGTCCAAGTTGTTTTTCATGGCACCAAACTCGTCGTTGTTGTTGTAGACTGAAGTAGATGTGCTTTTCCTATCCATCACAAGATCTGAGCAAACGTGAGTAGGTAATTGAGATAAACAATACCAAGCTACCTTTTCCCAAAGTTGAGGATGTGTCCCGTTTCACACAATGTGAAATGAAAGAATAGTGGAATTGGTATCGGACTTGCTCACTCACAACTACAAAGTAAAGCTTATGGAGTAGATTGGTGAGGATAGTGGCACAAAAATTTGATGCAAATGTTAGCAAGAGTCAATAATGTTGAAAGAGATTCACAAATTTGCAAGTGAAACAAGTAGACCAATAGCAACGAATGGCACACGGAAACACACACACGGATAGATAAATGGGGTCGTGCAACCAGGGAATGAGCACAAAATGTGGAATCCACGGAAAATGCTCGTGTTGCACAACTCAAGAGAGACGCTAGCACGATTGCTCAATAGGCGGATACACTTGTGCACAACCTATAAGATACAAAATGTATCAACTTTATATCCCAAGTATGCTATGTATGTGTAGGACCTTGAAGTATGTCTAGAGGGGGGTGATTAGACTACTTGACCAATTAAAAACTTAACCTTTTCCCAATTTTAGACTTTGGCAGATTTTAGCTATCTTTGCACAAGTCAAGCAATCTTCACACAATTCAAGCAAGCATGCAAAGAGTATATGAGCAGCGGAATTTAAAGCATGCAACTTGCAAGAATGTAAAGGGAAGGGTTTGGAGGATTCAAACGCAATTGGAGACACGGATGTTTTTGTCGTGGTTTCGATAGGTGGTGCTATCGTACATCCACGTTGATGGAGACTTCAACCCACGAAGGGTAGCAGTTGCTTGTGAGTCCACGGAGGATCCACCCACGAAGGGTCCACGAAGAAGTAACCTTGTCTATCCCACCATGGCCGTCGCCCACGAAGGACTTGCCTCACTAGCGGTAGATCTTCACGATGTAGGTGATCTCCTTGCCCTTACAAACTCCTTGGTTCAACTCCACAATCTTGTCAGAGGCTCCCAAGTGACACCTAGCCAATCTAGGAGACACCACTCTCCAAGAAGTAACAAATGGTGTGTTGATGATGAACTCCTTGCTGTTGTGCTTCAAATGATAGTCTCCCCAACACTCAACTCTCTCTCACGGGATTTGGATTTGGTGGAAAGAAGATTTGAGTGGAAAGCAACTTGGGGAAGGCTAGAGATCAAGATTCATATGGTAGGAATGGAATATCTTGGCCTCAACACATGAGTAGCTGGTTCTCTCTCTAACCTGCAAGTTGGAAGTGTAGGTTTGTTCGATGGCTCTCTCCACGAATGAAGAGGAGGTGGAGGGTATATATAGCCTCCACACAAAATCTAACCGTTACACACAATTTACCAAACTCGGTGGGACCGAATCAACAAACTCGGTCGGACCGATTCAGTAAACCTAGTGACCGTTAGGGTTTTCGGTGGGAGTGACATGCAACTCGGTAGGACCGATATGGTTAGGGTTAGGGCATAACATAATCTCGGTGAGACCGATTACACAAACTCGGTGAGACCGATTTTGGTAATTAGCTAACCAGAGAGTTGGTGAGGTAATCTCGGTGGGACCGATTCGCTCTTTTCGGTGAGACCGAAATGTTACAAAAGGGAAACAGAGAGTTTACATTGCAATCTCGGTGGGACCGATCGCTCACTTCGGTTAGACCGAAATGTTACAAAGGGAAACAGAGAGATTACAATCCCGTCTCGGTGAGACCGAGATCCCTATCGGTGAAACCGATTTGCCTAGGGTTTGTGGCAGTGGCTATGACATTTGAACTCGGTGGCGCCGGATAGAAAGAATCGGTAGGGCTGATTTTGACTTTAGGTTTAGGTCATATGTGGATGTGAGAAAGTAGTTGAGGGTTTTTGGAGCATATCACTAAGCACATGAAGCAAGAGGCTCATTAAGCAACACCTCATCCCTCCTTGATAGTATTGGCTTTTCCTATAGACTCAATGTGATCTTGGATCACTAAAATATAAAATGTAGAGTCTTGAGCTTTTGAGCTTGAGCCAATCCTTTGTCCTTAATATTTTGAGGGATCCACTTTCATCATCCATGCCATGCCATTCACTGAGCTTTCCCGAAATATTTGTCTTGGAATAGCATTAGCTCAATGAGCTATATGTTGTTATGAATTACCAAAACCACCTAGGGATAGTTGCACTTTCAGTATGTATGGTTCCCGGTGTTTCGCACATGATGATCCAAGATGATCAATGATGGTATATGATATGCAATGTTGTGATGTTATGTCTATTGCTTACAAGCTCTTTGTTCACTCTTTGCTTAAAAGCTTATTCTTTATTCTTTTCTTTTTTTGATATGGCCACTATGTGAAATGCACAAACCAAGATAGCAATTGTGTATATGCAGGAACAATCTTGTGACACAAGAGATGATATGATGATACCAAGATGAGGTATGTATGCAATGAAAGGTGTGGATCACTAATGTGCACAAGTAACGTTGCCGACAATACTCAATGGCTAGTCTCGATAGGCAATTGATGCAAAATGGGCTAGGGGTTATGAATGCAATGGCAAGGAGAATGTACAATGATGTCGTCGATGTTACCGTCCGTGGCGATGTTGAGTGGTTGAGTTCTTGATGTAGAACCGTTCCTAATTAGCCGAAACACCTTAGGAAACGGAAAAACCGCGAACTCAAAATCTCCAAAGGCAAATGTCAAAAGGTGGTAGTGTTAAGCGGTAGTGGTATTCGGAAGCTCAATGGGATTGCGGAAATGCAATGATGGGTTATGTGAGTTGGAGTTGAAGTTACCGTCCCTAAGTAGCCGAAACACCTTAGGAGACACAACCCACAACTCAAACAAGCTCAAACAAAAATTAGGTTAAGTTGAGGTGGTGGAAGTGTATGGTGGGCAAGGTTATGCGGTAGTTATGGTAGTGGTTGATGAAGAAGTAACCATCCCTAAGTAGCCAAAACACCTTAGGAGACTCAAATCACTACTCAAACAACCACAAATGCGATAAGGAACAAAATGGGTTAGGTTGCGGAAGTCAGTGGTGGTACAGCGGATGATGTGGTGAAGGCCCTAGGCAAAGATGCCAAAGTTCCAAAACATTGATGAAGTCAAATGATGATGGTAGTATTTTTGTGGGATGGGGGATGTCAATAGCTTCAAAACGAGCTAAATAACGTAAAAATTGGAGTTCGAATGAATTAGTTATGGCCGAAAAAAAATCAGCCGAATATCTACAGGGACCGGACGTTCGGTAATGGGCGGATGTCTGGTGGACGGACGTCTAGAAGGTCCGGAAATCCATTAATTTCGGTTCTGTTTGGTGGCACCGGTCATCCGGTGCTTTGGGAGGGTCCGTACATCCGGTAAAAGTCGCTCGTCCGGTGAGTCGGGGTCAACTCGAGATCCGAGATCCGAGACACGATTTTGGGCGGAAATTGGGGATTTGGGGGGTCAAGTTGATGAGATTCATGGATGGAAAGTGGGGAAACTTGTGGAGATGCTGGATCCACTAGAAACACAGCAAATCCATGGATCAAATTCAACAAAACATCATCAAACCAACAAATCACAAAAAAAATTGGGGCTATTTTTGGTGGGGATTTTCGAAATTTAGGACGAAATCAAGCAAAATTAGGCTAAAAACGGAGGGGGTAGGGACTCCAAATTCGTGATCAACCTTCGCTCATGATACCATATGATACGGGGCTAGACCCGGTGTTGGCCGATCTTTCACGATTGGAGTGGATTTCCTCGAAGAATACGATGAACACGGGGAAGGACAGAGAGAAATCACAAGGGGAAACACTCAAGAACAAGTCCAATCACACATCCACTAGACAATCAAACACACAAGGTCCACAAGGTACATGAACAACAAAGGGAAAGATACAAGGTAGAGTTCATCCCAAATCCAAGAGGAGATGAGGTCTTGAATCCTTTGGTGGATCTTCCCTAGATGGGGTCTTGAATCCACTAGCGGTCTTCTCACATGGAGGTCTTGAACTCCATGGGAGTGGTCGCACTCTCTCTCTCTCTCTCAAGAGGAAGAGTGGTAAAGGAGCAAAGCTCACATACAAATGAGTTATCCTATTTGCTATACTAGAAAGGAGAAGGGGAGGTCTATTTATAGTCTTAGCTACGAAGGGGTAAGTGAAAGAGAGATACAAGGCCAAAGGCCACGGCTGTGCACGCACAGGTGCCAGACGCCCGGAGGACGTCGGTCGTCCGGAGGCTCGTGGGGGTCCGGACGTCCGGAGGGCGTCATACTTCCGTCATTTTTCTTCTGGACATGTGGCATCGGATTTCCGGTAGGCGTCAAATATCCGGTGGCTAGAGGTTGCCGGACGTCCAGTGTTCGACGGTCGTCCGGGCGCTCTAGACTTGGTCTATTGTTGGTTTCCTGAGAGGTTAGTCGAGGGTGCGTCGGACGTTCGGTGGACGCCGGTCGTCCGGGCGCTGTAGAGTGTTGGACGTCTGGTGGCTTCCGGTCATCCGACAACTATAGACTCCGCAGCTCCGTCTTCTTCCGTCTTCGCTTCCACGCTTCCCTCACGAATGGTGTAGGCATTCCTTGGTGCTTGCACTCCTTCTCGTCATTCGTAAAGCTCCAGCAATACCTATGCATGCACACGATAGGAATGTCAAGTAGTATACCATCCTCGAAGGGGTCAAGTGAACACGTGTAAATGAGATGATTCACCTTTGTGTATGTGAAGTAGATGTCGCACGTGTCACTTGCAAACGGGCTCTTGACATGGTGATGTCCGTAGGATGCTCCGCATCAAGAATTCTACCACCCCATCCTCGGCGGCTAGATCCGACAGGCCAGCCACCAGATCGGTGAGAGGAGACCACCGCGAGGGGAAGGGTGACCGGTGAGAAATGTCAAATGTGTCTAGTCTGGGTGAGATTGACAGTAAAGGTGTCCTACCTGATGAATCAGATTCATTTCGGTTGTGCATCAATATCACAGTTCAGTTTATGTTTAGAATTACATTCAGATATTATTCCTTTGTCAATGTTTTTGGCTCTACCGTGTACTTGGTTGAGTATTCTTTACTCACTCTTGTGTTTTCCTTGTTGGTTTTTATTTGGATTTCAGGTATTGAGAGCAACGATGTGCATGCAAGGGAGTAGCTCACTGTCACTTCGACCCACATGTTCACCTCACATATATTATTTATGCATTAACACATAATTTTTGGACTATAATTTTTTCCTATCATAATGTTGGAGTTCTTATAGTCAGTTTGTGAGCCTTTTGTCTCCCTATTCTTACTAGTTTGTCCTAGAGCCTGCCCATTATTTAAACTAGGCGAATGATGTTATCTATTTATTATGGTTAGGTATACTGCTTAATGTTATGCCTCCTATGGATGTCCTTAAAACAAAGGGCGTAATTTTTATTATTTCGGGTGTTTGTTGTACTACCATGATTGAAGATGAATAGAGGGAAGTTTTTTTCGTAAAAAAAGAAGAAGTTGTAACCCCAGTCCTACCCGGCACTCCTAAAAATGTAAACCAAGCAAGAACTGTTGCACTCTCTCTTGGGACATTAACCAGGATCCACCTAATCTTGCCAGAGCTCGAGGAATTGTTACTACTATAGTCCATGAGAAAGCAGGACGTAAAAATCAACGGGATAACAATACTAGGCTTCGATACAGATATCCAAACTATGCTCAACAACAGACTGGTGCAAACAATAGTCAGAAACAAGACAATGGGTTTGATATGTTGACACTGCTAGGACACCTCTAAACTAAAGAACTGAATTTACAATGTCCTAACTGAAAGGAATATCAGTGCAATGATAGAGAGGAACTGGTTACAATGTTCAGACACTTCCATGGCACATGTTCTGCAGGTATTTAGGGAACAAGTTCTCGGAAACTTCAGTTACTGAGAATGGGAGATCTTTCCATGCCCTGGTACATTGAAAAACTTGAAAGAAACTGAACATGATGAGAAGGGACAACCCCCTACATCACTTCTAGATGACTATTTTGTGACTACTTCCATGGCAGGCTTATCTTATTACATCGAGGCTCACATAGAATGTCAGAAACCAAAACATTTACTACTCCCCCCGTTCCTGAATATAAGTCCTTCTAGAGAATCCAATATGGATTATATACGAAGCAAAATGAGTGAATCTACACTCTAAAATACGTCTATATACATCTGTATGTGGTCCATATAGAAATCTCTAAAAAGACATATATTTAGGAACGGAGGGAGTACAAAATTCCATGTGGATGGCATGAAGAATGAAAGTGCGGCTCCTCCTAAAAGACCAACCTTTACTCCTTTTGCAGTTAAAAGGGCAAGTAAAATTTGACATCCCCAAACCTTAAGTCGGGAAAACAAGGTGCAGACCATGGAAGTGCAAAGTCCTGATAATTCAGAATTAATTTACATCATTGAAAGTGAGAAAGATCTAGCTGAATTTGAAGCGCAACATGAAGATGAGGTGCTGCAGATCTCCATGCATGCTATGTTGGGTATATTTGTAGAAAAGGAGGAGGAACCCCAGCCTCTGCATCTGGAGGATGCATGCATCCACTTTATTAATTGTTCACACAAGACCTTACAAAGTCATACAACAGTAAGACTAAAGCCATTGTCTAGGCAACATCTGTCGCTACTCTTATTCAGTTGATGAAGGGATGTTGATAGTTTGGGCCTAATACCAAACAAACCTCGCAGCCAAACCTAACATCTAAGACCTGAGGTCCCAACCAGGATGCATGCCGGGTATGGGGCACCCACCAGTCCGGCGCACTCCTCAACCAGGACACCTGCCGGGTATGAGGCCGCCGCAGCCACCTGCCACCAATCCATCTTCAGTGTTGTACTGCTGCATCTACCTTGCCCGGTCTAGCTGCTGTCGACGCCAGACAACGCCACCGTCCTGCGCTCGTCCATCATCACTTGCCCACCGGCGAGACCCCGTTGCTCCATGCCGCTGAGATCCTGCGCTATGTTGGGTATTGGACCTACAAAAGAACACATTCACCATTAATGTTCAACTTAGGAACCAATACTGCTACTGCACTGATAGATAGTGGTAGTTCTTCCACTTTCATCATCCCTGAATTTGCAGCTAAACTCTCTTGCTAGTTGTTGTTGGATAATCAGCAACTAGTATTCACTGAGGGCCAAAGGCCATTACATATACATGTGTGGTAAAGTGCAAGAAACCCCTTATACAATGGGGATGTACCAAAAAGGGATTATACACATCTAACACCCCCCCCCCCCCTCAAACTCATGGTGGATCAACAATACTGAGTTTGGAGAGAAAAAAACCATGCTGCGCTCGAGTCTGTGCCTTCGTGAAGAAGTCTGCCAACTGTAACTCAGAGGGCACATAGTGGAGAGCAAGAGTGTGATCCTGCACAACAGCACGCACAAAGTGGGCATCCACACCGATGTGCTTGGTGAGCTCATGCTTCACCGGTCGCGGCAATAATCTTGATAGCACCGTCTGCCCGACGAGAAGGGGTTGAGGTAGTAGCAGACATGCACCAAAATCCTCAAGTAACCACCGTAACTGCATCACCTTAGCCGTCAACAAAGCCATGGCTCACAACTCAGCCTCTGACTGAAGGAAACTGCAGTCTGTTTCTTTGTCTTCCGTGCAATAAGAGAACCACCAAGAAAGACACAAGAAGGCAGGGCAAGGCGTCGATCGAGGGATCACTAGCCTGTAGCATCGAGTAGGCCCGGAGCTCAAGAGAGCTGGAGTGAGGAAAGAAAAGCGCCGAGAGATCATGCCACGAAGATATCGTAGAACACGGAGGAGGTGACTATAGTGGGACAGAGGTGGGGGCTGAAACAAACCGACTCGGGATGTGGACAGGATAGGAGATGTCGGGGACGCTGTGCGTGACAAGATAGACAAGGCTGCCAACAAGGTGACGATAGCGAGTGGGATTAGGAAGAGGGTCACCATCAGAGGCACGAAGCTAAACGTTGAGCTCCATAGGAGTCACAACTGTGCGCTCATCACCGAGAGCAGTGCAAGCAAGAAGATCCTGAATATATTTTTCTTGGGAGATGTATAAGCCATCAGAGGTCGAGGAGATCTCAATCCCAAGAAAATAGCGAAGTGGGCCAAGATCAGTCATGAGGAACTGGTCGAGAAGGCGAGCCTTAACAAAGGCAATGTAGTCAGAGTCGTCACCGGTGATGATCATGTCATCAACATAGAGAAGAAGAAGAGTCCGACCATGAGGAGATGTGTGAACGAGCAATGCGGGATCATGATCACTGGGCAAGAAACCAGCGGCAGTCACCACAGAGGCGAAGCGCTCAAACCAGGCGCGAGGGGCATGTTTAAGACCATAGAGGGAGCGGCGAAGTCTACAGACCATACCATCAAGAGCATAGTACCCTGGTGGTGGCTGCATATAAACCTCCTCACGCAACTCGCCATTGAGAAAGGCGTTCTGGACATCAAGTTGAGAGATAGACCAATGACAAACAGAAGCCACAGCAAAGAGAGTGCATACAGTGGTCATGTGAGCCACAGGAGTGAATGTCTCATCATAATCGCGTCCCTACTCCTGCTGAAAACCACGAGCCACAAGACGAGCTTTGTAGCGCTCAAGAGAACCATCGGAGCTAGTCTTAATCTTGTAGACCCACTTGCAGGTGATGGGCCGAACACCAGAAGGGAGGGAAACCAGATCCCATGTGCCAGAGCGCTCAGGGGCACCAAGCTCTTCGGCCATCGCAAGCTTCCATTCAGGCTGAGTCATGGAAGCCCGATAGGAAGTGGCTCAGCAATAACAGAGAGACTGTATCGATCAGGAGAATAGTGATCATGCGGGGGGCGAGGCCGAGCATGGAGGTTATGAACCGGGGGAGGCGTGAACGGAGGTGCACCAGAGGTGAGAGAGGGCGACGGACTGGAGATGATGGTGGAGAGGTGGAGGAGGAGGATGGGGAAGATGGTGTCGGTGGTGAATGAGAATGAATGAGAGGTGCAGGAGGAAGAGGTGAAACATGAGGCACATAACAGGGTGTATCAGGAAGGAGAAGAAAAGAAATATTATCCATAGAGAAGCCCGAGGAAGAAGGACGTGGGCAGTAAGAGCGAAACTCGTCAAAGGTCACATCACGCGGGATGCGCAAGCGACGACCAACAGGGTCCAGCGATAGCCCTTGTGCTCATCACTGTAGTCCAGGAAAACACACTCAACCGACTGAGCAGTCAGTTTGGTGCGTTCTTGCAGCGCAAGAAGGACATAGCACACACATCCAAACATACGAAGAGCTGAGTAGTCAGGAGAGCGACCAGAGAGACACTCCATAGGAATACCACCCTGGAGGGCAGTCGAGGGCTAAATGTTGATGAGGTATAGGTGGATGCAGAAATAGCCTCAGCCCGAAAGTGGGGTGGAAGGGAAGCGGCAATCATCAGTGCACGAGCCGTCTCAAGCAGATGACGATGCTTACGTTCCGCAACACCATTCTGGGCATGAGCACCAGGACAAGAGAACTGGGCAAGGGTACCCTGTTCCGCGGGAAAACCACGCAACAACTGGGAGATGTACTCTCAAGCGGAGTCAGCATGAAAAGTACGAATAGGTGTGGAAAACTGGGTGTGAACCATGGCAGCAAATCGTTTGTATATAGAGAGAACCTCGCTGCAAGATTTCATGAAACAGAGCCAAGTGTAGTGAGAGAAATCATCAATAAACAAAACATAGTAGTGATGACCACCTTTCGAATCAAAGGGAACAGGACCCCAGAAATCAGAATGAACTAAGTCAAAGGGATGCTGAGATACCGACTCACTGATAGGATAAGGTAACTGGATCTGTTTGCCAAGTCTACAACCATTACAATGTAAAGAAACATCTCCAGATACAGACTCTAAGAGGCCCTGACGCACTAATGATGACAAGCGGGAGCCACAGATGTGACCAAGGCAATGATGCCACTGCTGGAAGGACGTAGACGAGGAGGCAGCAAGAGCATGAGAACTGGCAGAAGTGGTGGCAGCAGAAGGAACACAAAGTCAGTCAACCTCCCAAAGGCCCTCTGACTCGCGGCGCCGGGGGCCAGCACCAACCAAAACCTTGGTGCGACGATCCTGAATGAGAAAGAGTTGGTATCAAGAATAACCCGACAACCAGAATCAGTAAGTTGGGCAGCGGAAAAAAGATTCATGGTAAGGCGAGGAACATGAGAAACACTAGGAACCGAAAAGGACGGAGTGGAAAGAATACCACGACTAGCAACAAGAAGAGATGTGCCATCGGCAGTAAGAACATTAATAGGAGAATCAAGAGGGCGAAGAGAAGACAATGCTGAAGAACCGGAGGTACCTGACGGTGTAGATGCTGGCGGTGATGAGGTGGTGAAAGCAGTCACAGCAGCAACAGAACCCATCGATGAAGAACCGGAGGAAGCCAAAAGGAGCTTGAGCCGCACAATGTCCTGGTCAGTGAGTGACTGGTCGAGGAAGATCCAGGAGTCCCACAGGAAGAGGAGCGCCACTGGTCTTGCTTCTTCTCACGGCATCAGACTCTGGGTGACCTGGCAGAGAGCAGTAGCCACATAAGGTGTCACAGCACGACCGACCCTTCTCAACATAGAGAGGACGACCAACCCCCCTTAAGGTGTGGGTAGGAGCGATGGAGCGGTGAGACAAGCAGAGGGCACAAGAGCTCGGGCAGTCAACACTTAGGGAAGCACAAGCAACCCAGCAGAGCGAAGGCGGGTCTCCTCAGCACAAAGCTCGGCAAGCACCTCCGAGATAGGCACACGACCACGAGCAAGCAAGTGAGCACGTCGAGGCGCGAACTCAGAACGGAGACAAGATAAGAACTCATGGACCCTCTGAAACTCCAAATCGGACCGCGTAGTCTGACAGCAACGACAAGTTCCACAAACAACTGACCGAAGAGAGTCAAGCTGGCGTCAGATGGCAGAGCACTGTGAATAGAACTCATCAACATAAGAATCACCTTGCTGGAGTGTGTGCTCCTGACGCACCACAGATAGGTAGAGAGCATCACCAGAGGGCTGATAACGCTGACAGAGATAAGACCACATCGCTGCAACTGTGCTGAGTCCCATGAACTTCGAAGCAAACCGAGGGAGGACACTCGCAATGAGAACAGCAGCATCTCGAGCGTCATCATTGCACCACTGAGTGTAAGCAAACAGATCATCGTGGTAGATAGAGAGAGCATCTGAGTAAGCGGATACCTGCTGGTCATAGGCATCAACCGCAACACATCAAGAGCCTTGGCTGCATCCCGATCAGCCTGGGAAGCATCAGCAGCAAGATCCGGCGGCACCTGCGGAGTAGGAGCCACTGGCGCAACAGGGCATGGCGGACAGGGGACCTCGCCAGAGAGAACGCCCCAGAGAAGGAGACCGCACATATGAATACGCATGAAGCCCACAAACTCAGCATAGTTGGTGCCATCAAAGATCACCGAGCACCGAGGAACAGCCACATAGCCAGAAGAAGACATGGTCCCTTTTTTTTGAAGTCAGCGGAGGGGAAAGACTCGATACAGATCGAGATAACCAGGCAGAGGAGCGCTCGCTCGCGCCTGCGGCCAAGCAATCGGGGGAGCAGCCGCACTCGCTCAAGCAAGCCAAGTGGGAAGCAGGGACAAGCCCCACTCGCGCCTGCTGTAAGGCCCCAGCAGCAAGCCAGGAGGACGGCGGAGCGGGACCAGGAGGGAGCGGCGATGACCGGGCCGAGGCGGCGGCGAACGGACGGGGAGGAGGCAGCGACGGCGCGACGACCGGGCCGGGGCGGCGGAGACCGGGCAAGTCGGAGAGAGAGGCAGCCCGACGGGGCAGCGGCCGCCCGACGGGGACAGCGCGACAGTGGCAGTAGCAGGGACGAGGGCAGCTCCTGCCTGATGGGGAAGGCAGCGATTCAAGGCCGGGGACGGGAGGAGAGACGGCCGGAGACAACCGGCGGCAGTCGGAGACGGGCAGGCTAGGTACAAATCGCACGGAGTTGCAACGGGAGGAAGAGGCTAGCCTGGCATCTGATACCATGTTGGATAATAAGCAACTAGTATTCACTAAGGGCCAAAGGCTATTACATATATGTGTGTCGTAAAGTGCAACCCCTTATACAATGAGGATGTACCGAAAATGAACTATACACATCTAACAGTTGCAAGCCTACTCCTTGCACAAAAATGTAAGCACTAGTGGCCAATGGAGGTATGCTGTGGAGTCAATTTATTTGCCATGATTGCTCTTACAGTATCTAGAGAAAAATTCCAAGATGAATTTAAATTGTTACAGTTAAAGGGATATAACATTATATTGGGAGTTGACTGGCTTAAGAAGTACTCCCTCCGTTTCAAAATAGATGACCCAACTTTGTACTAACTTTGTACTAAAGTTAGTACAAAGTTGGGTCATCTATTTTGGAACGGAGGAAGTATAAAGTTGAGTCATCTATTTTGAAAGGGAAGGAGTAGTACAATTTAGTGGAACTGGACTATATTAAAATGCTAATGAGAATTACAAACTCCAAAGGAGAGCATGTGACTTTTACTCGTGAAACATTGCCATCCAGTGCAAAAATTTCCCACAACTTCGAATATTTCCAAATTAATGTAACAAGCTGATTGTGGTGCTTATGTTATGCTCTCTGTTAATCACCGCTCCTGAATCTGAAGATGCAACAGTGCCAATTCCTTCTGAAATTCAGTCCCTGGTACGGAAGCTTCTTGCAATTACCTCGTAGAAATATATCGCAGCTGTGTAAACAGTAATGGTCAACTTTGAAATTTAGCTGTAAAGTTATGTGTTGATTTTTTAGACTATGAGAATCAAATTGGGGTTCAGTTTTTTGGCATTTCAGTTTACAGCATGAGATGCAAATTAACGCTTGGCTAGATAAGATAAAGTACTCTAATTTGATAGCCTAATTTGCTCCCCGCTCCCTGTTTGATCTCCCGATCACAAATTGTAATTTTTTTCACTGTGCTTTCCCCAGGATTTGGATGTCGTCGCAGGTACAAATGGCCAGCTCTTGACGAAAAGGTTGTCCCGTCGGCATGAGATGTATACGGAGCTCAAACATTGCGCTATGTCCAATTTGCGCTACAGCAGCTAACCGCGGTCAGAGTGGGGTTGTGAATAGGGAAAGTAAATTTGGTGCAAAAGCGCGGCATGATGCCTCCAGACCCTTTTCCTGTCACGCGAGGTAAGGAGGACAATGATCAGTCCTGTTAGCTTCTCAAGGTAAGATCTCATTACCACCGCCAGTCAGTCTATGGACTCATCATTCGCAATCCACTGGACTGGAGCACGGCAAAATCCCTTTCGAACGCCCGAAAGGTTGCTATATGTTCACGGTCAGTCCCTTGAACTGCCCCACGAGAACATGTTTTTAACGGAATTTTCTGTTTCCTGGTCGCGTGAGAATTTTTTGTGTTGCAACATACTTCCTCCGCCCATTTTCAATTTGGGACGGGGGAGTATATACGGTAGTACAATTTTTATTTTTTATTTTTTTGCTTTTGCCTCCCTCCATGCCGGAGGCACGTGACAAGTTGTTATTGTACGTCATATGAGGTGTTCTGCAAAAGAAAATGCGTGCACGGTTGCAAGTTTCTATACTTCCCCGCAAAAAAAAAAAAACAATTCTACACTTGAAACTGCAGACAATGTAGAAGCACACATGTCTTCTGTCAGCGCAAACACCAACCTTTCTGTGTTGTCATTAACCAACCAGCTAAATGTAATTGTGACATTGTGTGCATGGTATTCGGGACTATGGAATTGTTGCAGTATAACGAGAGCAACTTCAATGGGGCGATCAATTTTGTTCGCCCGCGTCCATTTGGGTTGGCATCAGCAAAAGTGGTGGTCCAACGCGGCGACCCAAACTCAAAAGGCGTCCGCTTCACATCCGCCCCGACGCATTTGCGGCCCAAATTTGCATACCAAATGCGTCGGCGCGAACGCGGAACGGACGCCACGCGCGCCATTTCGGTGTCCGCCGCGGCCCCACTTGACGGTCGTCCAACGGCCCGCCACCTACCTGGTCAGCTTAATTTATGACCACGAGCCGACACGTCAGCGACGGCGGTCGCCTTTTTTTAAGCCGACCGTGCGGCGGGGCCGTCCTCGTCCAGCCAACCCCTATCCACATCTAGGCACGCTCGCTCCCCCGTCGCCAGCAAACCCTAGCCAACTCTAGCCACCCAAGCCATGCCAAATGGGGCTCTTCTCCGGCGCCGGCAGCAGCAGCAAGGCCAAGGGCAAGGCCCCCGCCGTCCCTTTCCCCTCGGAGTTCCTCCCGCCTCCGCCGGCGCCGACTCGCCGGCAGAGGGAGTGCGTGAACGTGCCAGTGCACCAGGCGAAGTGGCACTGGCAGCACCGCGTGCCTCTGCCGTCTCCAGCGTTACCTTGCCGCCTGACGATCGCATCCGATCCGAGAGAGGATCCCAGTGCAGCGGCGCCATGATTAACTAGGGCGCACGCGGTTCGAGCTTGAAGGACGGCGTCTTCACACAGTCCCACGATGAGGACAAGCCTCTAGCCGAATCGTGAGTGAACAAAGGTGTTTTTAAACATACCCCATTCCTTTCCTGTTACCAAGGTAACATCTAGAATATATGTTTTTGTAGCTCGGCAGATAGTCTTCTTCACCAATCCTCTTCCTCGGGAGATCTTCTTCTGGAGATGATGGAAAGCGAGACACCTCCTCCGGTCTCCTCACCCAATAAGGCGGACGACTTTGAGGTGTCGTCCCGGAGGGTGTCCCCTGATCAAGTGGTGCGAGGGGTGATGAAGACTCTTCCCGAAGGCGATACTTCGGTAGCCCAGAATCCGGGGGCCAACAATAAAGGCCCCGGACTGTCCAGTCTACAGCCGGAGATGACTCTGGGGAGAGATACATGGATCCCTTTGAAGGGAGGCCGTATTCCTACAGCAGCTTCCGTAGGTCCAGAAGCGCTGGATATATTGACGAGCATGCTGCGACGGGCGTCCGTCTCGGAGGAACATCATACCTTAATGGGTATGGTGGTTGAAAAGATTCTGTCCGCGAAAAATGGACTGAACGAAGCCTGCGCGAGCCTGCTAAGAGGCTTCGAGGTTTGTACTGAAAAAATCTTTGAGTGTGTTTTATTCACGAACTGTGCCTGTCTATAGGTAGTAGCCCCTGAGACTCTGATTGGCCTCCCAAGGGGGGCGATCAGAGGATCAATAAGATATGCCCAGGAAATAATGATTAATTGGAACACAGGTTGTTACCCCCCTGGCGACTGCCCGGACTATGGAGGTTGCAGAGCTGCAGCGGAAGCTTGATGTAGCGGATGATGACCTTGCGCTTATTAACAGGCGGCTTGACGAGGTTCAAGGTACGTCTCGGGGGTGGTAATTACGTGCACGTGCCTGCATTTGATCATGACGCTAAGAGTTGTATGATGAAATATGCATGACTGCAGATGGTGCCGCCGCGGTCGAGATCCTTCGGGCTGAGCTGGCTCGGGCCAAAGAGCGGGCCCGGATTAATAATGCGGCTGCCGGGAAGGCATCTACCGAGTTAAAGGCCGAACAAGCTGCTCGACGCCAATGCGAGGAGAGAATCTCCATGATGACGCGTGAGCTAAAGGATGCCGCCAGCCGCTATGAAGTCCTCGAGAAGGATAATAAAGCCAAAACGGCTAATCTTGACAAGGCCTTACGAGAGGCAAAAGAAGCGCGGTCCGAATCTAGAGCGGCCCGGGAGGAGATCCGACAAGCTGGGGAGATCGCGGCTGGTAAGCCCTTTTTATTGCAAACTAAGTTCGGCGATCCGAATTATGCTCCACTTAATCAGGTGTGGAGTTCTCCAGACGCGTTATTGGACCTGCCAAAGAGTGCTTCTGATGCGGCGCGGTTTTACCAAGCGCAAGAAGGGTATGCAACGGAGAAGCTTTTTTGGTCGCAGTTCGGTGCGTCAAAATGCCCACTGTTGCTGAACGAACAGTTGACCCAATGGGCCGAGCTCCATAGACTATCCGGTTCTGCCATGAAGGACGCTGTGACCGGGTTGTGGCTGAACGAGCCAATTCCAGATAGTTATTTTGGTTTGGTGCGGCGACTTGCTGATGCGGTGCCGCGTATCGACGTCGTTAAGCGATCATCATGCATTGAGGGTGCACGGATGGCCTTTGCCCGTGTCAAGACATACTGGGCGAAGATGAAGGCCACCGATGTTGCCGCGAAGGGTCCACTCAAGGGCAAGGACCATCACACGCCAGAGCATTATTTCGAGGATGTCCTGGAGGGTGCCCGCTTGATAGAGGGTCAATGCTCGAAAAAACATGATATTCGAGTGAAATGTATGGAAATTTGTAAAAGGCAATATTTATAATAAGGCTATTTTTTGTAGTTATGCCTAAAACTTTTGTTCCTCCTGTGCGGCCGTTTTTGTATTATTCTGAAAGTTTTCCAGTTGTCGGCTTCAGCCCCCTTGTATAAAGCATGGGGGTGTTCGAAAAAGCATTTGATCACTCTTAACCCAATGTCTTGGTCCATTAAGGAGGTGTCAATGCGGTGAACTAGGCAATCGGACTATAGGGCGTTAACACTTTCACTTAGCCATAGGAGTTTTATGGGGGGACTACGACATAGCCCCTGGTATGTACACGGCTTATTCCGATATGGTGCGTTACATATATGACCTGAAAAAAAGGTCCTTCAGATAATCTGGAGGAATCGCGAAAAGATTCCGATAAGTCCTCGAGTGGTTGACCAGCTCTCGCGCATCATGACAACGGTTCTCGGCTTTCTCTCTTCGAGGTGCTTGACGGATGAACTGGAAGCACAATCGCAGTAATTCTCCCTTTACTACCCTAGCCGATAGAGTGGAACGTAAGGTAGCAAGCACAGGAGCCGGGCAACCCAACTATTGACCCAAGACATGATTCGGAGCTGATGCATATAACTCCAAACTCGCGAAGCCAAAGTACGCTATAAAGCTATTCGGACTTGTAGGCAACTCATTTGTTCCCATATCGAGCCCCTGGCAAGTTATGCCATGGTATATGTGTGAAACAACCACAAGAGCCAAATTCAGTTTTTTTGAAAAAAAAGTGAGTGCTGGATGCGGATTATATTTACTGGGACCTGAGTGATATGCCAATATTTATCTTATAGCTAACAAAGCCGCAACCCCAGCTATTTGACATGCTCGGGGTCGAAGGCGGAGGAAAAAGGCACCTTACAGGCTCAAAATAAAGAGTGCGGTCTACAAAAAGTTACTTTGGACCTCTTGTCGCACGTTTGCGCCGCCTGTCCTCGGTGAGGGGATTCCTTAACGGAAATAGCCCTTAGGTGAGTGTATGAATCTGAAATCCGATGGAGTCCATTGAGATGATTAGCCTTTGCCTCACCTATGGTAAAGGATAATGAAAGAGAAAGAGTAATTGGAAAAAAAGTTATGGGAGTGCTTGCAGCCTCGTCTGTATTGTGCTTACGCCGATGCCCAGGGTATCTTAAGTGCATAGTTATGTATGCGCGATATAGATTTCGCAGGTATATGAGGTGGGCGGCGGAAGCCGAACTGCTAGGTCCGCTTCGGAATTGGTCGATCCTGTTGAATGGAGACCGGTGGCTTGATGGCCGACAAGGTGTGCGGTTTAATGAGACCGCTTTGTACTTCGGCTGAGGTTGCTGCAGTATGTTCTTTAGTCCGGAGGGAGTGCTTCTCCTGCTCCCATGTAGAGTTGTGTGTCACGTATACCATATTCACTGTTTTTACTTCGGGGGAAAATTGCTTCTGACCCCCGGTATTTGGTTGGTGAGTCTCTTCGTCCTCGCTATCACCGGGCGGCCTCCTCCCCTTGTGTTCGGCGTTGAGCTTGCCGGCCTGCTTGAAGACCCAACAACTTCTATTGGTATGATTAGCTGGTTTGTCGGGGTGGCCGTGAATGGTTTTAGCCCCATACTGCTGATCCTGGTAGCCCCTGAGACTCAGGTCGATTTGCAAAATTGGCTTGAGGAACAACTCTAACAACGCATCGTAGGAGTAAAACGCAGTGTAATATATTAGAGATAATAGTGATCGTCGAACGGGCCCTTGAGAGAGGGTCTTGAGAAGTTGCCGCAGTATATTAGCTTGACGCCAGATAGGTCCAGATGGTACATATTGTTGTCCGAAGACGTGTTTGCCCATAGTTCGGTCAAGCCGAACACTAAGCACTTTGAATTTTATGCATTGAACGAACAGCAAATAGCCGCCGAGACACCGGTGTGGGTGGCAACACCGAATCGAGGATCGATGTGCCCTTTATTTGTAAATAATAAGCCCGAAGCCCAAGAGCCCTCGAGCCTTAATGCGGCACGGGTGGCGAATTAAGGATAGATATCCATAGTAAAATCACAAATTATGTGTAATGATTCTATGTATCCAAGTACTCTACATCATTAATGCTCGAATTCGTATTGTACAAAACTTTGTTGACCGACCATCAGCTTCAACCTCTTCGGCCAGTAGCCGAGGAGTGTTTTCCTACTTTATAAAGCCGTTATAAGGGCAAAGATTTATGGAAAACAAGGCAATCCAGCCATACGGTTTTATAAACAAAGGTACACGGAGAGATATGTTATATTACGTTTTGACGTAAGAAACATCTTCCAAAGAAAATAGTCGCGCTATTGGTTCCTTTCTTTGGGTCGTCATGCTTATCATGATCATGAAACCTCACCTCCGATCCGATCAATGTGGGAGGATTGAGGATTTAGTTCGGGGAAAGTTCCCGAACTCTATGGTATTAATGAACAAAAAATTTCACTTCCGTCCTTGCCGACCAATGTGATCCTTTAAGATTGCTAGATTTCGGATTCACCCAGTCTAAGGTACTAACTCGGATGACCCGGTAGTAACAATCACAGAGGTGCTCCCTTTACCGCCTAGCCGAACAATCGGGAAACTAGGGGTAAGCACAGGAGCCAGGCAGCCCAGCTTGGCCAAAATCTTAAGTTAAATTGATGCATATTTATGGCTTTATATAACGATAATTACGGAAGGCAATACTTGTATAATCAATACAAACGTTGATGATAAATACTTATTTTGACTCCATTGCGATCGTTTATCAGTTGAAAGTGGCCCATCGTCGGCTTCTACCCTTTTGTAGATACTATGTAGGGTGTTTCCGCAATAACAAGACAACGCTTAGCCGACGTCTCGGTGCCCGAAGGCGGTTGTGTTAGCGGAAACGAGGCAATCAGATATGCGGGCTTTATAACCTTCACTTAGTCATAGGAGCTTTAAACTGGGGAAGCTAGCTATGAGCCCCCGGTTAGTGTTCGGCGACAGCCGAGGTCAAGCCGTAAACACTTCAACCAATGTTATGAACGGCCCGTTATTTAACATAGTCATTGGATTGCTAACCAGTTTACACTTATTGTGACAGTCAGTTTTTGGCTTTCTCCACTGAGGTGCTTAACCATGCAAGCTGGAAGCACAATCGCAGTGGTTCTCCCTTTGCACACCTAGCCGAACAAAGCGGAACGTAGGAGGCAAGCACAGGATCCGGGCAACCCAACTATTGACCAAAGACACAATTCAAAACGGATGCATATATAGCAATATCCGAGATTTTTTTTGCCGAATCTCTAAAGGTGTCCGGCGTTGCACTACGAGACTTATGCTGGAAACACACAAATGTTTAAAAGTGCCATAGGCTTGGAAAACCAAAAAAACTTCAATAAAAACTTGACGTTCGGACTAGATCAAGTGTTCGGTGCCAATCTGAAAATTGGTCTTAGAAGAAAAAAATTGTTCTTCTGTGAGGCTTTAACATGACACATCCGATCTCAAGACTTCAAGCGGGTCAGCCTACGGCTTCAAGCTCCTTATCCCGAAGGCAGAGTGCTTCTCTGAGTCCAGTTTAGCGAACTAAACTCGAGCGGCTTTAGAGAGAAGCTAGGCTATCCCGCTATTGACCATACACTCGAGTCAAAAAAGGAGCGGTAGAAAAGACTTTGCAACGACCAAGAAGAAAACACATTTACTATAAAATAGCTCATACTAATTTAAGAGCCCCCAAGTGACTTGGGTAAAAGAATTTTATATATAATGATTGTATGTACCGAAGTACTTATATCATGTCTGTGTTCATCCAAACTTTAAACGCGTCTTAACCAACCGTCGGCTTCTCCCTCATCGGTCAAGGGCCGAAAAGTGTTATGTACTCCACCTGTTGAGAATATCAACGGTGTTTTCGATAACCAGGCAATCAGGTCATAAGGCTGTAATAGACAAAGCGCGCTCAGGGAACTTATGCTATATTACGGACGAAGTGTAAGAAGCATCTTTGAAGAAAATAGTACCCCCACCGATACCTTTCTTCGGTTGCTCATTGTAACTATGAGACTTGTGCAATAGATTTTTTGTACTCATGAGTTCCGTTGTGTGCCGACCATGATTGAAAACAATAAGAGCGCTAACTTTTGGCTTCACCCAGTCTGTCCGAGCTCGAATGACCCGATCATGACAATCGCAGAGGTGCTCCCTTTACTCCCTAGTCGAACAATCGGGAACGTAGGGGTAAACACAGGAGCAAGGCAACCCAGCTTGTGAAACACTTAAGTCAACATGGTGCATATTGTGGCGTAATACATGAACAAGGAACGAAACCATACAAGTATAATCATATGCAAGAGGAAAGGCTTCATAAAGGAAGCCCCCAAGTAGACGTATTTGAATTTGTGTGTCACAAACAAAGTTTTGACAAGGAAGTTTTTTATAAACAACTTTTTGCCAAAGAGGTATAATGCTTGGTTGAACCGAACAAAACTTAAAACTGAAAGTTTTTTAGCATGAAAGCGACTTAGCTGGTTAATGTGTTCGGCATTGATGACGCGGTCCGAGCTTGATGTGGGACAAGGTTCCATTCCCCAAGCTAGTCCCGAGGTGGTGGAGCGAAGAGCTCGGCACTCCGAAGTGGTGACATAGCATGGCCAATGCAGGCCGGCAGAGTGACGCCGAAGTCCTCGGAGTGGGATAACGAAGTGTTGACGAAGCCCCCCGTCCAACCGAGGTGACAACACTGCCCGACCCGGATCATTTACCTGTGCACAAAAAATAGTGCAAACCGGAGATTTAGTAATAATAATAAATTAAAAAAATTGTTGCATAATAAATAATTTATGCAAAGTGAGTAATAAAGGAAATATGGCTTGTGCGCCGAACACTCGATGAGGTAGAGCTCTCTCGGCGATACCGAAGTCCCCGAGGCAACCGAACACGTCGGTATGGCAACACGACCAACAAGGTGATCACACGAGCCGATTTACGCCAATTGGGACGACGGCGTCGGCTTGCCGAAGAGACCACGTGACACAGTCGAAGTCCATTACGTGCACATGTATAGTGCAGGCCAACAATAATAATATAAATATATAAAAATCCTCGCATAATTAATTTACGCAAAATAATTTATTTAAATATATGTGGCCTGGCGCCGAAGTCAATGTCCATGCAGGGCGTCGGCGTGATGCGTTAAAGGCGTGGCAAAACCTAAATTCATAGGTCGGTCCGAGTTCCGGATGCGGTGTTCGTCGAACTATGTACGGAAACTGACCGAACCACCACACGACCGTTGTTAATGCGGCCACCACTTGATAGACCTGCATACAGATGATGGAACAAACCAGAGTAATAATTCCTTGGAAAAAATAAACCCAAACAAGCAAAAATTGTTGGGGTGAATAGCACCTGGTTTATTTATTGTAGCAGTCCAAAGAAAAGTGACTCCCAAAATTGGGACTCCATCCGTATACCCATTCTTTGATGGGCGGTGAAGCGACGGCATGGCGATGCTAGTGAAGGTTGGCTCGCCGAGGCAAAGCCCCCGGTCTAGCTAACGTGACGAAACTGGTCGGCTGACGACGCCGAAGTTTCCGGAGTAGGTTGATGAAGGGATGGCGAAGCCCCCGGTCCAGACGAGGAGACGGAGCAGGTCGGTAAGGAGATGTTGCAGCTGACATGTCAGCCGAGGTGTTGAAGTAGTTCGGCGTGATGGACATCGGCTCGATGAAGCAATGGTGCGGCCATGCTGATGCAGGTCGTAACTTGTGATGTGGTCAATGCTGGCTTGATGAAGTGACCGTGCGGCGATGCCGGTGTGCCCGCTCTGTGTAATCCCTGGGGCGACGATGTTGGTGATGATTTATCCTTCGCGATGCCGAACTCTTGCTCGGCTTGCCGATGATGATCCGAAGAAGTTGAGCTCGGCTCAACAAAGCGACGACGTGTCTAGCGCAAGTCGGCAGCCGTAGAGCAACGCTGTCGGGCTGGTTTGACACCGGCGCGATGGTGAATATCATATTGGAAAAGACTTTAAAATTAGCGGGATATGTTTGGGAACAAAACACAATTACCCATACAAAACTTCCTTCAAAAAGGATGTCCAAAATCCTGTTCATAAAAAAGATGAACTCGGGCGGATTCGTTCTCGCGCAGAAAACAGATCTGAAAAGCGATCAATAATCGAAAGGTTCCCGGAGTTTGGACGGTCGGATCGAGCTGAAATTTTGAGGGGTGGTAGATATGGGAATTCCGCAGCAGATGAAAGGTTGGATCTTCCAAAGGACCTTCGAGCTAGGCTCTGGAGACCACGACCTAAACTCCTCCAGATTCCCGTCTAGATTTGACAGGGCTCCGGTATATCGTAGATTGCCAGAGATTCCTCCATCGGAACTCGACGAAATTTTCCAGGGTTGTTGTAGACTCAATTCCATTGAAGCAATAGTTAAAACGACACTCGAGGAGGCGGTGGTGGCGGATACGAGTTCGCTGTCTAGAAAAACAACACGGTCGCCCGAGGGCAATGTTGACGTTAAGCCCCCGAGCTCCATGGATGATTCCTTCATGATCTTGATAGAGATCAGAGTTGATATTGATGAAGGCCCTCGTCCGAACATGATGATTGGAGGTAGGGCATAGTCCTCGGTCAAGCCAAGGTGACCAGTCGAGGCAGCGATGAAGACGCCGATGTTGCAGTTGATCTGCAGGCGAGCCATTGATCCTTTTGCCGATCACACAGCGGAACTCTCAATGAAAGCACCATTGTCGGCGTCAAAGCCGGCAAATCTCGGGTAGGGGGTCCCAAGCTGTGTGTCATGGATCGATGGGTAACAGGAGACAGGGGACACGATGTTTACCTAGGTTCGGGCCCTCTTAATGGAGGTAATACCCTACTTCCTGCTTGATTGATCTTGATGAATATAGAGATTACAAGAGTTGATCTACCTCGAGATCATATGTTGTGCTCTAAACCCTAAAGGTATGATGAGTAATGTCATGATGCCCTATCGACTAGTCTGGCCTTGGCTTATACAATGCACCAGAGGCCTAGGATAACAAGAGTCCTATCCGTATACGTTGGTGGAGAGGAGTCCTTGTCTTGATCATCAAGTCTTTTGGAATATGTCGGCGTTCTGGGAACGGGGGTACCCAGACTTGCCTGCCTGCGGCCTGCGGCGTGGCTCAAGGGGCGGCCTATCAAGGCCCATCTTCATCAGCACAAGCTCAAGACCCTCACGAGGGGCCAAGCCTCGTGAGGCGGAGCAACAGAAGCTTCTCGAGCACGGCCTCATCAGGGCTGGCTCGCCGAGGAGGTGGAGAGATCAGGCGGGGTACCTCACGAGGTGCCCATGACGCAAGCCATGACGACCAAGAGGCTGAGGCGGGCGCCGGCCAGCGTGGTGTCCTCCTTTCCTCTTTAGTGCAAAGGGAGCAAGCCTTGACGAGCTTGCATCGAGCAAAGGCATCCATTCGGTTACTGTGAGACCAAGACCAGCCCAACGCAGGAAGGAAGTCATTGTGGAGCCAGAGCCGGCGTCACCACGGGGCTTTTGACAGAGAGGACCAACTTTAGTCGAGGATAAGTGTACGGATGTTTCCCCTTCAAAATGGCCAATTTTGGCGCCCTTCCGCTCAATATTTGGGAAGAGCCCTGGGCCCTTGCCTATAAATAGGACTAGCCACCCAGGGGGTAGAGGCATCTGGAATCAGCAGAGAGAGAGGCTGAACTCCCCTAGCAGTTCATCGCACTAGCCAGAGAACAGACCCTCATGAGGCTGTTCTTCCTTGTATTGTTCATCACCATCGGCCCAAGAGGCAATCCACCACAACACAAACTAGAGTAGGGTATTACACCACAATGGTGGCCCGAACTAGTATAAACCTTGTGTCTCTTGTGTTGTTCCTTTCATAGTTTAGATCCAAGCGTGGCGATGGGGTGCAGGTAGGTAGAGGGCGAGATCTCCGTGCGCACCCCAGTGTTCAAACCTCAAGGGTCTGCCGGAACCCGAAATCCGACATTTGGCGCGCCAGGTAGAGTCTTGGAGTTTCCTGCCATGCCATGACCCGCCCGCGATGAGCAGCGTTGCCCGCTCCGGCCGCCCGGCGCTGAGTGAGGGCGAGGGGCTCGAGCCACCGCCCTTGCTGCGGGTGCAGTGGCGGACAAGCTCAAGCCGATGGCGCAAGCGCGGCTACAACGGCAGCGACCGATCCGATGGCCTTCCCTCGGCGTCTGGAGGCCCTCCTCGAAGCTGGAGAGTGACAGCAGTCATGGCCAACTGGCTTCCCATGGCCCTCACCGGCGCTCGCAGCGTGGCTGCTCCACCTTCCGGCAGGAGCCAGTGGCCTCTTGGGAAGAGCTCCCGCCTCTTCCTCACCCACCATGATCGCGCCGCACCCGGTCGTCGCCGCCCTCTGGGTGGCTGTGGGCGCCGCCTCAAGTCACCACGTCAAGCCGTTCGTCCATCGGGTCGGCGCCCGCCTCCACGCAGCAGTGAGCCCCCAGGACGGTCGGCGCCCAAGGCGGGTCTCGACCTTCAGCTCGGGGACCACCTCCTCAACTCAGCCTGCTCAGTGCGCTCCCATCTGTGCACCCCACCATCTGCCAGTGGCCGTCACGAGACTCTCATCGACGGCGGCCGGGCCTCAACGTGCTCTCATTCGAGGCCTTCAACCTCCTCTGCATACCCCAGGAGCGGCTGCAGCCCACCGCCTTTCGCAAGGCCGTCGGGGGCGGGTCTTCCAGCTCATTGGGACAGATCCGGCTCCGGTAACTTCGGCACCTACAACAACTTCCGCCAGAAGCAGTCGATTTGACATCGCCCCCATCGGCCTCCCCTACAACGCCATCCTCGGCTACCCAAAGATCGCCCGGGCCATGGCCGTGACTCTGACATACAACCTCATGAAGATGCCCGGAACAGCGGTGTCCTCACCGTGCCGGGGACACCGGAATCTTGTTGCTGAGTGCTCAAGCTCGCCTTCAAGACAGCATGGCGCCAGGCGCAGCCGCCCGTGAGACCCCAGAGCCAAGGGGCTGCACCAACCAGAAAAAACGATTTGTTCACCCAAGACAAAGCGAGACCAAGCAAATACCCGTCGATGAGGCCAGGTCCACAGACGCCACTTTCACCATAGGCGCCAACCTCGAGCCCGAAGCGGGAGGAGGCCTGGTCAAGTTCTGCGCGCAAACAAGAAGGTATTCGCTGGGAGCCTGATCGGTTGGCGGGATTCCTGAAGCGTGTCGAGCATCACCTCCACGTGTGCTAGCGTATGCCCGTAAAGCGGAAAGTGGCGGCGGTCCACTGAAAAGCAAGCCTTCATCGTCCGGAGACCCGCAAACTAGAAGCCGCTGGGGTCATTCGCGAGGTCCGTATCCGGATTGGTTGGCCAACCTGTCGTTGTACCAAGAAGGGAGGAAGGGCGCGTATGTGCGACTTCACCAACCTCAACAAGGCATGCCCGCAAGATCCGTTCCGCTCCCTCGCATCGACCGGATCGTCGATTCCACCGCTGAGTGCGACCTATTATGCTTCTTGGATGCCTTCTCCGGGTATCACCAGATCAAGATGGCGGTAGAATACGTGGAAAGGCGGCCTTCCTGACCCCACAGGGGTGTCTTGCTACAACGTGCATGCCATTCAGACTGCCTTGATGCACGAGCAGCCTTCCGGTGGTGATGCACATCACCTTGGGTCCACAGCTCGGGAAGAATGTTGAGGCTTACGTCGATGACATTGTGGTGAAGTCTCGGGAGGCGAGAACCACGATACAAGACCTAGAAACCTCCATGAGCCTCGGCCTTGATGAACCTACGGTTCAACCGGAGAAGTGTGTGTTTGGAGTCCCCTCGGGCAAGCTCTTGGGCTTCCTCGTATCCCACACGAGGCATCGAGGCTAACCGGAAAAGGTCAAAGGCGGGGGACATGAGCCCGCCAAAGACCCTCGATGAAATGCATAAGCTCACTGGTGGCGTGACTGCACTAGGCGCTTCATCTCCAAGTTGAGGGGGCAGTGCCTTTCTTCCAGCTAATGAAGAAAAAGGACCCTTTGAATGGGTGAAGAGGCCGACAAAGCGTTCCAAGATCTCAAGAGGTATTACTGACCAGCCCTTGGTCATGGTGGTGGCCCCGTAGGAACCCCACAGTGCTCTACCTGCCGCCCTCCCTACTGCTTGGTAACAGAGCTACGGTGGCGGTTAGGGAAGCGTCAAACCAAAACCACGATAGCAGCCAGTCGAGGCAGCAGGAACAAGGAAGACCCACGAGAAACCACTACATGGTGAGAAGGATCGGCCGCGCGAAGGCGCCTTGTGGCGGAAGAGTCCCTCCCGGACTACCAGCCTCTGGAGGTCCATCGCCTCGAGGCGCCACGGTCCCAGGCGCCCGGTATCTTGGCGCTCAAACCTCGTGAGCACCCGTGTACCCGATTCGGCCGCGGTGTTGCGGGGCCTTAGAAGCGCGGTACCCCATGCCTCGAAACTCCTCCTCGCTATTGGTGGCCTCACATGGCTGCGACACTATTTCGAGGTCACCCCATCAAAAGGTCGTCTCAGCATACCCCTTGGAAAGGGTGCTCAAAACCCAAACTCAGCGGAAGGGTCTGCTGAGTGGAACATTGAACTGCAAACATTTCAGCTCGAATTCAGCACGACCCGAGTCATCAAGGGGCGCATTAAGCGGATTCATTGGCAGAATGGGCCGGAGCACAGGCCCCAAGGCAGAGCGAGATCGGTCCCTCTCTCGGAAGCGGCGCGCCGAAGGCTGAGTCATGTACTTTGATGGGGGCGTTCTCGAGGCATGGCGGCTGGGGCTGAGGCGGTGCTCATATCTCCCGCTCGGGACAAGCTCTACTACGCTGTGCAGCTCTGTTTCAAGCAAGGTGAAAAGGTCTCCAACAACATAGCGGAGTATGAAGGTCTAATAGCGGGCTTGAAGCGCGGCTGCCCTAGGGGTGGCGCCTTACCATCAAGGGCGGTCGCAGCTCCTCGTCAATTTCTCCAACAAGGTGTCTGAGCCAAAAGATGAGCACGTGGAAGCCTACCTTGCAGTCCGGGATGGAGAAGCAGCTACAGGGGTTGGAGTTGCAGCATGCCCCACGGCACCAATCGGAGGCGGCGACATCACCAAGCGAGCATCCAGGCGGTTACCTCGGGAGCTGGCGTGTTCGAGGCGGCTTTTCAAGCCGTCGGCCATGCCATCACTATCAAACCACGGCGCAGCCTGGGAGGAGCTCCCCGGCCACCTGCCTCGAGCCCCCCAGGTCGTGGCCCGGCCTCGGGCGCGCTTTGCTCGGCGATGGAGCCTCGGGAGAGTCTTTGGATCCGCAGAGCTCGGAGCTACTTAGCAAAGGGACCTGCGGAGAAGGAGGAGGAAGCGGAGCGTGTGGCGGCGGCAAGCCACAGCATCTTGCATCGAGGGATGGCGAGCTCTATCGAAGCGACGAATGATGTGGCACTCTGCTGCATCTCCGGAGAGCAAGGGAAAGAACTCTTGGCGGATATACGGTGGAGGCTGGGGCATCACTCGTCATCACGAACCCTCGTGGCAAGGCATTCGGGCGGTTTCTATTGGCCTCTGCGCTCAGCGACGCCCGTAGAACTAGTGAAGGCTTGCGAAGCCTGCCAATTCCATGCCAGCAGATCCATCAGCCGGCGGGAAGTGCGCAAACTATACCCCTCTCGTGGCCATTCGCGGTCAGGGGCTGGATATCTGAGCCCGTTTCCTCGAAGCGCCAGGGGCTATCGCTACCTCTACGTCGCCGTGGACAAGTTCACCAAGTGGGCTGAAGTGGAAGCCGTCCGCACCATCCCGGAGTTACGTGGTCAAGTTCGTCAAGGGCGCCATTGAGCGGTTCGGTGCCGAACCGCATCATCACCGACAACAGTTGCATGATTCACCGATAACCTCTTCAAAACATCTTGTGCTAACACAGGAGCAGCGGATATGCTACGCTTGGTGGCGCACCCGAAGCAACGGCCGAACGAGGCGGGCCGCGTAGAGGTCTGAGGGCCTCAAAGCGAACATTCAAGAAAAGCGGAGGCTGCGGCGGCAGGTTGGTACTGACGAGCTTGATGCGTGTTGTGGTCCATCCGCATGACCACAACCAAGCCAAGCTGGAAGACCCGTTCTTCGGTCTATGGAGCCAGCGGTCCTTCATCACGAGTCGGGGCCGTTCACTTGCAGGTCTGGCGTTCGACGAAGCGTAGTAGGGCGCCATGCGAGGGCGGATCTCGTCTGGGGAGGCGTCGTCGAGAAGCTGCGTTGCGGCGGCAAGGTACCAACAAGCAACTGCGGCGATACCGCCTTAACATCCACCCGAGGAGTCTTGAGGTAGGGGACCTGCGTGCTCGGCGGGGTTCTCTCGGGGAGGGTTGCATAAGCCTGTCTCCCATGTGGGAGGGCCCGTTCAAGGTTGTTCATGTTTCCCAGCCCGGCTCCGGGCTTGGAGACTTAGGAGGGTGCCGTCCAGAGCGCATGGAACATCCGGCACCTCCAAGGTTTTACCCTGAAAAGGCCCGAGCACATGAAGAAGGCGAATGCCTGTGAAGCTATCCTTTTGGAAAAGGCCGAGCACATGAAGAAGGCGAATGCAGTGAAGCTATCTTTTGGAAAAGGCCCAGGCTTTGTGAAGAAGGCGAATGCCCTGTGAAGCTATCTTTTGGAAAAGGCCCAGAGCACATGAAGAAGGCGAATGCTGTGAAGCTATCTTTTTTGGAAAAGGCCGTGAGCACATGAAGAAGGCGAGTGCACAGCAGAAGATGTCGCGTTTTTGGAAAAGGCCCAGAGCACGTGAAGAGGGCCAATGCCGTGAAGCTTGCTTCCCCAAGAAGGCCGAGACTGTGAAGAAGGCCAACGCCTGTGAAGCTTCGCCGCGTGACACTCTCACGTAATAATGAGTTGGGGCTGCGCCCGGGAGTCTCGAGGCGCCCGGCCTCGGGCCTGAGGGCTCCCTCCCACGCCAGTGGCAACACTTAGCTCAGCTGGTGAGAAGGCGTCGAAGACTAGATTAGGTGCAGACGCGGCTTTTCATTGCTTTACGCAATTGGCTTGTTCATTTTCATTTGAAGTTTTATCGAAGTTGTTGTCGTTTTGATATGTGGCTCTTGACCTTTCGCCCCTCCTACCTCGATTTCTCTCGCGCAGGTCTCGCGAGGAGAACGCTTTGGCGCCCAGTGTGTTTCTGCCCTTATTGTTCGAGGTTTCCCTACCGGGTCCACTACTGAGAGCACCCCTCCATCCGCCCCACACCGCGACACCTGAACACAGGACTGGGTGGTCGCCTCCACAGCCGAGGCAGGAGCTACCTCTCGGACTAACCTTCCGCGAGGACATGAAGCGTTCGGCGAGGCCTCGACCTCGGGAAACAAGGAGCCCTGACAGGCGCCCCGAGCTAAGTAATTTCTACGGCATAGCGTGTGCTAAAGGCATAATACCGAGATAGCAAAAGCAGTCACGATAATTAACAGCAATAGTCCAAGAAGCCATGCGGGCCCTACACTCTGTCTCTTGGCAGAAAAGGAAAAGAACAAAACAGTAGGCTCGCTGACACCAACTTCGCGGGAGGCTCGAGCGCCTCCGGGCTCAGCGGACTCCCTCTCGCGCTTCACCGGGCGAGACGGCAAAGGACTCGCTACCTCCCTCAGGCGGGCCTTGGCGTGAGGCTGGTCCACAGCCACCTTGGAGGAGCCACTGCCCAAAGAAGAGCCGTCGAGCTCGGCGAGGCCAGGCGTCGCCGACCACCTTGCCTGTCGTCTTCATCGTCGCTTGGGGCTGGACTGCGACCACCTGATCGTCGTTCTCGGGGCAGCACCCAGCCCGGCGACCATCTTCCCGAACACCCTCACGTAGGGTGGCATCGCCGTCGAACTTGAAGGGCGGGGTGTGCATCGCGGCTCGAACCGGCTCATGGGCAAGCGTTTGCCGACCAGGCGGGGCAGGCTCCCATTGCGAGACCTCCAGTGAAGCTCGGGAGGCCCAGCTGCAAAGAACCATCCGCTGAAGCTGAGGCCGCCGGGGCACCAGCGGAAGCTCACCTAGGAGGAAGCGAGGCTGGAGCCGGGTGCCGGTCGGCTCCACCGACCACACTACGAACTCCGGCAGCACCTCTGCCGAGTGGGCAGCTGCCTAGGGGTCGCAGGCCGAAGCGCACTTACCCAATGAGCCTGCCGCCCGCCACCGCGCGGGAGATCACCTCCACGACCGCGGGGAGCCACCATGGGAGCCACAGGGTGTTTGCGAGGACGGCCTCGACCACGCTTGGCCGGGGGAGAGTCAGGCTCCACCTGGCGAGCCTTCCCCTTCTCCACGGCCGAGAATCTCTTCGGCGGAGCCATGGAGAAGAAGAAGCAAGAGGAGATGGACTAGAAGGGCAGGCGTCGTCCCGTACTTATAGCCGGGGAAGGCCAACCACCGACCTCCACGATCGCAGGTAATCATGACCCGCTTTGCATGCGAGGACTTGTCAATTGCAGATCGCCCGAGGCGTCGTGGGGAGCAGGGCCGCCACGTCCAATCAACCGCCACCTTGGCGCCTAAGGCCACAGTGTGAGGGGTCAGGGCGCTTCAAGACTTGCCCTTCGCCCCCCTGCTCGGCCAAGTCCAGCGCCGCCTTGGGCCTGGGGCCACTTGTCGGCGTTACAGGGAACAGGGGTACCCGAGACTTGCTCGCTGCGGCCACTGGCGTGGCTCAAGGGTGGCCCATCAAGGCCCATCTTCATCGGCACAAGCTCAAGACCCTCGCGAGGGGCCAAGCCTCACGGGATGTATAATAGGAACCTTCCTCGTGCACGGTCTCATCGTGCTGGCTCGCGAGGAGGCGGAGAGATCAAGGCGGGTACTCACGAGGTGCCCATCACGCAAGCCATGATTTACAAGGGCGCCTGGCGGAGCGCCACCAAGCAAGTGTCCTCCTTTCCTCTTTGGTGCAAAGGAGCAAGCGCAGTAGAGCATCGAGCAAAGGCATTCATTTCGATGCAACGAGACCAAGACCAGCCCAACGGCAGGAAGGAAGTCATTGTGGAGCCGAGCCAAGCGCCACCACTGTGGCTTTTGACAAAGCGAGGACCAACTTTAGTCGGATAAGTGTACCAGATGTTCCCTTCAAATGGCCAATTGTTGGCGCCCTTCCGCTCAATATTTAGGAAGAGCCCCTGGCCCTTGCCTATAAATAGGACTAGCCACCCACAGGGTAGAGGCATCTGGAATCAGAAAGAGAGAGAGACCAACTCCCCAGTTCATCAAGACCAGCCAAGAACAGACCCTCATGAGGCTGTTCTTCCTTGTATTGTTCATCACCATCGCCCAAGAGGCAATCCACCACACCACAAACTAAAGTAGGGTATTACACCACAATGGTGGCCCGAACTAGTATAAACCTTGTGTCTCTTGTGTTGTTCCTTTCATAGTTTAGATCCAAAGCGTGGCGACGGGTGCGTGTAGGTAGAGGGCGAGATCTCCGCACGCCCAAAGTTCGAACCTCAAGGGTCTCACGGAACCCGAACTGGCTGAATACTCCTTGTATGCGGCATGGGCTGCCCGAAGTGGCCCATGAGTGAACCGCCATGGGGGTCCTCGGCCCGATCCACCTAGTCGGGAGACGACGTGGTGAGTACCCCCTAGTTCAGGACACCGTCAGCGCACGTGCGGCGTCGGCGGGCGCTGCTACACCGGAGCAGCGACGCGACTCCACCTACGCATCCGACTCGCCGAACTGGAAGAGGTGGTTCACCTTCGAGCACGAGGAGGCGAGGCGACGTGGTGTGCGCGAGGTCGATAGCAGCGTGTCGCCGCCCGCTTCGTCGGCGCGAGCGAGGAGGACCAGCGCGGAGGACGCCACAGTGGCCCTTGCGGCGGTTCACCGCGAGCGAGGAGGACGAGCGGCGCGAGTTGGAGGCGTGGAGGAAGAGGAGGCTCGGCAGGCGGCCATGGTGCGTGCCATTGCCTCCTCCGCGCCGGGCGATCAAGGCTTTGCCGCCGGTGGGCCCATTGCCCTCCTCGCGCGCGCAACAAGGCCGAAGCCGAGCCGTCCCACATCGAAGCGCTACTCTGGGACGGAAGTATCGCGAGTGGGTCTCGCGCCACCGGTTTGATAGAAGCGGCGCCGGCGCAGGAGGCGTACCTCGAGATGTGGCGCCAACGGCATTTGGCGAGGATACGTCCTTGGCGAAAGTACGAGGAGATGCTCGAGCGACCTGAGAAGGAGCAAGACGAGGTCGAGGAGGAGGCGCGCCAGCCGCGGTAGACGGGCGTCCGATGACCCGCCAACTGCTGCCGGGGCCGGAATCAACCTTGCTTACGCTTACGCCATCGCCTGTGCGGAACAGCTGCTCGCAGCCTACATCGCCGCCGTCTGGAACACGACGTTCCCCTGGGCCGGCCCTGCGCCGACGCTCATCGATCTCACCGACCCTGAGGACGACGACGACGCCTAGGGCAGCGTGCCGCATCGTAGTTTAGTTTGTTTTTAGTTTTATTTAATGCTAATGTGGACGCGTGGACTCTCGCCGGTCTTCCTGGCCGGCTTTAATGTTTAATTAAGTTGTTTTTATTTTAAATATGCATGCACAGTTTTTTTTGTCGACGCCGTCAAAATGGGTCGAACGAGCGTTGGACGCATACGCCGACCCAAACGCAGAAGCAGACGTCCATGTCCACGTGGCCGACAAAAGGCGGATAAAATCGCCATCATCTTGGGTCGGTCTGTTGGAGTTGATCTAAGCCGTGTTTTAAACTGTTCATTCGCAATTTACGGCTTTTGAGTTACTCCTACCTTTGAGCTTTTGACTTTGCGTGCACTGCGACGAGACAAAGGAAGGCCCGGGGACGTGCCCGGCCTGTATGCTGCTGCTGTGCTAGGGCGGGCATAGGGGCCAACGGGCAGACAAGAACAGAGCGAAAGCGAAAAGTGGAAGCATCCTGACTGACACTGCCTCACGGCTCATGACCACTCCAAATCACTACCCCTCCCTCCCTCCCACTTCAAACACCATAGTCCGTCCTTCCGGTTCAAAAATCAAAAGCCGCACCCGAGAAAGCACGGCGCTTCTCTTCCCCCAATGCAGATTGATGGAGCTGCAGGGATCATGGCTTTGGACCTTTGGTTCGCTGTGTGAGTGATGATTCCCTTTCGCCCCGTTCCAATCTCCTAGCTCAAGTAAAGAATCGTCGCCTCGCCACAAGGCACAAGCCAAGGCCGGGGACAATGGCTCTGCGGTTCTTGGCGGTCCTGGGGTTTCTCTCCGCGGCGGCGGCGGCTGCGGTGCCGCGGCCTGAGCCGGAGGTGAAGCCGAGCGACACGGACGCGCTGGCCATGTTCCGGCACGCTGCCGACGCGCACGGCATCCTGGCCGGCAACTGGAGCACGCCCGACGCCTGCGCCGGCCGCTGGACCGGCGTGGGGTGCTCCTCCGACGGCCGCCGGGTCACCTCGCTCTCCCTCGGCTCGCTCGACCTGCGGGGCTCTCTCGACCCGCTCTCCCACCTCACCGAGCTCCGCGTGCTCGACCTCCGCGGGAACCGCCTCAACGGCACCCTCGACGGCCTCCTCCTCGGCGTCCCCAACCTCAAGCTCCTCTACCTCTCCCGCAACGACATCTCCGGAGCCGTCCCGGAGGCCCTCGCGCGGCTCCTTCGCCTAGTCCGCCTTGACCTCGCCGACAACAGCCTGCGCGGGCCCATCCCTGCCGCCGCGCTCGCCAACCTTACCGACCTCCTCACGCTCAGGCTCCAGGACAACCTCCTCACCGGTCTGCTCCCGGACCTCGCCACCGCCCTGCCCCGCCTCGCGGACTTCAACGCCTCCAACAACCAGCTCTCCGGCAGGGTGCCCGACGCGGTGCGCGCCAAGTTCGGTCTCGCCTCGTTCGCCGGCAATGCCGGCCTCTGCGGGACGGTGCCGCCGCTGCCGTCCTGTTCTTTCATGCCGCGCGAGCCCGCCCCGACGTCGCCTTCCGCCCCTGCCTCGTCGTCGCAGTCCGTGGTGCCGTCCAACCCAGCTGCCTCCTCCTCGTCGTCGTCCGTTGCTTCGTCGTCACCGGCATTGGCCACACCAGAGGGAGCCGCTGGCAAGGGGGGCTTGAGCACAGGCGCGATTGCCGGGATTGCCGTCGGCAATGGCCTCTTCCTGTTCGCGCTGCTGTCGCTGCTGGTTGCGTATTGCTGCTGTAGCACCGGCGGCGGCAGCGAGACAGCCAAGAAGAGGAAAAGAGGCGGCCGCGTCGGTCTGGAGGACGGAGACGGCGGGATATTCGGCCACGGCAAGGGCATGCAGCCGGCTCGCCCAGGCAGCGCTGGCAGGTGCAGCGACGGCGGGGACAGCGACGGGGCACGCAGCAAGTTGGTATTCTTCGGGGTCGACGGCGAAGGCGGTGGCAACGACGAAGCTGACGACGACGGGGGAAGCGACAGCAGCACCGGACGGAGGGCAAGTGGTGGCTGGACAACGCAACAGCAGGGGAGGAGGAGCAAGTTCGAGCTCGAGGAGCTGCTTCGCGCGTCGGCGGAGATGGTCGGTCGTGGTAGCCTCGGGACAGTGTACCGCGCGGCCCTGGGCGACGGCCGCATGGTGGCCGTGAAGCGGCTGCGCGACGCCAACCCCTGCGCCCGCGACGAGTTCCACCGGTACATGGACCTCATCGGCCGCCTCCGCCACCCGAATCTCGTCCCCCTCAGGGCCTTCTACTACGCCAAGCAGGAGAAGCTCCTCATCTATGACTACCTCCCCAACGGCAACCTCCATGATCGCCTCCACGGTATCCTTGTTGAATCGCGAACATATTCTTGCTCCATCGAACTGTGTCTGACACGATGTTCTCGCCATTGTCTGGTGAATGTGTGCAGGGCACCAGATGACAAGGGAGACGCCATTGGACTGGACGACGAGGGTGACGCTGCTGCTCGGCGCGGCGCGCGGGCTGGCCTGCATCCACCGGGAGTACCGCGACTCCACCATACCCCACGGCAACATCAAGTCCACCAATGTCCTGCTCGACAAGAACGGCGCCGCGTGCGTCACTGACTTCGGCCTAGCGCTGCTGCTCAGCCCGGCGCACGCCATTGCCCGCCTCGGCGGGTACATCGCGCCGGAGCAGTCGGGCGACCACAAGCGCCTCTCGCAGGAGGCAGACGTGTACAGCTTCGGCGTGCTCGTCCTAGAGGCGCTGACTGGCAAGGTGCCGGCGCAGCACCTGCAGCCGCAGCCGGACGCAGCCGGCAACAGCGCACATAGGAAAGACAAGCAGGCGGCTGTGAGCCTCCCGGAGTGGGTGCGGTCGGTGGTGCGGGAGGAGTGGACGGCGGAGGTGTTCGACGCGGAGCTGCTCCGGTACAAGAACATCGAGGAGGAGATGGTGGCGCTGCTGCACATCGCGCTGGCGTGCGTGGCGCAGCTGCCGGAGCAGAGGCCCTCCATGGCCGACGTGGTGAGGATGATCGAGAGCGTCCCCGTGGACCAGTCGCCGCTCCCGGAGGAGGATGTATCGATGTCGCCCTCCATTGGCATCACCACGGACGATGGTCTCAGCTACTAGTTTTAGTTTAGCATCAGCTTTCCTCTTCCATAGCTAGTACGTAGTAGCATTGAACTGAGGTTGCTTCAGTTAAGTACCTGTGCTTGGTGATGTTCTGGGTTGAAATGCATTTTCCTGGTTCCGGTCATCGAAATATTGAAATATTTATCGTCCTAATGCGCTGACAACCATGGTAGTGACAACCAAGGCAAGTTGGAAGGAAAGCCCAAGGGCCGTGGATACCAAAAAGATGAAAGATCAGTCGGGCCAGGACGTCCTGGACCTTCCGTGTGCCATCCACACGAAAAAGGATGAGAAGGGTAACCTGATTTTACCCAAACATACCACTCGACAATGCATATTCCTTATTCAGCAGTTCCTTAAGGGTCACCAGAGTGAGAAAGGCTTTGACAAGGATGAGGATGAAGAAAAAGCATAAGATTACCCGAAGGTCAATGCTACTTTGGTGATTTTTGTTGATGTTGAGAGCAAAAGTCGACTGAAAGTCATCAACCGAGAGGTGAATATGGTTGCTCACGCAACTACAACATACCTCAAGTGGTCAAAGACTCCTATCACCTTCGACCAGTCGGATCACCCAGCTCACGTTGCTACCCCCGGGCGGCAGGCTTTGGTGGTCGACCCAGTCATCGGAGGCACTCGGCTGCGTAAAGTTCTCATGGATGGTGGCATTTGAACATTCTGTATGCTGAGACCCTTCAGGGGATGGGCATTCCGATGTCCGGACTCGGTGAAATCAACATGCAGTTCCATGGAGTCATCCTAGGGAAGAAGGCAAAATCACTCGGGCAGATTGCTTTGGATGTGGTTTTTGGTCATTCGAAGATTTTTCGCAAGAAAAAGTTGACGTTTGAAGTGGTAGATTTTCACAGTGCCTATCATGCTTGTGACGCCCGGGTAATCAAGCTACAGTAACCCTCTAGTAATGATGCCACGTCGCCTCGATTACTGTTGCTAATCGCACGTTAGTTTGAAACCGATACAAATTTGAATAAAAAAAAGGCAACCAACAAAAGTTTTCAAAAAAATAAAACTAAAATGTTCACACTATTTTATAAATTCCCTTGATCATTGCCATGAAGTTACCAACCTCATTTGACTCACAGATAAATCCCTAGGAAATTAATAAGTGGTCCAACAACAAATAAATTAGCCATTTCAAAATAAATGAATGTTCATGTATTTACAAACCACTTGAAATCGTGTGTGCTAGCTCAAAACACTGCCTACTATTGATGTGACAAGTTTTGTATGCAACAAAACTTATTTGGATTAAATTAAAATACAAAACGGTGAAGAAAATACAAAACCGAAAATTAGAAGAAGGAACAGAGGCTAAGTGCACATCAGCACTAGAGGCCCAAGCATATAGTGCACGGCCCACCCACTAACACAGCCTTTCCTCTTCTCCTGCAGACAGAGGAGAAGGCAGAGGCCATGGCGTGGCGCCATCCCATCGGCGCCATGGCCGATGGCCTACCACGCCGATTCTCGGCCTATAAGAGCGCCCCCGAAACCCTAGCCGCCTCGACCGATCCCTCACTTTCCCCATCGAATCGCTTCCTCCTCGCTCGGAATCGAGCCCGAACTCGCGTGGTGACTATACACCTCGTCGCCGCTGCCGCGACAACGTGTTTCTCCGGGCGCTCGTGGATCCGGCCCAGAGGACCGCCACCGACTTCGCTCTTCCCGAGCAACAACCGGATCTCGACGCCCCGTACATTCGCCATCGACATCGCTATCTCCGTACATCGTCGCCGTCTGCCGCCGTTGCCGCCATTCGTCCGCCCCAGCCACCTCGACCACGCCCTCGAGCTCACCAGGAGCTCCTCCGCCCTCTCCTGCCGCCGCCTCGATCCGTCGCCGCTTAGCCGCCCGCACTTCGCCGCCATGTATGGAGCTTGCGCCCGCCACGCCTCGCCGCGACCACCACTTGTCGGCCACCGCCCTCGCCGTGCCCGCCACGCGGCGGCGCGCATTATGCTTCTGACGCACGCACCTCCGGTGTCGCTTCGCCGCTTTCTCCTTGCAGTTGTCGCTTGTCGCCGCTTTCGCTATTGCCGCACCGCAGCCTTGCTACCGCAGATGCCGCCGCTATCCGCCGTTGTTCACGACCCGTCGCTTTGCTGGCCATGGCCATGGCCGAGTGCATCAGAGCGTGAGGTGTGTGTTCGGCCGAGAAATTGCCAATGGAAGCCGGCCTTCATTTGATTAGTACTAATCCTCTAGTACTAATTCCCTACTAACCCACCCCCACTTTGAGTCTATTACGGTGGTCCCACTAGGTAAATTATTTAAACTAAAATAACTTTTAACACATAGGAGTATTACACTTACGTGGGTCTCTAACCACGCTGATCGGTCAATCATTGACCGGTCAACAACAACCAAACCCCCGACCCCATTGTCATAGACTAGGCTAGGCAACCCTTGCGCGCTTTAGAAATTCTGTTTTAATTTCGAACTAACAATAAATCCAGGGATTTCGTAAATGAATAAAACTTTGAAAAATCATATAAAATAATCAGAATCGATGGAAAACTTTGTACATGAAAGTTGCTCGTAACGACGAGACTAATCCGGATACGCATCCGCTCGTCCACCACACACCCCTAACATATCAAACTCAGAACTTTCCTCCTTCGCCCTTCCGCCCAAAACGCTAAACACCGGGGATACTTTCCTGTTGTTTCCCCTTCACCGGTATCACCTATCCTCGTTAGATCACCTCTAGCACCGTGATTTGTCATGTTATGCTTTGATGGCTCATATTTATTATGTTCCCTCCACATTTTTTTCGTAGACCCCGAGACCGCCGCCGCACTTCGATCGACTACGGAGTTGACGACCCTCTCTTGCCAGAGCAACCAGTAAGCCCCCTTGATCACCGTGATATCGCTTACTCTTCTCTATAACGCTTGCATTAGAGTAGTGTAGCATGTTACTGCTTTCAGATACTCCTATACCGCAGATAGCCTTGTCCTTGTTACTCTATCAAGCAGTTACCTTACCGCAATCCTATATGCTTAGTATAGGATGCTAGTACTTTCATCCAGGCCTCTACATTCTTGTCCATCCGCCGTATATACTTTTCGGCCGTGATCACTGGGAGTTGATCACGGTATATACTATGTACTTTATACATGATACATGTGGAGACTAAAGTCGGTGGGCCGATGGAGCACCCGAGTGGATCTTTGAGGCGGAGCGCAGGCAGTGTTGAGACCGCTTAGGAGAGAGGTGGGCCTGCCCTGTTCGGGCGCTCATGTTACTTAACACGCTTAACGAGGTCTTGGTATTTGATCTGAGTTGGCTACGAGCTTATACGCACTAACCATCTACGCTGGAGTAGTTATGGGTATCCCGCGCCGTGGTATCACCAAGTACTTCAGATGTCGGGCGGAGCGGCGCGCGGATTGACTGGAACGCCTTAGGCTAGGTCTGCTTCGTCACAGACGCAACGTGTGTGTGCTCGTGGCGATGGGCCTGCACTGCGCGCTTAGGTTTAGACCGCGTGTTGGCCTCTCACAGTGCCTAGGTGGGGCTGCGACGTGTTGATCTTCCGCGGCGGCATGACCCAGAAAGTGTGTCCGCCAAATGGGATCAAGCGTCCGGGTAAGATGGTGCACCCCCGCAGGAAGTTAATCTATTCGATAGCCGCGATCTTCGAATGTGACGACTTGGAGTTGTACCTTGAGCTTATGACAACTAGAACCGGATACTTGATAAAACACACCTTCCAAGTGCCGATACAACCGTGGTCGCTTCTCTCGTGGATATGAGGAGGGATCGCCGGTAGGATTATTGCTACGTGATGTTACTTGGAGGACTTCAGATTGCCCTCTTCTACTCAAGGTAACACAGTGTCCGTAGCGTAGTCTTCATTAAGACTAGCTATCCCCTCTTATTCGCATTCTGCAGCTCAGTCCAATCGATATGGTCCTTACACATATATCCATGCATATGTAGTGTAGCTCCTTGCTTGCAGTACTTTGGATGAGTACTCACGGTTGCCTTGTTCCCCTTTTCCCCTATCTCTACTCGATTGTCGCAACTGCACTATGGAGCCTGTGAGCGACGCCACCGGCCGATGACGACTACTACTCGAGGTGCCTACTACTACGCAGCAGCCCACGACGACCACTGTGAGTAGCTTAGGAGGATCCTGTGCAGAGGCCCCTCCTCTTCGATCTGTATCCCAGCTTTGTGCTAGCCTTCTTAAGGCAAACTTGATTAACTTATGTCCGTATCAGATATTGTTGCTTCCACGACTGCCTATGATCGAGCACTTGTATTCGAGCCCTCGAGGCCCCGGCTTGTATTATGATGCTTGTATGACTTATTTTATTTGTAGAGTTGTGTTGTGATATCTTCCCGTGAGTCCCTGATCTTGATCGTACACATTTGCGTGCATGATTAGTGTACGATTAAATCGGGGGAGTCACAATGCTATTCTGGGAAGACCGGCATATGCTTGTTTCATGGCCCACCCATGTTATGTGTACCTTAAGCTGAAGATGCCCGGACCCAAAGACATGATTACCGTCACCAGAAATAGGCAAAGAGCAGATGAATGCCTCCAGAAGGGATCCAAGATTGCTGATGAGCAGATGGCAGTGGTAGAACTGGAAGAGTATAAGAAAAATGCTGATCTGAGTGATTTACTCTTTTCCAAGAAGCCTGCTTCTGAATCCGCATTTCATTCGGCTGGCCAAACGGAACCAGTTCACATCCACCCGGAGGATCCCACAGCTGCTCCGACCCACATCTCAACGACACTCGATGGCAAATAGGAAGCCGCGCTCATCCAGTTCCTCCGTGAGAACTGGGACATCTTCGCATGGAAACCATCAGACATGCCAGGTGTACCCAGGGGCTGGCTGAGCACCGTTTGCGTGTCGACTCCAAGGCCAAACCTATCAAAGAGCATCTCCGTCGTTCTGCCGCGGAGAAGAGGAAGGTGATTGGCGAGGAAGTGGCTCGGCTCTTAGAAGCTGAGTTCATATGCGAGATATACCACTCCGAGTGGCTCGCCAACATCGTCATGGTCCCCAAGAAGGATAATTCACTCCGCATGTGTATTGACTTCAAGCATATCAATCGGGCCTGCCCGAAAGATCATTTTCCGCTCCCCCGCATCGATCAGATAGTCGAATCGACTGTGGGGTGTGAGCGTTTGTCTTTTCTGGATCCATATTCCGGATACCATCAGATCCGACTGTATGGGCTTGATGAAATAAAAACGGCCTTCATCACCCTGTTCGGGTGTTTTTGCTATGTCACTATGCCATTCGGCTTCAAAATTGCTGGCCCCACATTCATGCGCATGATCCAGAAGTGCCTGCTCACTCAGATCAGTCAGAATGTGGAGGCTTATATGGATGATACTGTGGTCAAATCACATAAAGATTCCAACCTGCTGACCGATCTCGCTGAAACCTTTGCCAATTTGAGAAGATATGACATTAAGCTGAATCCGTCCAAGTGCACATTCAGAGTACCCGGAGGCAAGTTACTCGGTTTCCTCGTTTCCGAACGAGGGATAGATGCCAATCCCGAGAAGATCAGTGCAATTCTCCAAATGAAATGCCCTGTGCGTGTGCATGACATTCAGAAGCTCACAGGTTGTCTCGCTGCACTGAGTCAGTTCATTTCTCGTCTCGGTGAAAAGACACTGCCTCTTTACCGACTAATGAAAAGTCCGATAAGTTCGAGTGGACTCCCGAAGCTGAAGCAGCGTTTGGGGAGGTCAAATCCCTGCTTTCCACCCAGCCGGTGCTTGCTGCTCCGAACAGCAAGGAGCCTCTACTCTTATACATTGCAGCTACTGGTCAGGTTGTCAGCACAGTGCTTACAGTTGAACGAGAAGAAGAAGGCAAGGCTTATAAAGTTCAACGACCAGTGTATTATATCTCTGAAGTTCTGACCCCGTCCAAGCAGAGGTGTCCGCATTATCAAAAGTTTGTTTACGGAATTTACTTGACCGTGAAGAGAGTTGCACATTATTTCCAGGACCATTCAGTTTCAGTCGTCAGTGATGCTCCGTTATCTGAAATCATGAACAATCGAGATGCAACTGGTCGAGTGGCTAAGTGGGGAGTTGAACTTCTCCATCTGGATATCAAGTTTGAGGCGAAGAAGGCGATCAAATCTCAAGCGCTTGCAGATTTTTTGGCCGAGTGGATTGAACAGCAATAGCCGACTCAAGTTCACTCAGAGCACTGGACTATGTTCTTCGATGGGTCTAAAATGTTGAATGGCTCCGGTGCCGGAGTGGTCCTAGTGTCTCCAAGAGGTGATAAACTCAGTTATGTCCTCCAGATTTACTTTGATTCCTCCAGTAATGAAGCTGAGTATGAAGCACTCCTCTACGGGTTGGGTATGGCTATCTCACTTGGCGTCCGCTGCCCGATGGTCTACGGTGGCTCGGATTTGGTGGACAATCAGGTGATGTAGGAGTGGGATGTCAGGAACCCTACCATGACTGGATACTGCAATGCAGTGAGGAAGTTAGAGAAAAAGTTTGAGGGATTGGAGCTTCACCACATTCCCCGAATCAAGAATCAAGCAGCCGGCGATCTGGCAAAAATGGGTTCCACTCGGAAGCCTATCCGCAGCAACGTGTTTCTTGAGCATCTCCATTCCCCATCAGTGCAAGAGGATCCTTTCACTGAGGAACCTCCCCAAGCGATAAGTCCTACTAATCCGACTGAGATCGAGGTCCCAACAATCATTGACCTGGTTATGGAGATCCTAGTAATCACCCTCGACCGGACAGTGCCATACATAGCATATCTGCTCAGGCAGGAACTTCCATAAGATGAAGTTGAAGCACGATAGATTGTCCGCAGATCCAAGGCTTTCAGAGTGATAAATGGACATCTGTATAGAGAGAGTGTTACTAGCATAGCTCAGCGATGCATTTCTCTAGAAGAGAGTCGACTGATTTTGGATGAGATCCACTCGGGGACTGAGGGAGTCCTGGATTAAGGAGTCCTCGGGTGTCCGGCCTGTTGGGCATGGGCCGGACTGATGGGCTATGAAGATACAAGACCGAAGACTTTCACCCGTGTCCGGATGGGACTCTCCTTGGCGTGGATGGCAAGCTTGGCGTTCGGATATGAAGATTCCTTTCTCTGTAACCGACTTTGTACAACTCTAGTCCCCTCCGGTGTCTATATAAACCGGAGGGTTTAGTCTATACCAGGGAACACAATAATACATGCTAGACTTTTAGGGTTTTAGCGATTACAATCTCGTGGTAGATCAACTCTTGTAATACTCATATTCATCAAGATCAATCAAGCAGGAAGTAGGGTATTACCTCCATAGAGAGGGCCCGAACCTGGGTAAACATCGTGTCCCCTGTCTCCTATTACCATCAACCTTAGAAGCACAGTTTGGGACCCCCTACCCGAGATCCGCCAGTTTTGACACCGACATTGGTGCTTTCATTGAGAGTTCCGCTGCGTCGTCGTAAGAGGTTCGATGGCTCCATCAATCATCTACAACAACGCCATCCGGGGGGGAGTTTTTCTCCCCGGCCAGATCTTCGTGTTTGGCGGCTTCGCACTGCGGGCCTACTCGCTTGGCCATCTAGAGCAGATTGATAGCTACGCCCCAGGTCACCAGATTAGTTTTGGAAATCTGGACTATGTCGCTGATATCCGAGGAGACTTGATCTTCCAAGCATTCGCGCCCCCAACCTCCGCTCTGGCCTTAGATCCGGAGCATATCGCCGGGAACGTAGACGAGCTCCCTGAGTTCGCCGGACTATCTGCGGCCACTAGGCCCATTGTGGGAGAGCCGGGGGAAGAAGTGTCGCTGGCAACCATCATGAAGCCGAACCCTTCTCCGGATACTGGCTCCGAATCCTCGGAGTCAGCATCGCATGAGTTCGGCCAAGGAGTCTCCCTCTCGCCGTACTCCATAGGCTCTCTTCTCTCGGGCCAAACCTCGCCTTTAAGCGAGGCTCTGGACTTAATGCGATCCCTTATAATTACAGAGGAGCAACGTCCGAACTATGCCTAGCCTGGACTAGGGGCTGAGAGCAGGGAATTTCATGTCCCACCCACCACCCACCTTATAGCCACTGTCGAGGACTTAACCGACATGCTCGATTATGGCTTCGAAGACATCGACGATATGGACGACGATGTCGGAGAAGAGGAGGCCCAAAACCCGCCGTTTACCGGACGCTGGACGACTACTTCTTCGTATGACGTGTACATGATGGATACACCCAAAGAGAATATCGGCGACGACAAGGAAGACCCAGTCGAGGATAAACCTCCTGAGATACAGCCAAAGCGCCGACGTCAGCGGCGCCGCTCTAAGTCACGCCGTGGAAAAGACAGCAATACCGGCACAGGAGAAAACAATACTCCGGACGATGCCAAAGACAACGAAGACCCCATCGAGCCAATTTCTGAACAGGACGAACGGGAAGAGGGCGAGTCAGCCCCGATGAACAGGCCGTAAACGAAGACTCGGAGGATAGTAATTATCTTCCGCTCTCCGAGGATGAGGTGAGCCTCGGCAATAAGGATTTCATCGTGCCTGAGGAGCCTCTCGAGCAGGAACGCTTTAAGCGCCGGCTAATAGCCACCGCAAGGAGCCTGAAAAAGAAGCAGCAGCAGCTTCAAGCTGATCAAGATCTGCTCAACGACAGATGGACTAATGTCTTGGCAGCCGAGAAGTACGGCCTCGAGCGCCCAACCAAAAGTTACCCGAAGCGCGAATTGCTACCTCAATTCGATGGAGGCGCCGAGCATGTACCATCAGCGCAGCACGCGGCTGATCGCCACCACGTGGCCGGGACAAAGCGGCAACTCGCGAACACCAGCCCGCATTACCTCACCGTAGGCGTAGATAAAACAGCTTGGGGATATACATATAACCTGCGGCAGGACCTGGACAGTAGAGTAGGACAGACCAGATCGGTCTACGGATCGCGGGGGCATGCCCCGACACGTGACGACGACTATCTAGCCGGACGCGACAAGCATAATCGCGCCCGGGCCAAAAACCGCAGACGAACTCCATCCGAACTACGTCGTGACGTGGCCCGATATAGAGGCGCCGCACACCCCCTCTGCTTCACTGATGAAGTAATGGAGCACGAATTCCCAGAAGGGTTTAAACCCGGGAACATCAAATCATATGATGGGACAACATACCCTGCGGTATGGATCGAAGATTTCCTTCTCCATATCCATATGGCCCGCGGTGATGATCTTCACGCCATCAAATACCTCCCACTAAAACTCAAGGGACCAGCTCGGCACTGGTTGAACAGCTTGCCCGAAAACTCCATTGGCAGCTGGGAGGACCTAGAAGACGCCTTCCGCGATAACTTCCAAGGTACATACGTCCGACCTCCGGATGCCGATGACCTAAGTCACATAGTTCAATAGCCCGGAGAGTCAACCAGGAAATTCTGGACTAGGTTCTTAACTAAAAAGAACCAGATTGTCGACTGTCCGGATGCCGAAGCCCTAGCGGCCTTTAAACATAGTATCCCCGACGAATGGCTCGCCCGACACCTCGGCCATGAAAAGCTGAAGTCCATGGCAGCCCTCACGGCACTCATGACCCACTTTTGTGAGGGCGAAGATAGCTGGCTAGCCCATAGCAATAACAATGCAAGCAAACCTGGCACCTCTGAAGCCAGAAATAGCAATGGCAAGCCCCGACGCAATAGACACAAGCGTCGAAACAACAGTAACAATACCGATGACAAGGCGGTCAACGCCGGATTCAGTGGCTCCAAGTCCGGCTAGCGGAAGAAGCCATTCAAAAGGAACAACCCGGTCTCATCCAGCTTGGACCGCATACTCGATCGTCCATGCCAGATACACAGCACCCCCGATAAACCAGCCAATCACACCAACAGAAGCTGTTGGGTTTTTGAACAGGCCGGCAAGTTAAATGCCGAGAACAAGGAGAAGGGGTCACAAAGCAAGGACGAGGACGAGGAGCCCCGCCAACCAAACACAGGGGGACAAAAGAAGTTTCCCCCTCAGGTCAAAACGGTGAACATGATATACGCTACCCATATCCCCGAGATGGAGCACAAGCGCGCGCTCAGGGACGTCTATGCGATAGAGCCAGTCACCCCAAAATTTAATCCATGGTCGTCATGCCCGATCACCTTCGATAGCAGGGACCATCCGACCAGTATTCGTCATGGCGGTTCAGCCGCACTGGTCCTCGACCCAATAATCGATGGATTCCACCTCACGCGAGTCCTCATGGACGGTGGTAGCAGCTTCAACCTGCTTTATCACGATACGGTGCACAAAATGGGCATCGATCCATCAAGGATCAAGCCCACCAAAACTACCTTTCAAGGAGTTCTACCAGGTGTAGAGGCCTGCTGCACGGGCTCAATCACATTGGAGGTCGTCTTCGGATCCCCGGATAACTTCCGAAGCGAAGAGTTGATCTTCGACATCGTCCCCTTCTGCAATGGCTATCACGCACTTCTCGGACGAACCGCATTCGCTCGAGCGGTGCCGCACTATGCTTATCTCAAGCTCAAGATGCCCGGACCACGTGGTGTCATAACAGTCAATGGAAACATGGAGCGCTCCCTCCGTACCGAGGAGCACACCGCGGCCCTGGCAGCGGAAGTACAGAGCAGACTTTTAAGGCAGAATTTTAATTCAGAAGCCAAGCTCCCGGACACTGTCAAACAAGTCCGGACTACTCCGCAGCATGACAATACGGCTCATCAGGAGCTAGACTAGCAATTCGACCTCCGTCTTAGTCACGACCAAGTGGCGGCATACGTACCGCGTGTACATAACTACGCGCTGAAAATACCATGGGCAAAGACGGAGGCATAACCAGACTGTGGTCCACAATACGACTCGACCTTCCCCGGACACACATACCTTCACTTTTCTTTTTTTTTATCCTTTTCAGGTCTCTTTTCCACAGGCCCCTCGCGGCGGCCTGCTCAGCGGTCCTTTCGAAGGACGGATACACCAAGGCGGCAAGTAGCACAGACGCGTGGGGGGATTTCTAGATGACTTTCTCGACGGTCATTCTACCTGTTTTCAGGACCCACACGCTAGCTCCCCCCCTTGATCTTGGCATGCCAAATAGCCCGAGTACTTATCGCACTATTTGTACAAACACGCTTTGATGTATTAATCTAATTATAGTGAAAATAGTTTGCGGCCCAACTTACGTGGCATTGGCTTACTACATTTTTTCGCTATTTTTATCAATTGCACCCGTACACCTTGGTACGTCATAAATTGGCCAGGGGCTTCACCGCGCTCCATACTACGGCAACAAAGTCCGAACACTTTTACAGTACAGTTCGGCACCTCGAATTTTAGCATTATATGCATTGGCTCCGAATCATGTCTTTGGTAAATAGTTGGGTTTCCCGGCTCCTGTGTTTACTACCTTACGTTCCGCTCTATCGGCTAGGGTAGTAAAGGGAGAACTACTGCGATTGTGTTTCTGGTTTATCCGAGCAAACACCTCAGTAGAGAAAGCCGAAAACTGACTGTCATGATGTGGCGAGAGCTCGTCAACTATTCGGAGGTTCAAAATCTTTTGCGATTTTTCCCGTCTTATGGGATGGATCGGCCTTCATCCGATCAGGTGTTTTTAGCACCCTAGTCCGGATTAAATACCAGCTAGGGGTTGCGCCTATATTTCTATTGTCAAACTCCTATGGCTAAGTGAGGGTGATAAAGCCACATAGTCCGATTGCCTCGTTTGTTGCGCTAAACACCTCCGTCAAGGACCAAATTTTTGGATAAAGAGTGTTTAGATTCATCCCGAACACGCCCGTACTACCTACGTGGGGGCTGAAGCCGACGACTGGCCAACTCTCAGTTTTAACAAAACGGCCGCACAGGAGGTAAAAATCTTAAAATAATAAGCATTATATTACATAACGGCTTTGTTTCAAAATACAGGAAGGGACAATATGAATGACTTCATTCAAAGATAATGTCTTTTGAACACAGCCCCTCTACAATACGGGATCCCTTCAGGACATCTTCAAAATACCGCTCGGGCGTGTGGTGCTCCTTGCCCGCGGGCGGTCCCTCGGTCGCGAGCTTGACAACGTCCATCTTCGCCCATTGTATCTTGACATGGGCGAAGGCCATCCGCGCACCTTCAATACAAACCGATCGCTTGATGGCATCAAGCTGAGGGCAGGCATTACCAGCCGCTTCACGAGCCCGAAGTAGCAGCTGGGTATGGCTTCAGCAGGCCATAGCCAGATTATCAAATCCTTCATGGCTAGTTCGGCCACCCTATGCAGTTCGACCAGCTGTTTTAGCTGATCACTAAAGGGCACCGGATGTTCTGGCGCAAGGTATTGCGACCAGAACAACTTCTCCGTCGAGCTCCCCTCTTTGGCTCGGAAGAACTCCGCCGCATCGGAAACACTGCGTGGCAGATCCGCAAACGTCCCTGGAGAACTCCAAATTTGGGTGAGTATGAGGTACCTTCTCTTCACATACTTGCTCTGCATAATAAAAGCCTTACCCGCCGCGATTTGCCTGGCCTCCTGAATTTCCTGGAGGGTGCCTTGGGCTTCGACCCGGGCATCTTGCACGCTTTGGCGGGTTGTGGCAAGTTTAGACTTTTGATCCGCAATGTTGCGCTCCAAGGGCTCGCATTTCTTCACGGCGTCCTGGAGCTCTTGCTGGACCTCACCGACCCTGGCCTCGTGCTTTTCGCGGGCGGCTTGTTCCTTGGCCGCTCTCTCCTCGGCCTCGACCAGCGCCTTCTTGAGGGTCTCCACCTCGGTCCCTGCTCCTATAGATACCATGGCACTCTAATTAACACAAACAATTCATATCTCTCTATATATCTGAGCAGGTCATTAAATACCTTGCTTATCCTCCAACTGCTTTCTTGCTTGGCCGAGCTCCTCCTCGGCCCGCTCCAGCCTCTGCTTTAGTCCGGAGACTTCGGTAGCTTGGGAAGTCGCGGCCAGCAGCGACGCCTGCTTATTCACATAGACATGTATGATTAGTCTCCTACGAAAGTTATTTGATCCTCTGTCCGGCTTTTCTTTCCGAACACCGGACAGAGTCTCAGGGGCTACTGTCTATACTATGACATTCTCCGCAAATTGCGTTGTTCACCTCAAAGCCTGTTAGAAGGCTGGTGCAGACTTCGGTCAGTCCGCTCTTAACGGACCGAACCCTCTCAACCACCGTACCCATAAGGATACGGTGTTCCTCTACAATGGAAGCGCCTCGTAACGCTTCCAGCAGATTATCATGTGCCTCTAGATTGACAGAGGTCACCGGCGGAATAGGCACACCTCCTCCTTTCGAAGGAGGTTGCTTGCCTGATTCTGGAGCCGTGTAGGTCTGTGGAATGGTATTCGGCTGGGGGCCTGATTGGATATGGCCCCCATCGCCAGTCTCCCTGGGGATTTTCTCCCCATGTGTCCGGCAGCCGAGGGATCACCCTCAGGCGCCACTCGGACGGCCTCCTGAACCTCTCCCTGGCCTGGGAAGGTCCTTTGGGACAGCACCTCGGTGTCGCCCTTGGCCTTGGGAGAGTAAGCCGCCGGCGGTGACTCGCTGGCCATCGCCTTTGAATCTAGCGAACCCCCCGATGAGGATCGCTAGGAGCTGTCGTGGGCCAGGCTGCAGTGCATGATTTAACATGTTAAAACTATGGAATAAAGGAGCTGGATATATGTGTGCGTCTTTGAGTACCTACGATTCGGCCAGGGGTTTATCCCTAGGGCGCCACTCGGAGCTGCTATAAGTGTCCCCCGTGGGGTTATCCGCAAGGGAAACCTTCCCCTTCTTGGACGCCTCTGCCTCCAGCTACGTGGAGGCCGTCCTTTTCTTCCTTCGCCCCTTGGAGGGAGAGTTGCTTTCTTCCTCCTCCTCCTCGTCGTAGGTGGCAGGTGGAGAGTGGGTTTCGGCGCCTTCGGAAGTCATGTCCGAAGTGCCCTTATGGCGGAGGCCACCTCTGGTCCCCTTGGCCTTCTTCTTGGCCTTCTTCTCCGGCACGTGATAGGGCGCCGGAACTAGCATCTTCGTTAGAAGCGGGATGACTGGGTTTTCAGGCAGTGGAGCCGAACACTGAATCCGCTCCACCTTCCTTGTCCAGCCCTAAAAGAACAAATAGGGAGGCTTAGATATCTCCCTTGAGTATACCAGTAAAGGGGCCACCTTGAAATACGAAAAACTTACCGGACTGGCGGGATGGGCCAGGTCGTGCCCATGGTCCTCGGTCGTCTTCAGCCACGACTCGTTGGACTTGAAAAGCACCTTCCAGATGTCTTCGTGCGTAGTGCCGAAGAATTGTAGCAAGGTCTGGTGCTCAGCAGGATCGAACTCCCACAAATGGCAAGTCCGACTTTGGCATGGAAGGATTCGGCAAACTAACATCACCTGGATCACATTGACAAGCTTGATGTTCTTGCCTACCATGCTCCGGATGCGCGTCTGGAGCGTTGTCAGCTCGTCCGACGAAGACCAGTCCAGGCCCTTCTCTAGCTGTGGAGGTGAGCCGCGCCGGGCTCGATCGAATTGGAGCCGCGGCTCAGGTGGCTTTGCGAGGCTGTGTGACGTAGAACCACTGCTATTGCCACCCTTTGACGGTCTCCACGAAGGTACCTTTGGGCCATGTGACGTTGGGCATCTTGCTCACCATGGCGCATCCGCACTCTGCATGCTGGCCACCCACCACCTTTGGCTTCACATTGAAGATCTTTAGCCACAATCCGAAGTGAGGTGGCATGCAGAGGAAGGCCTCGCACACGACAATGAATGCCGAGATGTTGAGGAAGGAGTTGGGGGCCAGATCATGGAAATCCACCCCGTAGTAGAACATGAGTCCGCCGACAAATGGGTGAAGAGGGAATCCCAATCCGCAGACGAAGTGGGGGATGAATACCACCCTCTCATGGGGCTCCGGGGTGGGGATGATCTGCCCCTGGGCTGGAAGCCAGTGGGTGATACGTCTCCGTCGTATATATAATTTTTAATTGTTCCATGCCAATATTCTAAAACTTTTATATACTTTTGGCAACTTTTTATATTATTTTTGGGACTAACATATTGATCCAGTGCCAATTCCTGTTTGTTGCACGTTTTTTGTTTCGCAGAAAATCCATATCAGACGGAGTCCAAACGGGATTAAAACTGAGGAGATTTTTTTTGGAATATATGTGAATTTTGGGAAGTGGAATCAACGCGAGATGATGCCCGAGGGGCCCACGAGGGTGAGGGGCGCGCCCTAGGGGGTCAGGAGCGCCCTGGGCCCTCGTAGCCACTCCATAAGGCGGTTGGTGTGCTTCTTTAGCTGCAAGAAAGCCAATATCTGGATAGAAATCGTGTCCAAATTTCAACCCAATCGGAGTTACGGATCTCCGGGAATATAAGAAACGGTGAAAGGGCAGAATGAGGGAACGCAGAAACAGAGAGAGACAGAGAGACAGATCCAGTCTCGGAGGGGCTCTCGCCCCTTCCATACCATCGAAGCCACGTACCAGAGGGGAAACCCTTCTCCCATCTAGGGAGAAGGTCAAGGAAGAAGAAGAAGAAGGGGCCCCTCTCCCCCTCTCTTTCGGTGGCACCGGAACGCCGCCGGGGCCATCATCGTCACCGCAATCTACACCAACACCTCCATCATCTTCACCAACATCTCCATCACCTTCCCCCATCTATCTAAAGTGGTCCACTCTCCCGCAACCCGCTGTACCCTCTACTTGAACATGGTGCTCTATGCTTCATATTATTATCCAATGATGTGTTGCCATCCTATGATGTCTGAGTAGATTTTCGTTGTCCTATCGGTAATTGGTGAATTGTTACGACCGATTTAATTTTCTTGTGGTTATGTTGCTGTCCTTTGGTGCCCATCATATGAGCGCACGCGTGGATCACACCATAGGGTTAGTTGTATGTTGATAAGACTATATATTGGAGGGCAAGAGTGACAAAAGCTTCAACCTAGCATAGAAATTGATGCATACGGGATTGAAGGGGGACCAATATATCTTAATGCTATGGTTGGGTTTACCTTAATGAACGTTAGTAGTTGCCGATGCTTGCTAATAGTTCCAATCATAAGTGCATAGAATTCCAAGTCAGGGATGACATGCTAGCAGTGGCCTCTCCCACATAAAACTTCCTATCGGTCTAGTAAAGTAGTCAATTGCTTAGGGACAATTTCGCAACTCCTACCACCAATTTTCCACACTCGCTATACTAACTTTATTGTGTCTTTATCTAAACAGCCTTATTTACGTGCTCTTTATTATCTTGCAAACCTATCCAACAACACCTACAAAGTACTTCTAGTTTCATACTTGTTCTAGGTAAAGAGAACGTTAAGCGTGCGTAGAGTTGTATCAGTGGTCGATAGAACTTGAGGGAATATTTTTTCTACCTTTAGCTCCTCGTTGGGTTCGACACTCTTACTTATCGAAAGAGGCTACAATTGATCCCATATACTTGTGGGTTATCAAGACCTTTTTCTGGCGCCGTTGCCGGGGAGTTATAGCGTGGGGTGAATATTCTCGTGTGTGCTTGTTTGCCTTATCACTAAGTAGTTTTTATTTTGTGCTCTTGTTTTCTATCTTTAGTTATGGGCAGGAAATGCAAAATACCAAAAAAATTAGTTGTACCTACTACACCAATGGCTGAAGAACCACTCAAAATCTATCACACTCGTGAAGCTTTTTACTTGGATCATCTTCGATCCCTATGTGCTCGTGCTGAAACCCCAACTAGCTTAGTTGAGGGAAAATCCTTAGATGAGCATGCTTGTTATGTGCGAAACCGCATATCTGAAAAAGGGAAACTTGTACTGGAACAAATTCATCGTTTGCAATGCTATGCTTGGAATTTATGTGAGATATATGATGTTACTTGTTGTTCTGAAAACCCTAAGAAACACCTTCCCTACCAATGTGAGTTTAGTGATAATGGAATCATATCTTCGTATGCTAAGGGTGTTTATAATTACTATGATGTTCAACAAATTGAAGAATTTGTTGCTTTTAAGGGTGCTTATGAAATTGCTTCTTTGATTGAAACGTATGATGCTACTCTTTACAAATATGAAAATTTGCCATACTTAAATATTGTTATGATAATTATTCTTCTAATGCCTATGTTAAACCATATATTGAGGACTCCTCCGCTGTCCAAGAAGAGACTAATATTTTGCAGGAGTCTATGGAAGAAGAAATTGATGAAATTGTGAGCTCATTGGATGAAAAAGATGATGAGGAGAGCGAAGAACAAAAGGAGGAAGAGCGGATTAGCTACCCGTGCCCACCTTCTAATGAGAGTAACTCTTCAACTCATACATTGTTTAATTTCCCTTCGTGCTTACCGAAGGATGATTGCTATGATGATTATTATGATCCCGTTGATTCTTTTGAAATATCCCTTTTTGATGATGCTTGCTATGCTTGTGGCCAAGATGCCAATATGAATTATGCTTATGGAGATGAACTTGCTATAGTTCCTTATGTTAAACATGAAATTGTTTCTATTGCACCCACACATGATAGTCCTATTATCTTTTTGAATTCTTTCGACTACACTATATCAGAGAAGTTTGCCCTTATTAAGGATTATATTGATGGATTGTGTTTTACTACTACACATGATGATTTTGATAGATATAATATGCATGTGCTTGCTGCTCCTACTTGCAATTATTATGAGAGAGGAACTACATCTCCGCCTCTCCATGTTTCCCATATGATAAAATTGCAAGATACTGTTTATACTATGCATTGGCCTTTACTATGTGTGCATGAATTGTTCTTTTATGACATGCCGATGCATAGGAAGAGAGTTAGACTTCGTTGTTGCATCATATATGTTGCTTTGTGCTCACTACTAAATCACAAATCATTGTTAATTAAAATTGGCTTTGATATACCTTGGGATCCGGGTGGATCCATTACTTGAGCACTATATGCCTAGCTTAATGGCTTTAAAGAAAGCGCTGCCAGGGAGACAACCCGGAAGTTTTAGAGAGTCATTTATTTATGTTGTGTGCTTTTATAAAGTAAAAAAAAATAATATGCCAAGGTTTTCCTTTAGGATGTTTAGATTGCTTGTTGGTTTGTGCGGTGCAAAACATAAATTTTGGCTGTAGTGCACGATTTTACATTTTTTACTGGAACGTCAAACGGTTCTGAAACTTTTTGCATTGTCTTTCTATACAAATTTTTTAATTTTCCTAATTGTTTCAGAATTTGTGGAGTACTATAAGTATGGGGAATGTTCATATTGCTACAGACTGTTCTGTTTTTGACAGATTCTGTTTTTGATGCATAGTTTGCTTGTTTTGATGAAACTATCAATTTCTATCAGTGGATTAAGCCATATAAAAGTTATATTAGAGTAGCTAAAATGCAAAACAAAATATGAATTGGTTTGAAATAGTACTTAGAGTAGTGATTTGCTTTATTATACTAACGGATCTTATCGAACTTTCTGTTGAGTTTTGTGTGGATGAAGTGTTCGAAGATCGAGGATGTCTCGATATGAGGATAAGGAGGAGAGGCAAGTGCTCAAGCTTGGGGATGCCCAAGGCACCCCAAGTAAATATTCAAGGAGACTCAAGCGTCTAAGCTTGGGGATGCCCCGGAAGGCATCCCATCTTTCTTCAACAAGTATCGGTATGTTTTCGGTTTCGTTTCGTTCATGCAATATGTGCAAATCTTGGAGCGTCTTTTGCATTTAGTTTTCACTTTTCTTTGATGCGCCATGCTGGTATGAGGTAGTCCATGGTTGATTTATAGAATGCTCATTGCACTTCACTTAAATCTTTTGATTATGGCTTTATAGAATGCTTCATGTGCGTCACTTATATAATTTGAAGTTTGGATTGCCTATTTCTATTCACATAGAAAACCGCCATTTCTAGAATGCTCTTTTGCTTCACTTATATTTGTTAGAGCGTGGGCATATATTTTTTAGAAAGAATTAAACTCTCTTGCTTCACTTATATCTATTTAGAGAGATGACAGGAATTGGTCATTCACATGGTTAGTCATAAAATCCTACATAAAACTTGTAGATCACTGAATATGATATGTTTGATTCCTTGCAATAGTTTTGCGATATAAAGATGGTGATATTAGAGTCATGCTAGTGGGTAGTTGTGGATTGTAGAAATACTTGCGTTGAATTTTGTGATTCCCGTAGCATGCACGTATGGTGAACCGTTATGTAACGAAGTTGGAGCATGAGGTATTTATTGATTGTCTTCCTTATGAGTGGCGGTCGGGGATGAGCGATGGTCTTCTCCTACCAATCTATCCCCCTAGGAGCATGCGCGTAGTACTTTGTTTTGATGACTAATATATTTTTGCAATAAGTATGTGCGGTACCGTGCATCGCCCTTTCTCACCTCAAGAGTTGGTGCGAACTTCGCCGGTGCATCCAAACCCCGTGATACGATACGCTCTATCACACATAAGCCTCCTTATATCTTCCTCAAAACATCCACCATACCTACCTATCATGGCATTTCCATAGCTATTCCGAGATATATTGCCATGCAACTTCCATGATCATCATATACATGACTTGAGCATTTATTGTCATATTGCTGTATGATCGTAAGATAGCTAGCATGATGTTTTCATGGCTTGTCCGTTTTTTGATGTCATTGCTACGCTAGATCATTGCACAACCTGGTACACCACCGGAGGCATTCATATAGAGTCATATCTTTGTTCTAGTATCGAGTTGTAATATTGAGTTGTAAGTAAATAAAAGTGTGATGATCATCATTATTAGAGCATTGTCCCAAAAAAAAGAAAAAGAAAAAAGAGAAAGACCAAATAAAAAAAAAGAAAGGCCAAATAAAAAAAAGAGAGAAAGGCCAAATAAAAAAAGGGAGGCCAAAAAAAAGAAGGGACAATGCTACTATCCTTTTTCCACACTTGTGCTCCAAAGTAGCACCATGATCTTCATGATAGAGAGTCTCTTATTTTGTCACTTTCATATACTAGTGGGAATTTTTCATTATAGAACTTGGCTTGTATATTCCAACGATGGGCTTCCTCAAATGCCCTAGGTCTTCATGAGCAAGCAAGTTGGATGCACACCCACTTAGATCCAGTTTGAGCTTTTATACACTTATAGCTCTAGTGCATTCGTTGCATGGAAATCCCTACTCCTCGCATTGACATCAATTGATGGGCATCTCCATAGCCCATTGATTAGCCATGTCGATGTGAGACTTTCTTCCTTTTTGTCTTATCCACACAACCTCCGCCATCATATTCTATTCCACCTATAGTGCTATGTCCATGGCTCACGCTCATGTATTGCGTGAAAGTTGAAAAGGTTTGAGAATGTCAAAAGTATGAAACAATTGCTTGGCTTTTCATCGGGGTTGTGGATGATTTGAATATTTTGTGTGGTGAAGATGGAGCATAGCCAGACCATATGATTTTGTAGGGATAACTTTCTTTGGCCATGTTATTTTGAAAAGACATGATTGCTTTATTAGTATGCTTGAAGTATTATGGTCTTAATGTCAAATGATAGACTATTTATTTGAATCATTCGTGTCTTAATATTCATGCCATGATTAGATTACATGATCAAGATTATGCTAGGTAGCATTCCACATCAAAAATTATCTTTTCTTATCATTTACCTACTCGAGGATGAGCAGGAATTTAGCTTGGGGAGCTGATACGTCTCCGTCGTATCTGTAATTTTTGATTGTTCCATGCCAATATTATACAACTTTTATATACTTTTGTCAACTTTTTATACTATTTTTGGGACTAACATATTGATCCAGTTCCTGTTTGTTGCATGCTTTTTGTTTCACAGAAAATCCATATCAAACGGAGTCCAAATGGGATAAAAACTGACGGAGATTTTTTTTTGGAATATATGTGAATTTTGGGAAGTGGAATCAACGCGAGACGATGCCCGAGGGGCCCACGAGGGTGAGGGGCGCGCCCCAGGGGGTCAGGCGTGCCCTGGGCCCTCGTGGCCACTCCGTAAAGCGGTTGGTGCCCTTCTTTAGGTGCAAGAAAGCCAATATCCGGATAGAAATCCTGTCCAAATTTCAGCCCAATCAGAGTTACAGATCTCCGGGAATATAAGAAACAGTGAAAGGGCAGAATCAGGGAACGCAAAAACAGAGAGAGAGACAGATCCAATCTCGGAGGGGCTCTCGCCCCTCCCATGCCATGGAAGCCAAGGACCAAGGGGGAAACCCTTCTCTCATCTAGGGAGAAGGTCAAGCAAGAAGAAGAAGGGGGGCCCTCTCCCCCTCTCTTCCGGTGGCGCCGGAACGCCACCGGGGCCATCATCGTCACCGTAATCTACACCAACACCTCCGTCATCTTCACCAACATCTCCATCACCTTCCCCCATCTATCTACAACGGTCCACTCTCCCGCAACCCGCTGTACCCTCTACTTGAACATGGTGCTTTATGCTTCATATTATTATCCAATGACGTGTTGCCATCCTATGATGTCTGAGTATATTTTCGTTGTCCTATCGGTAATTGGTGAATTATTATGATCGGTTTAATCTGCTTGTGATTATGTTGCTGTCCTTTGGTGCCCATCATATGACCGCGCACGTGGATCACACCATAAGGTTAGTTGTATGTTGATAAGACTATGTATTGGAGGGCAAGAGTGACAGAAGCTTCAACCTAGCATAGAAATTGATGCATACGGGATTGAAGGGGGACCGATATATCTTAATGCTATGGTTGGGTTTTACCTTAATGAACATTAGTAGTTGCGGATGCTTGCTAATAGTTCCAACCATAAGTCCATAGAATTCCAATTCAGGGATGACATGCTAGCAATGGCCTCTCCCTCGTAAAACTTGCTATCGGTCTAGTAAAGTAGTCAATTGCTTAGCGACAATTTTGCAACTCCTACCACCACTTTTCCACACTCGCTATACTAACTTTATTGTGTCTTTATCTACAAAGCCCCTAGATTTTATTTACGTGCTCTTTATTATCTTGCAAACCTATCCAACAACACCTACAAAGTACTTCTGGTTCGTACTTGTTCTAGGTAAAGCGAACGTTAATCGTGCGTAGAGTTGTATCGGTGGTCGATAGAACTTGAGGGAATATTTGTTCTACCTTTAGCTCCTCGTTGGGTTCGACGCTCTTACTTATGGAAAGAGGCTACAATTGATACCCTATACTTGTGGGCTATTAGTGGGCGATTTCCGGGGCAAAGTACCCGGCCTCCCGGAGTTTGGTGATGTCCTTCTCCTTGACGGAGGAAACCATCCACTTGCCTTGCGCTCCAGTTCCGGACATGGATGGAGTGCTTTCTTGAGGTGGAAAGGATGAGAACTTGGGCGCTGGAGCTCGAGAATGGGTAGGAAAAGAGAGAGAGAAGGCGTGGGTGAAAGGGGGTGAGTCCTTATCTCCTTATAAAGGTAGCGAATATCAAGCGCCTCCCCACTCGCCTTAAAACTCGCCTATTCCCCTAGGGCCGTGTAGGCGGCACAGTTGGATTACCCACGCCCGTATTGATGAGAATCCCGTAATAAGGAGACACGATATCTGCTTTGACAAGACATGCCAATAAAACCACATCTCAAACATGGAGCGGCAGGCCGAAAAACGGTTCGAAATAATGACCGGGCGGTGACGTGGCATCACGCTACAAATGTTGTCAGTGGATTGGACTCGTGAAATATTATACTCTCTGCGGTTGTGTGTGGTACTTGTTTTGCGGGCACGCTCTTTGTGTTCGAATGCTGTTTTGGAATATTCGGAGAAGGAACCTGCCTTGCAATGCCGAAGACAATCTGCGCTCCGGACACCTCGTCATTGAAGCCATGTTCAGGGGCTACTGAGGGAGTCCTGGATTAAGGGGTCCTCGGGCGTCCATTCTGTTGGACATGGGCCGGATTGATGGGCTATGAAGATACAAGACCGAAGACTTTCACCCGTGTCCGGATGGGACTCTCCTTGGCGTGGATGTCAAGCTTGGCGGTCGGATATGAAGATTCCTTTCTCTATAACCGACTTTGTACAACCCTAGTCCCCTCCGGTGTCTATATAAACTGGAGGGTTTAGTCCGTAGCAGGGAACACAATCATACATGCTAGACTTTTAGGGTTTTAGCCATTACGATCTCGTGGTAGGTCAACTCTTGTAATACTCATATTCATCAAGATCAATCAAGCAGGAAGTAGGGTATTACCTCCATAGAGAGGGCCCTAACCTGGGTAAACATCGTGTCCCCTGTCTCCTATTACCATCAACCTTAGACGCACAGTTCGGGACCCCCTACCCGAGATCCGCCGGTTTTGACACCGACAGGGACCTGTGGTCACCATGCGTCCTCTCGGACAATCATGGCCAAAGCATACCGAGCCGGATTTTACTGGTCGCGGGCCAATGAAGCTGCAAAGGAAATTGTTCGGCGGTGTGAAGGATGCCAATTCTACGCAAACATGTCCCATAAACCTGCATCTTCCCTGAAGACCATTCCACTCGTCTGGCCGTTTGCTGTGTGGGGTTTGGACATGGTTGGGCCGCTCAGGACCGGTAGAAGTGGCTTCACTCACCTGTTGGTGGCAGTCGACAAATTCACTAAGTGGATCGAAGCCAAGCCTGTTAAGAATTTAGATTCGAAGACAACCATCAGATTCCTGAGAGAATTGATATTCATATACGGAGTCCCGCATAATGTTATCATGGACAATGGCTTGAATTTTGATTCAGAAGAGTTCAGAAACTTTTGCGCCTCCCAAGGCACTCGGGTCGACTACGCATCCGTTGTGCATCTGCAGTCGAATTGTCAAGCTGAGAGGGCGAACAGACTTATCCTCCAAGGATTGAAGCCATGACTCATGCAAGACCTTGAGCATGCAACTGGAGCCTGGTGACTGAACTTCCATCTGTTATATGGGGTTTAAGGACGACTCCGAACCGTTCTACTAACCGCACTCCTTTCTTCATCGTGTATGGAGCTGAAGAAGTGTTGCCTAGTGATCTCTTCCATAATGCACCTCGAGTGGAACTCTAATCAGAGGCTGAGGCGGAACAAGCACGGCAGGACGCTGTTGATCTTTTGGAAGAAGAACGTGAAATGGCCCTAATACGGTCGACTGTTTATCAGCAGGATCTTCGTCGATTCCACGCCAGGAATGTCAAAGGTCGAGCATTTCAAGAAGGAGATCTCATGCTCGAAGTGGACCAGTAGCAACCTCACAAGCTTGCCCCCGCATGGGAAGGCCCCTTCATCGTCACCAAGGTGCTGCATAACGGGGCCTACCACCTCTACAACCTCGTGAAGAAGATCGACCGCCACGCGCTTGGAATGCAGATCTTCTCCATTGATTTTATACTCAACACTCGGATTGTCGAGATGTAATAAGAGTACCTTTTTTTTATCAAGACATGACTCCTGCAGTCCCATGCTGATTTCCTTCGCTTAAGCGTGTGTTCAAAACCCCCAGTGGGTGACTTAGCTGCGAAACCTATTTTCGCTTAAGTTAAAAAAACTACTTTGAGTGGAGAGAATCCCTCCCACTCGGGGGCTTAGCCGCGAACCAGTTTCACCTAAGTTAAAAAAACTACTTCGAGTGGAGAGCATCCCTCCCATTCGGGGGCTTAGCCGTGATACCTCCATTTTGCATCATGTTTTCTTACTATTATATATATTTTTATGTATAATAATGCTTTTTGGAGTGATTCTAATACCTTTTCCCTCATAATATGCAAGGTTCACACAAAGAGGGGGAATACCGGCAGCTGGAATTCTGGACCTGGAAAAGATACGTCAGGCCACCTGTTATGCACAACTCCAAATGAGCTGAAACTTTACGGAGATTTTTTATGGAATATATAAGAAATATTGGAGCCAATAAGTACAAGAGGGGGTCCACCAGGTGGGCACAACCCACCTGGGCGCACCGGGGAGCCCAGGCGCGCCCTGGTGGGTTGTGCCCTCCTCGGCCCACCTTCGGTGCCCCTCTTCTGGTATATAAGTCACTTTGACCTTGAAAAAATAGGGGGATGACTTTCGGGATGAAGCGCCGCTGTCTCGAGGCAGAACTTGGGCAGGAGAACTTTTGCCCTCCGGTGGAGCGATTCCGCCGGGGGGAACTTCCCTCCCGGAGGGGGAAATCATCGTCATCATCACCACCAACAACTCTCCCATCTTGGGGAGGGCAATCTCCATCAACATCTGCAACAACTCCATCTCCTCTCAAACCCTAGTTCATCTCTTGTGTTCATTCTTTGTACCAAAACTATAGATTGGTGCTTGTGGGTGACCAGTAGTGTTGATTACACTACAAAAAATACACTTCCGTGATGATACGTGTTTGTCACAGTAGGTTGCGTTTTTTGTCATGCATGTATATCCATGACAAATTTATGATAGAATCAAGATAGTCATACCTGTCTTTGTCGTAGAAGTGTTCCATGACATTACCAAAATTATCATCACGGAAGTGTCCACTTCCATGACGATAAATCGCGCGTCCGTAAGTGCTTTCGTCAAGGATGACCGACACGCGGCACCGTTAAGCTATCGGGTCGGGTTTTGGATCCGTAACCGTTAACAGCCCGACCAATGGGGATTTTCCACGTGTAAAATCATCATTGGTGGAGGAGACACGTGTCGGTCGCGTTGGCACATGTGTCACTCATCCAATGGGCGAGACGCGCTATGATATGTTGACACGTGGACCGCCCATCAAGTTTAAATGGCGGCCCAACCAAGGCCCACAAGAATTTTATGACCATAATGGGCGGCCCACTAAAGGCCCACGAGATTTTGCGGACCATAATGGGCTGGCCCAGCTAAAGGCCCACAAGATTTTGCGGGCCATAATGGGCCGCCTGTAAAGGCCCACAAGATTTTTGTGTGCCATAATGGGCGGCCTGTAAAGGCCCACAAGATTCTTATGGACCATAATGGGCGGCCCACTAAAGGCCCACGAGATTTCGCCAACATTAATGGGCGGCCCACCAGAGCCCACAAGATTTTGAGGACCCTAGTAGGCCGGCCCATTAACTGGCTACCATGTTTTGGGCCAAATGCCGGCCCATATTTGATCCGGTCCATTAATAGCCTGCCACACTCTGGGCCTAATAGTGGCCCATATGAGATCCGGCCCGTTAAAAGCCTACCACGTTCTGGGCCAAATTACGACCCAGATCAGGTCCGGCCCTTTAAGAGGCTTTGGGCTCAATTATGTCCCATATCAGATTCGGCCCGTCAACTGGACACTATGCTTTTGGGCCCACTTGCTAAAGGCCCACTTAGTAATTCGCCCGATATTAGTTTTGGCACATTAAGGGCCCATTTAACATTTCGCCCTATATTAATTTCGGCTGTTAAAAGCCCGTCATATAGTTGGGCCTAACTACGGCCCGGTTTGCATCCGCCTGCTTTCATGCACCGATATCGATTGGGCCAAACAAGGAACGAGACAATTTTGGCTGTCAAAAGCCCGTGATTTGATTCGCACAATCATGGGTCGGGTTCATTTCGGCTGCTGCCGCCGGTGAGCTGTTCGCACGCGTTTGAGCCCAACCTACATCGTGATTGCATGACGGCCCGATTATGTACCATAATTTTACGGTTTGGCCGGTTTACTACGGAGACATGATATATATACAGTAAAATAACTGCAGCATCCTGAATAAGAAAAAACCTAGACTATACAATAAACAAATTACGGCATATTACATCCACTGGGCATCAAAGTTCGACACTATGATAATAAAGCACAAGCAGACAACAGATTTCATACACTGGGCATCAAAGATCGCCACCAGTGCAAATAAACACGTCGACAAAATAATATACAAAATCAATAGCACTTCAATAGAGTTCAAGAAAGGTTAGCCTCTTTGGAGCTGCAGCATAAGCAGTGAGCAAGATGATGAGATCGCGCTTGTTCAACACTTATATCTTCCTCACTCAAAGATAAACAAGCGACATGATGACAGGTTTTGCACATAAAAGTATTAGTCTTGACAATTCATCACATTTCTTCTTGTTAATAAAGTGACACAACTTAAAATTGCATTAACACAATATGGTATTGTTCAGGTCAAGACATGGCAGGAAATGACATTGTGAAGGAGTTGGCGATTCACGACACCACTGGATTACGATCAAGAACTCATAAGTATCAATGGTTAGTGTCTTTGTCAATTTATACCATTTCAGATTGGCAAATAAAGAGACTGTTTAAATAATAGTAGAATGATATGACATTGTTCATAGTTAAGACATTGCAGAATATGACATTGTGTTGTAGTGGGTAGGTTCACCACACCACCGGATTACGGATGAAGAATGAAGCATACATGCAGTGCAAAAGAAGATCACTTGCTCTGTATAGTTTAATTTACATGGTATGAAGAAGGAACTTGGTTGTACAACTGAAAACTTAAATTGAGAAAGGACAAACTTTTGTTTATGAACTACATAATAAACTTTAAACAAGTAATTTGATGCAAACACCAAAAATAAACAGCTGTTGCAGTCATGCCTAACCAAATATATACAACAAAGTTTGAAGGCTTGAGATGGACAAACTTACATTATTGGTGAAGACAGGCTCTATAAAGGCCTTGTCCATGCTGATGTGGGGGGGGGGGCAATTCAAGAAGTTTACCACATAATCTTCTTCATAAGCATTGCCTTTATTCTACATTTTTTAAGAGTAAATATAGATGTGATAACATACGAAAAAATGGAGAATATTTAAGATAAGATGAAGAGTGATGCTACATAACCAAGTAGCTATAAATGTAAGTGCAGCGATACAGGCAAAAGGAACAGCCAAGAGCAATGGACAGCTAAACTTCTTCAGTACCAACCTTATGGTAAGAGTAAATATAGATCTGATGTGTAGAAAATGGAGGGCAAAGGAAAAATAAGCTGCAGAGTGATGGTACATGAACAACTACCTGTCATTATAAGTATACTGGTAAAGGACATCATGTACTTACAAGAAAAATGCAGAGCTAAAAAACATTGGCATTGGATATATTCTAGACTAATGTAACCATTCATACAGATTAGATAATTTGGAGCGAACAATTGATAAGCAAGCTATCATGCATACTGCTGTCACATAATGAACCAGATATGTATGCAAGTACAGTGATACAGACAACAGTACTAACAAGAGCAAAGCAGCGGGCAGCATATTTGCGATATCCTCGTCGTTCTTGTCAAACCGAATTCTTCTTCGAGCAGATTTCGCAAAAAGATCCGTAAGGCACATGCGGAAAAGTAGAAGTTCAAATTGTCATGTGATTTCATAGACATTACCTCATCACAGAACGAGACCATTGCATAACAAGGTTTTTCCATTCAATGTCTTCTAAATTTAGCACAGAGACTTCACCGAAATTCGTTTATAGACTTGCCATCAAAGTGTGATTTCCTCGGGTAACACCGATCTTCGCTGCAATGCTTCCTTGAAAATCACAAGCAAGCTTTGCTCGTCATGACTATCCAGATTGACCTCACCTAGATACAACAATGTAATGTAAATCATTGATGTGTTCAATCAGCGAAAACAGGAAAATAATAACCATGAATAATAGCACTTACACGTAAGTTGGACAGAAGATGTGAAAATGGTGTTTGTCTTCACAATAATCTTCCCATGATGGGAATATATGCACGTAGTCCCTAACAACATTGAAAGCATTGTCTTTTAAACTGGGAATAAATGGAATGGGGTTCCAATCTGCAGGAATTGGCCGTCTCTGCAGTTGGGATAGGTCTTCGCCGGTGGACTTGCTTGTACTTTTTGTTGGAGTGGAATTTTTCGTGGTACAGCTGGTGCTATGGCAAATGAAATCGGTATACCTTTTGCTGGAGTGCAGGTCCTATGTGGTGGGGCTAGTGGTGTGGCGATGAAGTATGTACAATCTGCTGGAGTCGGTCCTACGTTTTGTGTCACTTGGTTGTACAGCCAATATAAGTGGGTGTTGTCTAATTTTCCCGCACCACCATGTTTTTCAAGGACTTTGCTGGTGCTCCTTCAGGTTCGGCAATCACCCTCTTCCTTTTTGATGTCTGATGCACAAGAACAACATTTGGCGGAAAAACATGGTATGATGACAGATGGAATATGTATTAATAATGGATGGGCATGGCATCTCGACATATATGATGAGTAAACTAAGCAGATGGCGGTGCAACAAAGTAGAAGAAATGCAAGACAACATATGCAAGATACCCGCAATCAATAAAACATTGCCAAATTAGAACATGCACCTTGATGGGTGAACAAGACATGTCATCTGCCTTTGACTCCTCGAGGTTAGAATAGTCATTAGGATCATATTCTGAACAAGAATCAACATGTGGGGAGCGTATGAGTTTCATTGCATCCAGAATGGCACTCAATGCCTTGGTGCCAATTTTGTAAGTCATTGCAGTGTTTAGCTTCAAGAGTGGACTGCTGCTAGTGCGACACAAAGCAGCTACACAGATCATAGTGTAGATATAACGGGAAAACCTTAAGCATCAGAGTAAAATCAGCAAAGTGGAATTTGCTAGAATATATGTGCTAGTATTGCCGGTACGGCTAGAAAGGCTTCGGATACCAGCTCTCTTCAAGTGAAGGTGCGGTACTGTTAATATCAGTGTAACTCTCAAAGGCGACACAGCTCCCCACATTTCCTTGCTATTCTTATAGGATTCGAGTGGGCAGGCCACTACAAATCCTATTCCTATGTTTACAAGATCCTATGAATCAAAGAGGCTCAAAGTGTCCATCACAACCGATCGTATAGACCTCTACACTGCAAATGTCCCTGCTCATCTTTAGTACAAGGAACATACTGTACTACTATCATACTCCCTCCGTTCCAAAATATAAGTCTTGGTAGAGATTTCCACTATGGATCACAAACATATGTATCCAGATACATTTTAGAGTGTAGATTCACTCATTTTGCTCCATATGTAGTCCATGGTGGAATCTATACAAAGACTTGTATTTAGGAACGAAGACAGTACATATTAAAGAAGAATGGAAGAGGAACATGGTAAAGAAGAGCAAGCAGATTTTGGATAATAAAATGTTGGTTGCGCAGTGCCCACACATGATGAACCAGAGCGCATTAAGAATGAAACTCCCAGCTGTCTCTCGACCATTTCAGGCGGTTGGATGAAGATCCTACGTCTCCTAACCTTTCTTCTTCCTTGTCTCTGATTCTTCCCATACAGAACACCCCATGAGCTGCCGGCCGGACCACCGGCCCCCACCGCCTGTGTTCCTCCGCCACCCCCACCCCTCACCCCACCCCCACCCCAACCCCCACCCGCGTCGAGTTTTCTTCGTTCGGCGAGGCCCCAGAACCACCCGAGCCCCTTCGATCGCACCGGCGAACTCCGGCGAGCTCTGAAAAATCGACTGACCCAATTTTGAAATTTAGTCTATTGTGATTTAACTAGTGTGGAATATAAAGGGAAAACCATAAGCATTGGGAGTATAGTGTTGAGCATGCCATGGCGGATCTGAAGGTGCAAACCGGACAAAGGCAACCATAACCAAGACAAGAAATCGAGTAAAGCGGTGGCGATCTATTTTCTTGCTGCGATAAATAAGTTAGCGAATCTGAAGAGTACCGCCTCACAGCGCGGCGCCGTACGCATCTATTGAGAATTTGACGGTGCTGCGGTAGCGATGGCTGTCGGCGGCGTGGAAGCAGATCTAGGAGGGTAGACGGTGGCGGCAGGGTGCGGTGGACGAGACGGTCGTAGGAGCGGCGCCGGCAAGGTGGACGACGTCGGGGATGAAGCGAGAGGACGTGATGCAAGGATCCCGGTCCGAAGCCATGGATGAGAGATGTCGATCTCTTGTAATGGATGGCGGCGTCGGGGTATCAGCTCCGGCATGGTGGAGGAGGACGGTGGTGGATGGGGTGGCGGACGGAGGAGGGTGGGGTGGAGAGGGTGTTTTGGCGCCCACGGTGTATGAATGGGGAAAAGGGAGGTAGAGAGGAAGGGGGGAAACATGTATTCAGGACGCGCTTGTCTCAAATGCGAGGAAATTTACAAACTTAGCCCCCGTTTCAAATTTCTACTACATCACAGCAACATTAGTCGGTTGGGGATAGGACGGTAATCTCGCATACATCGAATATTTGCCGACGAGAGTTTGTTTTTGGCGCCCACCGTGTATGAATATGAATCGGGGAGGGAGTCGATTTCGGCCGAGGACACACTGTGTTTTGGCGCCCATCGTGTATGAATCCGGGTGAGAGGCGGTTACGTCACATTTGGGTGAAATTACAAACCTACCCCTATCGAAACCTATAGAAATCCAGGAGATAGGCTTTGCGTGGCAGGGACAGGCAGTAGTGATTTCCATCTCACAGATTTTGGTTTCGGGCGGTTACTGCGACTTTCCCCGCTTCGTTCAAATTTTGCAGAGTGCACGTTTACCGTGCCAACTCAATTCGAATCCTGTTTTTCTATTATTATTTTTCGGGCGGGATCCATTTTCAATTGGAATTACATTCTATATACATCATTTTTTTGTATATACTTTCAAAAGCACAACACCATTTATACATAAATATGGTTTACAAGTGGCATGATCTCAGATTCATAAGGTTGTATCCATCAATTTGAATTTTCAAATATTTGAAACCACTTTATGTTGAAATCCAATGTATGCATTCCTCGCTAACTGTCTCCAATTAATGTGTGTTTCATGCGGTGATTTTTACTTCTCAAACATGTATAATGTGTTTCACACACGCAACATATAGTGTAATCCCGTTTAGACATTAATTGCATATAAACCATGCATTGTTTGTAATTGAAGAATCTATGGATCACCAATATTGATAAACTATATAACATTACACGTGTGCCCAAATTCAAATGAATATGCATGTTTGATACACCAATTTGCGTTATGATATTATCGATGTCGTGATCTCCACTTTAAATATTTGAATCCCCTTTAATCCAGATATTCGTCTCATATAGCTATCACTTATGCTTATATAGGACTATCTCTCGGACCTATCGCATTCATCGTCTCTCGTATCTCTCGTGCTACCTGTATGTCGACAATGATCTTTTATCTTCGTAACACACTTGCGGTACTCTCTCCTCGACCTTCATCACTCTATCTCTCTCTAAGTATATCTCGCTCCCTGCTATGTGTCTCTAACTATGATTCTCCATGTGGAATCTCTTTCTCTCACACAAACACAAAACTTTGTCTCCCGGGGTCTCATTTCTCTCTACTATTCCCATGTGTGCCACTCGCACACCCCTCATATAGAGATGTCTTTCTCTCCTTAGATATGAGAACCTACGACTCTTCCTCTTCAATATCTCTTTCTCACACACAAACACAAACTCTGTCTCCCAGGGTCTCATATTTCTCCGTTGTTCTCTTGTATGTCGCTCACACACACCCTCTCTCCCTAGAGATATCTTGCGTTCCCTCGTATGTCTCTCTAGCTACCACTCTCGTTGTGAAATATCTTACTCTCTCGCAGACACAAAATTCCGTCTCTCTGGATCTCATTTCTCTCTGATATCTGTTTGTATGTGACTCACATGCACCCTCTCTCTATCTCTCTCACACCCACACACATAACCCAGCCTTCTGATCCACTCGACTCCTATCTCTAACGCACACTAGCTAGCATCTTTATCTTTCTATTTATCTGTTTCTCCATCAACCTTCTTTCTCGCCCTCACTCTTGATTCCTATCACACACACTACATATGTTTCTCTCTACATGCAGTAAAGTGCCCTCTCACACACATATATAACTTCACCCTTTGAACCACCCAACGGTCATCTCCAACACCCAAACTAGCGGATGTCCCTCTAGCTAGCATCTCCATCTCTGTATCTATCTGTAGTTTCTCCGTCAACATTTCTTTCTCGCAGGAGTCTTGCTTCCTATCACCCACACTATATATGTCTCTCCATACATATGCATTTATAGGTTGGTCTCTTTTGCACAATCGTTGCGCCTCACTCCCTCTACTTGCCATAGATGCATGCTCCAGCCCACGCCACTATCTCTTAAAGATAAAAACACATGCTCAATTGTCGGGCCTTCTTTCCTGCATTCTCACATGCATGCATATTGTCATACCGATCCGTCTCTCCCATGTCGTTGATCTTATGACTTATGTCTTCTTTATTTTATCTCGATCATGCGTGCGCACACACACATCCCACGTATACATGTATACCTCTCACACATGCACGTTCAAGGTCTCTATGTCTCCATACGTAGTTAATTACCCTCAATCCTAACGCCACATCGAATCATTCTCCTCTTTTGTGCACATAACTTCCACCTGGATGGGTAAAACACACACTCACACTTAACCATCTCCTTCTAGCTACCCCCCCCCCCGCCTCTCACTCTTCCCCTATATCCCGAAACCAATAAGACCATCCCTTTGTTTAATTCCGCCTACATGCACCATCGATATATAGTAGTCTTCCTCGGTGTCTCTCGAACAAACACGTTCTCTCGATGTCGACTCCTCTCACGCACACACACTTCTCTTCCCTCTCTCTGGGCATTTTCTCTCTCGCACCCCATTGTTGGTGGCCTCTGCCATACACATCACCTCTCTATGATGAAGCCATGCACACTTAAATTACATCCGCCACAGAGGACCCCACACACACACACACACACACACACACACACACGCACGCACCTCCCCCACACACACACTAAGACTCCATCTCTCTCTCTCTCACACACACACACAACACACACACACACACACACACACACACACACACACACACACACACACATCATCCCCCACACACACACTAAGACTCCATCTCTCTCTCTCTCACACACACAAACTAAGACTACATCTCTCTCTCTCTCTCTCTCTCTCTCTCTCACACACACACACACCCCACACACACACACTAAGACTCCATCTCACACACACATGCTCTAGGCGGAGCATTTGTTCCTACCACCCTTCATCCAACCTTACCCGTATGATAAACAATCACCTTTATTTACTTGCATAACATGGACACATTCCACTTTACTTTAGTAGTCAGCAAACTTATCATCTGTACCCTTATAAAAAACGAGTTGGCGGTGATGGTGTGCCTGCCATCTTGTAATGCAGATCGTATGATCTATATCTGAGGATAGAAAGCAAACTATGATAATTTTACAAAAGATACCCGTACCTCTCTCCACATCATTATCTCCCGCAACCTCATTACTCAGCAATTAAAAAGGAATAAGTCTCGAACAATCTAGCATGCATGGTGGCCATGCCTTCGCCGGCGCCGGCCATCCCCATGCCTCCGCCCATTCCAACCACCACCACCACCACGCCCACTCCTCCTCGCCTTATCTCTCATCTTCCATTTTTTCGATGACATTCTCGAGATACCAGTTTTCCGATAAAATTCTCGAGATATCATTAGTTTTTACACATGAGATTACTCCTGCATGGGTCAACCACAACAGGTGTTCTGTAAAAAAATGCATATTGATGTTCCGTGCAATGCACGAGAATCTTGCTTGTAATTATATAACGCGAATCACGAGCAGGAAGTGACATTTTTTTGACACAACCACGTTAACATGGCCACGTAAATCACTAGCTAAAGTAAATACCATTATACTAATAACCCGATGCAAAAGGTTGAGTACATGTCCGAAGAGTAGAGTCGCACACACGTACTCTGTCTCTCAGAATCTCTCACACACACACCAGTTACGTGACGCCCACTTAAGCAGACATGTATGTTACAATTTGTGCACCCGCGGGCGAACCCAAACATGTGATGCTGCACATTTATTTAAGCCGGAAGGCGAACCCAAATAGTAGCTGCATTCATTCCCCTCCCGCCGCCTCTTCTCTGGTCGCTGTCGCCCAGTAGACATGGGCCGGCCGAAGGTAACAACATACGCCATACTCCCGCCAGAGAGGCGCTTTAATATAGAAATTTTAGTGGTCATGCATGCATCTTTTTGTGCTAGCACTCCTATATAAGGGTTGACCGGTCGCTTCGCGCGGACGTGCGCGTTTTTTACCACAATTTCTTAGGAAACTGAGTGCAATAATTGAGTAGTTTTGCAAACTACCAGTACTACACCTGAAACGGTTCAAAACCTATACTCCTTGCCGGTAGCAAGACTTCCGTGTGAAACGGTCAGCGTCATACTCGAGCGTCGATGCCGAATTAATGCCCGGCCAGAGCGGAGGCGACCTCTCACTGGCGCCGGCTTTGAAGTGGCACGACGGTCGAGAGAGCGGCGCTTCCCGGTGCACGCGACTGCTCCGCGTCGAGACTGGCCATAGGCCCTGTTTGGATCCATGGGTTAGAGTTAGTTTGAGCTAGTTGGGGCTCAAATAGCTCTAAAGTATCCAAGCATGAGGGTTTAAATTGGAGCAAGTTGCACCGAACCCACCAAAAAACTATCCCACCCAAGAGGTGCTAATCGGAGATAGTTCTCATTGGGACCACTTTGAAAAATCACTTTTCTCTCTCCATGAAGTGCATTTATTGTCAATCTAACCTGTCACCCAAACACCTCTTTGGCTACAGTTAGTTCAGGGTTAGTCATGAGTTAGTCTAACCTCTAGCTAAGTTAGAGTATCAAACAGAGCAGTATAGGACATGCAAGTTGCTCAAAGCATACAGCAAATTAAATGCGTGAAAGGATTTTTTCTTTTTGAAAGCGGAACGTGAAAGGAATTTTTTTAGAATGCTCCTGGCATGTCGCTAACATGTGATAGTTAATCGACCTCAATAGACGGCAGAAACGCCAGCCCGCCGCACTTTGATAGAGATGAGGAGGGAGAAGTGATACATGCTGCTGGATTACTAGAGATAGGTGTCGCACGGAAGCCAAGAAATATGGTGATAGCGTGGGTTAGCCATGTACTAGTATAATGTAACTACACTGGGTTGCCGTGTTTCGTACTCTTCCAATCCATTGTGGAGAAGATTGGTTAATTTTATATCTCTGAATAATATTAAATATTATGAGTGCAGAAGCTCCACCACGAGGTTCCTTGCTCCTTCTCGGTTGTCCGGAATCTATGTTCTTCCACTCTATTTTTTTACGTGAGCTTTGTTCATCCTTTTGCCAACACGCGAGACATCTAGCATCAAGGTGCACGTGTGATGCAAGGATCGTTCCATCTATATGAAGAACATGTGGGACTGGAACTACGAGACGGACATGTACCCAGGAGTGGATGTACGAACCTGAGTAATGTAGCGCAGTAAGTGAAGTAGAAAGGCACAAATGGTATGAACATGCGTGGCATATAGGGTGTGTTTGGTTGCGTTCTCGTCTCAACATAGTTGTTCCCTCTTCATGCATGCTCAACTCAACACCCCTCTTCATGCATGCTCTCTTCATGCATGCTTCTAGTGTATTTGTGCTAAACTAGTGTGGACTCATGCACCCTCCATACACTCTACCAAACACCCAAAAGTAGGTCGAGAAGGGAACTCTTGGGCGGCATTTGTATCTCACTACGTACTACCACTAAATGCTGTACGTGCAATGCACGGTGATGTTATGAAGTACGTGCCTAAGTACTCTACTACTACTATATTAGTTGGAGGCACATATTAACTTTTATATTTGTTTACGTGTATGCCCGAGACCTTCCAACTAGACGTGTCTTTCTCTCCGTGTTGCACTTTGTATCGCTCATACCACTAAGTACTACTACGTGTGGTCTCCGACCCGTAGTGGAAGAAGTGGAGACGCTCTACCACGCTGTTTTTTACTGTTGGGCTCTACCACGCTGTTCATGTCCCACTCCTTTCGCTGACGTGTGGGACATCCAGCACGTGCTGTGTTTGGCACCCTTCGTCGTAAGAGTTGAAACGCTAGCATTCATCAGAAATAAAAATTAATTATAAATCGGCAATGATACTATTTTTTTGCGAACCAATCAGCAGTGATACTATACCACGCGGTTTCCTTGCTCCTCGATATCGGAAAGAGTACTTCCATTCGCCAACATGTGGGACGTCGACCATCCTGGTCCACTTGCCATGCACGCAGAACTTCCACGGGAGAGTCACCCATGTCGTCACGCCGCAGTAACAAAGACTAATGAGCCGTCAAATCACAGGCCCACTTCCCACTTTGAAGTTGCTCGGACGAAGGAACCATCATGACTTCGTTGAATTCCGCTTCTTGAAGAAAACTACTGTACCAGCAGTACTGCTAGGTACAGTAGTTACTCCAACAGAGGCCTCCTTTTGTTCATAGGATAGGAATATGAAAATCATAGGAAGTGAGATGACATGCATCTCAATTCCTATAGAGAAAGAGATGCCATTTGATGCTTAGGATAGGAATTTTTCCATTTAGTCTAGGCTAATGTACTGGTAATTTGCTCTAAAAACTACAGTAGTAACTAGTAGTATTGGTACATGCTCGTACTCGCACACGCACACACACACTAACTACTGGTACTACTACTTCTCACATGCTGGCGAGACGCCGTCGTTCTCCTTCCCGGCTTTGTCGGCGACACCCCACCGTGCTTGGATCTCCGCCGACCTCTCCGAAGCAGCGCGTGCGTCCTTTTCTTTCTTGCGGCGGCGGGCCTCTCTTTTCTTGAGTGCTTTCTGACTTTTCCGCTCCTTCTGTGCGGCTTTGCCCGCCTCTTGCTCTACCGCCCATTCGGCCTTGGCATCTTCAAATTCCTCCCACATAGTTGTGAGGTCGCGAGCGGCGATGAACTCGGCACGGCGGGATGCCATCGCTTCCCTACCATTTTGTGTGCGGTCGTGGGCGGCGAGGAACTCGGCGCGGCGGGATGCCATCGCTGCCTTACCGGTTAGTGTGCGGCGCGGTGGCATGAACGACGCTTGGTGAGAGCTCTGGGGTGGAGTGGCCGGACAACCGTATAGTGCATTGGTTTGTCAAGAGCTCAAGGACAGAAGACGAAGCAAATTTGGATTCCCCTTCAATCCTGGTCATTTATTACCGAGTAAAATGCATTGGCGGTCATCGAACTTGTCTTGATAGCTCACTTTGATCATTGTATACGAGATATGGTGATTATACGGTCACTGGCTCAGCGTATAGCTCCGTATTTGTCTGGTTGACCAGTCAAGCAGTCCGCATGCGCCTCATCAGCTCGTGTTCTTTATCTATCTACGCGTGCCTACCTGTCAATGGAGAAATAAATACTGTAAAAACCAAAATTATGCATATGTGGGGAATCAAACCACGGACTCGTCGCTGCAACGCACCCTCGTCAGCCAAATGAAAATGAAATACTTCGCGTCAGACACTCACGCTCACGCTGTCAAAGCATGCTAATGCATGCACATCGCCCTCTAAATTAAAGTCCTGCTCATGGCGCAACGCAAACGGCGAGCCCATCACCTGCGCGCCCCGGCGGTGCCTGACATTACCGTTTAGACGTTTGATGGAGGCCTACGCAAACGCCGAGCATGTATTCACCTGGCTCAACACCAACGGTCATACTCGGACCGCCTTGCTCATGTATATCGTCCATGACAATGACAATCTATAAAACAGCCTAAGCTAGAGAGGGTACTATGGTAGTATGGTACGGAGTATGTACTATCGTGAGCGACCGATCTTAGTGCCATTTGCACACGAAACCCCTTCCATCACTAGCGCTTTCCGCTGAAACGGTCACCGCCTCTCCGAATGTCAATGCCGCATTCACGGACTTAACTGCAGGTGCAATTGGTGTGTCACCGACATGCGGGCGAGATGCCGTTGGGCCCACATGTCAAGAACTCCAAACGCATCTGCAGTTAAGTCATCAAGCAGCGTCCGCATTCACGCTGACGAACCTACTCGGCGCCCGCTTGTCCATCCGTCGCGCGGCTCATTGCCATTCGCCCGCTATATTAACTTGAGCCCCAGCCTCCAGCCATAGCCAAAGACCCACACTTATTCTCCTCCGGTCCTTCCTTCGCCGGCACCACTTCAACCATGGCCTCCGGTGCTCAAAGCTCTCTTGGGCGTCTTGTCGCAGGAGCAGACGAGGGACATCGGCGGCTCCGGGCGCGCTGCAAAGCTCTCTTCGACGTACTGTCGCAGGATCAAACAAAGGAGATCGCCGGCACCCCCTCGGCCGCCCTCCGCCTCCACGACCACGAAGCCGGCGCGCGTGCGTGGGCGCAGCCGACAACGAGGAAGAGTAGTACACGGTAGTTCGCCGCCGCTCTGGTCCCAGGAAGGCCACCGCTACTCCACTCAGTCGACGCCAAGCTTGGTGGGGTCAACATCGGCGGCCGATTAGCCGCTTGACGGCGACGTGGAGGCGGAAATCTTCAGAACCTTGTGCTCCGGAGGAGGAGATATCGAGGCAGATGAGGAGGAGGCAAAGGCAATGGCCGGCTTTCTCGGGTTCATGGCCGGACATGGTGGTCGGAAATCTTCAGAACCTTGTGCTCCGGAGGAGGAGATATCGAGGCAGATGAGGAGGAGGCAAAGGCAATGGCCGGCTTTCTCGGGTTCATGGCCGGACATGGTGGTCGGACGCCGGCGATCGTTTAGATTAGGTTTACAGTAGGTTTTAGTACGGTTTGTGTGAAATATGTAATGAATTTTGTCTAGTTTGTAGGAAAAGTTTTCGAAATGTAATGAATTTTGTCCGGTTAGTTCATATAGTTGTCAAAAGGTATGCGGGCAGCATCGGATGGCATCCATCAGTGTCCTCGGACAGATGCCGGTGTAAATTTGTGGGCCAGCGCTGGAGATGCCCTAACTATCATGCTATAATCGCTAACAATCCTCCATTATTTGGCAGGGAACAGTTATCCCTCGATCAAATCATATCCACGGTGTTTCGCACTCCTCCCGCGTAAGAGTGTAAACTCTTGCTTACATAAAAATGGAGCAAGTGGACGACACTGTAGCACCTCATATCACTCGAACCAGCCCGCCTAACGAGCGGGAAAGCACCGCCCTCGTCATTTTGTTCTGGATTTCTATCGATCGATCGCGTGAAAATGTTACGCTTCACAAGTTCTAAAGGAAAAGGCGGCACACTTACGACTCATACGCGTCGCAACCCCGACAGTCCGGCTCGCACGCCGCTCACCAGAGGGGACACGCGTTGTCTTGCAATTTCACTGACATGTGGGACCGTAATTGAATAAACCGTCGATAGCCGAAATCTAATCGCTCGGCGGGCGTCGGCTGAGAAGAGAGAAACGGGGAAGGGAGAAGAGATCGCCCGCCCGCCGCGCACGGACTCCAAGAAATATATGGTGATAATGTGAGGTGGGCCATGCTGGAGTCCGGACCGCTTCCATAGCCCGCTCTCACCGCCCTGGCCCCTCAAGACGCCAGCTGCCCGCCGCATGCTTGCATAGCAAGTAGTACTCCTTATGTGGAGGAGAGAGAGGCATTGACAAAGTCAAGGAGTGGGCTCTGCAAGAGCCCGTCTCTACACGTGCTCCCAGGTATAAAAAAATAATTCTAAAAAAGGCATAAAAACAATTGTGTCTTAAAAAAAGAAAGGTAAAAAACATTGAGAGGAAATAGATAGAGAGAAAGTGAGAAAAAGCTGTAACCTGGGCATTACATGAGGAAGGAGGGAATGGTGCACATGCCAAGTTCACTGGGCTGCCGTGTTTCACACTCCTCCGTCAGAATAAAGGAGACAATAGCTTTCATAAAAATAAACAATGAATACTCGTTGCTCGTCCTCTATATCGGAAAGAATACTTTCATTCGCCGACATGTGGGACGTCGACCATCCTGGTCCACCTGCCATGCACAAAATTATCCTGGTCTACCCCGTCGATCGCAGGCCCAACCTTTCCCAATCGTAAGTTGTTGGACGAAGGAGCCATCATGACTTCGTTGAATTCCGCTTCTTCAAGAAAACTTACTGTACCCGCAATACTGCTACCACACGCGAAGACTGGACGGCACCAATGTCGGTGTCAAAACCGGCGGATCTCGGGTAGGGGGTCCCGATCTGTGTGTCTAGGCTGATGGTAACAGGAAGCAAGGGACACAATGTTTACCCAGGTTCGGGCCCTCTCGATGGAGGTAAAACCCTACTTCCTGCTTGATTAATATTGACGATATGAGTAGTACAAGAGTAGATCTACCACGAGATCGTAGAGGCTAAACCCTAGAAGCTAGCCTATGATGGTATGATTGTAATTGTGATCGGCCTTCTAAGGACCATCCTCTTCGGTTTATATAGACACCGGAGAGTGCTAGGGTTTACATTGAGTTGGTTTCAAGGAAGGAAATATAATATCCGGATCGCCAAGCTTGTCTTCCACGCAATGGAGAGTCCCATCCGGACACGGGACGGAGTCTTGAGTCTTGTATCTTCACGCTCCAATAGTCCGGGCGATGTACATAGTCCGGCTGTCCGGATACCCCCTAATCCAGGACTCCCTCAGTAGCCCCTGAACCAGGCTTCAATGACGATGAGTCCAGCGCGCAGCCTTGTCTTCGGCATTGCAAGGTGGGTTCCTTCTCCGAACACTCCATAGTAATTATCGAACACTTAAACCATGTCCGGATCTGCAAAATGATCTTCACACACCAATGTAGAGAGAATGATATTTCACAAAAGTAATCTGCTGACAACTTTTTAGACAACGTGACATGTCATTACGGTCGGGTCATTATTCGAACCGTTTTCCCACAACCGGCCACAGCGCATATTGCGAGGCGGTTTCCTTGACACGTCTTGTCAAAGCAGAGATCATGTCCCCTTATCACGGGATTCTCATCAATACAGGTATGGATAACCCAACCGCGCCATCAATCGAGGCGCTTCGGGAATAAGCGATTCTCAACGGGCAAGTGGGGAGGCGCACCGCTTTCGTCGCCTCTATAAAGGGATAAGGGTTCCCCATTTTCACCCATGCCTTCTTCCTCCCTTGCTCACCCTTGCCCCCTCGAGCTCCAGCGCCCTAGCCCAAGTTTTCTCCGCACAACTAAACATGTCCGGAGCAGGAGGCAGGTGGGTGGCTTCCACTGTGAAGGAGAAGCATATCGCGAATCTTCGGGCAGGCGGATACTTGGCCGCAGACATAGTGCACTGGCTACCGGACGACGGGCAGGTCATTCCGACTCCGCTACCCCACGAGAGGGTCGTGTTTGTTGCCCACTTCATCCCTTCGTCTGCGGGCTCATGTTCTACTATGGGCTAGATTTCCATGATCTAGCCCCAAATTTCGTCCTCAACATCTCGGCGTTTATCATCATGTGCGAGGCCTTCCTCTACATCAAGCCTCACTTTGGCTTGTGGCTACAAATCTTCTGCGTGAAGCCAAAGATCGTGAGCGGCCAGCAAGCGGAGTGCGGAGGGGCCATGGTGGGCAAGATGCCTAACGTCACCTGGCTTGACGGCTCCTGCGCGGAGACCGTGAAAGGGTGGCAATCGGGGTGGTTCTACATCACCGAGCCTCGCGGCGCCAACTGGGCGGCGGCCCCCGAATTCCGATCTGGAACCCCTACGCGGCTCACCTCCTGGGAAAGGAAGGGCCTGACCTGGGGCGAACCTGCAGAGCTGACCGGACTCCAAAACTGCATCAAAATATGAAGGACAAGAACATCAAGCTTGTCAACGTGGTCAGTCATGCTCGTCGTCATGGATTCTCCCGTGCCAAAGACGGGTATTCAATCTGTGGGAATACGTCCCGGCCGAACACCAGACGCTTCGAAAGCTCCACGACATGACGCACAAAGGCGCATGGAAGGTGCTTTTCAAGGCCTCCGAAGTACCTCCCCCCACATCCGAGGACCGCGGACTTCATGCCCCCCGTCCCCGGTGAGTTTTATGACTACCACCGATTCAGTTCTTCCTAATATATTCGTGGGGAAGTCTTAAGTAATTGTGCATATTTAATCAGGATTATGTGAAGACAGCGGAGCGGATTGATTGTCTGCTCCGCTGCCGAAGGCTCAATGATGCTCTCTGACGGAGATCTTTGGTCCCGGCGCCTACAAGGCAATCAAGAAGAAGGCGAAAAGAAGGCCCCGGGGACCGGAAGGGTCTCCGCGTAAGGTTGTTCGGAAGCCTCGTCCAAGACAATGAGGCAAACTCCTCCCCCGAAGGGGAGGAAGAAGAAGAAGGGGCCGCCCCATCCGGAGAGGATGGGGGCCTGAGAAGGCAGACCAGGGGGCCGGGAAAGGCCCCCGGCGCAAGGCCGTCATACCCACATCGTCCGAAGACGATGAGACAGATTCCTCCCGCGGAGGCGGGGGAAAACACGAAGAAGTTCTACCTCCCCGCAACGGGGGAGAAGAAGAAGAAAACCTCCCCAGAGGGGGAGGCCATGGCATCCAAGAAGGGAAAGGCGTCCCTTCCGGACTACTCCACCACGGCCACTCACAGTGATGAAGAGTGGCTGCCCAGGGGGAAGCCCCTAGCGAGATCATGAGTCTCCGCACTCTATTGTACTTTAGCGCGACTTTGTTTCATAGTCTTGTTATAACGCCGAACATATATGCAGTCCGGCCAGGGTCCATCCTGAGGTATCGTCTTCGGATCGGTCCTTGAGTGCTTCAGCGATGAACTCGCTCCCGACGGCAAATAATCCTCAACCTACGAATGACATGGAGGTGTTGTCCCAAAGGTTCCCAGAGCGGGGGGAGGTGACTCTGGAGGCGCCCCAAGGCGGAATTCCAGACGTCGGACACGCGGGGTTCAAGATCCACGCGGATCGTGTTTATGAGAGCCGCAGTAAGCCGGGCTCTCAGCCGAATACTGTTCTGGAACCTCGAATGGTTCCGGACTTAGGCGGGCAGCCCCTCGTTAGGGAGGGCGAGCCGTCCGTGCCGAAGACTTCCATTACGCCCGAGGCGTCGGATTGTCTGCTGGAAGCGCTCCGCGGCGCTTCCATGGATGAACAACACCATACTCTTATGAGTGCGTTGATTCAAAAGGTTCTTTCCGCCAGAAGCGGGCTAACCGAAGCCAGCACCAGCCTCCTAACAGGCTTTGACGTAAGTAGGGAATATGTAAAATTACCACCCGATAGGTAGTAGCCCCTGATACTCTGTTCGGTGTTCGGAAGGAAAAGCCGAACTGAGGGTCAATTATAATCCGCAGGAGTCTAATAGTAAGTATTTATTTTGAATAAGCAGGTTGTGCTGCTTGCCGCTGCTGTCCGCACAGCCGAGGTCGCCAGACTAAAGCGGGACCTAGAGCAGGCGCAGGGGGAGCTCGACCTCACGAAGAGGCAGCTCGAAGAGAACAAAGGTGAGTGTCTCCCCGCTCTCATGTAATGAAGGATAGATAAAATTGGTTATTCTAACAATGAAGCGTCGTGACTGTGTAACAGGGGCCACCACCGAAGTGGCGTCTCTGAAGAAAGCGTTGTCCGACGCCGAAAACAAGGCGGCCTTGGAATGCAAGGAGCGCGAAAAGCAAGATGCTAGAGTGGGCGAGGTACAGCAAGAGCTCCATGAGCTCGGCAAGAAGTTCGAGTCCAGGGAGCATGAGCTTATGATGAAAGAGGCCGAGCTTGCGAAGGCCCTTGCAAGTATGAAAGACGCCAAGGCCGAAGCCGACAAGGCACATCAGGAAATCCAGGCGGCCCAGAAGATAGCGGCGGGTAAGACATTCTTTATGCAAAGCAAACATGTGGAGGAGGTGTTTCTTTTACTTACCCGAATTCGGAGCTCTGAGGGGCATTCACTGATCTGCCACGCAGCATCTCAGACGCCGTGGAGTTCTACCGTGCCGAGGAGGGGAGCTCCACGGAGAAGCTGTTCTGGTCCCAAGATGTCTTGGGGCGAACACCAATGCCTCTGGTGACCAACTGAAGCAGTTGGTCGAACTCATGGCGGCCAAGTGGCTACGAAAAGATTTCATAGTCCGGATGTGGCCCGGTGAGCCCCTACCCACTAGCTACTTCGGCCTGATCAAGCGGATGGTGAATGCCTGTCCGCGGCTTGAGGTTATCAAGCGACCCGTTTGCATTGAGGGTGCCCGCCGGGCCTTTGCCCGTGTGAAGGTGCATTAGGGCAAAATTTGGATGCGGAGAAGTTGGTGAAGGACGGGCCGCCGGAGGGCAGGCGCATCGCTATCCCGAGAAGTATTACGATGGCGTTATGAAGGCGCCGCCTCGTGGCCGATGAGTGTACCAAGGACAAGATCGTTGAATAAATGTACCTCTGTCCTGTTGTAATATAAAGACGGTTGCTTGTGCTATGTAGCACTGCTTTGATTTAAAATATTACCTTCGTGCGGCTGTTTATAGAATTCTGAAAGTAGGCGATCGCCGCTTCCGCCCCACGTAACTAGTACCGGTGTTCTCGAAAAACCCGGATACTCTTTATCCAAATTTTTGGTCCCTTAAGGAGGTATCCGGCGCAGCGAACAAGGCAATCGGACTATGCGGCTTTATAACTTTCACTTAGCCATAGAAGTCTACAATTTTAAATTTTGGCGAAGCCCCTAGAATTCGGAGGGCCGAATTGGGGCGCTATATACGCCTAAATCGGACGAGGCCGATTCATCGCCTAAAGCGGAAAAAATCTTTAAGGATTTTAAGACCTCTCGAACAGCGACCAGCTCTCGCCGCATCATGCCGGTCAGTTTTCGACTTTCTCTACTGAGGTGCTCGTCCGGAAGAACCGGGACACAATCGCAGTAGTTCTTCCTGCGCTACCTTAGCCGATATAACGAAACGTAAGGTACCAAAACAAGGGAGCCGGGCAAACCCAACTATTGACCCAAGACGTGATTCGGAGCTGATGCATATAGTTCTATAAGTTCGGGGTGCCGCACTGTTGAAAGTGTTCGGACTTGTTATGCCGTGTTATGAGGTGTCATAAGAAGCCCCTGGCAAACTAACCGTACCAAGGTGTACGGATGCAATATTAAATAAACATTTGCAAGAAATATGCGCAAATAGGAATAATAAGCTGACGCTATATATTGTTTCCAATTGACGAATAATACGTTTAAGCGTATCTTTACAACGGTAGCATTAAGTAGAAGTAAATAGGACTATTTAGCATGTCCTATCCAAGGGCAGGCTGCATGTAGGTATGTAAAACAGGTATAACAATCCTGAACAGATTCCACCTGGGTATTTCCTTTTGTGCGTAAAGCCTGTTGCCTCCTTAGTTTTCTCTCCTATGTAAGTCTGACAATCCGGCTCTTCTGAAGAGGCTGCTCTAAAGCAATGTCCTGAAAAATAAGAAGGATGGGTTATGAAGGTATGTAGCGGTTATACCGCACTGTTGACTGAGTCATTGTTTCGCCTCCGCCTACGCCCATGGTATTTTGAGTGCGTAATTGTGTACGCGTGGCACGAATGCTGCTTTGATGGGGCTTGAGCGGAGGCCGGACTGCTAGTCGCTGTCTTGGCATGCCTGATGATCCTGTTGCGGGGTGCTCCGGACTAGCTTGACGGTGCTCGAAGTTGTTGTCGCTGGATTGGTTTGCCGGAGGAGGCCGCATTGTACTTCCGCCGCGAGGGCTGCAGTATGTTCTTCTGTTCGGAGAGAGTGGTCCATGTTTCCGTTGACTGTTATGACCCCGCGTGGTCCTGGCATCTTGAGCTTGAGGTATGCGTAGTGTGGTCCCGCATTGAATCTAGCGAATGCGGTTCGTCCGAGCAGTGCGTGGTAACCACTGCGAAAAGGGACGATATCAAAGATTAACTCTTCACTTCAGAAGTTATCCGGAGATCCGAAGACCACTTCCAATGTTATAGAGCCCATGCAACGGGCCTCTACTCCAGGAATCACACCTTTAAAGGTGGTTTTGGTGGGCTTGATCCTTGAAGGATCAATGCCCATTTTGCGCACTGTGTACTGATAAAGCAGGTTCAGGCTGCTACCGCCGTCCATAAGAACTCGCATGAGGTGGAATCCGTAAATGATTGGGTCTAGGACCAATGCGGCTGAGCCGCCGTGACGGATGCTAGTAGGGTGATCCCTACGATCAAAGGTGATCGGACAAGATGACCATGGGTTGAATTTGGGGGCGACTGGCTCCATCGCATAGACATCCCGTAGTGCTCGCTTCCGTTCCCTCTTGGGAATGTGAGTGGCGTAGATCATGTTGACCGTTTTCACCTTGGGGGGGGGGGATTTATTCTGTCCCCCCGTGTTCGGACGCCGGGGCTCTTCATCATCATCGTTGTTCAGCCCCTTGTCTTTGTTTTCGGTTTTTTATTTTGCCGGCCTGTTTGATCACCCAGCAATCTCTGTTGGTGTGGTTGGCTGGCTTGTCCGGGGTGCCATGAATTTGGCATGAGCGCTCCAGTATACGGTCCAGACCGGATGGTCCCTGATTGTTTCTTTTGAACGGCTTCTTCCGCTGATCGGACTTGGATCCGCTGAATCCGGCGTTGACTGCCGTGTCTTCAGTGCTGTCGCCGTTGTTCCATCGCTTATGTCTGTTACGCCGTGGCTTGCCGTTATTGTCGCGCCATCCGGCGCCGTAATGTGGCGAGTGCTGCTGCGAGCCAACCAGCTGTCCTCGCCCGCGCAAAAGCGGGTCATTAGTGTTGTGAGAGCTGCCATGGACTTGGGTTTTTCCTGGCCGAGGTGTCGGGCGAGCCACTCATCACGGATATTATGCTTAAAAGCCGCCAGGGCTTCGGCTTCCGGATAGTCGACTATTTGGTTCTTTTTAGTTAGGAACCGAGTCCAGTATTTCCTGGTTGACTCTCCGGGCTGTTGAGTAATGTGGCTCAAGTCATCGGCGTCTGGTGGTCGCACATATGTGCCGTGGAAGTTGTCGAGGAATGCGTCTTCCAGGTTTTCCCAACTGCCAATGGAATTTGCTGGCAGGCTATTTAGCCAGTGCCGGGCGGGTCCTTTGAGCTTAAGGGAAGATACTTGATGGCGTGTAGATCGCCTCCAGGGGCCATGTGAATGTGGAGAAGGAAATCTTCAATCCATACTGCGGGGTCTGTTGTGCCATCGTATGATTCGATGTTTACGGGTTTGAACCCTTCTGGGAATTCATGATCCATCACTTCCTCAGTGAAGCAGAGGGGTGCGCGGCGCCTCTGTGCCGGGCTATGTGGCTACGCAGTTCGAATTGCTCTGGGTGGCTGTGTTCGCCCGCCGACTTGTTGATAGTGTGTCCGGCGTGATTTGTCGTCGTCGCTGCTTTAGGGCGCCCGTGATCCGTAGATCGATCTTGGCTGGTATTCGGGCTGATACGCCGTTTTATCCCGGCCACGAGGTGGCCGGTCAGCCATGTGGCGCTCGAGTCCATATTCCTTGGCTGCCAGGACTTCAGTCCATCTATCTGTGAGCAGGTCTTGATTAGCTTGAAGTTGCTGCTGTTTCTTTTTCAGGCTCCTTGCAGTGGCCATAAGCTGACGCTTGAAGCGCTCCTGCTCAGAGGGATCCTCAGGCACGCCGAACTCGTCGTCGCCGAGGCTAATCTCGTCTTCAGAGGGGAGCATGTAGTTGTCCTCCTCCGGATATCCGTCCGTCACCTGTTTGTCTGGGCTGACCTGCTCATCTTCCTGCTCGGCCTGCTCGAAGGCGGGGTGATCAGGGTTGTATTCCTCTTCGGCACCATCCGGATTGTTTTCGTCTCCTGGGCCGATGTTACTGTGGTGGGGCTTGGGGTGGCGTCTACGACACCCATGCTTTGTTTTTCTCCCTGAGGGGTTATCCTCCGTTGCCTCATCGCCATTGGTTTCCTTCGGAGTGTCCACCATATATATATCATAGGAGGAGGTGGCTGTCCACCGCCCTGTGAGCGTTGGTTCCTGTACTTCTCCTGCATCGTCGCCCATACCGTCTATGTCTTCGGAGTCGAAGTCGAGCACGTCGGTTAGATCATCGACCGTGGCAATGAAGTGGGTGGTGGGTGGGCAGCGAATTCCTTCATCGCCTGCTTCCCACTCGAGCCGGACATAGTTCGGCCCAGAGCCTCCTGACAAAGAGAGAGACTTTAATGAGTTCAGCATGTCGAAGGGCGAGTGCTGAAAGATATCCGCAGCGGAAAAATCCATTACCAGGGCTCAACCTGGCTTGGCTGGCTCGGGAGAGGGCGAGTGCTGAAAGATATCTGCAGCGGAAAACTCCATTACCGAGGCCCAACCTGGCTCGGCTGGCTCGGGAGCGCGCGGACTGGAACCCACAACTGGATACGAGTCCGGGGGTCCGGAGTCACAGGCTTCTACAAAGGGGAGACCTGTGTTAGGCTCCAATGCCGATGAATGTGCGGCCTGCGTGGCGGGGTCCATCCCTCCATCCTTAGGCAACACAGCCTGCTCCGGATTTAGGTCCGGGTCTACTGCAGGGGTGATGTCCCGAGCATTGTCCGACAGCAGGTCTAAGCCATGCTCATCGTGACTGTCCGGTGCTCCCGGCACATGCCCGAATCTGTCAAGATCAAGTCTCCGTGAATGTCGGCCGTAGTTCAAGTTTCCGAACCTGACACGTGGCTGTGGGCGAGCTGTCGATCTGCTCCAGATGGCTGCGAATTGGCCCATGATCTGGCCGCCAACACGAAGATCTGTCCGGGAGAAAAGTATTGCCCTGACCGTGTTGTTGATTTGAAGGTGCCATCAAGCCCGCAGCGACGACACAGCGGAACTCTCAATGAAAGCACCAATGTCGATGTCAAAACCGGCGGATCTCGGGTAGGGGGTCCCGATCTGTGCGTCTAGGCTGATGGTAACAGGAAGCAAGGGACACAATGTTTACCCAGGTCCGGGCCCTCTCGATGGAGGTAAAACCCTACTTCCTGCTTGATTAATATTGACAATATGAGTAGTACAAGAGTAGATCTACCACGAGATCATAGAGGCTAAACCCTAGAAGCTAGCCTATGATGGTATGATTGTAATTGTGATCGGCCTTCTAAGGACCATCCTCTTCGGTTTATATAGACATCGGAGAGGGCTAGGGTTTACATGGAGTCGGTTTCACGGAAGGAAATTTTATATCTGGATCGCCAAGCTTGTCTTCCACGCAAAGGAGAGTCCCATCCGGACACGGGACGGAGTCTTGAGTCTTGTATCTTCATGCTCCAATAGTCCGGACGATGTATATAGTCCGGCTGTCCGGATACCCCCTAATCCAGGACTCCCTCAACTGTACCACGTCATATCACTGAAACCCACTAGGCCAAACTAGCCCGCCTAGGTCATCTATTTTGGAACGGAGGGAGTACGTCTCTGCACTGCTATGATTTTGTGTTGCACGTTCTCTGTACTTTTGCTACGATTTTCCTACCCTATGAACCAAATGAGGCCTGAATGTATGTCGACTATTGTCTGATCGATCGCTAAGCCTACAATTTTAGGAGCTAGGGCTATTGGTCGATCGACGAGGGATAAGTATAAGCGTACCACGAGCTCATCAGCCCCAAAGTTTCTCTTCGTGAGTGTTTTGCAAGTACTATAGCTCATAAAGAGCTAGCCTACTAACACCAAGAATCATCAAACAAGCCCTGCTGATATGATAAACAGTTCAAACTTACATCTAAGCATGCCATATATTACATCAAAAGCTGGTGAGGATACATCTGTTTCCATAACTCGGAGAGGGTTCGCATGATTCACTATCAAACAAAAGTAGCAAGATCCGCCCACACAAGACAGTGCACTAGCCCTAAGATGGTTTGATAACACGCATTGTTCTGGTAATTAAACACAGGGCAATGCAAACTACCCTGAAGGATTAGCGCGGCCAACTATTTCTTGTCATCGATCTCTTGGGCAATGACCACATCACGGACAGCGACATGGGAATATATTTCTGGGGCGATGTCCACAGGACTGACCGCGACATCGGAATCGATCTCTGGGGCGATGTCCACAGGATGGACAGCGGCATCGGAATCGATCTCCGGGGCGATGCCAACAGGACGGGCCACGACATCGGAATCATCAAGGACATCCACCGGCACCTGCACAACCCTAACATATTAGCAAGCACATTGCAAATAATCAAAAACCACAACTATGGTAATAAGCCATTATTTTTTACCTTGTGCAGCTCACCGGGGGATCTCATCCCTCCGGGGGCCATCTCCTCGTCCTCGATGGGGGCCATCACCTTGCCGGGAATATCGCTTCAACGGCGACTATCTCCTCAAACTCGGTCTTGAGCCTCACATAGGTGGCAATCGAGTTCCCAGGGTAGGCACGGTGGGGCCCTTGCTGTTCTTCCAACTTTCTTTGAGGAGTTCGTCCGCCAACGCCCTCAACTCTTTGGCTGTGCTTGTTTCTTGGAGTTCTTCGCTCCATGGGTTGGCCCGCCAACATGGTCAACTCGTTGGTCGGTGCTCGCTTCACGGAGATCGATGTCTCCAGTGGGTTGTCCGCCGGCAACTCTTTGCCTAGTGCTCCAGGATCCATCAATGAACTGACAAACAAAAAGCAATCGAAAGGAAACCACAATCGCAATGAAAACGGGAAAAGAATAGGATGTGAGAATCGGTCGGTGCTTCGCAAAAAGAAGATTCTTGGAATGAAAATATAGCAGCATAACTGATTTTCCCACCTTTCCTTCGCTCGCAGACAGAAGAAAAATGGCGAAGTGAGTAGCCCGGAGGAGGTTTTCTTCAAGAAAGGGAAGAAAGGGCTTGAACGAAATGTTCCAAAGAAATGATGGTTGCTTCGTCCAGTCCAACTTGGAGGCCACCTTACCACTGCTGGTAAAGGTGTGGGTTTTGTGATATGACGGGTCATGACGGCCACACCGGGGTGACAGGTGAGTCTTGACTATAGCACCTCGCTGTGATTTGGTGGATGGCACGCGGGCCCGGATGCTTTGAAATGTCCCGCATGTAGATAGAGCGGCTAGTCATATAGGAGTGCTCAATATTGTGCACCGCGACCAAGGCGGAGAGGAAAACGAGAGAACTACGTAATTAATGCATGAGTTTAATTAGGGTAGTTTTGTAAAGTACGAGATACATTCCTCCAATCACAAAATGCCTTGGTTCATGAGATTTGAGATTTGAGCCCTATAAACCGAAGGGAGGAGTATCGCACACGTGTAGTCTAGTCACTTGTTGAAATCTCTAGAAAGGCAAATACTCCTTTCCGCTTTATAGGGCTATACTACTCCTCCGCCTAGGTGTGTAAGTCATCTTACTGAAAACCAAATAGTCCCAAAACACTTAGGCGCGGTGCATTAACTTCTACCTTGTTTCTTGTTTCTTGACATATCAACCAATAAGAGATGAGAGGTGTGCATGCTTTTAATGACTTGCAATGGCTAGTTCATTGCATGCAATGCTATTAATTAGCAAATAAACATTGGTGACCCCAGGAGGAAACGGTGCTAAGCGCGTGGACCTATGCAGAATGAGTATCAACCAATGGATAATGGAGTTTAATTGTTAAACAATAGCAATTTTGTCTCATGCAAGAGCCTGGCTAGTACTCCAAGGAACCGCACCACGCGAGCGTTCGCAACTGCCACGTTCGGGTTGCGCTTGGCTCTTCGCCTCTTCGAGAAGACGAACAATGATGTTACTCCTACTTCTACAGTATTGAATCCACTGCTGCATGTCCGTCCACCTCGTATGGGAGGGATAGCGTGTAGCGAAATCTTCTACTTACTGCTCCTGCCTTTGCGTCTATGACAGGTGGGCCCAACAGGTGGTTGGCCCTCCTGTCATGCAGCCAAAGGCAGGTGCAGTTAAGGCACCGGAGCTCAGTCCACGAGGGAGAGGGCGTTGTAGTAATCAAATTTCTCGGTCTTGTACGAGTTGACGTGACACATCAAAGCACTGCACTCGATATAAGTCTTTTTACACATTTCAAATGGGCTACTTCGTATGTACGAGTAGACATATTCTGCTTCATATGTAGTCACTTGTTGCAATCTCTAAAAAGACTTATATTTGGAAACGGAGGGAGTACAACGCATGCATGCATGCCGTGACTTTCCTTTTGATACTTGCATGTGTTGATTTGATGCACCTTGCCAAATTTTGACTATAAATTTAACTAACCAAATTTTCATGCATGTCACAAAAAATTACGGGGCTGTTTGGATTGTGACTATGTTTGTCTTATGTTGCCACATTATTTTTCCCACACTTGCCACACTTGCCTAACCTGAGTTGCTCAAATTGTTAGACACACTTCGGCTTGCCTAAGGAATCTTGCCACAATTTTTGTGTCTATGACATGTGGGGTTCACTGCTAATAAAAAATTCTTGTCTTAGGTGTGGCTAATAAAAAGACTTATATTTAGGAACGGAGGAGTAGAAAATATAAATAATAATGCATGTTGGGGCAACCCACGCTTCCGCTAATTTTAGCCGTGGGCTTGTTCACAATTTTTACGAGGGGTGGTTGTTCATTTAATGGAGGGACTTGTAGTACCAGACTTGAACGATACAAAGTGCGACTGGCACACCGTAACACCACTTGGAACAAGCGGTAGCTATCTCAAAAACAATCAACAACTAAAAAACCGCGACCGGCATGTAGTAGTACACAATTTTAAACGATTGTTTTGATGGAGTGAAAAGGAAAACTACCCCACTACGTATATATAGGCCGGAGCCTCGCGCTTGCTTGCTAGGGTTGCTCTATTCACACTCTCATCCTCTCCAGATCTAAACAAGATAGGGTAGTAACACTGTCTTTCTCCTTCAAAAACACCGGCTTTCTATCCTCACCGCTGGTTACAGATCCGACGTATCCCCCGCCGTCCGATGAAGGGAGGAGGGCAGCATTTAGGCCGTCGTCGACAGTGAGGAGGAACCCACTTCCGCCGCACCGTTATCTCTCGGCCGAGCGCCGCGCTGGAGGTCCTCCGATCCTTCGTTGTTGCTCGTGGCGGATCCGCCTCCCGCCCCCACCTATCCACATCCCGACGACCTTCGTATATCTTCGTTCAAACCGCCTTTAGCTCTACTTCCCAAGCTCGCTACGCCGCTGCATGTGCATCATTTTCTACCTCTCAGCCCCTCTCGATCGGATGGTCCAACGTCACATATTTTTCTTCTTCTATTGTTAGAGGTAAAGCTACTTCATGGAGTCAAATCTTGTACTCCTCCGTCAAAAATACTTGTCATTGAAATGGATGTATCTAGATGTATTTTACTCTAGACACATCCATTTTGATGACAAGTAATTCGGACGAGGGAGTACTTGGTTCAAACAAGAAATAAAGTGGGGTGGGGAATTTAGTATGTACATCGGACTTGGTACAAACAGGAAGGAAAGGGGTGAAAGTAGTACAGATCGGTCATCCAACCGGTCTCTTGGTCGAAAAGGAAATATAGGGGTAACGCTGTACACAAAGGGTATGACCAGGACTAGATTTTCTATCCACACATAGGAGTAGGTGGCTAGAGTGAACAAAATGGGACCAACCCAGATATGTTTCTTGGATGTTTGTTTCTCGGGCAAAAACTATGAATCACCACTTTATGCCCCTGTTTACGTACATGGTGCTGGATCTTGGTGCACCCACCGTCCCATGCCCTTATACCAAATATTTAGGCTCGCTCGGAATAAAGGGCAGAAAACATAGGTCTTGATGAAAATAGAGGAATAGGAAAGGAATGTAGGTATAAAACTATGGAACAGCGAACCGGAGGAAAATCTCAAGAGAATGTGTTCGGATGGATTACGAAATGTACATATTTGTTTTTTAGAGTAGCATGCTTGGTAGTATGAGATGCTATTTGTTTATTCAGCTGCACACTGACTACTCTTGTCCTGACCTCACGTACCGAACATAGTTGATTTTTTTATTCCGGCAACACAGCACAACAACCTGTCTAACGCATGGCAGCGAGCGCCTGCCTCGGGCTTTCGCCCAAAAAATGAGCAGCGCGTGGATGTTTCTAATCCTATGGAATCAGTACTACCAGACCAGCTTTCCTATGAAACACTATTCACCTTTCCCTGTTCCAACAGTTGAAGGAAAGAATACCGTAGGAATTGTGTTCCTACGAAAATCCTGCACCAAACCTCATGAACCTAACGCAGCCTTAGCTGTTCTTAATCCAATGTCCTGGTAAAATGAAGCCATGCCATCGTTATAAGCCATGACAAGTTTAGCCAAATGTTTTTGCCTGTAATTGTTTGAGACTCGACTGTTTCCTCTCAGCCTTTTGTGCAAACAGGATATCCAATTCACCGTTCTTTGTTGTGACCTTTTAGTAATCGCACAAAACTCTTCTTAAAAGAAATGACTTTTGTGTGTTTAACCGAATGTCGAATGGAACAGTTGGTTCATTTTGGTGGAACTACACAAAGGGAGATCTGTGTTCCAATCCTCATCATCCATATTGGCGCCATAACTTTCCTTTAGGTAAAAATGATATTTAATGCATGTGTTCATCTCTATCTTCCGACTGCCATGAGAAAATAATGATGTTTTTTACTAGTACACTTGTACTCCCTCACTGACAAAATCAATTCTGAATTAGAAGGCCAATCATGTACTTGGTTTCACCAACTGGTGAGGAGATATAGAAATAGAGCATGAAGAGGAAGAAGAAGAAGAAGAATAAAAAGTGCCAAGGCGATCTTGCTGAAGCCAGAGGCCTCAGTTGAGGCCATTCAAGGGCTCCGGCAACGACTACCTTACATGTGAGACGATCCTCCAGGGAGCCCTTCCACTTCTGTTGTCTCACTTAATTAATTAGGAGTACTTAAGTACCACTAATTTATTACTGTCTAATTTTCCTGTTGGAGTTAAACAAATCTTTAGTAGGAACCTATGCTGAATCATGTACATGTGTATGTTTGTCTTTGGAGGTGAATCATGTGGTGGAGCAGGGAGGGAATATTACTAGTGTCATGACATAATAGTGCTATTGTTTTGCATGTCAATTTATTGCCATTGGTTCAATGAGGCAATGTTTTGCGATTGTCCATCATGAATTTGATGCTACTGCTTGAGTAATATGCTAATGTCTTCCTATCCTTTCTCACTAAGCTAATGAAGGTTTCACCTTGTTCCTACTTGTGCAAACAGGATCATGTTGTGCCAATCATACATTTTAGTGGAACTACACAAGACAATACAATGAACTGTATCCCAGCCAAAGGCTTTAACTCGCTGGAAGTTCTTGATAATCTTCGATATAATCTCAAAGACTGTAAACAAGAGTGATTTCAACCATACATTTGAAGTGCACAAAATATATACTATTGTGTGATTCCAGGAGTGCTTTATCATCTCTTATGGGACTACATGAATAAGCTTTTTTCTCAGTTGGTACGGGCCTAAGGCCTTCATCCATATTAGTTTGTCATCATCTCTATTTGTATCGTACATCACATGAGAAACTCCTTTATCTTTGCACGTTAAAGTTTTGCAACCTATGATAAATGGCAATGCTTTGAGTGTTGAGTTGAGCTAATTGGCACTGATTAAATAAACTAATACCTCTCTTTAAGCAAGACTACTATGTTGCTAACTTTACCCATTAAGATAATGAGGGTGCTTCTATTTGTTAGTGTATGTTTCATCAACTAGTCCCACTATTACAATAATCTCACTCTCTCAATATATGTGCCAACAGGATGCTCGATTTTGGTGGAACTGCACAAAACTTTGGTGCTTCATTGCCTCGGCAGCCTTCCGTCCTTTCCCGTCACCGCTAATCTCCGCTTGCTTTCTTCCTTTGTCGTCAATCGCTATTTATCTCGCTTCATCAAAGGAAATAGTAATTGATATGCTACCTCACACAGGTTGGTACTGTCTTTATCCTGATTATTGTGCCTGTCATATGTATTGGTAATTTGGTATTGTGCTACTATTTGCCGATTTCATAAAGGAGTAATTTGGAGCCTAAACTCGCAGCAAATCATTACATCGGGTGATTTCAGAGAACTGCACAAAATGATCAGATGGACAGGTACTTATGTTGTTGCTATGTACTCCAAAGTTCACTGCATAAGCATCGATGTTGACAAGAAGTGCCTATATTCATTCGAGTATCAACCGCGCCAACCAATTGTCAAACTCCAAGTATTAGGAGAGTGAACGCCAAAATATTGCTTGGTGCATAGCCCAAAAACGCAGTCCAGTCTTTGGTCCCAACTTGTGCCTTTTGGTTATCGGCACATATGGTAGCGAACTATATGGCATGGAGTCTAAAGATTCCGCATGTTGGTTGATGCATATATTCATCTCGCACTTAATCAGTCTGCACGCCAAGGATGCTCCATTTCAGCTTGAACTGCACAAAAATTTGGGTGGTTCATTTTTCAACCGCCTCCTTTCTCGCTCCGCAATGTAGAATTTTGGCGAGATACAGACCAAGATGAGCCAAGAACTAGTTGGATGAAAGTAGTGGCCAAGTTGCTCAAACCTCCCTCGCACGAGGCCACTATTTGAGGATAAACCTACAAGCAAAGTTCAGATTGTCTCAGGTTGCCTCTTATGTACTCGAAAGTTTACTCGCATAAGAACTAATTTTAGCAAGAAGTACCTCCGATTGAACACCATTTACCAGTCTGTACCCTAGGTAATTAAAGTTCGTCCGTGGATCATATTGGCTGTGATATCAATCATTTGGATGCATAAACATACTGAACATGTGTATATCTGAATCTTTTTGTGAATTATGTATGAATATTGTCGTGTGATCTATCAATCATTTGGATGCATAGATATGCTGAGCTTGTGTATATATGAATCTTTTGAGTTGTTGGCTATGAATATGAACGTGTCCTGTGAACCTGAGTTTGATATGAATGTTTACCTTTTCTGTTGTATTTGTGTGTGAACTTGTTAGTATGCCTACTGTGGGGTATAAAACGCATGTCTCTTATAAAAGTAATGTTGTGTCCAATTTATGTTTTCCCTTCTAACTACATTATATATATTTATATTATTACTATTATTGTATATTTTATAGAGACTTATATATACATTATAAAAACATCCCACGGTTATTAACTTATAAAAGTAAATGTTTAACTGAGTTGGCAAGGAAAATCCTGGTTGTTTTTGACTCACAGTGCAAGGAAAATCCTGGTGATTATGCATAAAAGCTTGTGAAGATTTTAAGGACCAATTTAATAATAACACGCCATTTTTATTTTGAGCAATAACTCGCTAATTTCTTAATTATATATATATATATATATGTGCCTCCCGTTTATTCTTTGATATTAATTGCTCCTTCTAACATAACATTATATATATAACGAGCCCACCTAATACGTGTATTTCAAGGAAGTGCAAATGGGCTGGGATTTTTAGAAAATATAAATGGGCCTGATTGACGCTAAATTATTTGTTCACCCAGCCCAAAGAAATGGACTGTACATTCTAGAAAACATGGGTTAAATATATGCCACATTTTTGCAGTCGACATGTGGGCCAATAGGTCGGCTCACGCAGGGCGTTGTCAACTTGGTCAACAAATGATTGTGTCATCCACAGCCATTGGATTTATATCCAACGGCCGACATGCACCTTCAATCTCTCATTTCTTCCTCCAGCCGCTGCCGGACCGCTGGTCCGCCTTCGGGCGGTTAGCGGCTCGCTTAGCACGCATCGCTGCGAGCGCCACCCCACCGCCGCCAGCTATCCCTCCACCCTCGACACCTCCTGTTATTCTCCACGACTACAGCCCCACGCCGCAATGTAACCAGTTATAACCCTTCTCCCCTCTCAATCACGACTCCACCGCCGCGCTTCCCATCTCCGAGTCGCTCCCGTCCGGGCCTCGCTGCCGCCCACCACATCATCAAGGCTCGGTGCGGCATGGTCAACAAACGAGAGTCATCGAAGAGGATCAGACGGAGAGCTCGACGGCCGGGACCCACGAGGTCCATGGTCGCACGCAAGGAAAGTTCCTCCTTATTGCTGAAAAATGTTTCTCCACCGACAGCTGGGACCCACCGGCTGATCTTCGCACGGAAGGAAGTGCCTCCTGTTTTGCAAAAAATATTCATCCGCTGATACCGGGACCCGCTGACGGTGACCGATTTGTGGGCCTACTAAGCGGACGGTACGCACATCTTTGTCAACTTAATCAACAAATGATTCTAGCAGCTGGACCGCTGGATGTTAATCCAACAGCCGTGTTCCTTCTTCAACCTCTCGTTTGCTCCTGCCTCCTGTGGCGGCACTGCTGTGCCGCCGCCACAAGACCAACCAAAGAAGTTTCCCACCCTTCCATCTCGCGACTCCACCGCCTCCGCCTTTCCCCATCTCCGGTCGTTCCGACTGCGCGCTCGACGGTGTGGTCAACTGGTCATCAACCGAGAGTCATCGGAAGATGATCAGACGTGAGAGGTCGAGAGTGGGGACGCACCACGCCCATGGACGCATGCATGCAACGGAACACGGCGAGGTCAACGTGGTCAAGGAAGGACTTCCATCGAAGTATACTATACATGGAGAGTCTCACCGGGTCCACGTCGCAGCAAGTAAGTGCCTCCTTATTACGCTGAAAATAATGATTCCTCCAACCGATGCGAGGACCCACCGACGGGCCACCGTATTTTGCAAAAAACGCTTGCCCTCGATCGCTGACCCACTCGACGGGCCACCACATTTCGCTAAAAAACGCTCCTCATTGTCACCGACCCACCGGAAGTGCCTCCTTATTACGCACAAAAAATGAATACCCCTGCTAGCTGGGACCCACCTTGGTGGAGGCTGACTTAGGGCCTACTAAGTTGACAGGACGAAGGGCTTTGTCAACTTAGTCAATATGAACGATTCTAGCTCCAAAGGACTGACGATGTCCATCCAACGGCCGTAGTGCTTCTTCAACCTTCCGTCTTCTTGCTCCAACTACCAAAGCAGCGCCGGGTCCGTGTCCGATGCTCCCGCCCTGCGGGTCGGGTTGTGCCGCCATGAGGCCTCACCGCCCCCTACTATCACTACAAAAAGACACATCCGTGACATTTTGGGTCAACGAATTTTTTTTCATTCATACATATGACACTTCTATGATGATAATTGTGACAAAACACTCGTGATCATCATAGATGGTGGGATCCTACTTATGACAAAAAATCATGACGTAAAATGGGCTTTTCGCCTGGGCGGGCCGGAGACGAGCTGCATGACATTCTTTGGGCCGCCCATGACAGTAAAAACCATGGTAGAAGCGTAGGGGAGGAAAATTTCGGGAGTTCCTTACATAATGGGAGGTCGGGGGCCGAAGCGACGCTGCTGCTTTCTCAGACACGATGCGCTGTGTGTGCGTAGGCGTTGGCTCTAATCAACCCGAAAGCGAGGCGCTGGGCTCTAATCAACCTGAAAGGACAGATCAGAAGGCTACGCTGCATCGAACCCGAGCGATCGATTGATGGCTATTAATCAACCCGATGGAGCGATTCTTCGCTATCGCTGCTAATCAAGCCGATCAATGCTGCCTCGATGAATAAAGGAGCGCAGGTGGGGGTTTTTGATGAATAAAGGAGCGGTGGCGTTGCTCTGGATGAACAGGACCTCGTGGTGTGGAGGGCTAGATGAACAGAGACGTGGAGGGGTGGCCGTGGAGGGGTGGTTGAACAGACCCCGTGGTGTGGAGGGCTTGATGAACAGACGGTGGAGGGGTGCCCGTGGAGGGGTGGTTGAACAAGAGCCGTGGAGAAGCGTGGTGGAGGCTGGATGAACAGAGCCCGTGGAGGCCGGAGGAGGTCGACGGTAGCCCGTGGAGGCCGGAGGAGGTTGATGGTGGAGATGAACAAGATTCGTGGAGTCCCGCTATGTACGCCACACCCTCCCGATGAACAGACACCTGCTTCACCGTGAAGGCCCAACACAAGTCCGCTTTGGCCCGCTTTGCAGCACGCCACACCCTTGCCGATCATCAACAGACCCCTGCTTCGACCGTAGGAGGTCCGCTTCTCCGCTTTTGCAAGACGCCACACCCTCCCAATCAACAGACCCCTGCTTGACCGTGAGGAGGTCCGCTTCTCCATTTTGCGGTATGCCATACCCTCCGGATCAATAGGACCTGCTCAACGAGGAGGTTCGCTTTCTCCTACAGCGTACGCCAGCCTGCTTCCATCACATGTTCCGGCCCAAGCCTCCCGGCGAACACGACCACGCATTCGCTCCACCCAGCCGGTTAGCTCCCATGAACACGACGACGATGTCAAGTTTCTCCGCTCCGACCCAGCCATGTATGCATGCGCCGAGTAGGCGTTTCGAGACCCCGCCCAGATGTACACATACGCGGGTCAGATTTTCTTTGCACCCTGTCGCTGTAACGACGCAGAACATGCCACGCGGCGCCGCTTCTACTATGACACGCGCGCTTCTACAACGAATCAAGATGTACGCATATCGTCACGCGACTGAATGACAACGCCACGACGCTTCACCAGGTGGATCCCGACCGTCAAGCACTTCCTCGCTCACAAGATGTAGCTGGTGGGTCCTAGCAAATGTGGGGCGAATCATTTTTTTGCCCTGACACACTTCCTTGCATGCGAAGATGTAGCTGGTGGGTCCCAGCAGACCGGGGCTAATCGTTTTTTTGTTCGACGCACTTCCTTGCGTATAAGGTGTAGCCGGTGGGTCCCAGCAATGTGGGAAACTTTTTTTGCAAAATACGTGGCCCGTCCGTGGGTCCCCACGGTCAAGTGGAGGAATAATTATTTTACGCTGAGTAAGGAGGCACTTCCTTCTGCGCGGCCGCGGACCCAGCCGCCGCTCCATCGCGCAAGATTTCTTCCGATGGAAGTCGGTCGCTGACCACATTACACACTGCCGCCGAGAGCACCACGGCGGTGGACGACGGCGAGGCCTAGGAAGGGGACGGCGGATGCAGTGGGAAGACTCGGAGTTGTTTCCACGCCGTGAGGGAGTATACGAGGGTTTATCGTCTGCTCGCCCGTCACGGAGAATAACAACATGTGTGGGTGAGTAGAGGGATGGCTAGGCCAGCGATGGAGTACGGCTTGGGCGGTGAGGCTCACAAGGCAACACAGCCGTCCAGGGGAGGAGGGAGAGGCAGTCCGGCTTTGGTGCTTGTTTGAGCGGCCGGAGCAGGTAGAGCAGCGATTGAAGAAGACGATTTACTACTTGGATGGCCATCCAACAAATACTACTAGTAAAGCGCCAACCTTTTTTTAGGAAAGCCTCAAATCATTAAAATAGCATACAACCGATCTGCCATTATTTCTAATAATTTACAGCCCATTTGCTAATTCTTAAGGTTTTTGGAGCCCATATTCTTTTGTTAGCATTACAGCCCATATTGTGGCCACGATTAAAAAATTATACTTAAATTTTGTATATTTTGGTGCGGTCCGTAATGTTTTATCCGAAATTTCGACTCACATTCAAACTGATTTTAAAAATAAATGTATATCAATATAAAATCCAACAAATTCTCCACGCATAAAAATTAATGTAATTTAAAATCTCAAAATAAAAAAAAGATATTTGAAACTAATTGCCGGTTTGATGTGTTTTAAAAATGTACAACCCATTTCTCATTACCGATGGGTCATTTTCTCGGCCAGCCAAATGAAAGCTCTCCTCGTCTTGAAAGATTTGCAGCCCAATAGGCCCGACAAGCGACTTACTTGGCAAATAACAAAAAACTGGCTGTGGTCAGGACCCAACTGTCGCCCTTCCATCGCACTGCATTTCTTCCGAGGGAAGTCGGTCGTTGACCACATTGACCACGCCACTACCGAGAGCACCAAGGCGGTGGACGACGGCGAGGCCTAGGAAGGGGACGACGCGAGCCGGGAAGATGCGGCATTGGATGCCCACGCGAGAGGAGTACGAGGGTTCACCGTTCGGTCATGGTGTGAGGATGCCGCCTCTCACAGGCCCGCTAGCGGTGGGAGTAGTAGGGGCGATGAGGCCTCAATAAAGCAAAGACAGACCGCCACTGGAGGCAGGAGCAAGCGGTCTCCCAAGGCGCTAGTTTGGGCGGCCGCAAGCAAGAAGCAGCAAGATTGAAGAAGCAACAGACCGCTCGATTCAAATCCAACGGTTATCGCTGCTAGAATAGTTTGTTGACTAAGTTGACAAGCTCGCACGCACGCACAATGTAGTAGGCCCACGTGTCAACCTCCCAACCGTGCACCCTGATGTCGCTGGGAGGAATCATTTTTTTCAGACAATAAGGAGGCAGTTGATTGCGTGCGCCAGCCAAAGAGAGGGAGTAGGGTGGGTCAGAAGCTCAAGCATCACAATGGGCCAAAAGAGGAGGGAGCAGCGCAGTCCTGCCGCTTAGTTTAGGCGGCCGGAGGAGGAAGATCGAGATTGAAGAAGACGTCGGCCGTTGGATGGACATCCAACAACCACTGCTAGAATCGTGGTGTTCACCGACAAAGCCTTGTGTAAAAAAGTCAGCCATTTGCTATTATTTTTGTAACTTTTACTCATTTTCTAATTCATATGGAATTTATTGCAGCCTGCTTTTCCATTTTTAGAATTGCTGGCCATTTTCTGTCAAGCATCTAATCAAAAATTAACTAAATATGTGGGAAAGTTTGAAAATTCACAATTTTTTGTCAGGGAACTAATATAGGATATCAAGAAGAACAAAAACAAAAAACTAATATCCCATTTGCTATAATTTTTTGGAATTTTCAACCCTTTGATATTACTTTTAACATACATTGACCATACTTTTGGCTAGGACGGAATGCATCCCTCCTCGCCTTGAAAGATTTGCAGCCCAAGAATTGAGAGAAACAAATAGGCCTAGCTTGGGTATTCTTCAAAAGAAATACTGGGCTACCTATTTTCCCAAAGAACTGGTGCATGAGCATTTAGCTTTATTTATTTATTTACTTATTTATGTTTAGGGACCATGAGCATGTACCAAGGATTCATGTGAGAGCCTCCTTCCAGCTAATTATGGGCTTCTATTGGGCCTTCATCAAGGGCTGCATCTTATCAACAAGTGGAAAATGTGTTCAGATAAAAATAGTATGAGCTACGATTTAAACGGGCACTAAAGGATCGAACTGCAACGACTTCCAAAACATTGTGTTTGTCGCTCTAACAACACATTTATTCAACCAATGCATTTAAATATACTACCGATTGTACATTGAAAATAGTAGCAGCAAGAACCAGGGCTGGGGTGCAATGTAAGTAGAAGGTGCTAGAAGAGTGAAGACGCAACTCTCTTCCAAACCAAACATCAGCCATCATTACAAAAGGGCTACCAAAAAGAACAAGTGTATGCATCAAACTAAATAAAGATCCTACTACACCAAGTGTACGTGATCTAACTAACTGGCTCGCTTAGACGTTACTATTTATTGTCGGAGATTGGTCGACGGCTTGAACCAGGGATGGGTGCCTCGACGGGGAAACTCCAGCAAGCAGGTTGAAGTCCGATACTTATGACCTCTCTCCTACTTTGGGTCATAGAGCGTGGCACATACCAGGTATGGTGCATGCAGAGACGCATGGTACGCTGGTTCACACAGTTTTGCTCGATGAATGAAACCGCTGCCATCATGATCCTTGCCGCCGGTTATCTCCTGGTTAATCGGATAATTCAGTCCGACAAATGAGAGCATGTACCAAGGTTACTTACCAGCCTCCACCAAAATTCCTCAAGGCCCACGAAGCTGGGATCCCGCTCAAAGACCTTGCAAAGGATCTGTGATTGTATTCCGCTAAACAACACGTCCAGATGTGCCAATGATCATCAATATTTCGCCGTCCGTCTCGATCGAGCCAGAACCACCGCAACTACCATGCCGCTTTTTTGAAAGGTTCTGGATTAGGAAGGGTAGGGACACCAAAGTGCCTACAACATCATATCAAGTTGAGTCAAATAAAAAGGGCTCTTGATTTAGTCAATCTTAAGAACAGCATGTTATGAGCATGAATATTTTTTCAAAATGTTGACAGAATATAAGCAAGCCATCATGATATCATAGGAAAGTAGCATACCGCAGAATAACTGCTTGTAGCGATGATCGGAGTAGGCCAGCAATACGCCCAGCCATAGAAGGAGTCGACAGCAGAAATGAAGCCCTTGTGTTCAATGGCATCGAGAACCATGGAGGATGTATGATCCTGCGATGGACGGTGGATTTATCCACTTACCGCAGTGACTCGCCGATAGGCGAGACCACGTTGAAGAATGCAATTAGCCGATGTCTCTATAATTCACGATCTTGTGGGCACTTGGCAGATTACAACCTTGAGCAAATCAAACTTGGTATCATGTTGGCTATCGAAGATTCCGAGTATTCGTCATGTGCCAAAGCAAAGGTAGTGTTAATCAAGGAAGGGGATCAATCGCCGTGTAGACCTCCACGAGCATCCAGCTGCCGCGACCATCGACGCAGCACCATCCAAGACGTGTTCATGCCGACCCAAAGACATACCGCTTAATGTAGCCGAGGCCGACGGGATCGGATCGCAGTGAAGGGGTTGATGCTCGCCACCCTATGATCGTTATGCAGCGTGGACACGCCTGCTTCAAGATCAGCGGCATCGCAAAGCAAGGAGCTGGCTTAAAAGCTCCGACCGAGGGCTTTGAGTAAATGGTACAACCTCGACGAGCATGCGGCGAAAGGGCATGGTATCGAGATTGTCCACAAGCGAAACAATGAGCTTGATTACCTCTGTGGAGGAGTGAATTCCAGCCACTCTTTCGGGACGCTGCTCGGTTCTGCCATTGTTAGTGCTTGGGTTTCGAACGAGGAGGAGGCGCTTTAGCGGGATGGAAGCTTGACGAGATTATGTGCGGACAAAGATGGAGAAGCTTAATATGTGTCATGGAAGTGGACAGTGATGATGACTACATCACGCCGCTTGACTTACGAGACACATACCAAAGAGATAGGGTCATGTCGATGCTGCATAACTTGCTTGAGTGATCACAAGATCGGTAGTCCCTACAAGACTACTACAAGATTATGCCCTAGCTTGCTAGAGTAGAGTAGTAGAGTAGGACTCTGCCTACTACTAGCACCGGAGAGTAGTAGTATATTCTAATCTAAAATAGTTAGAAACTTCAATGCCCGAAATGGAACGACTACTGAACCGTGCTCAAAGACCGTGTCCACGTGGTGTTTGGACTTATATGCAAAAATAGCAAGATGCCCGCATTGCACGGCACACCATCATCACTAACTCGGTTTTTTCTCTACTCCTACTCCTATAAAAGACTCAGCCAGGATGATGGAGGCAAGGAGGCGTTTTCAATAGCAAGGCAGCGACGCAAGAACACTATTCGATTTGTTATAAAAACAAAGAAGAGTAGTAGAGATAGAGACATAGGGAGGAGCACGAGGTTGTGGGAGATAAGGATGAATGAGGCAAGGCCTTATATGTAAATGTGGAGAGAGGTGCGGTATCTTTTGTAAAATTGTCATAGTTGGCTTTCTATCCGCCGATATAGATCGGACGGTCTATATTACAAGATGGCAGGTATACCATCATCACCAACTTGGTTTTCTATAAGAGTAGATATATATAGATATAGATAGATAGAGACTAGGAGTACTAGTAAGGACACCATCTATCGCTTCGTGTGCTACTCCTCCTCTCCATTCGGCGTCCGAACGTCCCCCACAGCCACTCCCTCCTCGCGCCCATTCATGGGTGCCGTTGAAACTGGGAGCGACTCGCGATCGCTGGCAGCTACGATTTCACCGATGACGACTTCTTCCCGACCTCGCAACCTCTTCCTCAACGACATGGGCGATAACCTCAACGCCAATGGTGCTCCTCCTGCTGCAATCCGTATGTGTTTCTGTCCTTCCTGCTCAAATCGTAGAATTCATGTTTCTACTCAGATCCTAATACTATGCTAGTCCACATGATTAGTTTCATCTCTGTTATAGCCGCCATGATTTATTTTGTGCTTATTCGATTAAATTCGTAGTAACTTGCTCATATATTCAATCGCGCGAACGCCCCCACAGCCACTCCCTGCTTCATGGACGGCCTGGTCGATGCCTCCAAGGAGCCCTTCATCCATCGCTATGAGTGCCCGATGCCGCTTTTGTGGCTCGCCGCGGACATGGTGCATCACCACGGATGCGCAGCAGGTCACCGCTGGCCCTTGGCGGAGAACATCAAGTACGAGACGCGGCATTGGTTCACCATGCCGGAGTCGCTGGAGGATCACCGCCGCTAGTCCGGAGGAGGACAACAGCGCCTTCCTCTGATCGGGCACCGGCGAGGCTCCGCGCAGGCCGCCGCCTGCCTTCGTAATGTGCGCTGTGGGCGACGCTACGACGCCGACACTCGACACGAGGTAGATGTATGGGTGTGTGTCACAGTTACTACCCTCCGGTCGCGTAGGTGACACCGCCTCATCGAACGGACATGGACTCGGGAGCTGGGACTATCCCGCCAATGTGGACTTGGAAAACCCATGGCATCCGTTTATCCTTTTTACCCGACGCGGTGCACGGGACTCCAAGGAGGTTCACCCGACATACGATTATCAAGTGCACTTAGAAAACATGTAGTGTGTGTGTGGGCGCTATGGCCCTAGTCTTTGCCGCTTTTGATTATGTGCTTGTCGTTAAACTTGAGTGGCTTTCGTAGTCCTTCCTTTGAACTGCTCCTCTCAAGGAGCTGATGTAAGACACTTTGGGTTTCATTTGATAATGGAACCGAGGAGCCTCCTCGTTCTTCTAAAAAATACGATTATCAAGTTAAATGTTGATCATTAGTCTTCGCCAATGTAATCCGCTGTCTAAGCATGTGGAGACTTCCATGCAGATCTTGCTCTATTGGAGTATCGTATGAATAAAAGTGTATCCGCTTATGGTTTAGTCTAGAATCTTCCATGTATGAATTTTTACTACAAGATCGGTGAAAGACTTACGATGAACCATTTCTTACATCTCCTCCGCCCTTGCAAGTCATCCCGATTTAATCCTCCGCCTAGGTGTATAAGGGCATGGTTAATATTACTTAATAGTATAGCCAACTGTTGACTATAAGAAAGTGCCATGTCATCTGTAGCCAACATGTATAACAATCGATACTCAAAAACTAATTTTAAAGATCATTTCTTGCAAAGCACAATAAGTGTTATTTCTTCACAAGTTTTGGATGCAAAGTTGAACAGTTGAACGCTTTTGTTTGCAAAAGATACCTTTTATCTATTTCACCCGGATGTTTGTGAGCTCTAGAGATGAGATAATATCCAAGAAACCTATCGACACCATACACATGAGATGACCCCACATCCTTTGTCAAAATAAACAACTCCCCGATCAATGCATTTCACTCTTCGTGCAACGCACGGGCACCTTACTACTATAGATTAGTACGACCAAAATTGAACTAACATTATATATAGTACGATAATACTGATGCATGTCACCTAAAATTATATCATTCAAAACTATGTTCAAATACTAATCCAACGATATAGTTTTTGTTGACATGCACTAACATTTTGTCAGCTTAAATCTTCACCAAATTCAATGGGGACTAATAAACCACGACCGATGTAGTACAAGTGTAGAGGGCGGCATGCACGGAGTCTCCCTCTCACCCGCTGTATGCGGGCAAAGAAGCCGCTATATCACAAAACCCAACCACTCCCAAAGAATAAGTGGCTGTAAAATAAACGGACAAGCAACCATCACATCCCTCCGCTTTTTTTGCATTTCATCTCTCAGATTTACTTTCTCCTGCTCATCTCACACTCGATCCCTAGCTACTACTCCTAGGGCCAGTTCTTTGGCGGTTCCCAGCTTTTCCCACAAGACTAGTCACAAGGAGAGTAATAAGAAGGCGCCTCACTCATTTATTTGGGCTTCTAAACTACTACTCCGTTCTGGTTTATTCCTCACCATTGTAATTTGTGCTAAATTTTGACCAAAGATTTAATCGATAAAATGTTACTCCCTCCGCCTAGGTGTGTAAGTCATCTTATTTAAAACCAAATAATCCCAAAACACTTAGGCGCTGTGCATTAACTTCTACCTCGCTTGTTTCTTGACATATCAACCAATAAGAGATAAAGAATGTGCATGCTTTTAATGACTTGAGATATCAAACATGACATGTAGTGGTTAGTTCATTGCATGCAATACTATTAATTAGCAAATAAACATTAATGTTTCTCGCTTTCTCCTCCTCCTGGTCACGGTGCACAGCCTAAGATGACTTACTCACCTAGACGGATGGAGTAGTGCATGTGACATGCACTAACATTTCATTAGTTAAATTTATGATCAAAATTTGACACAGATTACAATGGGGACCAATAAACCAGACGGAGGTAATAGTAGTTATGGGATTACTAATCTAGAAGCCTAAAAGACTGGCCCCGGTACTCCTACTAGTAGTAGTACTCAAGTTGGAATTCCAATTGCACGGCACAACTTGTTAGGAAAAAATTGACATGTGGTGTAGGGAGCGGTTTGGGAATTTGCATGCCTTTCCAACTAGTGAGATACTCCGCATAAAGTACTACGTGAGAAATAACGACAGAGAAGGAAGCTAAAAGTAAACAATCAAACGAGCATTTTGCATTTGTTTTGCATTGAATCGCTTCACAAGCTTGACTAGTGCTGTTTTTCTACTTTTACAAAACCGCATCGTAATGTTAAAACGCGCATTTGCACATACATAAGTAATAGTAGTATTCCTCCGCCTAGGTGTACAAGTCTTCCTCCTTGGTCACGGTGCACAACCAAAGATGACTTATTGACCTGGACGGAGGGAGTAGCATAGTCTGCAAGCATATATCGAGAGAGACGTAGTGCGATAGTATATAGTAAAGTTTGTGCTATATGCACGCATTTGCAAAATGCGCATTTAATACACAAGGTTTCCAAACTTTCCTTTACATACTTAATTAAGGACGCTAAAAATTCCTGAACGCTCGATTTATCATTTGCGCCCCAAAACTAATGAGATCGCCTTTACGAAAAAAAAATTATACCTCCTAAAAGCCACGGCGCCGCAGAGCGCTTGCGGCGCGCCACGAATGCCCTAGTGCGCGTCGCTTCCCAACAAGACCGACACAACGCTTCTTCCTCAGCCTCGCAACTCGCGAGGTGCTGATTGGCGGCTTGCCCGGGCGAGCGCGATCTCACCGTGTGGTGATCCGCGCCAACAGTACTCGCTTGCTGGAAGCGCACCAGGTCCACGCACCGCCAAGCGTAGATGAGGCGCTGGTCCCGACTGCACGCAGGGCGCCGCACGGGCGCCCTCCGCCACCCTCACGGCCCTTGCACGAGCCTTTTCCGCCAAAGAGCCAATTGCTTGACTCTCTGGACGCGACATAGGCCTCCTAGGCAGCTTGTTCCGGGGTGCGCTTCTTCCTCGCCTTCTTCTCCGCTATATTTGGCACGCTCGCTAGAGGCAAAGCCTCCCACAAGGCGACATCCATTTCTTTCCAAAGCTCCTCAAGCTGGGGTTCGCGGGCGGCGCGGCGTTTCCTCAGAAGGGAGCCGACACGCCCTCCGACGCTGCGGCCGGTGAGATTGGGAACGCCGACGCCCCACCTTGACGCTGCCGTGGTGAGGAGCGGAACGCCGACGCCTCCTCGACTAGTGGCGGCGAGGAATGGAACGGTGACGCCACGACGCGGGCGAGGAGCGGAACGCCGACGCGGCCCTCCTCGACTAGTGGCGGCGAGGAACGGAACGGGCGGCACATCGCGAGCGGTGAGGAGCGAACACCGACGCGCCCTCCTCGACTAGTGGCGGCGAGGAACGGAACGGCGATGCGTGATCGCCCGCCGGTGCAGCGAGGGGCCTTAGGGCTTGGGAGGCGGCGCCATGGTGGTCGACGGAGAGGGAGGGGAGGAGATAGCGATGAACGTGAACGTGAGGGGAGGAGATAGCGATGTCGCCGGAGGCGCAATATTTATAGCGAGCAATGGCACACCCACGTAAGATATGGATCGAGCCAAGATCGATTTCTGATCGCAGGTTCAGTATGCCATCGACATGTGGGCCAAACACCTGTTGGGCCCATATGTCGCTGACCCAATGCACCTGCAATTAAGCAACAGCTACGGGCATATTTGTTGGAGTAAATTATGGGGAGCGAAGGGGTGGAAATATTTCTAGTCACAACGGATTGGACGAGCGTGGGGGAGGAGAGTCATGCATGCAGATTTTTTCACACGGGTGGAGTGGTGGGACCGCCGGAGGGAGAAGGAGAGTTTAGCAGGCATATTGTTTCCACACATGGAGAGGAAAAGATTTGGAGACGAACGGGCTTCCTGCAGATATGGGGAACGGTGCATAATAAGTCATCTTGCATGTCGGGCTAGGTATAGTCTCAAGTCATTAAAAACATACATGCCCCACACATGTTCATATTTCAAGGTGCACTAAATTATTGCATGCGATGATTAAGGCTGGCCATAATGGTGGTATCTTAGTTGGTATCATGCACACGGGAATAGTAGCAAACATGCTGATGTGGCAAAGAATTAAAGAAGAGAGGGGAGTTAGAGTAACTAGTGTTTACGCATGCATTGGTAAACACATTTTTGTGTGAAGAACGACATCACTAGTTGAGTACTTTTGCAAACTTCAAAAACTATTCCACCGCCTCTACTATCTTGCTAAGAGTAGGTGAAATTTTGAATCGAGCCCTTTAAGAGCATGGTTAATAGTATAGCCAATGCTGGCTATAAGCTGCCATGTCATCTATAGCCCATCTTATAGTCAATATGTAATAGTAGATGAAAAAGTGTACTACTTTTTTACTATGTGGTCCACATTTCATTCTCACAAAGTGCCTAGGAGCACGTATAGAGCTGGCTCTTCACGAAGAGCCCGCTTACCTTCTCTCTCCTCTTCTCTTTCCTCCAACTAAGCAAGAAATATACTAGTTTATTTCTTATGGCCCGTGACTCAGCTTTATTGTACTTGCTCTAAACTAGAAGGAGGTAGTGGTACTCTAATAGCTAACCTTGTTGTGATGACAAGATAGGACATGGCACGACCGGACGGAGGAACTAGTCTCATTGTGCATTTAAGTTTTGTTCAAGTCAATGTACCTCTACTTTCACCAGACTTATAGAAAATGTATCAACATTCACAATGTCAAATCAATATTTTTACACTCATTATAAAACGAAGTTCTTATACTCATTATAATCAGCATTGTAGATATTGATATTTTTAGTATAAATTTGGTCATGGGATTTCATTGATGCCCTCACAAAGCGTGGAGGAATCATAATCCTGTAATTTTAGAGACCGATTGCGCTTTTGTGGTAGCGCCTCTTGCATCGGGGACTATGACAGTCTGCTATGCGTGACTGAAGATGAAAGTGTTGAGCATCTCGGTTGATCAACAATCTTCAATTGTCAAAGATTAGCCGTCGCCAATAAGGTGGCACACTTAATCGCTAAGTATAGCTTTGACAATAGATTAGATGGTATTCTTGTAAATAATGTACCACCCTGTGTGGTGAATATTGTATCGAATGAGTGTACTAGTGTGGCTGGTTAATTAATATAAGGTGGTGTTCAAAAAAGTATAAATTTGGTCAAACACTTTGCAAACAGTTGACGGGAGTAAAAAGGACCAGAGGGAGTATCATGCATGCGGAGTTTGCTCATTTATAACCGGTCGAAGTCTCAAAGGGCCCGACCGCGCGAGGGAGGCGCAGGTCGGGGAGGCGCGCTGACGGAATTAAGTGAAGTTACATCCACGCTACGGGCATGGCGCGCATGAGGCGTAGCTATACCGCCAGCCTACATATGGGTCTAGTAGACATGACATCTAGTGGGTCCCGATAGTTCTCGAGAACTTTGGGGGCTTGCAGCCGCTTATCCACCGGCAAGCCAGCAACCCCACGCCTGCTCAAGACGCCTCTACTCGCCCCTCGCCTTCTACTACCTTACAACAGTTCGCCTCCCACTGCCTCGCCCTTTCACATTAGTTCGCTTCCCGCTTTTATGGGTACAACAGTTCAACTTTTCCTAACCTCCTCCAAAATCCATGGCCTCCCAAATCTCCATGGTCGCCACGGAGTACCAGGTTAGAGCCATCACCGGCGATCAGTTCATCGTCATCTACACATGTGGATCCGCAACGGTGAAAGCATGGCTTGCTCGCTTCACGCATGTTCAACAATTCAACGGATGAGTGGGTCGCTGGGCTAGATGTTGAGTACACCACAGTCCCGGGACGAGAGAAGGATCTAAAGGACTAAGAGAGGAAGAAGCCCGCCGTGATCCAGGTTTATGACATAACGTTTGCTTGGTCTACCACATATGCCATGCCGACGTTGAGTGCCAGGATTTTAAGAACTTCCTCAAGGACAAGAGTGAAATTCGTTATTGTAGGCTTTAAGAACGATGTGGATGTCTCAAGGCCGGATAGGTCTCGTTGTAGGCCAGCCCTTCGATCTCCGTAAGGCAAGCCTGGTGTCCTCCTCTCAACCTTCAATCTGACTCGGCAGCAGCCATGATTGATCCTTCAGACGCTAAATTGAAGAAACCTCATCACGAAGTTTCATCATGCATGGGAGTCGAAGACATTAGATGAAGATCACATCCCGTGACGCAGCAATGGATGCCTACCTTTGTTTAAATATCTACAAGGGTTGGATGAAGAAGCAGAGCCCAAAGGTCCGTTCAAGCAAAGAAGGCCGGCGACGAGGAAGAGGAAGAGGGACGAGGACGAAGTCGAGGACGTGGACTCGGACTCGAGTAGGTGGTAGTGCCGCTTCTCATGCTGGTTCTACTACGGTGTCAAGCGGACTAGTTGCTTAGTTTATTTTCAAGGGTGTGTTGTGCCGAGGCCCAGCAGAACTATGTTTAGTATGTTCTTTCTCGTTATTTGAACTCTTTAGTATGTACAAGTAGTACTAGTACTATGTCTTACTACTGTTCTTCTTGCAGCTTGGTACTACCGTCAGATCTTCGTGTTCCTACTGTACTTAATACGCTCGACTAGTAGTATAATTTGGGTCACGATTTGTGAAAGAAGTTCGACGGAGCGGCGGAAGAAGACGGCGAAGAGGTGGAAGAAGCCCTTCTAGCCATCCATGTTGCATCAAACGGCTCACATGAGTCGATCGACCCAAATTGCTCCATTAGATTGCAGGATCCACGTGGCATTCAAGGTCTCGGTAGATTCCGCGTCGCACCGGTTTGCGGGCTCGACAGCACATCACCGCCTTCGCCAGACAGCCACCATGCGCGCCTCCTCTACGCGGCGGAGACGACAATGACACGCTTAGTTCCTCCTCGCCGGCGGCAGGAGCACGTGCTCGCCCTCCTCTTGTATGCTGCATGCATAGACGGGCTCCACCAGCTGCTCGCGTGCTTGCAGCGGGCGGCATCGCGAGGAGGGACCGCAGACGACGTGAGCGGGCGAGCCTTCGCTTCATGGCACAGGATGGATGGCGGCGACACGGCGGTGATGGGCGAGAAATTGTTGGTCGAGTAGGTGGGCGCCATGCGCAACAAGCGGCGGCGGCATATTGATGAGTGCGCGGGGGAGCTTACTTTAGTTTTATATAAGGTTGGTCAAACTTAAAAGAAAACCGCATTAGTACACGTAAACATTAGACTTAGGCAGCGCTTTTATTAGTTAGTACCACAGCCACGATACGGAATCCTGTGCAAGCTGCGGAATCATGTCATGCTGTCGATCAAACGGTAAGGCCACCGTGTCGCTACCAAGGACATCCACCAACCTTTTGTGTGTGTGAAAACAATCTCTAATATTACTCAACTTTTTTCCGGGAAAGTTCTTGACGCTGCAATATTTCCATATATTTGAATTTAGCTCCAGTTCGTGTTTATTTGGATTTGGACGCTTTAGGTGCGCCTAGTTTTTTAATATTGATTTTGTGTGTGTGACTGAGAGAGAACGTGTATGTGTCCATATGTGTGTTGTATGAAGGGCAATGTGGAGATGGTGTGCGTGATACGTGACATAGAGAGGTGTGAATGTGCAAATGATCATGCATGAGTGAGACATAGACAGATATGCCGATACGTTGTGTATACATGAGAGAACGGTCTTCTAGTTTACTTGTGTGTGTGTGAGAGAGAGAGAGAGGGTGAGAGAGAGGAGCATCCGTAACACAACAACCATCTCTCTCGATTCGTCTGTCCCTCGCACGGTCGGATGCAACACATGCATCAACGCGCACATTTTGACACCCTCACCCGCCCCCGCCCACCTCAAGGCCCGCACAATCTCTTTGTGAATACCCATTTCTCTCCTTAGGTTTGTTTTCTCTCAATATCTATCTCTCTCTCTCACACACACACACACACACACAGCACAACACACACACACACACACACTCCCCGAGCACACAATTCATCCCCATCCAAGGTTATACGGCGACCACTCGCTTGTGCTTCTTTGCACCCCAACATGCACAACACCTCAATCTTCAAAGAGGGCATCGAGCAGATCAAGACGGCGACTACACCGCTAGAGAATGCGGGTCATTTGGAAGCAGGTGATGTGACGACGGCTGACTCGACCTCCCCCCTCCTCTCTCTCTTGCACAAAATTACCAATCCCTCTCTCCCCGCACAAAATTGTCAATCCTCAACCCACGAGATCCTTCCTCTCGCCCATGTTTTTCCAGCTCTCTCATCAAACATGTTGTCTCTTCTCCTTCCACGATACAGAATCTGGATGCACACGCATCTCACGATATTACATGTCTCCATCTTTCTCACAGCACCTAACTTCTTCCTCTCTCTTCTCTCTCTATCTCTCTCCCTCTGCCTCGTTAGGTTTGTCTCCTACTCTCTCGCCCACATACATACAATCTTTCCTGCCCTATCTGCTCCATCTTCAAAAGCTCTCTCTGCATGTTTCATTCACACATTGGGATATGTCAAATGTTGCTTCTATAATGGCCCTGTTTGGATCATGGGGTTAGAGCTAGTTTGGGTTAGTTGGGGCTCAAATAACCCAAAAGTATACAAACAGGAGGGTTAGAGTGGTTAGTTCCATCTAACCCAACTATCCCGTGGAGAGGTGCTTATTTGGGTTAGAGGGGTTAGAAATAACTCTAACTCTAACTGTGTTAGAGTATCCAAACAGGGCTGATGTAGAGTTATGGTTGTTTTTGTTGCATCCTACAAAGTAATAACTATGAAATGCATTTAGATTCTCATTTGACTGGGATTATGTGAGTTTGAGCATGTTGTGAAGTACTATAGACCTTGTATACATCTTGGGATTCACAATGATTGTAACTATTGAATTGTATAGACCATTACATTCAAGTCAATAGCCTAATATATTTATTTCACAATTTCAACAAATGATTAGTTCACTACAAACTAAGAAAACAAATGTGTACTCCTCCGCTTTTATTTAAGTCCACAGATTAGCATTGGTCAAAGTCAAGTTTTGTAAACTCTCGAAAGTTTATAACAAAAAATATTAACATATACAATAAAAAATAAATACCATTAGATTCATTATTGAATGTACTTTCACATCATACATATTTGTTATGGTAAATGTTTATATTTTTCTATAAACTTGGTCAAACTTTAGGAAGTTTGACTTCGTCAAACCTAATATGCAGAGTTTACTACTACTACTCGCTAGTTGCTTAGCCGAATCACTCAACACGCCACACGGGAGTCCAAAGGTCACAAAATTTTGAGGTCGGCGGAAAATCTCCCGCGACCCTGATTCGAGCAAAGGAAGTTACCATCATAGCCTTCGAACAGGCCTACGGATGACGCTTGGTAGGGGCTGTTTTCGTAACTTCAGTTCACCCTACCCAGCCAACCCCACCCCGGCACCCAGAGTAGTACACCTAAATACTCCCCATTTTCTATCCACACCGCAAAATAGACTTCTCCACGGCACCACAGCCTTCGTGCTCCTCCCCTTTACATCGGCGCACTCGTCCACCGCATCGCATGTGCCTCATCGACGACCTCGTACGCCGCACTGGAGCTGGTCCACCGTCGTTGTCGTACATGGATCCTCTTCCCCGTCATCGTCTTCCACGGTCTCGGATCTGCTTCCCGGAAGCGGACGCCAAGCACAGAAGTACCACCGTCAGGACAATGAACTGACTCGCTGTCGACCATGACTCACAGAGGCCGCCGCGACCATCGCTCTCCTCCTCGATTGGTAATGTGTATTGAATCACTTAGCAAACATGTGCAGTTCCAATTTTGTTCATACCTACCCTTCAAATTTCCTGGGTGCTATTGTTCCCGTAAAAGTAATTGGTTATAGCCTCCATTGTCCAACAGAATATCAGCTTGTAATTGTGCGCCGCTCATGTATCGCTACTGTGCTTGGGTAGGTTTTTCATCTACAACCGTAGTGTGGCAAATGATGGAAAGGTTTTAGAACTAGCAAGATGCCCATGCGCTGTACGCATCAAGATGCATTTGTATGAGTAGTTTATCTTGTGGGAGAAAAGGATGAACGAGGGAAGGCCTTATTTGCAAATCTGGAGAGGGTATGGGTATCTTTTGCAAAATTCCCATTTGTTTCCTTCCTATCTGCCGATATAAATCGGACGACCTATAATGCAAGAAAAAAGTATAGAGAAAAAAGTAGATAAGAAAGGAAGTAGAGATAAATATTAAATATTAAATATAAAATAAATATCTCTACTCTTATAAAAAACCGAGTTGGTGATGATGGTGTGCCTGCCATCCTGCAATATGGACCGTCTGATCTATATCTGACGGATAGAAAGAAAACTATGACAATTTTTATAAAAGATACCCGCACCCCTCTCCACATTTGCAGATAAGGACTTCCCTCATTCATCTTCGTCTCCCACAAGATAAAAAACTCGTATAAATGCATCTTGATGTTTCATGCAACGCATGGGCCTCTTGCTAGTAACAGTAGAGAAGAGAGTAGAGATAGCGAGACGCTGGAAAGGATCGCTGCTGCTGGAAAAAGCCGCCGCGTGCTAGTTTTGGCGCTACTGTGTCCGCGCTTTATAAATCCAACGCCCCCACTGCTCTGTGCCTTGCCACCGCCTTCCACGCTCATTTTTCGCCGCCCGCATCACCATGCCACCGCTGCCGGGATACTTGGGATACCGCAGCGTCATGCTACGCTTCTTCGGCGCTTCTCCGCCGAGATCCGTTCGCGAGATGCGCCGCCTTGGCCATTTCGACACCACTAACGAGGCCGCCACGATACGACGCGGCGGCGTGGCGACTCCGTGGCCTCATAGAACATTGAACTTCCCCAACATGCCGACGCGGGAGCGGGCGCAGGAGCTCGCGCCTCTGCCGCGGCTTAGCACCGAAGAAGATCGTCGCGACAACCGGAGGCGGGAGCACCGTCTCGGCATCGCTGAGATGGACAAGGAAGCCATGGCGCTGTGGCGCCAACACTTCCCGCATGACATCATCAACGAGCGCGAGTTCTACGCGCAAAGGAGGGCGGAGAGGGATAAGAGGAGGGCGGAGCGAGCCGCCTATCGCGAGGACAAGCATAGGCGAAAAGCGGACGCTCAATTCAACATGAGGCTAGGAGCAGCGTCGCCCTGGGAATCCGACGATGATCGGTATCTTCACGCCTACATTCAGACGTCGGAGGAGGACATCACCGAGGAGGAGTCGGACGACGAGGAGTAGTTGAATTATCTTCTTTTATCTATCTATGCTGAGAACTATCCTCTACTCTATCTACTTCTCGATCTCAAGATCAGAATGCTTTTTAAAGCGCCGCGTGTTGCGATTCTGTTGGAGATGCTCTAACATGGCAGATGAGTGCTTTAATGTTGCCCACAAGATGCGCGAGTATTACTAGTAGTATATTTTTCTTGCCATGTTGAGATTTTAAAACCACGAAAAGTAACATGCAGAGGAGCAATGAAGACCAAACACGGATATTCGGGACATCTTCAAGGAGCATGGCAAGTTAAAGAGGAGCTGCACCAACCTGTAGAACGAGCTTTGTTAAGTAACACCCTTTCAATTACTTTCGTAGCCTCGTGTTCTTCAATGTGTATATGCTGTAGTTTCGCTTTCTTAAGCGTGGTGTTCTTCGATGTGTAATAAGAAGAGTCTTAATCGTCCTAATGCTTTCGTTTTTAGCTTGATGTAGGAAGTGGGTGTTCTCACCTTGTAGTCTGTTTTTATATTTTTTTCCTTTTGAATTCACTTCTCCGAGTTCTGTTTATCTGGCTTCTACTAAATGGATCTAGGTTGCTCGAGTATTGATCTAAAAAGAAGTAACTTCATGTCGATGCGCTTCTCATGAGGAGGGAAGTATGGTCAACCTCGAGATCATGTTTCCAAAATGAGGCTGGATTACACACAAGGTTCTAGTTCCTAATGATGCTGGATTAGACACAAGGTGCAAATTCCCAGATGATGCTGGATTACACACAAGACAGGTGGAGTCGTCACTGTTCGTGTCCTCGTGGCATTAGTAAAGGCTGAAAGAAAGCGTGCAACAGCCCTTGAGAATGTAGCTGAGTTCCTGAAGAAGCGAAAAGACCAATCAGATGCTCTCTTCACCCAAGCCAAAGAAGAGATGGAAGAAGCCAGAAATAAGCTAGCAGAGGCAGAGCAGGCTAGGCATCTCCTGCTATCTAAAACTGTTGTCAATACAAAATTTCCTTCATAATAGCTAGGTTCAAATGTTTATCCAACAAGATGCTCTTGTGATGTCCGTGCATCTACTGATGTGGCACAAAATGTTTTCTTTCGGGTCATGTAATAACAGCAATTACATTCCAAACAATAACAAATGAATTATTGGACATGGTATAGTTCACGCGCAAGCCCGACATTCCAAGTTCAACTTCCACATCAAACGCATGTTCACAGATATCTGCACATTTCATACATAATGTCCACAACCATGATTCATTTCAAAGCCAAAAAATGTGAGGAGAGTTATAAATAAAGAAAACCTCTACTAGTTCCTGCTACCAAGCGAGCACAACAAGTCAAGACCATGCGTAAATTAATTATATTTTGGTCATTTTTTGTGTTCTAAAATGCCTGCTGCTCATGAAGGACGTGACGTGTTGCCGCACACGCTGGATTCAATGAAGGCAGGCGGACCAGTCTTAAGTTGGTTGCACGCCTGCCGGTGTCAAAACCGCGGATCTCGGTAGGGGGTCCCGATCTGTAAGGCCAAGGCTGATGGTAACAGAAGCAAGGGACACAGATGTTTACCCAGGTTCGGGCCCTTCGATGGAGGTAAAACCCTACTTCCTGCTTGATTAATATTGATGATATGGGTAGTACAAGAGTAGATCTACCACGAGATCGTAGAGGCTAAACCCTAAGAGCTAGCCTATGATGGTATGATTGTAATTGTGATCGGCCTTCTAGGACCAACCTCTCCGTTTATATAGACACCGGAGAGGGCTAGGTTTACATGGAGTCGGTTACAAGGAAGGAAATATAATATCCGGATCGCCAAGCTTGCCTTCCACGCCAAGGAAAGTCCCATCCGCACACGGGTCAAGTCTCGAGTCTTGTATCTTCATGCTTCAATAGTCCGGACGTTGTACACAGCCTGGCTGTCCGGATACCCCTAATCCAGACTCCTCGGAGTCCCTAACCAGGCTTCAATGATGATGAGTCCGGCCACGCAGCCTTGTCTTCGACATTGCGTAGCGGGTTCCTCCTCGAATACTCAAGGTAATTATCGAACACTCAAACCGTGTCCGGATCCACAAAATGATCTTCGCATGCCACCGTAGAGAGAATGATGTTTCACAAATGCAATCTGTCGACAACCTTTAGGCAACGCGACGTGTCACTACGGTCAGGTCATTATTCAACCGCCTTTCCACAACCAGCCACAACGCATATTGCGAGGCGGTTTCCTTGACACGTCTTGTCAAAGCAGAGATCGTGCCCGCTCATTACGGGATTCTCATCAATACGGGTATGGGTAATCCCACCACATCATTAATCGTGGCGCTTGGGAAGCAAGCGATTCTAACGGCAAGTGGGGAGGCGCACCGCTGCCTCTATAAAGGGATAAGATTTCCATTTTACCCACGCCTTCTTCCTCCTTTTGCCCACTCTTGCCCCCTCGAGCTCCAGCACCCAAGCCCAAGTCTTCTCCGCACAGCTAGACATGTCCGGAGCAGGAGGCAAGTGGGTGGCTTCCACGGTCGAGGAGAAGCACATTACAAATCTTCGGGCGGCCGAATACTTGGCCGCAGACATAGCGCACCGGCTACCGAACGCTGGGCAGGTCATTCCGACCCCGGGACCCCATGAGAGAGTCGTGTTCGTCGCCCACTTTGTCCGTGGATTGGGGTTTCCACTTCACCCCTTCATCCGCGGGCTCATGTTCTACTACGGGCTAGATTTCCATGATCTAGCCCCGAATTTCGTCCTCAACATCTCGGCGTTCATTGTCGAGCATGAGGCCTTCCTCCGCATCCGCCTCACTTCGCCTGTGGCTACAAATCTTGTGCGTGAAGTCAAGATCGTCGCTGCCAGCAATCGGAATGTGGAGGGGCCATGGTGGGCAAGATGCCTAATGTCACCTGGCCGGACGGCTCCTTTGCAGAGACCGTAATAGGGTGGCAATCGGGGTGGTTCTACATCACCGAGCCGTGCGGCGCCAACTGGGCGGCGGCCCCCGAGTTCAGATCCAGAGCCCCCATGTGGCTCACCTCCTGGGAAAGCTAGGGCCCGACTTGGGGCGAACCTACAGAGCTAACCGGACTCCAAACCTGCATCAAGAGCATGAAGGACAAGAACATCAAGCTCTTCAACATGATCCAGATCATGCTCGTTCGCCGGATCCTGCCGTGCCAAAGGCGGGCATTCAATCTTTGGGAGTTCGTCCCGGCCGAACACCACACGGTCCAGAGGCTCTATGGAATGAAGCACAAAGACGCGTGGAAGGAGCTGTTTATGGCCTCCGAAGTGCCTCCTCCCACATCCGAGGACCGCGGGCTTCACGCCACGCGGGCTCCTAGTCAGGTGAGTTTTCAGACTGCCATCGGACCCAGCTTTTCCCAATATATTCACGGGAGTCCCTTAAGTAATCATGCATATTTGCTTCAGGACTATGTGGAGACGGTGGAGCAGGTCTATCGTCTGCCCGCTGCCGGAAGGCCCAGCGGATGGTCTCCCGACGGAGATGCTAGTCCCGCACCATACAAGGTGCCGAGAAGAAGGCCGAGAAGAAGGCCCCTGCACCAAAGGGTCTCCGCCGTAAGGTTAGGCGTAAGCCTCGTCCCAAGATGACGGGCGACTCCTCCCACGAAGGGGAGGAGGAAGAAGAAGAAGACGCCCCATCCGGAAAGGACGAGGGGCCCGGCGAAGCGGGCCAGGGGGCTGGAAAAGGCCCTCGGCGCAAGGCTGTTATAACCCTGTTGTCCGATGATGACGAGACAGATTCCTCCCGCAGAAGCGGGGGGAATCAAAAAGAAATTCCACCTCCCCGCACTAGGGGGGAGAAGAAGAGAAAAGCCGCCCCGGAGGGGAGACTAGGGCGTGCAAGAAGGGGAAAACATCCCTTCCGGACTACTCCACCACGGCCGCCTACAGCGATGAAAGGTGGCTGCCCAGGGGGAAGCCCCTGGCACGATCGTGATTGTCGCACTCTACCGTGGTTTTAAGTCATAGCGGTTTAATAACGCCGAGCATATATGCAGTCCAGCCAGGGCTCGTCCGGAGGAGTCGTCTTCGGACGGGTCTCTGAGCGCCTCAGAGATGAACTCGCTCCCGACGGCCACCACTCCTCAAATTTCGCGGATGACACGGAGGTGTTGTCCCGGGTTCCCGAGCAGGGGAGGTGACCTGAGACGCCCAAGGCAGACTTCCAATGTCGGACATGCGGGTTCAAGATCCCCACGGATCGCGTCGATGAGAGCCGCAACAAGGCGGACTCCCGACCGAACACTGCTCCGGAACCTCCGACGTTCCGGACTTGGGCGAAAGCAGCCCTGGTTAGGGAGGGCGAGCCGCCGTGCCGAGGACTTCCATCGCGCCAACGGCGCCGATAGCTCGTGGAAGCGCTTGAGGCGCTTCCATGGAAGAAGAGCACCGCACTCTCATGAGTGCGGTGATTCAAAGGTTCTGTCCGCCAAAAGCGGACTGACCAAGCTCGCATGCCTCCCGACGGGCTTTGAGGTAAGTAATAAAATGTATGAAATTACCACCGATAGGTAGTAGCCTCGATACTGCTTGGTGTTCGGAAGAAAAGCCAAACGGAGGGTCAAATATAATCCGCAAGAGTCTAATAATAAGTATTGTTGTGAATAAGCAGGTGTCTTGCTGCTGCTGCCCGATCGCCGAGGTTGCCGAATCAAGCGGGACCGGAGCAAAGCGCAGGAGAGCTCGGCCTCACGAAGAGGCAGCTCGAGGAGACTAAAGGTAAGCGATTCCCGCTCAGATATATTTAAAGATAGGCAAATTTGTCAGTCCTAACGCCAAAGCGCCGTGGATCAGGTAACAGGCCACCGCCAAGTGGCATCCTCAAGAAAACGCTGTCCGAGGCTGAAAACAAAGCGGCCTTGGAATGCAAGGAGCGCGAAAATCAAAGTGCTAGAGTGGGCGAGGAGAAGAGGAGCTCCAGACCTCGGCAAGAAGTGCGAGTCCATGGAGCATAATCTAAAGATGAAGGAGGCCGAGCTATGAAGGCCCTTGTAAGTTTGAAGGATGCCAAGGCCAAAGCCGAGAAAGCACAAGCAGAGATCCAGGAGGCCAAAAGATAGCAGCGGGTAAGAAATTCTTTGTGCAAAGCAAACATGTGGAGGAGGCGTTTCTTTTACTTACTCGAATACGGAGCTCTCTAGGGGCATTTGCAGATCTGCCCGCAGCGTCTTAGACGCTGCGGAGTTCCACCGTGCCCAGGAGGGGAGCTCCACGGAGAAGCTGTTCTGGTCCCAGTATGCTGGGGCCGTTCATCCGATGCCTCTGAACGACCAACTGAAGCAGTTGATCGAACTCCACAGAGCGGCCGAACTGTCTATGAAGGACTACATAGTCAGGATGTGGCCTGGTGAGCTCCTGCCCGGTAGCTACTTTGGCCTGATCAAGCGGATGGTGGATGTCTGCCAGCGGCTTGAAGTGATCAAGCGATCCGTTTACATCGGAGGTGCCCGCCGAGCCTTTGCCCGCGTCAAAGTGCATTGGGGCAAGCTGGATGCGGAAAAGCTGGTCAAGGACAGGCCACCGGAGGGCAAGGCGCATCGCCATCCCGAGATGTACTACGATGGCGTGATGAAGGGTGCTCGTCTAAATGCAGCCGATGAGTGTACCAAGGGCGCCATTTTGAATGAGTTCACTTCATCATGTTTGTAATTTAAAGACGAAGTTACTTGCGCTATGTAGCGCTTTTGTTATTTAAAATATTACCTTCTTTGCGGCTGTTTATAAAATCCTGAAAGTAGGCCAGTCGTCGGCTTCCGCCCCCATGTGACTAGCACTGGGGTGTTCGTGGGAAACCCGGACACTCTTTATCCAAATGTTTGGTCCCTTAAGGAGGTCTCCGGCGCAGCGAACAAGGCAATCGGACTATGCGGCTTTATAACTTTCACTTGGCCATAGAAGGCTACAATTTTAAATTTCAAGTGAAGCCCAAGAATCTGAAGATCAATCGGGCGCTTATACACGCCTAGATCGGACGGCCGATTTATCGCCTAAAGCAGAAAATCTTTAAGGATTTTAAAACCTCTCGAACAGCGACCAGCTCTCGCCACATCATGCCGGTCAGTTTTCGGCTTTCTCTACTGAGGTGCTCGTCCGAAAGAGTCAGGACACAATCGTAGTAGTTCCCCCTGCGCTACCTTAGCCGATATAACGGAACGTAAGGCACCAAAACAAAGGAGCCGGGCTATCCCAACTGTAGACCCAAGACATGATTCGGAGCTGATGCATATAGTGCTATAAGTTCGGGGTGCCGCACTATTGAAAGTGTTCCGACCTTATTTGCTGCCCGACCGTGGAGAAAGTCCAGCAACCTGGGGGGCGGGGTGCCGCCCCCATGGAGTTTGGGGTGCCGCCCCCATTTTCCTTCGTCGCCTGCCTCCTACTCGAGCCAGACATAGTTCGGCGAAGAGCCTCCTGACAAAGAGAGAGACTTTAATGAGTCCAGCATGTCGCCGAAGGGCGAGTGCTGGAAAATATCCGCAATCCTGGCCCGACGGGCTCTGGAGTGCGCGAACAGGAACCAACGTCCGGATACGAATCCGGGGGTTCGGAGTCACAGGCCATCGCCGAGGCAAGACCCGTGTTCGGCTCCACCACCGATAAGTGTGCAACCTGGGGGCGGGGTCCATCCCTCCGTCCTTAGGCAGCGCAGCCTGCTCCGGATCTAGGTCCGGAGATACTACGGGGGCGATACCCCGAGCTTCGTCCGATGGCAGGTCTAAGCCGTGCTCGTCGTGACTGTCCTGTGCTCCGGGCATAGGCCCAAATCCATCAAAGATCAAGTCTCCGCGGACGTCCGCCGTGTAGTTCAGGTTTCTAAACCTGACCTGGTGGCCAGGGGCGTAGCTGTCGATCTGCTCCAGATGGCCAAGCGAGTTGGCCCGCAGTGCGGAGCCGCCGAACACAAAGATTTGTCCGGGGAGGAAAGTCTCACCTTGGACAGCATCGTTGAAGATGATTGAAGGAGCCATCGAGCCTGACAGCGACGACACAGAGGAACTCTCAATGAAAGCACCAATGTCGGTGTCAAAACCGACGGATCTCGCGTAGGGGGTCCCGATCTGTGCGTCAAGGCTGATGGTAACAGGAAGCAAGGGACATAGATGTTTACCCAGGTTCGGGCCCTCTCGATGGAGGTAAAACCCTACTTCCTGCTTGATTAATATTGATGATATGGGTAGTACAAGAGTAGATCTACCACGAGATCGTAGAGGCTAAACCCTAAGAGCTAGCCTATGATGGTATGATTGTAATTGTGATCGGCCTTCTAAGGACCAACCTCTTCGGTTTATATAGACACCGGAGAGGGCTAGGGTTTACATGGAGTCGGTTACAAGGAAGGAAAAATAATATCCGGATCACCAAGCTTGCCTTCCACGCCAAGGAAAGTCCCATTCGGACACGGGCCGAAGTCTTGAGTCCGGACGTTGTACACAGTCCGGCTGTCCGGATACCCCCTAATCCAGGACTCCCTCACACGCGGTGAGGAGGCGTGCTCAGCCGGGCCTGCAGCGAGTGCGGCCCTCCTTGCCGGCGCGCCGGTTCAATGCCTGCGCTATGAGAGGTCGCGTCCGTGTCAGAGCAATCACTCCCTCCAGTCCTTTTTTGTTTGGGGTATAACAAAATCTCGTTTTCCATTCACATTTTACAAGTAAAATTCGTGGACAAACTTTGACCCAAAGTACGATGGGGACTAGTAAACCAGAATGGAGGTAGTAGTTTTTTAATCAAAGAAGGGTTTCCCCTCCGATTTTCATTACTAAAACCAGCATCTAAATCTAAACCATAGTATTTGCCCTAGAACTACCAGGTTCAACATCTCGCAACATAAACCCATACAACCACCATCGCAAAAAAACCATACAACCATACGCCAAGGAGGTGCGAGTAATCTTTGTGAATTCCATTTTTGCTCCATACCAATCGTTCTGAAAACTACTTACTACTTATAACGCGCCATTGAAAATCATAACTCTTAACCTCGCTAGAAAAACGATATTTTAAACGTGGCTACTCGATCTGTGGCAACTGGCGAGCCACCGCGCTCCAAGTCGTTCACCCGTGGTCCCGACCATCAACTCCTACGGATCAAATTATCACGCGAGCTGACTATTCCTACAAAGGTGCTCCACCACGTACCCGGTACCCGCGAATGCAGCAATCGTGCACCTAGGGTTTTAGGGTTTATTTGTTAACGTCGCCTTTACGTAACACTCATGTGTGCGAGACAGCGAGAGCCCGATCTGCGTCGTCGCCTCTTCTCTTCGTATATGTACTCCACCGTTTGTCTGGTGTCCAAAAATTATAATAACTACTAGCAATGTGCCAATGCGTTGCCACACGATCAAAGTAGATTATTACATATTCACCGATTTGATAGAAAAAAGTCTAGTTTTGAAATCACGATATCACTAAAAATATGTTATGTTTCACTCAAAATATATTCCTTTGGCGTTTTGATGAGATAAGGGAGGAATGTTGTTGGTTTCAAGATTCGAGAAGTGGTATATGTCTAATTTCTACTCTTACTAGAAAGATGCCGTCGCTGTACGGAACATCAAGATCTTGTGGGAGAAAAGGATGAACGAGAGAAGGCCTTATCTGCAAATGTGGTGAAGAGTGGGTAAATTGCCATATTTTCCTTCCTATCCGTCGATATAAATCGGACGACCTACATTGTAGGATGGCAGGCCCACCATCATCAGCAACTCTATTTTTATCCCTACTCTTTTAAAAAGCATTGTCGGTGATGATCGTGTGCCCGCCATCCTGAATATAGGCCGTCCGATCTATATCTGACGGATAGGAAGGAAACTATGGCAATTTTGTAAAAAGATACCCACACCCCTCTCCACATTTGCAAATAAGGCCTTCCTCGCTCATCCTTTTCCCCACAAGATAAAATACTCATACAAATGCATCTTGATGTTACAGATAATGCATGGGCATCTTGCTAGTTGTTGCAAAAAGCCCATGTGTGTGTGAGAGAGAGGGAGAATGGAGGAGGACGGAGTGCATGTGTGACAAAGACACAGGGAGTGTGTGCGCGATAGGTATCAGCTTAAAATGAGGCGATAGTGCGTGTGTGCACGATTGAGAGGGCGTGTCTCGAGAAGGGAAGAAAAAACTACATAGATACAAGGAGCAGGAGAGAGACATGTATGCGATGGTTGAAGCACGAGTGTGCGGGTGTATAAACCTATCTAGAGACTAGCTAGTCGATAAATGTTTGTGAGTGAAGTACGAGTCGGGTGCGGCGCGAGAGTTTTGTGTGATAGAGAGAGAGGTGAGTCGGGAAGGGAGTGGAAGCAGGAGTTGTGTGTGTGTGTGTGTGTGTGTGTGTGTGTGTGTGTGTGTGTGTGTGTGTGTGTGTGTGTGTGTGTGTGTGTGAGTGAGAGAGGAGACGGTAGTCGGGGTTGTGTGATCGGTAAAAATGAATAATGTCGATCTGGGATGGAGATTTAAAAGGAGACCGCAACAAATGTTGTGTCTCTGAGAGAGAGAGAGAGAGAGAGAGAGAGAGAGAGAGAGTAATTTTAGTGGTATGAGTCATATGTAGAGAGAAAGAGAGAGAGAGAGAGAGAGAGAGAGAGAGAGTAATTTTAGTGGTATGGGTGTGAGAGAGAATCCCATAGAGAGAAAGACAAAGTGAAAATGAGTGGAGACTGTGTGTGTGGCGGTGAACAAGAAAGCTTAGGTACCGAGTACTAGAGAATAGTAGAGACATGAGAGATAATGAAAACAGTGTAATGTATAATGATAGGGAGAGTGTGACACTTCTCAAGGGAGACGTCGAGAGACCATGTTTGCGAGGATAGGAGAAACATGAAGTGAGCGTGCAGGTGAGCTCGAGAAAAGAGAGTGATAGCTACCTGAAGGAGCATGCATGCGAGAGAGATGGGCGTGAAAGGAGTGAACAAAAAAGGGATTCAAATATTTGAATTCGAGATGATGATACATGTAATCCATACTCGAACCAAAATTGATCTATCAAACATGCATACTCATATGAATTCACGCACATCTATGTTATTTAATATGTAGGTATTACTAATCCATACATTTTAGTAGAACATAATTTGGTTAAATTTTTTCGAATTCAACCGTAAGATTTCGAGATCGTTGTATTTGTAAATCATATTATACATATAAAGGAGCAGCATTCTTTGTTGTGCTTTTGAAAGTATATATAAAAAATGATGTATATAGAATGTAATTCCAATTGAAAATGGATCCCTTGAAAAAATAGAATACAAGCGGGATTCAAATTGAGTTGGCACGATAAACGTGCACTCTGCAAAATTTGAGCGAAGCGGGAAAGTCGCGATAACATGAAACCAAAATCTGCGAGATGGAAATCACTCGCCTATCCTCGCCACGCAAAGTCTATCTGCTGGATTTCTATAGGTTTCGATATGGGTAGGTTTGTAATTTCACCCAAGCGTGGCGTAACCGCCTCTCACCGGATTCATACGTTGCTAGGCGCCAAAACACAAGTGTCCTCGGCGAAATCGACTCCTCCCGATTCATATTCATACACGGTGGGCGCCAAAAACAAACTCTAAATCGGCAAATATTTGGTGTATGCGAGATTACCGTCCTATCCTCAACCGACTAATGTTCTTTGTGATGTAGTAGAAATTTGAAGCAGGGGCTAAGTTTGTAGATTTCCTCACATTTGAGACAAGCGCCCAATACATGGTTCCCCCTTCCTCTCTACCTCCCTTTTCCCCATTAGGTACTCCGTGGGCGCCAAAACACCCTCTCCACCCACCCTCCTCCGTCCGCCGCCGTCCTCCACCCCATCCACCGCCGTCCTCCTCCAACATGCCGGAGCTGATACCCCGACGCCGCCGTCCATTACAAGAGATCGACCTCTCTCATCCACGCCTTCAGAACGGGATCCTTGCATCCCGTCCTCTCGCTTCATCCCCGCCGTCGTCCACCTTGCCGGCGCTGCTCCTACGATCGTCTCATCCACCGTGCCCCGCTGCCACCGTCTACCCTCCTAGATCTACTTCCACGCCGCTGACAACCATCGCTAACGCAGCACCGTCAAATTCTCAGCAGATGCGTACACGGCGCCGCACCAGAGGCGGTACTCTTTTGTATATGCTCAACTTATTTATCGCAGCAAGAAAATAGATCGCCACTGCTTTACTCTGATTTCTTGTCTTGGTTGCGAAGTTGCCTTTGTCCGGTTTGCACCTTCAGATCCGCCATGGCACGCTCAACACCATACTCCCAATGCTTATGGTTTTCCCCTTTTATATTCCACACTAGTTAAATCACAGTAGACTAAATTTCAAAATTTTGTCGATCGATTTTCAGAGCTCACGGAGTTCGCGGTCACGATCGAAGGGCTCGGGTGGTTGTGGGGCCTCGCCGAGCGAAGAAAACTCGACGCGGGTGGGGGTTGGGGCGCGGTGGGGTGGGGTGGCGGAGGAACACAGCGGTGGGGCCGTGGTCCGGCCCGGCCCGTCCGTCTGTTACTGTATGGGAAGAATCGAGAGCGAGGAAGAAGAAGGGTTAAGAGACGTATGATCTTCATCCAACCGCTTGAAATGGTCGAGAGACAGTGGGAGTTGCATTCTTAATGCGCTCACGGTTCATCATGTGTGCACTGCGCAACCAACATTTTATTATCCAAAATCTTCTTGCTCTTCTTTACCATGTTCCTCTTCCGTTCTTCTTTAATATGTACTCTCTCCGTTCCTAAATACAAGTCTTTGTATAGATTCCACCATGGACTACACATGGAGCAAAATGAGTGAATCTACACTCTAAAATGTATCTGGATACATCGTATGTGATCCATAGTGGAAATCTCTACCAAGACTTATATTTTGGAATGGAGGAAGTATGCTAGTAGTATGATATGTTCCTTGTCTTGAAGATGAGCAGGGACATTTGCAATGTAGAGGTCTATACGGTCGGTTATGATGTACACTTTGAGCCTCTTTGATTCGTAGGATCTTGTAAACATAGGAATAGGATTTGTTGTGGCCTGCCCACTTGAATCCTATAAGAATAACAAGGAAATGCGGGAGCTGTGTAAGCCTTTGAGAGTTACATCGATATTAATATGACCGCACCTTCACTTGAAGTGAGCTGGTATCCGAAGCCTTTCTATCCGTATCGGCAATACTAGCACATATATTCCAGCAAGTTCCACTTTGCTGATTTTACTCGATGCTTAAGGTTTTCCGTTATATCTACACTATGATCGATGTAGCTGCTTTGTGTCACACTAGCAGCAGTCCACTCTTGAAGCTAAACACTGCAATGACTTACAAAATTGGCACCAAGGCATTGAGTGCCATTCTGGATGCAATGAAACTCATACGCTCCCCGCCTATTGATTCTTGTTCAGAATATGGTCCTAATGACTATTCTAACCTCGAGGAGTCAAAGGCAGATGGCCTGTCCTGTTCACCCATCAAGGTGCCTGTTCTAATTTGGCAATGATTTATTGATTGCGGATATCTTGCAAATGTTGTCTAGCATTTCTTCTACTTTGTTTCACCGCCATCTGCTTAGTTTACTCATCATATATGTCGAGATGCCATGCCCATCCATTATCAATACATATTCCATCTGTCATCATACCATGTTTTCCACTCAAATGTTGTTCTTGTGCATCGGACATCAAAAGGAGAGGGTGATTGCCGAACTGAAGGAGCACCAAAGAAAGTCCTTGAAAAACATGGTGGTGCCGAGAAATCAGACAACACCCCACTTATATTGGTTGTCAACCAATGACACAAAACAAGGGACCGACTCAGCAGACTGTACCCATACTTCACTGGCCACACCACTAGCCCCACCACACGGGACCTGCACTCTAGCAAAAGGTATACCGATTTCATTTGCCATAGCACCAGCTGTACCACAAAAAAATCCCACTCCAGCAAAAAGTATAGCAAGTCCTGAAGGAAATATGCCCTAGAGGCAATAATAAAGTTATTATTTATTTCCTCATATCATGATAAATGTTTATTATTCATGCTAGAATTGTATTAACCGGAAACATGATACATGTGTGAATACATAGACAAACATATAGTCACTAGTATGCCTCTACTTGACTAGCTCATTCATCAAAGATGGTTATGTTTCCTAACCATAGACATGTGTTGTTATTTGATTAATGGGATCACATCATTAGGATTATGATGTGATTGACATGACCCATTCCGTTAGCCTAGCACTTGATCGTTTAGTATATTGCTATTGCTTTCTTCATGACTTATACATGTTCCGGTAACTATGAGATTATGCAACTCCCGTTTACCGGAGGAACACTTTGGGTACTACCAAACCTCACAACGTAACTGGGGGATTATAAAGGAGTACTAAAGGTGTCTCCAAAGGTACATGTTGGGTTGGCGTATTTCGAGATTAGGTTTTGTCACTCCGATTGTCGGAGAGGTATCTCTGGGCCTTCTCGGTAATACACATCATATAAGCCTTGCAAGCATTGCAACTAATAAGTTAGTTGCGAGATGATGTATTACTGAACGAGTAAAGAGACTTGCCATGCTTGAGATTGAACTAGGTATTGGGTACCGACGATCGAATCTCGGGCAAGTAACATACCGATGACAAAGGAACAACGATGTCGTTATGCGGTTTGACCGATAAAGATCTTAAGTAGAATATGTAGGAACCAATATGGGCATCCAGGTTCCGCTATTGGTTATTGACCAAGAATAGTTCTCGGTCATGTCTACATAGTTCTCGAACCCGTAGGGTCCACACGCAAGGTTTCATGATGAGTTATATTATGAGTTTACATGTTTTGATGTCTTGAAGGAGTTCGGAGTTCGGATGAGATCGGGGACATGACGAGGAGTCTCGAAATGGTCGAGACGTAAAGATTCATATATTGGATGATATGTTTAGGCCAAGGGGTCAAGCCCATGAGGCTTTACGTCGGTGCAAAAATGAGTTTTGCGGAGGCTAGGGGGCCAAACGCCGGAGACCCTGGCGTCTGGCCCTGGGCCAGACGCCGAGACCCATGGCGTCTGGGCCGGACGCCAAGGTTTGTGGTGTTTGGTCCTGGAGTCCGAGTGGGACTCTTGCCTTTCGGGCAAAACCGACTTTGAGGAGGCTTTTGCTCCAAGTTTCGACCCCGGGGCTCAACATATAAATAGAGGCGGGGGCTAGCACCAAAGAGACAACAATTGATCCCTTGATCTCTTAGCCGTGTCTGGTGCCCCCTCCACCATATTCCACCTCGGTCATATCGTCGCGGAGTTTAGGCGAAGCCTGCGCCGATGAGAGCATCATCATCGTCCACCACGCTGTCGTCTTGTGGAACTCATCCCGACACTTTCTTTGGATCGAGTCCGGGATCGTCATCAGCTGAGCGTGTGCTGAACTTCGGAGGTGCCGTCGTTCGGTGCTTGGATCGGTCGGATCGTGAAGGCGTCGACTACATCAACAGCGTTGTCATAACGCTTCGCTTATGGTCTCACGAGTGCGTGGACAATACTCTCCCTCTCGTTGCTATGCCATCACCATGATCTTGCGTGTGCGTAGGATTTTTTTTTTTGAAATTACTACGTTCCCCAACAAGTCCACCGGCGAAGACCTATCCCAAGCTATGAGACGGCCAATTCCTGCAGATTGGAACCCCATTCCATTTATTCCCATTTAAAGACAATGCTTTCAATGTTGTTAGGGACTACGTGCATATATTCCCATCATGGGAAGATTGTAGTGAAGACAAACACCATTTTCACATCTTCCTGTCCAACTTACGTGTAAGTGCTATTATTCATGGTTATTATTTTCCCGTTTTTTGCTGATTGAACACATCAATGATTTACATTACATTGTTGTAACTAGGCGAGGGTCAATCTGGATAGTCATGACGAGCAAAGCTTGCTTGTGCTTTTCAAGGAAGCATTGCAAGAGTACCGTGTTACCCGAGGAAATCACACTTTGATGGCAAGTCTATAAGCGAATTTACGTGAAGTCTCCTGTGCTAAATTTAGAAGACATTGAATGGAAAAACCTTGTTATGCAATGGTCTCGTTCGAGGATGAGGTCTGTCTATGAAATCACATGACAATTTGAACTTCTACTTTTCCGCATGTGCCTTACGGATCTTTTTGCAAGAAATCTGCTCGAAGAAGAATTCGGTATGAAAAGAACGGCGGGATATCGCAAATATGCTGCCCGCTGCTTTGCTCTTGTTAGTACCGTTGTCTGTATCACTTTGTACTTGCATACATACCCGGTTCATTATGTGACAGCAAGATGCATGATAGCTTGCTTATCGCTTGTTCGCTCCAAATTATCGATCTGTATGAATGGTTACATTAGTGTAGAATATATCCAATGCCAATGTTTTTTAGCTCTGCATTGTTCTTGTAAGTACATGCTGTCCTTTATCGATGTACTTATAATGACGGGTAGTTGTTCATGTACCATCACTCTGCAGCTTATTTTCCTTTGCCCTCCATTTTCTACACATCGATCTATATTTACTCTTACCATAAGGTTGGTATTGAAGAAGTTTAGCTGTGCATTGCTCTTGGTTGTACCTTTTGCTGTATCACTGCACTTACATTTATAGCTACTTGGTTATGTAGCATCACTCTTCATCTTATCTTAAATATTCTCCATTTTTTCGTATATTATCACATCTATATTTACTCTTAACAAAATGTAGAATAAAGGCAATGCTTATGAAGATCATTACATGCTAAACTTCTTGAATTGCCCCCCCATCGGCATGGACAAGGGCTTTATAGAGCCTGTCTTCACCGATAATGTAAGTTTGTCCTTCTCAAGCCTTCAAACTTTGTTGTGTATATTTGGTTAGGCATGGTACAACAGCTATTTATTTTTGGTGTTTGCATCAAATTGCATGTTTAAAGTTTATTATGTACATAAACAAAAGTTTGTCCTTCTCAATTTAAGTTTTCAGTTGTACAACCAAGTTCCTTCTTCATACCATGTAAATTAAACTATACATAGCAAGTGATCTTCTTTTGCACTTGCATGTATGCTTCATTCTTCATCCGTAATCCAAAGGTGTGGTGAACCTACCCACTACAACACAATGTCATATTCTGCAATGTCTTAACTATGAACAATGTCATATCATTCTACTATTATTTAAACCATCTCTTTATTTGCCAATCTGAAATGGGATAAATTGACAACACACTAACCATTGATACTTATGAGTTCTTGATTTGTAATCCGGTTGGTGTCGTGAAGGTGCCAACTCCTTCACAATGTCATTTCCTGCCATGTCTTGACCGAACAATACCATATTGTGTTAATGCAATTTTAAAGCTGTGTCACTTTATTAAATCGAAGAAGAAATGTGATGAATTATTATACTTGATACTTTTATGTGCAAAACCTGTCATCCGTCTGCTTGTTTTTTTCGAGTAAGGAAGATATAAGTGTTGAACAAGCGCGATCTCATCATCTTGCTCACCTGCTTGCGCTGCAGCTCCCAGCAGGCTAACCTTTCTTGAACTTTATTGAAGTGATGTCGGTTTTGTATATTATTTTGTCGGCGTGTTTAGTTGCCTTTGGTGGCGATCTTTGATGCCAGTGTATGTAATCTATTTGTCTGCTTGTGCTTTATTATCATAGTGGCGAACTTTGATGCCCGAAGGATGTAATATGCCGTAATTTCTTTATTGTATAGTCTAGGTTTTTCTTATTCACGATGCTGCGCTTATTTTATCAGATATATATCCTGTCTTCATGATAAACCGCCAAACCGTAAAATTACAATTACATAATTGGGCGTCATGCAATCGGGATGTAGGTTGGGCACAAACGCGTGCCGAACAGCTCACGAGCTGGCAAAGCAGAAATGAACCCGACCCATGATTGTGCGAATCAAATCACGGGCTTTTAATAGGCCAAAATTGTCTCGGTCCTTGTTTGGCCCAATCGGATATCGGTCATGCGCGGGCGGATGCAACTTCGGGCGTGAAGTTAGGCCTAACTATATAACGGGCTTTTAACGGTAGAAATTAATATAGGGCCAAAATGTTGAGCAGACCCTTAACGAGCCAAACTAATATCGGGCGAATTACTAAGTGGGCCTTTAGCAAGTGGGCCCAAAAGCATAGTGTCCGGTTGTGGGCGAATTTGATATGGGCCATAATTGAGCCCAAAGCCTCTTAAAGGGCGGACTGATCTGGCCGTAATTTATTAAAAAACATGGTAGGCTTATAACGGGCGGATCTCATATGGGCCACTTTTAGGCCTGGAACTTGGCAGGCCATTAATGGACCGGATCAGATATGGGCCGACATTTGGCCCAAAATATGGCAGCCAGTTAATGGGCCGGCCTACTAGGGTCCTCAAAATCTTGTGGGCCTACTGGTGGGCCGCCCATTAATGTCGGTAAAATCTCGTGGGCCTTTAGCTGGGATGGCCCATTATGATCCGCAAGATTCTTGTGGGCCTTTACCTGGGCCGGCCCATTATGGCACACAAAAATCTTGTGGGCCTTTAGCTGGGCCGGCCCATTATGGCCCGCAAAATCTTATGGGCCTTTACAGGCGGCCCATTATGGCCCGCAAAATCTCGTGGGCCTTTAGCTGGGCCGGCCCATTATGGTCCGCAAAATCTTGTGGGCCTTTAGCTGGGCCGGCCCATTATGGTCTGCAAAACTTGTGGGCCTTTAATTGGGCCGGCCCAATTAAACTTGTTGGGCCGTGCCACGTGTCGACGTATCATAGGCGCCTTCTGTCCAATGAGTGGATGACATCTGTCCCAGCGGTGAGCCAACACGTGTTTCCTCCAGCCAATGATGATTTTACACGTGGAAAATCCCCATTTGGTCGGGGTTGTTAACGGGATATCGGATCCAAAACCCGACCCAATAGCTTAACAACGTTCCGTTAAGGTGGATGCCACGTGTCGGTCACCCTTGACGAAAGCACTTCTGTGACGCGCGATTTATCATCATGGAAGTGGACACTTCCGTGATGATAATTTTCGTAATGTCATGGAACACTTCTCTGACAACCGACAGTATGACTATCTTGATTACATCATAAATTTGTCATGGATGTACATGCATGACAAAAAGCGCGACCTAATGTGACAAACACGTATCATCACGGAAGTGTATTTTTTGTAGTGTATTCCACATTGGCGAGGCCTCATGGGCGACGGCAACCTTTACACCGCAGCCAAACCGGTGAACCCTCATACTCCTCTCCGCGGGCTTCCTCTGCGCGTCTTCCCTGGCTCCGCGTCGTCCCTTCCTAGGCCTCGCCGTCGTCCACCGCCGTGGTGCTCGAGTGAGGCCTGGTCAGCGTGGTCAAGGCGACTTCCATCGGAAGAGTCTTGTCGTGGAGAGGTGACAATGGGTCCACGACCCACACCAATTTTTGTGATTTGCCAAGTAAGTCGCTTTGTCGGGCTGTTGGGCTGCAAATCTTTCAAGACGAGGAGAGCTTTCATTCGGTTGGCGAAAATGGCCCACCAAGAATGAGAAATGGGTTGTACATTTTTAAAACACATCAAACCGGCAATTAGTTTCAAATATCTTTTTTTTTATTTTGAGATTTTAAATTACATTAATTTTTATACCTGGAGAATTTGTTGGATTTTATATTGATATACATTTATTTTTAAAATTAGTTTGAATGTGAGTCGAAATTTCGGGATTAAAAACAGTTCGGACCGCACGGAAATATGCAAAATTTCGTATAATTTTTTAACCGTGGCCACAATATGGGCTGTAATGCTAACAAAACGAATATGGGCTCCAAAAAAATTGTAACATCCCAAATTTTCAATTTGGAATGTTATACATAGAGCATCATTGCATATCATATTTTTCATTGCATTTTCTTTGCATTTTGCTCGATCCTAGAAAATTCTACACAAGTCAAGGACCCACGGGGAGAGTTGGGGATTTTCGTTATTTTCATATTTGAGTTTTCTCAAATTTTGAAAATAGGATTATTTGATTTTAATTATTTTATCTTCAATTATTTCTATTACGAAAATATGAGAGAGGGAATAAAATGACTTTCCCAAAATAAAGAAATAATGAAGATTTAATAATAAAATCAAACAAGATTTTATTTTGAAGTTTTTGCCTTTTTATTTGAATTTAGGAAAAATGCGCGTTTTTCAAAATTGTATTTAGGCCCCAAATAAATGTTCATTAAATCCGGCTTGATTTTAGAAGCCGGGGAAAATTTATTTCGTGATTTTTGGAGTCCGTTTAGTACTTCTTTTGTTTTTTTCTTTTTTCGAGCGTAATTATTTAAAAAAAATCGTCATGGCCAACTCGGCCAAGGCCCAGCCGACGGCCCACCCCGCCCGAGCCGTCCCCCTCCCGGAGACACAGCCGCTGCCGCCGTCGAGTCCCACTCGGGACACCGCCCGCCGCCGTGCCCCCAAGGCAAGACCCCCACCTCCCTAAATACCGCCCCGCCCCCTCACCTCACCCCACGCCGCCTCGAGCCGCCTGACGCCGAGCCGCCGCCGACCCCGCCGAGCCCCCGCGGAGCCCGTTCGTCATGGAGACCTCACGGAGGTATAGCCGCATCGTCGTTCGCGCCTGGTTTTTCAAAACCGCTTGGTTTTGGTTTTTAGTTTTCGTTTTTTAGTTTTGGTTTTTGGTTTAGGTTAATTAGCGGACGTTAAATCCGTTAGTTCGTTTTTAACAAACGAGTTCGTCAGATTAGTTAAGTTAACGAACATCCGTTAGATTAACCGTTAAATGCGTTTTCTTTTCTCGGATTTAATCCGCGATTTTCCGATCGCTATTCGAGATCGATTTACGTTTTAGTATAACTTTTAGCTCGTTTATCGAATCGAGCGATTCAAGCGTTTGGAGTTTCGTCTGAAACCCTCTTTCGAATAATCTACTTAAACAAGCTTTTGCTTCGTAAAATTTGACTTAGATCTAGATTAGTAAAACAAAGTTGTTTTCTTCGCGTTTGATTTTCGTTGCTTCGTTTGATTTGATTCTTTTTGCAAACCGGAGTTCTTAAGTTGAACTATCTGGTTAGATCTATTTGAGTTTTACTGTGCATTAGATGAGTGCTTATTGTATGCTTGTTTGTTTGTCTGCGATAGATTACCCGGTCGCCACTGTTACTTGAGTCTCTAGGTTTCGCGGATCGTCGACAAGGCAAGTAACACTTTGATCATACCTCTTCTCATACCCAGTTTTTATGCATTAGATCTATCGTCAAACACTTGCATGATTAGGATCTAATTAAATTGTGGGTTTTGGAAGTAGATTGAAGTGTTGTCGGTTTTGTATATTATTTTGTCGGCGTGTTTATTTGCCTTTGGTGGCGATCTTTGATGCCCAATGTATGTAATCTATTGTCGCTTGTGCTTTATTATCATAGTGGCGAACTTTGATGCCCAAAGGATGTAATGTGCGTAATTTCTTTATTGTATAGTGCAGGTTTTTTCTTATTCACGATGCTGCGGTTATTTTATCATATATATCCTGTCTTCGCGATAAACCGCCAAACCGTAAAATTACGGTACATAATTGGGCCGCCATGCAATCGGGATGTAGGTTGGGCTGAAACGTGTGCGAACAGCTCACGGGCGGCAACAGCCCGAAATGAACCCGACCCATGATTGTGCGAATCAAATCACGGGCTTTTAATAGGCCAAAATTGTCTCGGTCCTTGTTTGGCCCAATCGGATATCGGTCATGCGAAAGCGGCCGGATGCAACTTCGGGGCGTAGTTAGGCCCAACAATATGACGGGCTTTTAACAGCGAAATTAATATAGGGCGAAATGTTGAGCGGGCCCTTAACAGCCAAAACTAATATCGGGCGAATTACTAAGTGGGCCTTTAGCAAGTGGGCCCAAAAGCATAGTGTCCAGATTCTTGGGCGAATTTGATATGGGCCATAATTGAGCCCAAAGCCTCTTAAAGGGCGGACCTGATCCGGGCGTAATTTGGCCTGAACATGGTAGGCTTATAACGGGCGGATCTCATATGGGCCACTTTTAGGCTCGAACTTGGCAGGCCATTAATGGACCGGATCGATATGGGCCGACATTTGGCCCAAAACATGGCAGCCGTTAATGGGCCGCCTACTAGGGTCCTCAAAATCTTGTGGGCCTCTGGCTAGGCCGCCCATTAATGTCAAAAATCTAAATGGGCCTTTAGCTGGGATGGCCCATTATGATCCATAAGATTCTTGTGGGCCTTTACAGGCCGGCCCATTATGGCACACAAAATCTTGTGGGCCTTTATCGGGCCGCCCATTATGGCCCGCAATATCTTATGGGCGTTTACAGGCGGCCCATTATGGCCCGCAAAATCTCGTGGGCCTTTAGTGGGCCGCCCATTATGGTCATAAAATCTTGTGGGCCTTTAATTGGGCCGGCCCAATTAAACTTGTTGAGCCGTGCCACGTGTCGACGTATCATAGGCGCCTTCTGTCCAATGAGTGGACGACATCTGTCCCAGCGGTGAGCCAACACGTGTTTCCTCCACCCAATGATGATTTTACACGTGGAAAATCCCCATTGGTCGGGGCTGTTAACGGGATATCGGATCCAAAACTCGACCCAATAGGATCATTTGATTTTAATTATTTTATCTTCAATTATTTCTATTACGAAAATATGAGAGAGGGAATAAAATGACTTTCCCAAAATAAAGAAATAATGAAGATTTAATAATAAAATCAAACAAGATTTTATTTTGGAGTTTTTCGCCTTTTTATTTGAATTTAGGAAAAATGCGCGTTTTTCAAAATTGCATTTAGGCCCCAAATAAATGTTCATTAAATCCGGCTTGATTTTAGAAGCAGGGGAAATTTTATTTCGGGATTTTGGGAGTCCGTTTAGTACTTCTTTTGTTTTTTTTCTTTTTCCGAGCGTAATTATTTGGGGACGCCGACGGCCCACCCCGCCCGAGCCGTCTCCCTCCCGGAGACCTGGCCGCTGCCGCCGTCGAGTCCCGCTCGGGGACGCCGCCCCGCCGCCGTGCTCCCTCCCCCAAGGCAGCACCCCCACCCTCCTTAAATACCGTGCCCGCCGCCTCACCTCACCCCACGCCCCCAGCCGCCCGACGCCGAGCCGCCGCCGCCGCCGCCCCCGCCGACCCTTGAGCCCCGCCGAGCCCTGTTCCGCCTGGTCGGAGACCTCGCCGGAGGTATAGCCGCCGTCGTTCGCCGCCCGTTTTTTTTTTCAAAACCGCTTCGGTTTTTTTTCGTTTTGTTTTCTGTTTTTTCGGTTTAGGTTAATTAGCGGACATTTGTCCGTTAGTTCGTTTTAACGAACGAGTTCGTAAGATTAGTTTAGTTAACGAACGTCCGTTCGTTAACCATTCGTCGTTTTTCTTTTTCTCGGATTTAATCCGTGATTTTTCTGATCGCGATTCCAGATCCGATTTACGTTTTAGTATCACTTTTTGCTCGTTTATCGGAATCAGGCGATTCAAGCGCCTGGAGTTTCGCCTCGAAACCATCTGGTTAGATCTATTTGAGTTTTACCTGTGCATTAGATGAGTGCTTATTGTATGCTTGTTTGTTTGTCTGCGATAGATTACTCGGAGTGCGGCGCCTGTTACTTCGAGTCTCTAGGTTTCATGGATCATCGACAAAGGCAAGTAACACTTTGATCATACCTCTTCTCATACCCAGTTTTTATGCATTAGATCTATCCTCAAACACTTGCATGATTAGGATCTAATTAAATTGTGGGTTTTGGGAAGTAGATTGAGGTAGTACCTATTACCTGTTTGATTATCAAACCCTTGGGAGTTACTTCTACGTTTGCTTATTATGTTATGCTATGCTATGCTAGTAGACGTGGATTGGGTGAGTGTATCCATGACAGATGTGAGATTGTTAATTTAATGGTTTATTTAAGGTGGCAACTTAAACACACATCAGGGTGGTGAGGCACCTGGTTTCTATCGGGACTTGCTGTATTTCTTGGACCGCCACCCAGGCTCAAAGGGATCATGAGATTATTCAAACTAGAAACTTCCGTGTGCAGCCACAAGCTATTATGGGCTCTGGCATAGTTGATTAAGTTGTGCGAACTCTTACGGGTAGACTAGCAGATGTAGGGGAATGTAGGTGTATCGGTCTACCCACAAGTAAGGTGCTAGTGCTTCTGAAAGACTATGTCTCGGTCATCCGTTTCTCAAACACCATGTAGTGCGAGAAAACAAACGGAGGAGATCGAGTCTTGTGTGGAAAAGTGCGTAAACCTCTGCAGAGTGTATAAACTAATCATGGTTAGCCGTGTCCCCGGTTATGGACATCTTGAGTATCTAGTACCTGGATATCATGTGAATCTCATCATGTTACTTCTAAATTAATATTGTTGGGTTTGTTAATGAGTATTCTTAATTGGGATTGAGAATGCTGTCAACCATTCTCAATGTTTCACAACCACCATGATAGTTAAATAAATTTATTCCTTTGTTGTGACGCCCTCGATTCAATCGTACACTAATCATGCACGCAAATGTGTACGATCAAGATCAAGGACTCACGGGAAAATATCACAACACAACTCTACAAATAAAAATAAGTCATACAAGCCAGGGGCCTCGAGGGCTCGAATACAAGTGCTCGATCATAGACGAGTCAGCGGGAGCAACAATATCTGAGTACAGACATAAGTTAAACAAGGTGCCATAAGATGGCTAGCACAAACTGGGATACTGATCGAAGAGGAGCAGGCCTCCTGCACGGATCCTCCTAGGTCACTCCCCGTCGTCGCCGTCCGGGCTGCACGTAGTAGTAGGCGCCTCGAGTAGTAGTCGCCATAGGCGGTGGCGTCGCTCCCGGGCTCCATCGTGCAGTTGCAGCAATCGAGTAGAGGTAGGGGAACAAGGGGAACAAGGCAACCGTGAGTACTCATCCAAAGTACTGCAAGCAAGGAGCTACACTACATATGCATGGATATATGTGTAAAGGCCATATCGCTGGACTGAACTGCAGAATGCCGTAATAAGAGAGGATAGCTAGTCTTAACGAAGACTACGCTTCGACACCTGTCTTGCAATGCATGTAAGAGGACAACGGAAGTCCTCCAAGTAACATCATATAGCAATAATCCTACCCGCAATCCCCGCTCATATCCCCGAGCGAGAGCGACCACCGGTTGTATCCGCACTTGGAAGGGTGTGTTTTATCAAGTATCCGGTTCTAGTTGTCATAAGCTCTAGGTACAACTCCAAGTCGTCCTGTTATCAAGATCACGGCTATCCGAATAGATTAACTTCCTGCAGGGTGCACCATCTTACCCAAAGACGCTTGATCCCATTTGGCGGACACACTTTCCGGGTCATGCCCGCCGCGTAAGATCAACACGCCGCAGCCCCACCTAGGCACAACAGAGAGGCCAACACGCCGGTCTAAACCTAAGCGCCGCAGGGTCCAGGCCCATCGCCTCGAGCACACACACTCGCGACGCTCTGTGCCGAAGCAGACCTAGCCCAATGAGCGTTCCAGTCCAATCCGGCGCGCGCCGCCCGTCGCCGACGTCTGAAGTACTTCGGTGATACCACGACGCCGGATACCCATAACTACTCCCGCGTAGATGGTTAGTGCGATAAGCTCGTAGCCGACCCAGATCAAATACCAAGACCTCGTTAAGCGTGTTAAGTAACCGCGAACGCCGAACAGGCCAGGCCCACCTCTCTCCTAGGCGGTCTCAACCTGCCCCGCCGCCTCCGCCACAAAGTAACGATCGGGGCCGTCGGGAACCCAGCCCACCTCTACCGGGATGGAGCCACCCGTCCTTTCAGCCCCCATCTCCGAACAAGTACCACATGTAATGTATAGTGTAAGGTATATAGTATATACCGTGATCAACTCCCGAGTGATCACGGCCCGATAGTATAGCACGGCAGACGGACAAGTATGAAGGGCCACAGATGAAAGTACTAGCATCCTATACTAAGCATATAGGATTGCGTAAGGTAACAATGAAGTTACAAGGACAAAGCTATACAGCAAATATAGGAGTATCTCGAAACAAGAACATGCTATACTACTCTAATGCAAGCAGTGAAGACAAGAGTAGGCGATATCCGGTGATCAAGGGGGGCTTGCCTGGTTGCTCTGGCAAGAGAGAGGGGTCGTCGGTGACGTAGTCGATCACAGGGTCGTCAGCATCGGTCTCGGGGTCTACCGGAGAGAAGAGGGGGAAGAAACAGTAAATACATAGCAGACATGTGCATATCAGGACAACAGACAGAGCTAGACGTGTTCTAACGTAGCACTAGGCGATCTTGGCGAAGGGGAAACATCCGGAAAGTTTTCCGGTTCGGACGTCTGTCGATGATGAACCAAGAGGAAAGTTTGCAGGTTCGATAGGTTAGGGGTGTGTGGCGGATGAACGGATCGCGTATCCGGAATCGCCTCGCTCGCTCGAGCAACTTTCATGTTGAAAATATTTTAATCCGAGTTACGGATTAAAAGATATGATTTTCTAAAGTATTTATTAAGTTCTGGAATTTAATTAAATATTTAAATTAATTCGAAAAACAGAGTAATGACATCAGCATGATGTCATGCTGACATCAGCAGTCAACGTTGACTGTTGACCAAGTCAACCCTGACAGGTGGGTCCCGCATGTCATTCACTAATGACTAATTAATTTAATTAGCCTAATCAAAGTTTAATTAACCTTAGTTAATTAAGTTAATTAATGATTAGTGTTAATTAATTCAGAATTAATTAGTTTAATTAATTACCCAATTAATTTAACTAATGATTAGGGTTAATTAATCCGGAATTAATTAGATTAATTAATTGCTTAATTAATTAATTAATTAATTATTTAGCTAATTAATTTATATTCATTTCATTTTGTTTTTAGTTACATTTTAATTAAACCATTCTTTTTGGGGTGGGACCCCCGTCGATGGCTGAGGCCAAGCAGGCGGTGGGTGCGGCGGCGGGACGCCTTGAGCAGGTCGTCTTGTGATCGAGGCGGGGGTGAGCCCACGGGCGCGAGAGGCCGAGGCCACGGCGCGCGGCCGGCCGGCCCCGCGGCAGCCCGTGAGGCGAGGCGACAGGCGGGGTGGTGGCTCGGGCCGGAGGCGAGCGGCCGCGAGGAGGGAAAACGGGGCTCGGCCGGGGGGGGCGAGGCGCCGAACGGGCAGAGGTTAGTGGCGAGGTTCGGGCCTTGTGGCGCCGGAGAGTCGCCGTCGTGGGAAGGAGGGCGAAGGCGCGTGCAGTGGCCGGGGCAGTCAGGGCCTTGGCGCGGATCCGCCGAGAGAGAGGAGAGGGAGAGGGGGGGAGTGCTGCCGTGGCGCCAGAGCCGGCGAGGGCCAGACCACGGCCTCGACGAGGCCGGGGAGGAACTAAGCGACAAGGGCGGCCGAGCCTTGGGGAGGGGAGAGAGAGGGCCTCACTGTGGGGAGGTAGGGTCTCGGCAATTTGCTCGATGGGGGCCAGGGCAGGCCGTCGGGAGGAGGCAGGGAGGCGCCATGGCCGGGGAGGCGAGCCGAGCCTTGGGCGGGGAGGCCGAGCGGGCTCGGGGCGACGAGGGGAGGGGAGCTCTCCGGCGTGGCAAGGAGGAGGAGGAGGCCGGGGCCTGGGCCGGTGGTCGACGGGACCGGCGCAGGTGGGGGGGGGGGGGGGGAGGTTCGGTCGGGGCCTCCTCCGCCCGATCCAGATCGGTCTGGGAGGCGAGGGGGTGGCGAGTGGTGAGGGGGTCGATCCCATCGGGATCGGGTGAGTGGGGAATAACGGAGGGCTAGGGTTTGGGGTGGGGAGCGCTTGGCCTATAGGCGGGGGCTGCCAGTGGCGCAGTGGGCGGCCCAGGTAGGCACTGGGTGGGCAGGTGGGCCGGGGGGCTTCTCTTTTCTTTTTTTGTTTGTTTTCTTAATTTTTCCTTTTCCGTTTTACTTTTAGTTTTCATTCATTTTGGCTTTAGTAAATTGCTAAAGTGGCACCTAAATAGATTTCACAATTTAAGCCAACGCCACAATAGTTTAACACTTATACCAAATTAGTTTTGAAAATGTTTATTATTTTAAGTACTTCAATAATTGTATTTGCTACTGTTTTATTCATCTTAGAGCGATTAAACATTTTATAAAAGTGGGGTTTCACCACCATAAATACTTATGAATTATTTAGAACCACCCGAACACTTTAGTTTTAATATCTGAAAATTTTTATGGTTTGACTTTATTTTGAATTTGAACTTGAATCGGATTTGGATCAACGCGAGAGTTGTCAACGGTAACCGAGGTGACGTGGCATCATCAGTGCGGATTACTGTAGCTTAATTACCCGGGCGTCACAATTCTCCTCCACTACAAGAAATCTCGTCCCGAGATTTAAGAGGGGAGCAGGGGGAAAGGTGTGGTTACGATAATCTAACGGATCTTCTCGAAGAAGTTAATCCTTTTCGTTGATGTCTCCAAGCCTTTATCCCGATGCATCATGATAAACTTGCCACCATTTCTTCGTGAACTCCAACGTGCTTTACGAATGGTAAGGGCAGCTCACTACGACATAATGCTTTTGAGGGGAACAATCATGGCTAACCCATGAATTAGTATAAGATTATCTCGAGTTGAACATAAGAAATACCTCGAGAGTAAGGTACGAAGGTACCATAATAGGCTCCAAGCGGATAGATAGTTGCTCAAGCCCGAACCAGAGTGAGAAAGGGGTTCAGAGTAGCGAGAGTTAAGTATCGCGTCGATACTAGGATTGATCAACAGCAAGTGGCCCATGAATTACATACAAGGGCAAGCGTGGGAATAACTTCGGCAACAGGGGTGTACAGGAGAGTCGGGTTTCGATCCTGTGCAACTGTGGGTTATGGGCCCACCATGTGGTTAAAAATAGGAAGGTCGGGGACATCTTGCACGATCATGTAAGCAAGGCATGTCCGAGGAGAGTCGAGGGTCATGTCGGCAACAACATAGGTACCAAGGGCGAGGGACGAAGAGAACCATTTTCCCGCTTCGTTGAACGAGGCGGACCAATAGGCAAGGTTCTCGTCCATCGGTGGTTAACGAATGTCATCAACAATAGTAATAGGTTTTAATTACCGAGTGGTACAACGAGGTGCTTACCTAAGCAGGGGATTATCACTGCTTAGATTATTTATATCCCAGGAAAGGTTCAACCAACCAATGGAAAGTAAAATATGATTGTCATATTAAACAGAACAATGGAAAGGAAAATGTGTTTAAACACATAATTCAAGGGCATAACCTTCCCAAGGACAAGCAGAGCAAGATATCCACGATAGGAGATAATGTAGAAAACCCCTTTAGGTAAGGGGAGAGAAATTCCATGACATTACCCATACAACGGTGTTCGGATAATAGAGCAAGAAACATTTAGCATTGGCTTCGAATGTTCTTGTTGAAAATCAAAGTATCACGACATGCTACGAGATAGCATTGACATGGCCTTCAGTGAAGATCGACTTTGGGATCACGAAGGATCCATCAGAATAACTTGTAGAATCGAGTCTTACAATTCCCTCATGGAAGAATGGATAACCCTGCTGAAAAGGAATCTATAATGATAGGTCCTCCACCGGGGGGTGCTAGGCATGACATCATGCTACCGGTTCATCAAGGACCAATAACATAAACCTTGAAAGTTGTCCCAACCATCATATCTGACCGAGTTTCAGATCCGATTGGTGTCAGGATACCTCAGACTTAGGATACCTGAGAAGACAAGGTGCAACGCAAATTGACGAGATGACATTGTAAGATTCTCGGGAAAATGAACTATGGAGTGATTTCCGTTAACAAGAGTCCATCATTAACCCAAGGAGAGGACAAGGGGGTGTCGGTGAACTCAACGGTAATTCATCGAGATTCCCAAAAGATGGATTTCCACAATTAAGTGAACAAGGAGATAACATTTGTCGAGACCGGATGATATAAGGATGTATGCTCGAGGAAAACATACACAACTAAACATTGGTTGAAAGGTGCGCCAAATATGGGTTGAGTTGCACGACCAATGTCGAAATGGTGATTCGATAATCAATAGACTAAGAATGAACTTTCGACCATCATCTTCAAAAATAGGGTTGCTAGAAGGAAAGCATCCAAACAACACCGCCCACTTGATGGTATTAACACGGGACCAAGAAAGAAGGGTGATGGTGAGAAGTATTTCTATGTCAAGAATTCTCAAGAGGTGGAACAAATCTCAGATCATTCTTGACATAAAGGATGGTAATACTCCAAGGTAAAGAAGAACAATTGCTGGGTAGCAAGGAACCCAAGGTATAACACCAAACATGAACAAGCTTGCGTTGGTGGGAAGGCAATAAGGTGGTCGATGATAATACAAATCATCGAGGGCAAGGATGGTATTTCTCATCATGAGTTCAATTGATATCCTGGAGGAGCTCAGAATATTGACGATCACGACACCTTTGTCACGAGAGTTCATGATGATGTAATCGATCGGCGACGACATCAAGTCAAAGTAATGATGAAGGGAAAGGTTTTTGGAACCAGGGGTACGACTCAAACTTGAAACCAAGCTTGTTGTTCAAGGCGAAATGATATGACAATGAGGATCGACGTAAGGTTAATTCATCATCGAAAATTGTGCTCCGAGAAGAAGGACCGGTTAGCACAGTTAAAATCATCACCACAACGATATAGCCAACAGGCTAGGGATGGCGTGGTCGGGTACAAACTCGTACTTATAGAAGCTTCTTGAAGAGTTGTTGAACCGTGAAAAGCGGACTCGGTTCATTTATCGCTGTCCTTGAGTGTTTAATAACTCAGAGCCCGTGAAAAATTGGAAACAGTGGGAAGGTAGCACTTGATGAAGAACTCATAAGAAGTTATGCAGTTCCATGATAATCTCGAGATACCAGGGGGTAATACTCGATGACATATCAAAGTAGAGGTTGGACGGGGGTATTTGCTCTACAGAAGACAAGTGCTTAAACTTGCACGAGAAATGGTATTTAAAAGAGAACATGGTCGGAACCACGATAGCAAAGGGCAGATCCCTGATATAAGATGAACTTATACCAAAGGGATAATTAATTTTAAGAGAAGCTTTAACGATAAGATCTACATCGTGTCCATGGGCATGAACACAAGTTCAAGGTCGACTCCCACTTCTTCAATGTATAACCCTCCATTCACTTCTCGCTTTGATAAAGGCATTAGTGTTGAAAGTTGTGCCCGTGAAATACCGATGAGTATGACTCGTGAAAACTTCCGAGTTCACACATATAAAGGAAGACATAGGTTCAACCCGCAGGGTATCATGGAAACATATACCACAAGCTTCAATAGTAAATACCACCAGCTCGAAAGCGGAGCATGGTTGGCAAAAGGAAGGATACAATTTACCAAAGGCATTATGTATCGGAGAAGGAACTCACAAAGTGATTAATTATGAAGGACTCTGTCAGATTATAATCCAACAGTGGATATGGCGGTCCACAAGGGATCTGACGTGAGCATCAGTACTCAACTAGAGGAAGAAGAATGTAAGAAGATCAAACTATAGAAACAACTGACTAACTCAATTGTCAAATGCAAAGGAATTATGATTCCCAAAACAAGGGATCAGAAGCAATGCTCTGATTTAGGGGTGGATAAGTTGAATAGCCTTAGGGTACAATCAACGGCAATTGGATTGGTCGAGAACCAATTCCAGTTAAAAGAATGGCAGCTCAGCCAGAAAGGTAACTTATAAGAATCAATGATGATTGCGGGTATTCACAAACATATTGAGTCAACAGACCCCAAAATGTTAATGACAAGGAATGTCAATATGACTACGAGACTTATGGGATTAACCATAATGCAAGCCAGCAAGAATTTCAAGAGCCAAAGGCTCCAGAGGATTCTCGGAAGATCGAATAGTATTTTGAAGAATTCTGTGTAACACATAAACAACAGGGGATGAGCGGTTACTCGACAAGTGCGAGTATTTATTTGAAGGGGTATTCATGTGGCAAAGAACTGCTGGGCAGTAGGCACAAAGTATTCCCGGAACAATAGAGAAAACTTCGGGGTATCTTGTATTGTCAAGATCAATGGGGGATGATCATATGAATGGCAAGTGTAAGTAGTTATCCATACGGATTTATCGGTGGCCAGGAATAGCAAAAGTGATGGGCACAAAGTCTCGAGAGATCATCAGAGAGTATCTTCGAATCTCCGATTAGCGTACGATCATCTGAAGTGAGGGCTCTCCGGAAGAAAGTACTTGCGAGAACCTAAAGTTAGTTTTGTTTTATCAAAATCATTTAACCCGAATAGAAGAGAGTCCGAATCCCGAGTAAAGATCGAGGAGTAAAAGATCCTAATACCACCCGATGGCGGCGTGGGCCCATAAGGCACACAGCCAAGTTAGTAAAAGTTTTGTAATGTCTAGACTCGACTTCGGCCAAGGAGTTGGGAAGGGGGATTCCTACAGGCAGTCGGCTCTGATACCAACTTGTGACGCCTCGATTCAATCGTACACTAATCATGCACGCAAATGTGTACGATCAAGATCAAGGACTCACGGGAAGATATCACAACACAACTCTACAAATAAAATAAGTCATACAAGCATCATAATACAAGCCAGGGGCCTCGAGGGCTCGAATACAAGTGCTCGATCATAGACGAGTCAGTGGAAGCAACAATATCTGAGTACAGACATAAGTTAAACAAGGTGCCATAAGATGGCTAGCACAAACTGGGATACAGATCGAAGAGGAGCAGGCCTCCCGCCTCGGGATCCTCCTAGGTCACTCCCGGTCGCCGCCGGGGCTGCTGCGTAGTAGTAGGCGCCTCCGGAGTAGTAGTCGCCATAGGCGGTGGTGTCGCTCCTGGCTCCATCGTCTGGTTGCAGCAATCGAGTAGAGGTAGGGGAACAAGGGGAACAAGGCAACCGTGAGTACTCATCCAAAGTACTGCAAGCAAGGAGCTACACTACATATGCATGGATATATGTGTAAAGGCCATATCAAGGACTGAATCTGCAGAATGCCGTAATAAGAGGGGATAGCTAGTCTTAACGAAGACTACGCTCGACACCTGTCTTGCAATGCATGTAAGAGGACAACGGAAGTCCTCCAAGTAACATCATATAGCAATAATCCTACCCGCAATCCCTGCTCATATCCCCGAGCGAGAGCGACCACCGGTTGTATCCGCACTTGGAAGGGTGTGTTTTATCAAGTATCCGGTTCTAGTTGTCATAAGCTCAAGGTACAACTCCAAGTCGCCCTGTTATCAAGATCACGGCTATCCGAATAGATTAACTTCCTGCAGGGTGCACCATCTTACCCAAAGACGCTTGATCCCATTTGGCGGACACACTTTCCGGGGTCATGCCCGCCGCGTAAGATCAACACGCCGCAGCCCCACCTAGGCACAACAGAGAGGCCAACACGCCGTCTAAACCTAAGCGCCAGGGTGCAGGCCCATCGCCTCGAGCACACACGACGCGTTGCGTCGCTGCCGAAGCAGACCTAGCCCCCAACAGCGTTCCAGTCCAATCCGCGCCCGCTCCGTCGTGACGTCTGAAGTACTTCGCCGATACCACGACGCCGGATACCCATAACTACTCCCGTAGATGGTTAGTGCGTATAAGCTCAGAGCCAACCCGGATCAAATACCAAGACCTCGTTAAGCGTGTTAAGTAACCGCGAACGCCGAACAGGCCAGGCCCACCTCTCTCCTAGGCGGTCTCAACCTGCCTGCCGCTCCGCCACAAAGTATCGATCGGGGCCGTCGGAACCCAGCCCACCTCTACCGGGATGGAGCCACCCGTCCTTTCAGCCCCCATCTCCGACAAAGTACCACATGTAATGTATAGTGTAAGGTATATAGTATATACCGTGATCAACTCCCGAGTGATCACGGCCCGATAGTATAGCACGCAGACGGACAAGTATGAAGGGCCACAGATGAAAGTACTAGCATCCTATACTAAGCATATAGGATTGCGTAAGGTAACAATGAAGTTACAAGGACAAAGCTATGCAACAAGATAGGAGTATCCGAAAACAGAACATGCTATACTACTCTAATGCAAGCAGTGAAGACAAGAGTAGGCGATATCCGGTGATCAAGGGGGGGGCTTGCCTGGTTGCTCTGGCAAGAGAGGGGTCGGTGGCGTAGTCGACCACAGTGGTCGTCAGCATCGGTCTCGGGGTCTACCGGAGAGAAGAGGGGGAAGAAACAGTAAATACATAGCAGACATGTGCATATCAGGACAACAGACAGAGCTAGACGTGTTCTAACGTAGCACTAGGCGATACTGGCGAAGGGGGAAACATCCGGGAAAGTTTTCCCGGTTCCGGACGTCTGTCAGACAGATGAACCGGAGAGGAAAGTTTGCAGGTTCGATAGGTTAGGGGTGTGTGGCGGATGAACGGACTGCGTATCCGGAATCGTCTCGTCGTTCTGAGCAACTTTCATGTTGAAAATATTTTAATCCGAGTTACGGATTAAAAGATATGATTTTCTAAAGTATTTATTAAGTTCTGGAATTTAATTAAATATTTAAATTAATTCGAAAATGAGTAATGACATCAACATGATGTCATGTCGACATCAGCGATCAACGTTGGTTGTTGACCAAGTCAACCTCGACAGTGGGTCCCGCATGTCATTCACTAATGACTAATTAATTTAATTAGCCTAATCAAAGTTTAATTAACCTTAGTTAATTAAGTTAATTAATGATTAGTGTTAATTAATTCAGAATTAATTAGTTTAATTAATTACAATTAATTTAACTAATGATTAGGGTTAATTAATCTGGAATTAATTAGATTAATTAATTGCTTAATTAATTAATTAATTAATTATTTAGCTAATTAATTTATATTCATTTCATTTTGTTTTTACTTCTGTTTTTAATTAAACCATTCTTTTGGGGTGGGACCCCACGTCGATGGCGTGAGGCCAAGCAGGCGGTGGGTGCGGGCGACGCGGTGGTGGCCTTGAATGGGTCGTCTTGCGATCGAGGTCGGTCGCCACGCAGGGGGGCGGGCCGAGGCCACACGGCCGGCGCAGCGAGCAGCCAGCATGAGGGCGAGGCGACAGGCGGGTGGTGGTGGCTCGGCGGCGAAGGCGTCATGACGGGGGAGGGGCTCGGCGGGGAGGCAGGGGCGCCCGAGCGGGGGCAGGGGTTGGTGGCGGGGTTGGGCGCCTGGGCGCCGAGAGTCGCCGTCGTAGGGAAGAAGGGGCGGGCCGTCACAGGCGGCAGGCAGGTCAGGCGGGCCGGATCCGAGGAGGGAGCCGGCGTCGGTCGGAGGAACGGGGAGCGCTGAGGCAGCAGGGCGGTCAGACCTGGCGTCGGCGGCTGGGCAGGCCGACGAGGGAGCGGCGGGAACTGGCAAGGGGCGGCCGGCCTTGCCGGAGGGGGAAGAGAGGGCCTCACTGGGGGAGGTAGGGTCTCGCAATTTGCTCGATGGGGGCGGGCAGGCCGTCGGGGAGGAGGCCGGGAGGCGCCAGGCGAGTCGGGAGAGGCGAGCCGAGCGGCCGGCGGCGGAGGCCGGGGCTCGAGGCGACGGAGGAGGCGCTCTCCGTGGCAAGGAGGAGGAGGGAGGCCGGGGCCATGGTGGTCGGCGGGGACGCCGGCGGGAGGTGGGGGGCGGGGGGAGGTTCGTCGGGGCCTCCTCCGCCCGATCCAGATCGGGGGGAGGCGGGGGTGGCGAGTGGTGAGGGGGGGTCGATCCCATCGGGATCGGGTGAGTGGGGAATGTGGAGGGCTAGGGTTTGGGGTGGGGCGCTTGGCCTATAGGCCGAGGGCTGCCAGTGGGCAGTGGGCGGCTGGTCACCCAGCGGGTGGGGGGGTGGCAGGGACCTTCTCTTTTCTTTTTTTTGTTTGTTTTTCTTAATTTTTCCTTTTCCGTTTTACTTTTAGTTTTCATTCATTTTGGCTTTAGTAAATTGCTAAAGTGGCACCTAAATAGATTTCACAATTTAAGCCACTGCCACAATAGTTTAACACTTATACCAAATTAGTTTTGAAAATGTTTATTATTTTTAAGTACTTCAATAATTGTATTTGCTACTGTTTTATTCATCTTAGAGCGATTAAACATTTTATAAAAGTGGGGTTTCACCACCATAAATACTTATGAATTATTTAGAACCACCCGAACACTTTAGTTTTAATATCTGAAAATTTTTATGGTTTGACTTTATTTTGAATTTGAACTTGAATCGGATTTGGATCAACGCGAGAGTTGTCAACGGTAACCGAGGTGACGTGGCATCATCAGTGCGGATTACTGTAGCTTAATTACCCGGGCGTCACAATTCTCCTCCACTACAAGAAATCTCGTCCCGAGATTTAAGAGGGGAGCAGGGGGAAAGGTGTGGTTACGATAATCTAACGGATCTTCTCAAAGAAGTTAATCCTTTTCGTTGATGTCTCCAAGCCTTTATCCCGATGCATCATGATAAACTTGCCACCATTTCTTCGTGAACTCCAACGTACTTACGAATGGTAAGGGGCAGCTCACTACGACATAATGCTTTTGAGGGGAACAATCTGTGGCTAACCCATGAATTAGTATAAGATTATCTCTCGAGTTGAACATAAGAAATACCTCGAGAGTAAGGTACGAAGGTACCATAATAGGCTCCAAGCGGATAGATAGTTGCTCGAAGCCTGAACCAGAGTGAGAAAGGGGTTCAGAGTAGCGAGGTTAAGTATCGCGTCTGATACTAGGATTGATCAACAGGCAAGTGGCCCATGAATTACATACAAGGGCAAGCGTGGGGAATAACTTCGGCAACAGGGGTGTACAGGAGAGTCGGGTTTCGATCCTGTGCAACTGTGGGTTATGGGCCCACCATGTGGTTAAAAATAGGAAGGTCGGGGACATCTTGCACGATCATGTAAGCAAGGCATGTCCGAGGAGAGTCTGAGGGTCATGTCGGCAACAACATAGGTACCAAGGGCGAGGGACGAAGAGAACCATTTTCCTGCTCGTTGAACGAGGCGGACCAATAGGCAAGGTTCTCGTCCGTCGGTGGTTAACGGAATGTCATCAACAGTAGTAATATGTTTTAATTACCGAGTGGTACAACGAGGTGCTTACCTAAGCAGGGGATTATCACTGCTTAGATTATTTATATCCCAGGAAAGGTTCAACCAACCAATGGAAAGTAAAATATGATTGTCATATTAAACAGAACAATGGAAAGGAAAATGTGTTTAAACACACAATTCAAGGATATAACCTTCCCAAGGACAAGCGAGCAAGATATCCACGATAGGAGATAATGTAGAAAACCCCTTTAGGTAAGGGGAGAGAAATTCCATGACATTACCCATACAACGGTGTTTGGATAATAGAGCAAGAAACATTTAGCATTGGCTTCGAATGTTCTTGTTGAAAATCAAAGTATCACAGACATGCTACGAGATAGCATTGACATGGCCTTCGGTGAAGATCAGACTTTGGGATCACGAAGGATCCATCAGAATAACTTGTAGAATCGGTATTACAATTCCCTCATGGAAGAATGGATAACCTGCTGAAAAGGAATCTATAATGATAGGTCCTCCAGCCGGAAGTGCTAGGCATGACATCATGCTACCGGTTCATCAAGGACCAATAACATAAACCTTGAAAGTTGTCCCAACCATCATATCTGACCGAGTTTCAGATCCGATTGGTGTCAGGATACCTCAGACTTAGGATACCTGAGAAGACAAGGTGCAACGCAAATTGACGAGATGACATTGTAAGATTCTCGGGAAAATGAACTATGGAGTGATTTCCGTTAACAAGAGTCCATCATTAACCCAAGGAGAGGACAAGGGGGGTGTCTGGTGAACTCAACGGTAATTCATCGAGATTCCCAAAAGATGGATTTCCACAATTAAGTGAACAAGGAGATAACATTTGTCAGACCAGATGATATAAGGATGTATGCTCGAGGAAAACATACACAACTAAACATTGGTTGAAAGGTGCGCCCGAAATATGGGTTGAGTTGCACGACCAATGTCAGAATGGTGATTCGATAATCAATAGACTAAGAATGAACTTTCGACCATCATCTTCGAAAAATAGGGTTGCTATAAGGAAAGCATCCAAACAACACCGTCCACTTGATGGTATTAACACGGGGACCAAGAAAGAAGGGTGATGGTGAGAAGTATTTCTATGTCAAGAATTCTCAAGAGGTGGAACAAATCTCAGATCATTCTTGACATAAAGGATGGTAATACTCCAAGGTAAAGAAGAACAATTGCTGGGTAGCAAGGAACCCAAGGTATAAAACCAAACATGAACAAGCTTGCGTTGGTGGGAAGGCAATAAGGTGGTCGATGATAATACAAATCATCGAGGGCAAGGATGGTATTTCTCATCATGAGTTCAATTGATATCCTGGAGGAGCTCAGAATATTGACGATCACGACACCTTTGTCGCGAGAGTTCATGATGATGTAATCGATCGCGATTTACATCAAGTCAAAGTAATGATGAAGGAAAGGTTTTTGGAACCACGGTGCGACTCAAACTTGAAACCAAGCTTGTTGTTCAAGGCGAAATGATATGACGATGAGGATCGACGTAAGGTTAATTCATCGTCGAAAATTGTGCTCCGAGAAGAAGGACCGGTTAGCACAGTTAAAATCATCACCACAACGATATAGCCAACAGGCTAGGGATGGCGTGGTCGGGTACAAACTCGTACATATAGAAGCTTACTGAAGGGTCGTTGAACCGTAGTGCGGACTCGGTTCATTTATCGCTGTCCTTGAGTGTTTAATAACTCAGAGCCCGTAAAAAATTGGAAACAGTGGGAAGGTAGCACTTGATGAAGAACTCATAAGAAGTTATGCAGTTCCATGATAATCTCGAGATACCAGGGGATAATACTCGATGACATATCAAAGTAGAGGTTGGACGGGGGTATTTGCTCTACAGAAGACAAGTGCTTAAACTTGCACGAGAAATGGTATTTAAAAGAGAACATGGTCGGAACCACAATAGCAAAAGGGCCAGATCCCTGATATAAGATGAACTTATACCAAAGGGATAATTAATTTTAAGAGAAGCTTTAACGATAAGATCTACATCGTGTCCATGGGCATGAACACAAGTTCAAGGTCGACTCCCACTTCTTCAATGTATAACCCTCCATTCGCTTCTCGCTTTGATAAAGGCATTAGTGTTGAAAGTTGTGCCTGGTGAAATACCAGATGAGTATGACTCGTGAAAACTTCCGAGTTCACACATATAAAGGAAGACATAGGTTCAACCCGGCAGGGTATCATGGAAACATATACCACAAGCTTCAATAGTAAATACCACCAGCTCGAAAGCGGAGCATGGTTGGCAAAAGGGAAGGATACAATTTACCAAAGGCATTATGTATCGGAGAAGGAACTCACAAAGTGATTAATTATGAAGGACTCACGATTATAATCCAACAGAGGATATGGCGGTCCACAAGGGATCTGACGTGAGCATCAGTACTCAACTAGAGGAAGAAGAATGTAAGAAGATCAAACTATAGAAACAACGACTAACTCAATTGTCAAATGCAAAGGAATTATGATTCCCAAAACAAGGGATCGAAGCAATGCTCGATTTAGGGGTGGATAAGTTGAATAGCCTTAGGGTACAATCAACGGCAATTGGATTGGTCGAGAACCAATTCCAGCTTAAAAGAATGGCAGCTCAGCCGAAAAGGTAACTTATAAGAATCAATGATGATTGCGGGTATTCGCAAACATATTGAGTCAACAGACCCCAAAATGTTAATGACAAGGAATGTCAATATGACTACGAGACTTATGGGATTAACCATAATGCAAGCCAGCAAGAATTTCAAGAGCCAAAGGCTCCAGAGGATTCTCGGAAGATCGAATAGTATTTTGAAGAATTCTGTGTAACACATAAACAACAGGGGATGAGCGGTTACTCGACAAGGGCGAGTATTTATTTGAAGGGGTATTCATGTGGCAAAGAACTGTTGGGTAGTAGGCACAAAGTATTCCCGGAACAATAGAGAAAACTTCGGGGTATCTTGTATTGTCAAGATCAATGGGGGATGATCGTATGAATGGCAAGTGTAAGTAGTTATCCATACGGATTTATCGGTGGCCAGGAATAGCAAAAGTGATGGGCACAAAGTCTCGAGAGATCATCAGAGAGTATCTTCGGAATCTCCTGATTAGCAGACGATCATCTGAAGTGAGGGGCTCTCCGGAAGAAAGTACTTGCGAGAACCTAAAGTTAGTTTTGTTTTATCAAAATCATTTAACCCGAATAGAAGAGAGTCCAGAATCCCAGAGTAAAGATCGAGGAGTAAAAGATCCTAATACCACCCGATGGCGACGTGGGCCCATAAGGCACACAGCCAAGTTAGTAAAAGTTTTTGTAATGTCTAGACTCGACTTCGGCCAAGGAGTTGGGAAGGGGGATTCCTACAGGCAGTCGGCTCTGATACCAACTTGTGACGCCCTCGATTCAATCGTACACTAATCATGCACGCAAATGTGTACGATCAAGATCAAGGACTCACGGGAAGATATCACAACACAACTCTACAAATAAAATAAGTCATACAAGCATCATAATACAAGTCAGGGGCCTCGAGGGCTCGAATACAAGTGCTCGATCATAGACGAGTCAGCGGAAGCAACAATATCTGAGTACAGACATAAGTTAAACAAGGTGCCATAAGATGGCTAGCACAAACTGGGATACAGATCGAAGAGGAGCAGGCCTCCTCCTGCAGGATCCTCCTAGGTCACTCCCGGTCGTCGCCGCCGGGCTGCACGTAGTAGTAGGCGCCTCGAGTAGTAGTCGCCATAGGCGGTGGCGTCGCTCCTGGGCTCCATCGTCTGTTGCAGCAATCGAGTAGAGGTAGGGGAACAAGGGGAACAAGGCAACCGTGAGTACTCATCCAAAGTACTGCAAGCAAGGAGCTACACTACATATGCATGGATATATGTGTAAAGGCCATATCGGTGGACTGAATGCAGAATGCCGTAATAAGAGAGGGATAGCTAGTCTTAACGAAGACTACGCTCGACACCTGTCTTGCAATGCATGTAAGAGGACAACGGAAGTCCTCCAAGTAACATCATATAGCAATAATCCTACCCGCAATCCCTGCTCATATCCCCGAGCGAGAGCGACCACCGTTGTATCCGCACTTGGAAGGGTGTGTTTTATCAAGTATCCGGTTCTAGTTGTCATAAGCTCAAGGTACAACTCCAAGTCGTCCTGTTATCAAGATCACGGCTATCCGAATAGATTAACTTCCTGCGGGTGCACCATCTTACCCAAAGACGCTTGATCCCATTTGGCCGGACACACTTTCCGGGTCATGCCCGCCGCGTAAGATCAACACGCCGCAGCCCCACCTAGGCACAACAGAGAGGCCAACACGCCGGTCTAAACCTAAGCGCCGCAGGGTCCGGGCCCATCGCCTCGAAAGCACACCAACGTTGCGTGTGACGCGCCGAAGCGACCTAGCCCAAGAGCGTTCAGTCCAATCCGGCGCGCGGCCGCTCGTCGTGACGTCTGAAGTGCCGGCCGATACCACGACGCCGGATACCCATAACTACTCCCGCGTAGATGGTTAGTGCGATAAGCTCGAGCCGACCGATCAAATACCAAGACCTCGTTAAGCGTGTTAAGTAACCGCGAATGCCGAACAGGCCAGGCCCACCTCTCTCTAGGCGGTCTCAACCTGCCTGCCGCCCCGCCACAAAGTAACGATCGGGGCCGTCGGGAACCCAGCCCACCTCTACCGGGATGGAGCCACCCGTCCTTTCAAATTTCCATCTCCTAACAAGACCACATGTAATGTATAGTGTAAGGTATATAGTATATACCGTGATCAACTCCCGAGTGATCACGGCCCGATAGTATAGCACGCAGACGGACAAGTATGAAGGGCCACAGATGAAAGTACTAGCATCCTATACTAAGCATATAGGATTGCGTAAGGTAACAATGGGTTACAAGGACAAAGCTATGCAACAAGATAGGAGTATCCAAAACAAGAATATGCTATACTACTCTAATGCAAGCAGTGAAGACAAGAGTAGGCGATATCCGGTGATCAAGGGGGCTTGCCTGGTTGCTCGGCAAGAGAGAGGGTCGCCGGTGACGTAGTCGATCATAGGGTCATCAAGATCGGTCTCGGGGTCTACCGGAGAGAAGAGGGGAAGAAACAAGAAATACATAGCGCATGTGCATATCAGGACAATGAGATGAGCTAGACGTGTTCTAACGTAGCACTAGGCGATACCGGCGAAGGGGGAAACATCCGGAAAGTTTTCCTGCCCGGACGCCTGTCGATGATGAACCGAGAGGAAAGTTTGCAGGTTCGATAGGTTAGGGGTGTGTGGCGGATGAACGGATCGCGTATCCGGAATCGCCTCGCCGCTCGAGCAACTTTCATGTTGAAAATATTTTAATCCGAGTTACGGATTAAAAGATATGATTTTCTAAAGTATTTATTAAGTTCGGAATTTAATTAAATATTTAAATTAATTTCGAAAACATTAATGACATCAAGATGATGTCATGTCGACATCATCAGATCAACGTTATGTTGACCAAGTCAACCCCGACAGTGGGTCCCGCATGTCATTCACTAATGACTAATTAATTTAATTAGCCTAATCAAAGTTTAATTAACCTTAGTTAATTAAGTTAATTAATGATTAGTGTTAATTAATTCAGAATTAATTAGTTTAATTAATTACCCAATTAATTTAACTAATGATTAGGGTTAATTAATCCGAATTAATTAGATTAATGAATTGCTTAATTAATTAATTAATTAATTATTTAGCTAATTAATTTATATTCATTTCATTTTGTTTTTAGTTCTGTTTTTAATTAAACCATTCTTTTTGGGGTGGGACCCCCACGTCAGTGGCCTGAGGCCAAGCAGGCGGTGGAGTGCGGGCGACGCGGTGGCCTTGAACAGGTCGTCTTGCGATCCAGGGGGGTCGGGGCCACGGGGGCGGGGCCGAGGCCACGCCCCGGCCGGCCGGCGATGCAGCGGCGCCATGAGGCGAGGCGACAGGCGGGGTGGTGGCTCGGGCGGAGCAAGTCACATGAGAGGGAAAACGGGGCTCGGCAGGGGGGGCGAGGCCCGAACGGGGGAACAGGGGGGGGTTTGTGGCGAGGTTCTGAGCTTGTGGCGGAGAGTCGCCGTCGTGGGGAAGAAGGGGAGGCGAGGCGCCGTCAGTGGCAGGGCAGTCAGGGGCTTGGCGGCCGGATCCGCCAGGAGGAGGAGAGGGCGTGGGGTCTTGCAAGACCAAGGCGAGCGAGCCACGACGGGCAGGGTCGACCTGCGCGACGAGGGGAGCTGGGAGGAACTGGCCAGGCGGCCGCCTGAGCCTTGGGAGGGAAGAGAGAGGCCTCACTGTGGGGAGGTAGGGTCTCGGCAATTTGCTCGATGGGGACCAGGGCAGGCCGTCGGGAGGAGGCAGGGGAGGGCGCCATGAGTCGGGAGGCGAGGCCGAGCCACAGGTGGCGGAGGCCGCTGGGCTCTGGGGGCGACGGAGGGAGGAGGGCGCTCCGGCGTGGCAAGGAGGAGGAGGAGGCCGGGGCCGCGGTGGTCAGGGGGACCGGGCGAGTGGGGGGGCGGCGGGGGAGGTTCGGTCGGGGCCTCCTCCGCCCGATCCAAATCAAAAGGGAGCGAGGGGTGAGCGAGTGGTGAGGGGGGGGGTCGATCCCATCGGGATCGGGTGAGTGGGGTATGTGGAGGGGCTAGGGTTTGGGGTGGGGGCGCTTGGCCTATAGGCCGGGGGCTGCCAGTGTGGGCAGTGGGCGGCTGGTAGGTCAGCCGGCTGGGCAGGTGGCCTGAGAGCCTTCTCTTTTCTTTTCTTTTTGTTTGTTTTCTTAATTTTTCCTTTTCCGCTTTTACTTTTAGTTTTCATTCATTTTGGCTTTAGTAAATTGCTAAAGTGGCACCTAAATAGATTTCACAATTTAAGCCACTGCCACAATAGTTTAACACTTATACCAAATTAGTTTTGAAAATGTTTATTATTTTTAAGTACTTAAATAATTGTATTTGCTACTGTTTTATTCATCTTAGAGCGATTAAACATTTTATAAAAGTGGGGTTTCACCACCATAAATACTTATGAATTATTTAGAACCACCCGAACACTTTAGTTTTAATATCTGAAAATTTTTATGGTTTGACTTTATTTTGAAGTTGAACTTGAATCGGATTTGGATCAACGCGAGAGTTGTCAACGGTAACCGAGGTGACGTGGCATCATCAGTGCGGATTACTGTAGCTTAATTACCCGGGCGTCACATTTGCAGTAGGGAAAAATTGGCTTTATGCAAAACTGTAACCGTAGAGCTTTCCACCAGCCATATATGCATGTAGTATGGTCTATTCATTCCATTATTCTCTATGTGTTACATTGCCAGCATATTCCAGGTGCTGGCCCGTTTTCGTGCTGCAACGTTTCATGTTGCAGACTTTTCAGACGACGAGTAAGGTGCATAGGTCGTGGTTCTATAGTCAGTGATGCTGTTGGAGTTTATGGACTCGCTTATTCTTCCAAGCCTTCCGCTGTTATCGTTATTAGATGGCCTTAAGCCATATTTATTTTATTAAGTTCTCTCTTGAGACATTCGATTGTAATAAGTGTGTGATTGCTACTCTGTTATAAATCCTTCGAGTACTGTGTGGTGTCAGCATTACTGATCCAGGGATGACACTGAGCACAAAGATCAGACTATTTGAGGTCTGGTCGGTACAAAGATGGTATGAGAGCACACGCTGACTGTAGGACACGACCACTAAGCTAAAGCCCTAGATATCTACTCTCTCTTTTCATTTCTAACTCCTCATCTTTTCTACTCTTTTAGGATGATGGAAGCGAGGATCAAGTTCACCCAGCCGGATGAAGATACACCCTTTGGACGACACTTGAAGGAAGTCACTAAGTACCTTAACATCGGATTACCAAGCTTCACCGGGACCTACAATTCCACTTTACCCGAAGAAGAGCGCTGGAAGATTCAAGCTCAAGTTCCCGGAAGGACGTTTGCGCCAATCACGGAGCCCATTGAGTGTGTTTTCAATGCACCAACCTGGAGTTTGGGAAAGAGCATGGCAGCTCACATAACCATGGGACGCATTGGAGAAGTATACAAACACGACCTCAAGGATACTATCTACCAGATTTGCGGGCGCCGAGATGAACAATGGGAGATAGTTGGCACTAAGAAGGATAGATCCATTGCAGCTTTCATCCAGGAGTTAAACCAGCACATACGACGCCAGGAGAACCAGATGTGCGCAGACATGATGGAGTTGAAGACAGCAAAAGCCAAGATTATTGAACTAGAAGGAGAACTGAAGGCCACTCGCAAGGACTACATGGAGGAGATTGTAGCTCTAGTGGGACAAAACGACGATCTTAAGGAGAAGATTGAAGAACTCATGGGAAATTCAACACCCGGAGGAGAAGATGAAGATAGCACCTGTCCAGAGAACTACATCATCATCGACGACACCGATTCCGATCCTAGTGATGATGATTACGAAGATGAAGCTGGAGCAAATATCATGGAGTCTTCTTCGGAGCAGTTTTTCTAGTTGACCACCATAACAGTAGTAGATTACCCCCATGTTATATTAGTTTTAGTTTCAGCACTTTGTAATGATAGATAGACCGTTGTATGCCCTTGTTTGAATTGATTGGAGTGATATTGTGTGCTTTGTCTCATGTGCATATGGGTAGTGTTTCTCTCTAGACCTCATTCTATCCTAAATTCTCGTCTTTTCTTAAACCCTCAGATGCCTCCGAGACGCGACCCCGGATTTGTTTTCCCACCAGAGATCACTCAGTTGATTCAGCAGCAGAATGCCTTGATTCAAACATTGGTACAGAACCAAGGCAACAACAACAACAACAACAACAACAACAACAACAACAACAACAACAACCCACCGCCACCACCACTTGTGGACCATTTGACCTGCTTCTTAAGGCTGAATCCGCGGTGTTTTCCGAAAGAGCACCGAGCCGATTGTTGCGTATGATTGGCTCCGTAAGATAGGGAGGAGTTGACCACTGCAGGATGTACCGATGGAGAAAGGGTGAAATTTTCGCACATCAGCTTGAAGGACCCGCAGATCATGGTGGGAGAATTTTACAGCCACTTACCTCTGTAGACACCGTCACATGGGATCAGTTTCAACAAGCTTTCCGACGCCCATGTTTCAGCAGGAGCTATGGCCATGAAGAAGCGTGAGTTTCGCAACTTACGCCAAGGAGGACGAGACGGTTAGCGGATGTAGATGATTTCATGAAGCTAGCACGTTATGCCCCAGATGACGTTGCTACGGATGCAGCTAAGCAGGAGAAGTTTCTAGAAGGACTGAATGATGAGCTGAGCATGCAGTTGATGGTAGCCACCTTCAATAACTACCAGGAGGTAGTAGACTGTGCTCTTATGATTGAAGGGAAGCAGCAACAGATTGAAAATCGCAGGAGGAAGTATGGACAGGGGAAGAATAACTCTGGAGCTTAGTAGAAACTTCGCTTTACCCCGAAGCCAGGAGGACAATTTCAGCATACCCATGGAGGAGGTAGCTCGCACAACCATAATGGCACCAAGAATGGGAACGGGAATGGAGGAAGCAATGGACAGAACTGCACCAACCCGTCAACACCATCCAAGGTAGACCTGAGCCACATCACTTGCTTTAAATGCCGCAAGACTGGGCATTATGCCAACGATTGTCCAGAAGGCCAGAATGGAAATGGCAATGGAAGCTCAGGAAAGAAGCCGAATCCTTTCAGCAAAGGACAAGTGAACCACGTTACCGTGGAGGAGGTTGAAGCTCAGCCAGATGCAGTAATAGGTAAGTTTTTTGTTAAGTCATTTACTGCAGTTGTTCTTTTTGATACTGGTGCATCGCATTCATTCATATCAAGGGGATTTGCGGATAAGTTTAGCCTACCCACTAAAACTCTTAAGACACCCATGCTAGTAAGCTCACCGGGAGCGGAGTATATGGCCAGTCAAGGATGTTTTCAAGTGCCATTAAGTATAGAGAGGCATGTTTTCCCAACGGATTTGATCATATTGGAATCCCAAGGTTTGGATGTAATTCTTGGTATGGATTAGTTGTCGATGTATGCAGGAAACATCAATTGCGCCAGCAAGACAATTTTGCTTACCACCCCAGAAGGAAGGAGAATCAAGTATGTATCACGGCATGAGCCGAGGAGAGCACATGTAAATTCCTTATCAGGAGTTGTGCAGGAGGAAGTACCAGTGGTAAGGGATTTCCCGGACGTGTTTCCGGAAGAGTTGCCAGGCATGCCCCCAGATAGAGACATTGAGTTTCTGATTGAACTACTGCCAGGCACTGGGCCGATATCTAAGAGACCGTATAGGATGCCAGCCCAGGATTTGGAGGAAATTAAGAAGCGATTAAGGAGTTCTTGGATAAAGGTTTTATTCGCCCAAGTTCTTCGCCTTTGGGGATCACCAAGATTCTAGTGGAGAAGAAGGATGGATCATTAAGAATGGTTGTTGATTAACGAGGATTGAACGGTGACCATTAAGAACAAATACCCGTTGTCGATGATTAATGACTTGTTTGACCAATTGCAAGGAGCTAAGGTGTTTTCCAAGATCGATTTGCGATCAGGGTACCATCAGTTGAAGATTCGAGAGCAGGATATACCTAAGACGGCTTTTACTACCAGGTACGGGCTATATGAGTATACCGTTATGTCATTTGGTCTGACTAACGCACCTGCCTATTTTATGAACATGATGAACAAAGTGTTTATGGAGTTTTTGGATAAGTTCGCCGTGGTGTTCATTGATGATATTTTGGTTTACTCGAAGAATGAAGAGGAGCATAAGGAGCATTTGCGTTTGGTACTCGAGAAGCTCAGAGAACACCAGTTGTATGCCAAGTTCAGCAAGTGTGAGTTTTGGTTGAAGGAAGTTGGATTTCTTGGACATGTTATATCCGGAGAAGGTATAGCAGAGACCCCACTAAAGTTGTCACTTTGTAATAAATCGGGAAGCGCCAACGACAGTTGGAGAGATCCGGAGTTTCCTTGGGCTAGCAGGATACTACCGGAGATTCATTGAGAATTTCTCAAGAATTGCGAAGCCTATGACAGAATTGTTGAAGAAGGATACCAAGTTCATTTGGACCGAGGAGTGTGAAGCTAGTTTCCAAGAGTTGAAGAAACGTTTGGTTACCTCACCAGTGTTAATTCTGCCAGATCAGACCAAGGATTATGAGGTGTATTGCGATGCTTCACGTCGAGGACTTGGAGCAGTACTTATGCAGGAGGGAAGAGTTGTTTCGTATGCTTCACGACAGCTTAAGCCTCATGAGCTAAATTATGCTACGCATGATTTGGAGTTAGCAGCCGTAGTGCATGCTTTGAAAACATGGAGACACTTCCTTATTGGAAACCATTGTGAGGTGTATACGGATCACAAGAGTTTGAAATACATCTTCACGCAGAAGGAGCTAAATCTCAGGCAGAGGAGATGGTTGGAGCTCATCAAAGATTATGATATGATATTGCATTATCACCCTGGAAAGGCTAACGTTGTAGCAGACGCGTTGAGCCGTAAGAGTCACGTCAACACATTAATGACGGGAGATATACCAAAGGTGTTAGCCGAGGATCTTCGAGAGCTATGTTTGGAAATAGTTCCGAGAGGCTATGTAGCAGCATTGGAGATTCAGTCAACTTTGATGGATAAGATCAGGGAAGCTCAGAAGACTGACAAAGAGATTGCCTCTATAAAGGAGAAAATGAGCGAAGGAAAGGCTAAGGGATTTCGTGAGGATGAGCACGATACCCTATGGTTTGAGGACCGTGTTTATGTGCCCAATGACCCGGAGATCAGGAAGTTGATTCTACAAGAGGCACATGATTCACCATATTCGATTCACCTAGGAAATACCAAGATGTATTTGGATTTGAAGAATACTTTCTGGTGGACCGGAATGAAGAAGGGTATTGCAGAGTACGTAGCAGTTTGTGATGTATGTCAGAAGGTGAAGGCAGAACATCAGAAGCCAGCAGGATTGTTACAGCCATTGCCTATACCCGAATGGAAGTGGGATAAATTAGGTATGGATTTCATCACGGGATTGCCCAGGACTCGTTCAGCCTATGACTCGATTTGGGTTATAGTCGATCGTTTTACGAAGGTAGCTCATTTCATTCCAGTAAAGACTACCTACAGCGGTGCCAAATTGGCTAAGATATACATGACCAGGATTGTATGCTTGCATGGAGTTCCGAGGAGTATCGTATCAGATAGAGGAACCCAATTCACCTCAAAGTTCTGGAAGCAGTTGCACGAAACTTTGGGAACCAGGCTGGAGTTTAGCACAGCTTTTCATCCACAGACAGATGGACAAACCGAGAGAGTCAACCAGATTTTGGAGGATATGCTTAGAGCTTGTGCTTTGGATTATGGATCAAGTTGGGATGACAATTTGCCGTATGTGGAGTTTTCTTACAACAACAGTTACCAAACCAGTCTGAAGATGGCACCTTTCGAAGCCTTGTACGGAAGAAGGTGCAGGACCCCGTTGTGGTGGGATGAAGTTGGAGATCGCCAGTTGTTTGGACCGGATTTGATTAAGGAGTCTGAACGGAAAGTAAAGTTGATTCGCGATAGGCTCAAGGTAGCCCAATCAAGACAGAAGAGCTATGCGGATTCAAAACGCAAGGAGACAGAATATGAAGTCGGAGACAGAGTTTATCTTCGAGTATCGCCCCTTCGAGGAGTTAAGCGTTTTGGAGCTAAAGGGAAGTTAGCACCTCGATTTGTAGGACCTTATCGTGTTTTGGAACGCATGGGAGAAGTTGCGTACAAGTTGGAACTACCCGAAGGATTGTCAGGAGTCCATGATGTGTTTCATGTTTCACAGTTGAAGAAGTGTCACGCACAGATGGCTGATATACCACTGAGAGATACCGTGCCCCTGGAAGCGATTCAGTTGAATGATGATTTGACCTACGAGGAGAAACCAGTTAAGATTCTCGAGTTTGCCAGTCGAGTTACACGCGGCAAGGTCATTAAGTTTTGCAAAGTTCAGTGGAGCCACCACACAGAGGATGAAGCCACCTGGGAGCGAGAGGAAGATTTTCTTAAGGACCACCCTCACCTATTTTCTAGCCAACCCGAATCTCGAGGGCTAGATTCATCTTATAGAGGTAGTTTGTAACATCCCAAATTTTCAATTTGGAATGTTATACATAGAGCTTCATTGCATATCATATTTTTCATTGCATTTTCTTTGCATTTTGCTCGATCCTAGAAAATTCTACACAACTCAAGGACCCACGGGGAGAGTTGGGGATTTTCGTTATTTTCATATTTGAGTTTTCTCAAATTTTGAAAATAGGATCCTTTGATTTTAATTATTTTATCTTCAATTATTTCTATTACGAAAATATGTGAGAGGGAATAAAATGACTTTCCCAAAATAAAGAAATAATGAAGATTTAATAATAAAATCAAACAAGATTTTATTTTGGAGTTTTTCAGCCTTTTTATTTGAATTTAGGAAAAATGCGCGTTTTCAAAATTGCATTTAGGCCCCAAATAAATGTTCATTAAATCCGCTTGATTTTAGAAGCGGGAAAATTTATTTCGGATTTTGGAGTCGCTTTAGTACTTCTTTTGTTTTTTTCTTTTTCCGAGCGTAATTATTAAAAAACGCCACAGGCCACTGGCCAAGGCCCACCGACGCCCACCCGCCTGAGCTGCCTCCTCCGGAGACTGGCCGCCCGCCGCCGCCGAGTCCCGCTGGGACGCCGCCACGCCATGCCCTCCCCAAGGCAAGACCCTCCTAAATACCATACCGCCGCCTCACCTCACCCCACGCCGCCCGAGCCGCCTGACGCCGAGCCGCCGCTGCCGCCGCCGCCCACGACCCCGAGAGCCCACGAGCCCGTTCCGCCCGCCGGAGACCTCGCCGGACGTATAGCCGCCGCCGTTTGCCGCCCGGTTTTTTTTCAAACCCGCTTCGGTTTTTTTTTAGTTTTCGGTTTTTTTTTCGGTTTAGGTTAATTAGCGGATGTTCGTCCGTTAGTTCATTTTAACGAATGAGTTCGTCAGATTAGTTTAGTTAACGAACGTCCGTTCATTAACCGTTCGTCGTTTTTCTTTTTCTCGGATTTAATCCGCGATTTTTCTGATCGCGATTCCAGATCCGATTTACGTTTTAGTATAACTTTTCGCTCGTTTATCGGAATCAGCGATTCAAGCGCTCGGAGTTTCGCCTCAAACCCTCTTTTCAATAATCTACTTAAACAAGTTTTTGCTTCTGTAAAATTTGACTTAGATCCATATTAGTAAAACGAAGTTGTTTTCTTCCGCCGTTTGATTTTCGTTGGTTCGTTTGATTTGATTCTTTTTGCAAACCGGAGTTCTTAAGTTGAACTATCTGGTTAGATCTATTTGAATTTTACCTGTGCATTAGATGAGTGCTTATTGTGTGCTTGTTTGTTTGTCTGCGATAGATTACCCGGAGTGCGCCGCCTGTTACTTCGAGTCTCTAGGTTTCGCGGATCATCAGCAAGGTAAGTAACACTTTGATCATACCTCTTCTCATACCCAGTTTTTATGCATTAGATCTATCCTCAAACACTTGCATGATTAGGATCTAATTAAATTGTGGGTTTTGGGAAGTAGATTGAGGTAGTACTTATTACCTGTTTGATTATCAAACCCTTGGGAGTTACTTATACGTTTGCTTATTATGTTATGCTATGCTATGCTATTAGACGTGGATTGGGTGAGTGTATCCATGACAGATGTGAGATTGTTAATTTAATGGTTTATTTAAGGTGGCAACTTAAACACACATCTGGGTGGAATGAGGCACCTGGTTTCTATCAGGACTTGCCTGTATTTCTTCGGACCGCCACCCAGGCTCAAAGGGATCATGAGATTATTCAAACTAGAAACTCCGTGTGCAGCCACAAGCCATTATGGGCTCGCATAGTTGATTAAGTTGTGCGAACTCTTACGGGTAGAGTAGCGTATGTAGGGAATGTAGGTGTATCGGTCTACCCACAAGTAAGGTGCTAGTGCTTCGAAAGACTATGTCTCGGTCATCCGTTTCTCAAACACCATGTAGTGCGAGAAAACAAACGGAGGAGATCGAGTCTTGTGGGGAAAAGTGCGCAAACCTATGCAGAGTGTATAAACTAATCATGGTTAGCTGTGTCCCCGGTTATGGACATCTTGAGTATCTAGTACCTGGATATCATGTGAATCTCATCATCTTACTTCTAAATTAATATTGTTGGGTTTGTTAATGAGTATTCTTAATTGGGATTGAGAATGCTGTCAACCATTCTCAATGTTTCACAACCACCATGATAGTTAAATAAATTTATTCCTTTGTAGTAGGAAAAAATTGGCTTTATGCAAAACTGTAACCATAGAGCTTTCCACCAGCCATATATGCATGTAGTATGGGCTATTCATTCCATTATTCTCTATGTGTTACATTGCCAGCATATTCCAGGTGCTGACCCGTTTTCGGGCTGCAACGTTTCATGTTGCAGACTTTTCAGACGACGAGTAAGCTGCATAGGTCATGGTTCTATACTCAGTGATGCCGTTGGAGGTTATGGACTCACTTATTCTTCCAAGCCTTCCGCTGTTATCGTTATTAGATGGCCTTAAGCCATATTTATTTTATTAAGTTGTCTCTTGAGACATTCGATTGTAATAAGTGTGTGATTGCTACTCTGTTATAAATCCTTCGAGTCTTGTGGTGTGTCGACATTCGATCCGTGGATGACACTGAGCACAGGGATCAGACTGTTTGAGGCCTGGTCGCTACAAAAACCTTAATAATTAGCAAATGGGCTGTAAATTATTAGAAATAATGGCAGATGGGTTGTATGTTGTTTTCCACAGATTTGAGGCTTTCCTAAAAAAGGTTGACGCACAAGTAGTGACTGTTGGATGGCCATCCAACGGCCGTCGTGCTTCTTCAATCTCTCGCTCTTCCATCTCCAAATTAAACAAGCACCGACGGACTGCCTCGCTTCCTCCTCCCTGCCGGCTCTGCTGCCTTGCAGCCTCACCGCCCCACCATACTCCCATCGCTGGCCTAGCCATCCCTCTACTCACCCACACATGTTGTTATTCTCCGCGACGGCAGACGAACCAAGAACCCTCAGACAACAGACTCCCCTCCGTGGGAAATAACTGCCGAGTCTTCCTGCCTCCGTGTCGCTCCCTTCCTAGGCCTCGCCGTCGTCCACCGCCTCTGGTGCTCTCGGCGCGACCTGGTCAACGTGGTCAACGACCGACATGCATCTGAAGTGGACTGTATGTGGAGAGGCCGACTGTTGGGTCCACGGCCGCACGCAAGGAAATGCCTCCTTATTATGCGCAAAATCATGATTCCTCCACGACATCGTGGACCCACCAAAGGGCCTCAGATTTTGGCGAAAAATAACGTTACCACCCCGACAGCTCGGACCCACCAGCTATATCTTCGCATGCAAGGAAGTGCCTCCTTGTTACGCACAAAAAAATCAATACTCCCCCTGTTAGCTGGGACCCAGTATATTGGCAGGCTGACTTGTGGGCCTACTAAGTTGACGGGGATGGAGGGCTTTGTCAACTTAGTCAATATGCACGATTCTAGCTCCAGTGACCTTGCGATGTCCATCCAACGACCGTAGTGCTTCTTCAACCTCTGGTCTTCTTGCTCCAGCCGCCCAAACCAGCGTCGGTCGTGCCTCGTGCTCCTGCCTTCCGTGGCCGGCTGTGATGCGGCGGAGGCCTCACTGCCCCCTATGTCGGTGTACTAGAGTAGGGGTACCCTAGTATCCCGAACTCGTGCACGGGCAGTTGTAGCACCACGCGGCAGGGCTGGCCCGATGACCGCTAAGATCCTCAGCCGCTCCTTTGGAGCCATTCAAGAACAAAGTAATCAAGGCCCCGCAAGAGGAGCTTGCCGGAAGGCCACTCAGTATGCAAAGGAATAAGGCCCGGCAAGAGGAGCTTGCCGGGAAGGTTTGGTGAGCGATAAGCTCCCGAGCGCGACAAGAACCTTGCCGCGGCAAGGTACTCACCGCGGCAAGTGACCTCTCTTCATCTCCGCTCCAGCTCACCCGCCAACGTGTCACCACGGGGCTCTCCCAAGCAGCGATAAGCGGCGCTGACGAGCTACCATCGTGGCAAACGGAGACGCACTTGGCGGTCCCTGTTACACTGTTCGGGCGACTGAGACGGGCATTGATGACTTTTGTCCCTTGCCGTCAGAGTTAGGTATAGATTACTGTACACTGTACAAAGCGGTGTACCAACCTATGTTTTTACCATCTTACCCTTATCTACTTGCCACATGTGGTGACCCCTTGTGCCTATAAAAGGAGGCCCAAGTGCAACGTAGAAAGGGTTCGGTCCAGCTCCGGCTTAGTTCATTCTACTCATACGAGACCACATTTAGGCTAGGTTTTGTAGCTCCCGTGGCTCCCTAGCAAGAACACAAGATAATCCAGAAAGCAGCAGTAGGAGTATTATCTCTCCGGAGAGCTCCGAAGCTGGGTAAATCTGCTCGTGTGCATCGCCTCGATCCGCTCTTCGTGCAATCTCCACCCCCCTCCGAACTACAAGGGACCCAGGTCCCATAGGTGTTCGTGGGACACGATCAGCTTCCCCGACATCTTTGGAAGGAGAAGATAATGATGTGGGCCGCCAAGCGTCGCTCGAGGAACTGTCGCCTTGCCGGGAAATGGACAACAGAAAAGCTAAGTTGCTAAGTTTAAACGACCAGTTTTAAATTTTTAAGTTATCTTCCTCGAATGATAGTACTTTGTATGGAAAACCTGTGCGCGGAGGAACCGACTCGCGACTAGCTTGCGCCCTTACTTTGTTTCGAGTCCGCTCAACAATTTAAGCGTGCTGCAACTAGTTGCAACAAGGTTGCTTGTCGGAGGCGGCATCGCCAGCAGGCTGTCAAGTTCCTTTCTTTCGCTCATGCAAAGGTGTTTGCACTGACAAGTTCCCCTGAAAGCGTAGGGTATAAACGTACAAGGGAAGAAATCGAGTAAAGGAAATAACATTGCATTCGATTGCCTAAGATAGTGTATATTACATAATAACTTGTTGCGGATCTAATAGACTTTTTATCTAAACATGATCTACAGCCACAAGAGAAAGGTAGACTTGGCGGCCTAGTCCACGCGGTCGCCCTCGAGTCTCTTAACTCCGCTCACCCTGTCCACAATTGGTGCGACAAGGGCTTTGAGCGCTTCAACATCGGCGGATGGAGGCAGGGACTTGAGGGCTTTGGTGAAGTCGACGCCTGGGTTGCGGAAGGACACCTTCATCAACACCTTCTGGAGAGCCTCGGCGCAGACTTGACGTGATTCCTCCGCCAGTTGCTTTGGAACCTCTTCTCGGAGCCGCTGGATACCCGCCAACACGCCTTTGAAGAATAGGCTGAGCTTGACGCTGGGTTGGAGCTTCGCGTCGGTGGAGTACCCAAGATCTGTCATCCCAGCTCCATCACTCATTATGGATGCCGGCGGCGGTGTCCACAAGACCTTCTCATCCAAAGCATTATGCTGTCTCAAGATTATTCTGGCGGTCACAGCATTCGACAAAGAACTCCTCGGTGGCCTTGATCTTTTCCAGCAGGCCCGTTTCCTGTTCCTTGGCGCCATTCAACGCCTCCGTCAGGGTGGTCAGCTTCAGCTCCAGATCCGCCTTGACGTCCTTGGCGGCATCGATCTCCTTGATCTTTTCAAGCAAAGCGACCTTGCAGCTCGCCAAGGGTGTAGGCGCCCTTCTCGCTTCGCGCTTCAATCCGGCGACCTCCTCGGCGCTCTTCGAGGGTGGACTCCAGCTGAGCCACCCTTGTCTCCGCTCCTTCTTGGCGGCCTCGGCAGCCGCAGCAGCATCCTTTGCCTCCTGAAGTGGCCCGCCAATCGCTTTTCGCGCGACGACGAGATCTTCCTCAAAGCTGTCGAGGTTGATCTTCCGCTGCGCCACTCACCTTCTCGCTGAGAGCTTCTCGCCGCAAGCCTTTGCTGCTCCTCGACCTCGCCTTTCTCCAAGATGAAGGCCGTGCGCTCCTCAAAGCAAGCTGCTCCCCGCCTCTTCTATATCCCGGAGTTTTTTATTGGCACGCCGAGCTCTTCCGCGTTTCTCAAGTCAGCTCCGCCCTCGCGACAAGCGCCTCGACTCCACTCTTGGCTTGGCTTGCCGGGCGCGGTAGAGCGACAACCTCCTTAATAGCTGCTCCTCCTCGGGCTCGCCACTGCTGCTGCTTTCGAGCATCGACCAGCGACAGCCCGCGGAGGCAAGCAGTTCCGTCGAAGGTCTCCCCTTCGCCGGTGCCCTGAGCTTGAAGCCTGGGGAGCTTGATAAAGACACCCTCGTCGGCCTTGAGATAGGCGCCGGCTGGGGCTCTTCGAGGTCAGTGCGGCATCGGTGGCGGGAGGATCGGCGGTCGGTGTAACGCCTGGCGCTCCTGCGGCCTCGGGGCCGTCAAGTCGATCGCGATTCCTCCAGACCTCTGTGCCAGCAGCCTTGGCGGCCTCCTCGCCCGGCGGTCCCGTCGGCGCCGGCCTCCTCCTCCATGTTGGCGGCGTCGACATTTTCGCCCATGAAGTCCCTCCTCCGGGCAGCCTCGGTCTCCATCGGGTCTCCGGCAAATGGATCTGGTGGTCGAAATAAGAAAAGCACAAGTCAAGCGAATGTTGAAAGAGAAAATGGAAGAAAAGAACCCAAGGAAATTATCAAACAAGAAGATTACCTGCAGTAGGGTCTGCTGTCATGTCTCCACCACCGGAGGGTCGTCGGCGCCAGCCCTTGTCGGGAAGCTCCCCTTGTCGGAGAGGCCTCCCTTGGAGAGCGCTCCTTGGCGGAGAATTCTCCCTTGGTGGCGTAGTTGAAGCAAGTAGAATTTCGGGGGTGACCTCCGGAGCCTCCTGATGAGGCTGGACCTCAGGAGTAGCCTCCGGTGCTCCATGATGTGGCTGCTCTGCTCCTACAAGATTCAACAAACCAGATGTCGGTGACGGGAAAGCACCCAAGAACGCCTAACCATGAGAAGTATACCAAACACTTACGCTGGGGGCTGTGCTGGGGGCTGCTCTGTTGAAGGGTTGCCGGATCCGGCAAGGGAGTCCCGGACGTGCCCCTTGTTGCTACAGGGGAGTCATCTGAGGCGACAACCACCGGAGTCTTGGCCCTCTTCGACGCCCTCTGAGCTAGAGACCTGAAGAAGGAGGTTCAGAGTGAAGCCAGTCAGTTATAAAGATAAAACAATAAATTGGAAGATTACAAGTAGCAACGACAAGATCTTACTCTTCCTCTTCTTCCTCGGAGCTGAGGGCGGAGAGATCAAACTCCGCCCGCACGATGGATTGGGGAGAAGATTCCCTCGGGCGCTTGGCGGGCGCAGGGCCGCGACTCAGAAGACCCGCGCCCGTCGCGTGGCGGAATGAGGCGCCTCCAGCAGCAGTGCTTGCCGCGGTGGAGTCGTCCAGACGGCGAGGCTGTTGGACCGTATGCCCCCGCCACTTCTCTAGTCTTGCGGAGGCGTCTCCTTGGCGGGCAGCAGGCTCCCCTGCGGCAAGCTACTTGACGGCGGAGGAGAGGCACCCCAGCAGGCTCGCTCGGCTCGTTGTCGGCTCGGCTGCTCCTCCTCGCCGACAAACTCTTCTCGGTCGGCAAGGCTTGCCGCCTCGGCCGCCTCCGCCTCCTCAACAAGAAACCCAAATATGCTTGGCGGCAGCAGCCTCTCGCAGCCTCCTACAACCTCGTGGCAATGCGCGCCATCTCCTGCTCGGTGGTGTCGCGGGTGAGCCGCCTCTGCTTTCGGCGCGGATCGGCACTTCAACCAAGTTGTCAAGAACTGCTGCACGATGTCGCCGGCGGGCTCCTGCCAAGTTGGAACGATTCCATGGGAATCGCACAACGGCATTAGCGCTGATGCTGTCAGCGACGAGTTGTTGCACAAGGGCACAACTCCCTCGCAACATGCACCACCGGGGTTATCCGCTTGAGCTTGAACAACTCCCGCAGATGCCGTCAAGCTCCAAGGTAGTAAAATTCCAATTCAGACCTGGGCGCAGCCTCATGATATCCGCCGTGCTCGAATTCCCAAGCAGGCCTCCCTCTCTCCTGCAAAGGCGCAATCTGTGGCGAAGGAAGTCCGCGCCAACTGCTCCTCACGGTAAGCCCCGCTTGCGGAGACGAAAATCCTAGTCGTGGCAATCTTCAACTTGTCGTCCTCTGGCGCCAAGTTGCTCCAATCGTTACCCTTGAACTATGGGGGTCTGGCGCAGGCGGTGAAAGGTTGTGGCTCCTCCTCTAAGATCCAACACCAGTCAGCTCTCCACTCCTCCCACTTGCGCGCAACTCTCCGTCAAGACACGCTTCCTTCTTGCTGATCCATGCAATTCCTCCGACAGCGGCTCTCCCTCTCTCTGCTGGGTGAGAAGTAGTGGCGGAAGAGTGCGACATTTGATGGACCCCGAAGTTCTCGCAGAGGGTGTGCAACGGCCATGGTGAGGATGGCGTTGGGGTGAAGTCAAGGAGGCGGAGGCCATATGTGTTCATGACATCGCAAAATAATTCATAAAAGGGCGGGCAGAGCCCGCAATGGGAGAAAATCGCGAAGAAGGGGTACCCGATGGAGACCTTAGCAGATGTGGCGGCGGAGATGACCCTCGTCGCTGGTGCGCACGGGTCTCCGCCGACGTAAGAGATAGTACAGCTCCGCAGCTCCTTCCTGTTGAGCAGGGATCAAGAGGGCCCGCCTTTCCATGAAGGCCATGAGCAGCTGCGCCGGCTGATTTCACGCCTTTTCCCTTGTCGGCCTTCGAGCCATAGGGAGGGTGGTGGAGGAAGCCGACGACGTTGGTGGCACCGGTGGCAATGGAGGGGCGGAGCGCCGCTCTTTTGGGCTCGAGAAGAAAGGGAAAGCGACGGGGTTTCGATGTGACAAAGAAGGGCAAGTGGGCATCCTGCCCTGTTCCCCGCTTATGAAGGGGAGAGGGACGGGCGTTCGATTTTCACATTAAAGAAAGCCCCACGATCTCCCCACGACGCCACGTCCGGTGCGTGCTGTTAAATGGGAGACGTGGTGGGTCCAAGGCGAATAACGGTGTAATCAAGACCGCGCGTGCCTGTGCATTGTTTTGGGCCTGGCCCAACAGAGCTTGGCGCGGTGTGTGGCCCAGGCCCGGGGGCTCTTGTCGGTGTACTAGAGTAGGGGTACCCTAGTATCCCGAACTCGTGCACGGGCAGTTGTAGCACCCGCTGCAGGGCTGGCCCGATGACCGCTAAGATCCTCGCGGCTCCTTTGGAGCCATTCAAGAACAAAGTAATCAAGGCCCGGCAAGAGGAGCTTGCCGAAGGCCACCAGTATGCCAAAGGAATAAGGCCCGGCAAGAGGAGCTTGCCGAAGGTTTGGTGAGCGATAAGCTCTGGCGCGACAAGAACCTTTGCGGCAAGGTACTCACCATGACAAGTGACCTCTCTTCATCTCCGCTCCAGCTCACCCGCCAACGTGTCACCACGGGGCTCTCCCAAGCACGCGTGTCGACGGCTGTGCAGCCAGCGGGGAGCAGCGATAAGCGGCGCTGACGAGCTACCATCGTGGCAAACGGAGACGCGCTTGACGGTCCTGTTATACTCGTTTCGGGCGATCGAGACGAGCATTGATGACTTTTGTCCCTTGCCGTCAGAGTTAGGTATAGATTACTGTACACTGTACAAAGCGGTGTACCAACCTATGTTTTTACCATCTTACCCTTGTCTACTTGCCACATGTGGTGACCCCTTGTGCCTATAAAAGGAGGCCCAAGTGCAACGTAGAAAGGGTTCGGTCCAGCTCCGGCTTAGTTCATTCTACTCATACGAGACCACATTTAAGCTAGGTTTTGTAGCTCCCGTGGCTCCCTAGCAAGAACACAAGATAATCCAGAAAGCAGCAGTAGGAGTATTATCTCTCCGGAGAGCTCCGAAGCTGGGTAAATCTGCTCGTGTGCATCGCCTCGATCCGCTCTTCGTGCAATCTCCGCCCCCCTCTGAACCACAAGGGACCCAGGTCCCATAGGTGTTCGTGGGACATGATCAGCTTCCCGGACACCCTACTACTCCCACCGCTGGCCAGGCCATCCCTCTACTCACCCACACCCCCTGTTATTCTGCGGCGACGGCACCCTCACACCGCAGCGAACCAGTGAACCCTCGTACTTCTCTACGTGTGGGCATCCACTGCTGCGTCTTCCTCGGCTCCACGTCGTCCCCTTCCTAGGCCTCGCCGTCGTCCACCGCCCTGGTGCTCTCGGTGCGGCGTGGTCAACGTGGTCAAGGAACGGCTTCCATCGGACATGGACTATACGTGGAGAGGCTGACAGCTGGGCCCACGGCCGCAGCAAGGAAGTGCCTCCTTATTACGTGCAAAATAATTATTCCTCCACCTGACAGCGGGGACCCACCGGATGGGCCACCGTATTTCGCGAGAAAAACATTTGCCCCTGACTGCTGGGACCCACCAGCTAGATCTTATAAAGCTATGAATGGGGGTAGCTTTACGAGGCATAATGCCGGTGTGCACTTTTCTTTTCATGCAAGGAAGTGCGTCCGGGCAAAAAAAAATGATTCGCCTCCCTGACAGCTGGGACCCACCAGCTACATCTTCACAGGCAAGGAAGTGTCTGACAGTCGGGACCGACCTGGTCGAAGCATACGTAGCGTTGTCATTCTGGTCACGAACGTATACGTACATATATACTGGTGGATGTAGAGGCGCGCACGTGTCGTAGTAGAGGCACGTACGTGTCGTAGTAGAGGCACACACGTAGCATGTACATGTACGTACAGCGGCCAGGGTGCAAGAAAGAAAATATGGCCACGTATGTGTACATACGGGCGGGGTCTCGAACGACTACTCGCGCATACGTACGGCCAGGGCTCGTGTACATGGCTGAGTCGGAACGGAGAAACAGCGTCGTCATCGCATTCATGGGGAGGCAACGGAATGCGTCGTGTTCATGGGGAGGCAACGGAATGCGTCGTGTTCATCGGGAGGCAACGGAACGCGTGGGAGCCAACCGGCTGGGTCGGAACAGAATGCGTGGTCGTGTTCATCAGGAGGGCTTGGACGGAACACGCGATGGAAACGAGGCCTCGCGTACCGCACAAAGGAGGAAACGGACCTCCTACGTTCGGAACGGGGTCCTGTTGATCAGGAGGGGTGTGGCGTACTGCAAAACGGAGGAAACAGACCTCCTACGGTCGAAACATGGGTCCGGTTGATCGGGAGGGGTGTGGCATACCGCAAAACGGACGAAACGGACCTCCTACGATCGAAACGGGGGTCCCGTTGATCGGGAGGGTGTGGCGCATCCGCAAAATCGATTTAAACAGACCTCCTACGGTCGAAATGGGGTCCTGTTCATCGGGAGGTGTGGCGTCGCAAAACGGACTCCACGGATACTGCTCATCTCCACCGTCGACCTCCTCCAGCCTCCACGGGCTCCTCGCTCATCCAGCCTCCACCGCGGCTACTCCACCGCCATCGCTCAACCACCCTCCACGGGCACCCTCCACCGCTCATCGCTCATCCAGCCCTCCACACCACGAGGTCCTGTTCAACCACCCTCCACGGGCACCCCTCCACCGCTCATCGCTCATCCAGCCCTCCATCACACCACGGGTCATGTTCATCCGCAGGCAACGCCACCGCCACTATTCATCCAACCCCCCGCAACGCCACTGCTCATCCCAGGCAGATCGATCGGCTTCGCTTAGCGGTAGAGAGCGGCGAATCGCCGATCGGGTTCGGGCCATAGCCATCGACCGAT